>CM070024.1:16540665-17180665 GCA_036247105.1 Cirrhinus mrigala
ATTAACTAACATCAGAGCATCTTGAAGGCTGTGTGGGCTTTCAATTTTCTGTGTACTAGTGACTGGTCTTTGTGTGAATGTCCACAAAACTGGAAGACGTTCTGAATGTAAATAAGCAGTAGGCTATAAAAGATGAAAACGAGGAATTAGGGAGAATCAATAAATTATGAATAATTTTTTGCTATTGTGTGAATAATATGTAATCATGTAATCAGTAAAAGAGCAACTATAGTCTGATGATGAGTATTTTAGCATGTAGTTTAATCTAATTACTTAAGTACTTAATTTTTAGAATCTGATTATGTAATCTAGATCACATGTAATCAACTACTCCCCAGCTCTGGACATTTGTTGCACACTTTCAATTCATTCAACGTGTAAATGCATTTACACTAATGAGTTTAAAATTGAAGTCCATCAGGCAAATTGGAGAATGCTAAACAGAATTGCAATGCTATTGTTAAAGCACTTCCATTAATTCTTCAGTAAGAAAATGTACTGCTTTTCAAGATGGTGAAACCTTTTTTTCTAACCGTTACGGACATAATTCTTGAGGGGTACATTTATCATCCATGTAAATAGAGTTTTACAGATTATTTCATCACTTTCCTTTCATGTACCTTCCTAGTATTCTCCTACGGATGCCAAACAAAAGCAAAAAGATTTAAGTTTTAGCCAGTGACATGATGACACGAGTTGAAATGGATGTAACTGTGCACAAGACAGGGTTGGCAAGAGATTGATAAACTTTCTAAACAGTATGATCGCATATTTTACATGTCTGTGCTATCCACTTGCTTGAAAGTGTATTTACTGTAAACACATTGCCCTCTCATTTATAAAAACACATCATCCGTTATAATCATCTGCATGACACAAGACATTAAGTTTCTTAATAACCTGCAAAATTTGTGATTTGAATCACAGATCAAACAGAGTTGGATCTGATTGATTGTTAACACTCTCTCAACAGGAAACTGATTGAGTTACAGCTCTTAATCCATGTCAAGCACTACATTGAAACAGCAGTCTATAAGCTAAGCATGGACTTTTTTTTTCTTTTAGAGCTATTGGCAAAAGCATCCGAGTTCCTCCGGCAAAATATGTATTTAGGCAACTTGTAGTTTTCTGGCTGTATGCTTTTCCTTGCCTAATTAAAAGTGATTTAGTCTAAAGTGTTTCGAGGAGTCATGCCAACTCGTAAAATTGCTTTGAAATCACATCTGCAATTCCACATACGCAGTCTTGTACTACTAAACACCTGAGCCACTGAAGACTATCCTGAAATGCATTAGCATGGATCTATGAGATACGATTCCTATTAAGAACCTGCATACTCCAATCCAAAGGATCCGGGCCAAATACATCTCTTTTTTTTTTTTTTCCGTCCATCGCAGCTCTCAGAGCAGCTGCCATCTTCTGTCTGCCAGACAGAGAAGCTGTGAAGAATTGTGAAGGGTCGATAATTGGCTTGCAGCTGTAGCAATTTTAGCTTTGGCCTTGGTGACTGGACATCACAAAGGAAAGAAAGGACGTACCCCTACAGCTGTGCATACAAGACTCTGCAGGACCCTCCTCCAATCTACCAACACACCCATTAGACACTGAAAGAGAATGACATGTCACTGACATGAATCACCACCCAGTTGCTTGTTGATTCTTATCTCTGCTACTCACATGTTTGAAAGATAAATATCATTTTGATGCTAATCACTAGTATAGGTGTGTGTGATGTGCATGTCATCTAGTGAATGTTAGATGATGCATTAAAGGGATAGTTCACCCCAAAATGAAAATTTCCCCATGATTTACTCACCCTCGAGCCATCCTAGATGTATATGTCTTTCTTCTTTCAGAAGAATACAATTGGAGTTATAAGCTTTATAATGGCAACGAATGGCTGTTGAGATTTTGAAATCCAATAAAGTGCGTCCATCCATCATAAAAAGTACTCCACACGGCCTTCTGAAGCGAACCGATGCATTTATGTAAGAAAAATATCCATATTTAAAACTTAAAGGAGAAGTCCACTTCCAGAACAAAAATGTACAGATAATGCACCTCCTTGTCATATAAGATGTTCATGTCTTTTTTTCTTCAGTCGTAAAGTAATTGTTTTTTGAGAAAAACATTTCAGGATTTTTCTCCATATAGTGGACTTCTATGGTGCCCCGAGTTTGAATTTCCAAAATGCAGTTTAAATGCGCCTTCAAACGATCCCAAATGCAATTGTAAACAATCCCAGCCGAGGAAAAAGGGTCTTATTTAGCGAAACGATCGGTTATTTTCATTTAAAAAATACAATTTATAAACTTTTTAATCTCAAACGCTCGTCTTGTCTTGCTCTGCCTGAACTCTGTGTATTCTGGTTCAAGACAATTAGGGTATGTCAAAAAACTATCGCATTTTCTCCCTCAACTTCAAAAATCATTTCAAAATTATCTTACATCACTGCAGAAGTACCAACCCAGTCTTTGCAAAGTGAACATGCTAAGAAGATCAAACTCCCTTAACAAAAAAGGTAAAACAGCAATATAGGACGATTTTGAAGTTGAGGGAGAACATGAGATGGGAGTTTTTCGACATACCCAAACTGTCATGAACCGGAAAAAAACAGAGTTCAGGCAGAACAAGACAAGACGAGCATTTGCCATTAAAAAGTATATAAATTGTATTATTTTTATGAAAATAAACGATCGTTTAGCTAAATAAGACCCTTCTTCCTCAGCTGGGATCGTTTACAACCGCATTTGGGATCGTTTGAAGCAGCATTTAAACTACATTTTGGAAGTTCAAACTCGGGGCACCATAGAAGTCCACTATATAGAGAAAAATCCTGAAATGTTTTCCTCAAAAAACATAAATTTCTTTACGACTGAAGAAAGAAAGACATGAACATCTTGGATGACAAGGGGGTGAGTACATTATCTGTAAATTTTTGTTCTGGAAGTGGACTTCTCCTTTTATAAATCACAATCTCTAGCTTCTGCTAACTTGCAAAGCAAAGAGGAAAGAGGAAAGAGAAAAAAAACAACACCAGCCACGAATTAATCATATTTTTCATGTGTGGAGTACTTTTTATGATGGATGGATGCACTTTATTGAAATTTAAAATCCTAACACCCATTCACTTCTATTATAAAGCTTGGAAGAACTAGGACAGTTTTTAATATAACTCTGATTGTATTCGTCTGAAAGAAGAAAGTCATGCACACCTAGGATGGCTTGAGGGTGAGTAAATCATGGGGTAATTTTCATTTTTGGGTGAACTATCCCTTTAACTGATGGGACCTTATTGTAAAGTGTTACAGATATGTGTGTTATACCTTCCATTGGATGGATGTTGAATATTACTGCTAAGGGATGCAGCAAAAATAAGCAAATAAGACATGAATACATTCTATTTCAAATTCTGTTCACACATGTACATACAAACAAGACACAATAAAAGGCTTCATAAAAGGAACTAAAAATTGAAAACCTCTATATAAAAAATGCCTTTTGCTATTAGTGGTTACTATGGCAACAAAGATGACAGCAGCCACAGTGTCATTTTAAGGACTCTTTTTCATATGAGCCCAGTCTCTGAGAATCCACAAAGTTATCATTCCATCAATGAAAAAGAAAAAAGCTATACAACCACTGAGATAACGCCCATAACCTCCAGCTAGGTTCCAAATTCATGTTTGACTTAATAACTCCGCGGTAGAGAAAGTAGAAATCTTTATTTTGTAGCTCTCAAGGATTTTTCCATTAAAAAAAATCTATATCTGAAAAGCTATTTCACTCCCTTAAAGGAATAACTCATCCAAAAAATTAATTTCTGTTATTTGAAATCCATACGACAAAAAGTAAGATGTTAGGACACAGAATGAAACATACAATGAAACTGAATGGTGAATACGGCTGTCAAGCAAGATTTTTAAGTCAGTTTTCTCTGTGGTAGCAAGTAAACATTTATTTTTAGTTTTTTTTCCTTACACACAGAGGTCAAAAGTTAGTATGCCCCTTTTAGATTCATTAAAAATGTTAATTGTTTTACCAAAATAAAAGGGATCATACAAGACACATGGTATTGCTTATTTGGTACTGACCTGAATAAGATATTTCACATAAAAGATGTTTACATACAGTCCACAAGAGAAAACAATAGTTGAATTTAGAAAAATGACCCAGTTCGAAAGTTTACATCCCCTTGATTCTTAATACTGTGTTGTTACCTGAATGATCCACAGCTGTGTTTTTTTGTTTAGTGATAGCTGTTCATGAGTCCCTTGTTTGTCCTGAACAGTTAAACTGCCTGCTGTTCTTCAGAAAAAGCCTTCAGGTCCCACAAATTCTTTGGTTTTCCAGCATTTTTGTGTATTTGAACCCTTTCCAGCAATGGCTGTATGATTTTGAGATCCATCTTTTCACACTGAGGACAACTGAGGGACTTATATGCAACTACTACAAAAGGTTCAAACGCAGGAGGAAACACGATGCATTAAGAGCTGGGGGGTGAAAACTTTTGAACAGAATGGAGATGTGTACATTTTTCTTATTTTGCCTAAATATCATATTTTTTTTTATTTTGTACCGCCCTTTAGAAGCTACAGAAGATACTTACATGTTTCCCAGAAGACAAAATAAGCCTGATCTTCAAATTCAAAAAGTTTTCACCCCCTGACTCTTAATGCATTGTTTTTCCTTCTGGAGCATCAGTGAGTGTTTGAAGTTTCTGTAATAGTTGCATACGAATCCCTCAATTGTCCTCAGTGTAAAAAGATGGATCTCAAAACCATACAGTCATTGTTGGAAAGGGTTCAAATACACAAAAATGCTGAAAAACCAAAGATTTGTGGGACCTGAAGGATTTTTCTGTAGAACAGCAGGTAGTTTAACTGTTTAGGACAAACAAGGGACTCATGAACAACTATCACTAAAAAAACAAACAAAAAAACACAGCTGTGCATCATTCAGGTAAGAACAAATTATTAAGAATCAAGGGGATGTAAACTTTAGAATAGGGTAATTTTTTATAAATTCAAATATTATTTTCTCTAACATCTTTTATGTGAAATATATTATTCAGGTCAGTACTAAATAAACAATAACATGCATTTTGTATGATTAACATTTTTAATGATTCTGAAAGGGGATGCAAATTTTTGACCTCAACTGTATATAGCTATAATATAGCTCCAGTGGATATAATGCACAAGGACCACTTTCATGAAGCTTTTCTAAAGATTAACAAAGCCTAGTCCCCATCCATTTTCATTGTATGTAGCATTTCATCACGCTTCCTTTAGCGTTCTTACTGATGAAATCAAGTCTCAGAGACCTTTTTGGTGAACTGCACCTTTAATTGCTCACATTGTATACTGTTGTATGCATTGTTTTACCACATAAATGAGTGTTCCAACTTTTATAGTTTCATTTAAAACGGTTAATGCATTCATTATAAGCTTTCAGTCCTGGAGCCAACCTATTTATTATGCTCCTTTCACCCAACTTGCCTATGTGGTAGTCATTTTCATTTTGATCAACTCTAGTTTGCCTCTGGATTCATTCTAATTGCAGACCATTTTCACTTCTAGGTGCAAAATGTGAATTAAAAGCACATAATAGATTAATACATCTGCTTAAGAAACATCTAACAGTCCCAGCTTTTAAACCAGAGCGTGTTTACATAATAAGGCTTTGAACATTCAGCTCCATTCTTCCACCTAAAAGGTGTTCGCTTATATAGTACTCCACTAGGACATACATCAGTGCGGTCTACGTCTGATAAAGTAAATGTAATGATGCCTCCTAGCACTCTACATCAGTGGTCTGTGCTGTTCCAAGAGGGTTAGACAAACCTTTAATCATACGGATAGATCAACATTTTAAGTTTGGCACTATACTGTGTCGTGGGCAGCTCCTTCCAAGTGCCACTTGTCTCCATTTATATCTGTTCTCATCCATTTCTTTTTCATTTGCACTCAGGGCCACACATTTAATTTTGTGTTTCATCAAGAAGGAAATTACACGCCTGTGAGAATAAGCTAAGGTGATGTAAGTGCACCGAGACACAGTGCACCACTGATTCCTTGCCTCTTTAATTCAGCAAACGTTCCTGATGCATAATGCATGTCTAGGCAGTCATCAATGGGGTTTGGGCACAGCAGCTCGATGCATTGTCTGTACGTGCACAATATACTGGGATTTGAAAAAAATAACAATCTTCGGTCATTTGGGTCATGAAACAAACAAGGAATGTTTAATGCAAATAGTTTAACAGTCAGTTAGAATAGGCATTACATAAAGCATTGAATTTGCACTTAAGAGACGTAGGAGAAATTTCCATAAATTAAACCAGGTTAGTCTTAGAATGCTTTACTTCAACAAATGGATGTGTGGCGCCAGTGTTGCCAAGTCCACACGGTTTTGTTTTTGATGTCCGCGGGTTGAAGCGACCCCAATAACGTCATATTTAGCCCCTGAAAACAACGTGTATTTAATCCCCCAGAATGCGTTTTTTTAACGGGGGCCCCCCTCGAAACGCGACTGGGCTAGTTTTGAGTAGCAATTGGGCAGGTTTTATTGTGAAAACCTGGCAACCCTGTGTGGCGCTGAAAGATTAAAAAGCCACAAAGCCACTTTGGCAGAGGCATCAGATGTCATTTATGTTCTCCTGCATATATGCCATAAAGGTTACAGTAATACATTTTTGGTGGAAACCAAAGACGACAGATCTTTGGAAAATCTTACCTCTTGTCGGTCTGTCTGTATTAAAAGGAGGGAATGGTGCAAAGTGATTGACCATTGTTTGGTCAGCACTGTGATTGGTTGATTGAAATGTTGATTTGGGATCAACAAAGGATATTAAAAATATCTTTCTCTATTAAAACCATCTTTCTCTATTGACGTTTATTCAAATCTGCCATGCATATAGGCTATTTTGCTAATATTTCTCTATATAGTAGATTTTAGTCGATAAATTGTTAATGTTTTCTGCAGACCACATACAACATACAACGAGTACTTTTTATGAAGGATGGATGGATGCACTTTATTGGACTGCAAAGTTTCACCACCCATTCACTGCCATTATAAAACTTGGAAGAGCCAGGACATTTTTTCATACAACTCCAATTGTGTATTTGTCTGAAAGTAGAAAATCATATACACTTAGGATGGCTTGAGGGTGAGTTAATCATGGGGTAATTTTCATTTTTGGGTAAACTATCCCTTTAAGACTCACCTCTGAAGACAATTCACCTATAACCACTGCATTAAGAAAACTAAGTATGGGACCTTTTAGAAGCATGAAGATTGTTTTCTCTCTCTCAATTGATCATGTTTCCACTCACATTTAACTTTATCTATCCGTTACAGGCAATGACACAGATTTGTATACAAAGTGCATAATTAATAGCTATAAAGTTAATCTGAATATGTACTATAATGATCATGTGAGATAATGAGATAATTGGAGCTCTGTATTTTTAGATACAGTCTTACCTGAGTAATTATAATTACCTGCCACCTATTCTTGAGGATTAGGTTGATGAATTATGCATGAAGTCTAAAGAAGAGGGATTATCCCGATATGCACTGTGGGAGAAAGAGATAAATGAAGGTAGTTATTTCAGTTGGCACAGCAATCACAGGTGGGGGCGTTCCTACCAGCCAGTTCTGACATATTTGTTTGGAGTTTGTCTACGACATGCCTTGGCTTCATGTCTCATTAGTTATTGCTGAATCACTGAATTACCTTATCAGCAGGAAGTAGTTCATGACAGGGTCATTCAAGCCAATCTGTTTGATGTTGGTGAGAGTATTTTTTAAGTAAGACTTCTGTTCTGTGACAGCAATATATATATATATATATATATAGTAGCCAACATTTGAAGTGGATCAAAAAAGTTCATCAAAGATGTCCTAAAACAAGAACGGGTATTGTTTTGATTTTAGGACAACTTTGATAAAAGGTTTTGATCCACTTCAAATATTGACTACTGTATGTTTGTATTTTTTCAAAGTTTTTTTTTATTGTTTATTTAAATGTAAATTCATGTCCCAGGTTAAATGAACATTACTTAAACAATCAGAATACATATCTATGTTAATGTACAAATACAATTATGTAATTAATAGGCTATTCTATTTATCAAAAACAAGTATAGGGTCAATATCACTGTAGGGTGCCTTTTGGTGTTCTGTACATAAATAACTCATTTGTCATAACTTTACATAAAAATGACTATTTGTGTTATATTGTGTGTTATATTAGGCTAAGTTTTTATATTTATAACAAAAGCATTACTTGGCTCTTTAGATTCATTTTCTAGATTTTTCAAAGTTTTGTGTAAGAGGATGCGTGTTATTTTGCTATGTCCCATACACTGCTCATTAAATTTGAATACGAGTAGTATATAGTTGAATCATACATTCGTTCTCTATTAATATTTTGTTAAATAAGAGATTACTCAATTTGAGTGTATTGACCATTTGGTAATAAAAACAATTTTTTTATTTAATAAAAAAAGAGCAGTTCGTCCATGTCCCTTGAATGGTTATCCACCCTGTCGCATTGGGGAATCCGCCCATTAAAAGAAAAGGCCATCCACTTTAGTGACATCTGGACAACAGATTTTTTTGTCTCTTCAGTGGAGGGAATTTCAACGGCTGATGTGAGTAAGTTGGTGAATTTTAAATTGACAAATTTTCTTCGTATATGTCTTCTTACTTGCTTTTCCTAAGCTTAACATGTCCACCTTGTCGGCATAAAATATGCCAGAAGTGATTAGAATACAGTATTTTCAATATATGTAAGTTTAAATTTATCAAATTCTCTTCAACAACCAGGCTAACTATTTAGCTAGTCACAGTTTGTTGTAAGCTAATATGCTAATTGAAGCTCAAATGTCCACCCTGTCACCCACTTAGACTTAAAGGAGAAGTCCACTTCCAGAGCAACAGTTTACAGATAATGTACTCACCCCCTTGTCATCCAAGATGTTCATGTCTTTCTTTCTTCAGTTGTAAAGAAATTGTGTTTTTTGAGGAAAACTTTTCAGCATTTTTCTTCATATAATGGACTGGTATGGTGCCCCGAGTTTGAACTTTCAAAATGCAGTTTAAATGTGACTTCAAACGATCCCAAATGTGGTTGTAAATGATCCCAGCCGAGGAAGAAGGGTCTTATCCAGCGAAGTGATAAGAAAAGTATTTTCATAAAAATAATAAAATGTATATACTTTTTAACGCTCGTCTTGTCTTACTCTCCCTAAACTCTGTGTATTCTAGCTCAAGACAGTTAGGGTATGTCGTAAAACTCTGACCGTATTTTCTCCCTCAACTTCAAAATCGCCCTATATCACCCTTTTTTGTTAAGGGTGTCTGATCTTCTTTGCATGTTTACTTTGCAAAGACTGGGTCGGAACTTCTCCAGCGATGTAGGATGATTTCTAAATGACTTTTGAAGTTGAGGGAGAAAATACGGTTGGAGTTTTTCGACATACCCTAACTGTCTCAAACTAGAATACATAGAGTTCAGATAGAGTAAAACAAGAGGAGCATTTGAAATTAAAAAGTATTTAAATTGTATTTTTTTTTTTATTAAAATAACTGATCGTTTTTGGAAGTTCAAAATCGGAGCACCATAGCAGTCCATTATATTGAGAAAAATCCTGAAATTGTAATATTTAGTTATGTTTTGTGTGTTCTGCTTTATGTGTCCACCCTGTCATGTGCTGGTCCACCCTGTCATCTTGATATTTTAAAATAATATTTTAAATAATAATTCAATCATATCTATATAATCCAGTGTGTTCCATAGCTAGGTGTGGGGGCAATAACATGCAAACAAAAAACCGCATCCAAATATCACAGTTTTCTCCAAATAATAAAAAAATACATGTGTGAATTGTATGAGTTTCTTTACAAACACATGGTTTCCATAAAATCTTTTATGTATTTATAATTTGCAAGCTAATAAATAACCCTGTTTAGGAAAGGGACCAGTGTTGGGGAAAGTTAATTTTAAAAGTAATGCATTACAATATTGAGTTACTCCCTAAAAAAGTAACTAATTATGTTACTTAGTTACTTTTTATGGAAAGTAATGCGTTACTTTACTTTTGCATTACTTTTTAAAATCTGGGCAGGGCTTGCTTGTTTGTTTTTAATATAAAAAGTTCTATTTTTGGCAAATGTAAAAGCCTTTTCACACAAAAAGCCTCAGGCTTTTGAGAAAAGTAAATTTATGTCTGTACAGCAGACTTCAGCAAAAAAGCAAAAAAAAAAAAAAAAAAGGAAAAGGAAAACAAATGCTAGATTATCTTGAGTAATTTTTGCTTATTAGTATGGTTGAATTGGATCATCGAAGGTCGGCAGCAAAGAAATTGGGTAATAAAATGGGATTAAATGCATAAAGGATATTTGTATTATTTAACATTTAATTATTGCAGGTTTGCGTTATATTCTGAATTGAATTTCACTGTTTTTATTCATTATGAGAAATACTGAATCTGTTTTCTGTGAGTGAGATGAATTAATGCATGTTCACACTTATTCTAGAACTAACATCTTACCCCCCAATTTCTCTCAACATGGGGACAGGAGAGCTTTTAATCAATAAATGGGGGGAGAAGTAACTGGCGTTACTTATTTGAAAAAAGTAACTCTCGTCAATTAATAAGTAATGCTTTACTTTACTAGTTACTTGGAAAAAGTAATAATATTACATAACTCGCGTTACTTGTAATGAGTTACCCCCAACACTGAAAGGGACATTATACCTTTAAGAAAATATAAGTTGCGTCTTAATATTGCAATGAAAATGTACTTAACAGTAATATATATATATGTCCATTTATGGTTTGTGCTTCGAATAATGTGTATTGTGAGGGTTGAAAGGCACTCTATGGTAAAGGCAACACTATGGCTTAGTGTTTTTAAGCATTTTACACTTATTCCAAAATAATAACTCCCGGCAGTAACAATTTAAACAACATATATTATATAAACAACTATATATTGTATTTATGAACTGATATTCAGCTGTTCTTTTTCAAAAAATAAACGTATTTTCGGATAATCAGTCAACAAAGCTCGGTAAACACTGGTCACAGACGCAAAGATATAGGCCTACCTTTAATTTCAACAAGCTGATTGCTGACTAAAAAACTTCCATATATCATGTTTTCAGGCCATTTTAGTTTTATTTTGACTTGACAAAGTGGTTATATCGAAGTTCGTGAGTTGTTTACTTACTTTTCATGTGTCTTCCCATTAACGCCATTGTTCATTTCAGACTGATTCGCGAACGCTCATCGCGCACGAACGCAAGAGGCGGGATTTATCGCATGAACCAATCACAGCCGATCATAACCAGTCATATCCAATCATATCGCGATGAAGACATTTCCTCCTCTTACTGACTTTCCCCTTTCATTTTTAACTGTCCCTCATCAAACTTATATATACACACTTCTGACATGTATTTTATGTACTATGCAATTATGTTATGTAATTATATTATGATCACAAAAAAGAGAAAAAAATATATATTCTGTTTACTTTCTTTTTTTTTTTTTTTTTTTTTATTAAAACACACTTATTTACAAAACACAATTTACAAACTCTCTCGTTAGGAGACTTCTGTGCAGAACATAGTTAAACACACTTGAATGGAACAAATTTTACTAAAAAAAGAAAAGAGAAAAAAAAAAAAAAAAAAAAAAAAAAAAACATGTAAAATAAATAAAGTAAGCAAAGGCACTTCAGTCCATAAGGCAAGTCAAAGTTGTTCACATAAATATATTGTCCTCAATCGTCATATATTCTTAAAATAAAGTTACATGGAAGCTTAACAAGTTACAATAACAAATATTTTGAGACATCTTCACATACAGAGTAAATGTTGTCACTGGAGTCTTTCAGAAGTTTTAAAGAAGCAAAGTATTCCCTCAGTTCAATTTTAAACACCATTAGTGAAGGATTCTTGTTTTGCCATTTACATTTATGAATATGGTATTTACCCATAATTGTTATGATATTGTACATTCTAAAAAGTTCCTTCGGAAGGTTTTCATTACCAAAAAGAATTTGCTCTAACTTTAATTGTGTAATTCTCTCCATTTTTATTTCCAACCAACTCATGACATCTTGCCAGAATATTTTTATCACTGAACAAGAGAAAAACAAATGTTCAATAGTTTCATCTTTCTGGGAACAGAACACGCATGGCTCCACTTCAAAACCAAATCTCTTTTTATTTCTGTTTACTTTCTTACAGAATGTGTTTTTAACGTCAGATGAATTCCTTAAAGTAAATACATATAAATTGAATTCAGAACATCCAGCGTTATTGGTTTAAAGCAGAATGTTTGATTAAGATAATTCTGTAATGATTGTTCTCTGCTATTGTGAGTCATATGATGGAACTCCTGGTGAACGTGACAACTCTATTTGCCTAACAGTCCTGCACAACAAATAACTAGGAATGTCCCTGCAGGTAAAACAAGGATGACTGACAATGTAAACAAACCTAAATCTATCGCTTCTATCACAGTCAGAATTTATGAGAAGCAATAAGAGTCTTATGAAACCACCTATCGTGTTTCTTACAAATGGTATGAGAAAAAAATTAGACATTTTTAATAACCAAACAACCAGGATAACTTTAACATGTCCTTTCCCTCATATAGCATTTGTATTCAATACATGCAGACTGAGGTTAGACATAATTAACCTTAAATTGCTTTGTCGCATGCATATTTAAATACAGAACTGGTCCCACAAATGCACATCTGCATATATTTCTATATAAAAAGAACACAATGGGATTGAAAGCATCTTTCTGGCAAGTGCACATCACTAGCACATTAAAGCAAGGTACACTTGAAAGCGTTTTAAACTACACACTACTTCATTATTGTTGTGTTGAGCTGTGAAGAAGATAACATGGCGACAGCTCTGTTTAAGCTGCTGTTTAGAAAGCTTAGTGCGGATATTCACTATCCCACATATATGCTGATAAAGTCCCTCTCTAACAAAGGGAAAAAATGACAGTCTAGCCATTCTTTCAACTTATCTATCTAATTACACCCAACACAATAGAAATTAGATAAACCTTCCTTTGATCATGCTTTCGGCATTGTTGTAAGCATTCATTTCAAATGTGTGACCATGCTCCAGATCATAGTGTTCCTACAGCAGGCTCTTATACAAACACTCATAAAATAAACATCGGCTAGATTCACTGTGCCCAATCCTCTGCCTTTTCATGAGACAAATTGGAAAATTAATGGTTTTCGCCCAGATCGGGATCCCACGGTCTCTTTCCATAATTACTGGCTGGTATGCTTCACTCTCTGGCAGGTCTTCTCCTCACCTCACGTTCTGTTATAGGAGCCAAGATGTGCCTAAAACTGACAGAGTGTCTATAATGGATTACATGGAACATAATGAGATTGGCACTGTCAGTATTCAATCATGAAGCAAATGAAAGGAAATCAAGGCAAGCAAAAAAAGAAGAGGCTTTATTGATTTTTCTTCATTTTTGGTGTAATAACTACAGCTGATTGTATCTGTTTTCATGTCTGAATGAGTGACCACCAAAATCAAAGTCTTTGTGTTAGAGCAAAATATAATAAATTAGCTTTTTTTATATTCAGTGCATGTGTGACATCCTGTAGCTGTCTGGCCCTTGATGTGTTTTTTTTTTCTTCATCTTCTATGTTATGTGGTTTCCGCTGTCTGACTCATTGCATTCTTTATCCATTACCATTTTCTCTTGTTTTTCTCACCATTTTTTAATTATTTTATGCTGTATTATTTCTTTTTGAACACTCTCACTTGCCTCCTGCACAAACTATCCAACCATCCTTTTCACCTTTTGTCCTCCTTATTTGCTAATGCTAAATGTGAAAGATGTGTTCCTCACAGCTGCAAAGTTTATCGCTCAGATGTCAGCCAAACATGCATCAACTGAGCACATAGCTTTAGCAAGCCTTGTCTGTTTGCCCTTGCACCCCCCTCTTTTTTTGTCCTCCGCCAGCTGTGTTTGAGGTGGATGTCCAGCATCCGGCTGTTCGAAAGCCATTCTCTTCACACCAGGGTGGAAACCTCTGCCTTGGAAACTAGCAGGTAAATGCAAAAGTGATATCACTCAAGCATCTGTCATAGCCATAGTGGGCAATGTCAAAGATGAAATATGTTACTATTTAATAAAATATGTTACTATTTAATTATATTAAGTCAAAGGGCATTTTAGGTTGTCAAACATTAGGCTGTTTATTTATGTCTCAAATGCTCATGCTCAAATATGCTCAAATAATTCTCATGTCCTCTACAGCAGGGGCATGACCAGCCCCCGGGCTATAGCTCAGAATGTTGTTGTTGTTGTTTTTTTCAGTAGCTTTAGACATTTTTCTGCTTTTTTGGAAAGCAATGGCTATTTTTCTTTCCTTCTTTTATGCGCACTCAGGCAATTTGAGTTCAAATGGCAATTTGATTGATTTGATATGCTATAATGACACTGTAACACGCCAATGTACACCCCAACCAAGGACCGTTTTTTTATTATTACAATGACCATTCATTATAATACAGTATGTACTGAACTTGTTGCATGCATTTTAGTATTCCACTGCATTTTAGATTATTTTTCTATGTAAAAAAAAACATGCTAGATGGATGTCTTTTGCCATTGTGATTGTGTCTTTTGAATGACAGTTGCATTTTTTTAGAATGCCTTGTCAAGGTTAAAAAAAAAAAAAAGTTCCACTTAAAAAAAAAATTCTTTGAGATCCTGTTTTTTTTGTTGTTGTTGTTGATTTATTTCACTGTCCTGCGTCTCATATTTTAAATAAATGCTAAATGTGAACGGCTTCTCAAACTCTTGTGTAAATTGTGCAGCGGATCTCGTTCACAAACGTGCCGTTGTTCCTAATTTTAGAATATGCAAGAAGCCGCTGGTAATCTGACATTGAGATAAATATTGATTGGTTTATAGTGAGTTGCTTATATTTTACACAAAATGTTGCTAGTTACTTTGTCTATTTTTGCTTAACGAATGCAAAATTTCGAAAAAGTCATGTAGAATCAGCCTCCGCATTTCCGAGCTAGTAGGCTACTGTTTTTTTTGTTTGTTTGTTTGTTTGTGTTTCCTGAGCAAATAAATGAAAAGCATGAAAAATCCCCACCACCAATGCACTTTGAAATGCCAAATCATCAAATGAAGTGATAAAGCAAAAAAAGTACCTTTTGTGTATTGATGAGTAGTCTGGCTATGAACCTAGTTTTGAAAGGAATATGCTAACTTTGTATGCTATAAAAAAAAAAAATTATTCTAGCCCTCCACCGCCCCAGCACCACCTGCCTATTTTGCTTATCTAATGAAAAAGTTAATGCAGAAGCAGCCTTGACATTTTCAAGCAAGTAGGATACTGTTTTGGGTTTTTTTCTTGAACGAATGAAAAGCATGAAAAATCCCCAACACCAATGCAACAACAAAAAAGTACACTTTGTGTATTAATGAGTAGTCCAGCTCTGCATCTCTATTCACGATCTGAACCTAATATACTAACTCTGTATGCTATGAAAATATTTATTGTACCCCTCCACCTCCCCAGCACCACCTACCTATTTTTGTTCAACCAATGGAAAAGTTCCAAAAATGCAGAATCGTGCCTTCGCGTTTCCAGGCAAGTAGGCTACTGTTTTGTTTTTTCCTGAACGAATGAAAAGCATGAAAAATGACCACCACCAATGCACTCTGAAATGCCAAACCATCAAATGAAGTGGTACAGTAAAAAAAATGTACCTTTTTTTTTTTTATTAATGAGTAGTACAGCTTTGAATCTCTACTCACGATCTGAAACAAATACACTAACTCTACGCGTTGGTTACAATCAATAAAATGGCACAGCTTTTTAAATATCTGAAAGTACACTCTTAGCAGCAGTCAGTCCAGCATTATTTTGATATAGCATATTATGATAATCAAAAGTATTATTTAATGATACAATGTAACCATATAACCACGTACGAATGCATGTTAGTCATTTTAACTGAACTTGGGACTGGTGGTGGTGCTTTTTTGGTCATTCAGTTTTTCTGTAAAAAATGGGAAAAAAAAACTAACAATAATACTGATGATAATAATAATAATAATAATAATAATAATACAAATTCTAAAAAGAACAATATAAAACGCACTAAGCTGAGCTGCTGGATTCATGAATATTAATCAGTTTGTGTGCGTTTGCCCGAATTGATTTGCTAAAATCAAAACAGGGGCGATAATAGGTGAACTTTAGCCAATGAGATTGTTGTTTGCACATTAGCTCCACCCACTACCAGAGAAACAAGCTAAAGAAATCCAAAGGAACACTGTTATTTTAAAAGGAAAATACAACAAAGAATATTGATTACATGTAGCGTGTTAAATCTGCATGTTATGCAAGACTCTCTTGCTCTCTCTCTTTGCGTGTGTGAGACAAAGCGACGGCAAGTTGTGTGCCTCCACACTAGAGTTTACGGCATGTCAAATACAGGTACGCTGTGCATCCATTCAGAAGAACAGCAGAAATAGCACAGATCGCTTGACAGAGTAAAACTCTGAAGCGTTCAGCAGCGAGTGAAAATATATCTGTGCTAAACTTATACTTAGCCTACACACTGGCGAGTAAAATCTGAGAATTTATTAGCCAGTGGCTAATATTAGACATCATTTAGTAGCACAGAGTGAAGATTTAGTCACATATGCGAGTGATTTACTCGCAATGTAGAGAGTCGCTAGCCCTCCGCTTCCCTAGCACCATCTGCCCATTTTTGCTTAACCAGTGAAAAAGTTCCAAAAGTCAGTACAGAATCAGCCTCCATGTTTCTGAGCAAGTAGGCTACTGTTTTGTTTTTGTTTTTTTCACTGAATGAATAAAAAGCATTGAAAATCCCCATCACCAATGAACTCAGAAATGTCAAACCATCACATGAAGCGATACAGCAAAAAAAAATTACCTTTGCACCTTGTATTAATGAGTAGTCCAGCTATGAATCTCTATTCACGTTCTGAAACGAATACACCAAAACTGTATGCTATGAAAATTCTTATTCTAGCCCTCCACCTCCCCAGCACCACCTGCATAGATCTGTTACAGGGGTCTCCCTCTTTCTTGTTCCATTAATTTTATGTTCTGAGCATTTAGCAGCAGCAGCATAGCAGATCTTACTCCATTTATGTCAGACCAGACCAAACCTACTCCATTTATGTTAATAAAAATGTTAAAAATCTCGAGAGTTGTCATGGCTGAAATATTAATATTCCCTAATTGCTAAATTGCTAAACAGGGCTTGAAATGTGTTACATGCATATGGGACTAGTATAATGTAGTCAGGTCATAGTAGTTTGTTTCTTGAGTCTAAAATGGATAATGGGCTCAGTCCCCAACGTTGACAGAGTCTAGTCACACCCCTGCTCTGCAGTTACCGGGACATGACTCAGAGCAGCCAATCTTGTTTCTAGCACTTGAGATACTTTCTGGATCTGTGCCATTTACATTTAGACTGTCTAATTACATTATTTGTACCTTGACTGCTTTTAGTAAGAGATTGCATGTAATTACAGCCAACAATAAACCAAGTCTAGCTGATACAGTTTGTTTGTATGACATGTTTGTAACCATGTACGCCTACTTTTTAGGATTTTCTTACATAAACACACTGTAGCATGAACATGTACCTTTGATTTGTGATCATGTTAATGGATGCTAAAGTTGGGTTTCATCTGATTCAGCAGGTTCTCTTGTTTAATTTTACATGTAGGAGAAATGTAAGGGTTAGAGGGTTCGGGAGCCAGGGATAGACAAACCTGGGTCCCTGTGAGGCAACATGTGCTGGGCAGAGTAGTATGCCTGAATTCACAGTATTCGTATAGGCAAAAAAATAAAATAAAATAAAAAAAAAAATCTGAAATGTGTATCTGATGGACATTTTTCTATCCCATGAGGCCATGGCAGAGGATTTGTGAATGGCATTTAGGTGACCCATCTGACACTGAGAGGCTAGAATACAGAATCTGGATTACATTTATGCTACACTCATTCTAACTGTATAGAACATACTTTTTTTAATGGTCACTAATTACTTATTCAGAAGAAATATGTACTCAGAGAGTATGCGATTTCGGACACAGCCCAAGGCCACACGTACACAAGTATTTTTGTAAACTGAGTTTTTCTTCTTTTGTTTAAAAAAAAAATAAAAATATCTTGTCCACATGAAAACGCAAAAACGCACTATGAAGTGCTGTCAAGAGGATGCCAAAACAACAGGTTGCGATGTAACTAACTGTAAACCGTTTTCACCGGCTATATTACAACACTACAAGCAGAGATTCTGAAAATCTTCACCCTAGCAGTTTTCAAAAAGGTTAGTTTCAGTGACCTAATACTGTGCTTGCATGTGGACGAACGGCCAAAGTGCATAGAAAAAGCTGCAATTTAGAAAATACCTGTGTTCAAGTGGACAGGGCCCAAGTGTCACTGTTAACACTAGAACTACCAAAGCAGTAATTTTGACTGTTTTACAATGCAATACCTTTGTAGAAATAAAACCCACATAACTATAG
The DNA here is from genome assembly GCA_036247105.1 of Cirrhinus mrigala. NCBI lineage: Eukaryota > Metazoa > Chordata > Actinopteri > Cypriniformes > Cyprinidae > Cirrhinus > Cirrhinus mrigala. Next base: position 16,559,273 of record CM070024.1, read on the forward strand.
TTCCTTTGCGTGTATATTTCATTCTAACATTGTTATTTTATTAAAATTACAAAATACACAAGTTATTAGTATTTCTACCGTGAATGGCCAAAGTGGTCAAACTGACAGTTTGCATTACAGACGGTGTATAATTTTAACTTTTGCGACTTTTTCCCGCGGTTGAAAATGTCTGTATCTGTTGCCTAGCAACTTTTGTTCTAGTTGTTTTTATATTCTATTGCTAAGCTAAAATTCCCATTCGTAAAAAAAGCTGGGTGGACGCCTCCAATTCAACAACTGCTCTTATTCATTCGGGAATGGTCTAGTAGCTCTTACACAAGGCTAAATTACAAAAAGGATCGTATTTTTGACTTTATAAAATATGACGACAGACATTCAAAGCTTTATTTTAAAACAAAAACAAAATACAAATATGACATGGCAATCAGTCTAGTATGAACGGCCACAATGACCGCTATGGCCATTCTAGTAGTTATAGAATTCCGGTAGTTCTAGTGTTAAGGCTTTCTCTCATAACGGGGTTTCTCTGTGTGGAAAGTGGTAAGTGGAAAAACCTGAACTGGAATCAAGTGAGCACTGAATGGTATGATAGGGGGAGGGGAAACCACCGTCATTCCGTTCCATTATATTTTCTGTCCCAGACCAGATTTCAGTCTGTTTGTTGTCTGGTACTATTCAAAGCATGATGCTTCTTTAATTTTCAGACTATTTTTGTTTACGGCAGTTGAATTAAGAACTGACTAATCTAATTGGACATAATTTCTTGTTTGTAGAACTGTTGTATAAAAGCAATATCACACTCATAATATTAGTTATTACTATATATTAGTCATTTTGCACATGTACATTTGATTATTACCTATTAAATTCATACACAAAATGAAAAAGGTCAACATTTTCTATAAGAGTTAAAGACAATACAGTAGTTGGCACTTATTAGACTAATTTACACAGTTTATGCAAAAGTAGCAGATTGGTTAACTACGTGAAGTTGTAGCAGATAGATATGGAAATTGTATTTACATGTTTTAAGGGGAAAAAAAACCCGCACACACACACACACACACACACACACACTGAATTACAGACAGAAAATGTTTAAACACAACGTGTTCTTTCTAATCCAGTTACATTATAATCGTAACGTTAATCTTAAAGCATGGTTTAACAGACACAAGCCAGTATTGACTATGACCGTGTGGGGAGTTCGAGACTGCAGCGCTGATCATTGTGCCTCACACTTTCAAACTCGTCATTTCACAACACTGAGGCGAGGAAACGAGCCAGCGCTATCAACACTGCTGCCCCGAGGGCTCTTCCTACTCAAGTCCTGAGAGCCACAGAGGAATCTTGGGAATACCACGGCAAAATGAAGAACACTATTGATTCGAAAACATTTCCTAGGTTTTCTTTTTTATCGTTTGTGTCTCGATAAACTCGTTGACGGATCATACCTTCATTTCCAGATCGCGACACCGATGAAAATAACATCAGACACCGCAAGTAGATTAGCAGCGTTTAGATAAAAACCCTATCTCGCTTTTTAAATTATCGGAACATGGGACATCATGCAGGGACGACTGCAGTGCTTAACCTTTAGTTTCACAACGATGTGTAGACTTAAATAAGAATTTCGGATTACTGATACAAAAGCACGCTTGCACGCCTCAGTCCGGATTCGACCCGCAAGCTTCATCCCGGTTCCGCAAAGAAACTCAACCCAAAAGTGTTGAAGAGCTCCATGCATTCAAAAAGGTGGGTTCTGTATGATTTCTTGACAAATAACTTTGATTCTTTTAAGACAGTCTGCAGTGGTTACTTTATCAGTAAAGACCTCGTCTTAAACGGTATAGAGAACATCTTATAGTTTTTGACGTAAAAGTCTGCATTACATTGTACTTAGTCGAGTCCTTTGGCTTCAATATTGGTCTAAATGTAAGGATTGTGTTTAATATTAGGAATACATTTTGCATTAATTAGGATGGAAGAAAAAGAGAACGGGAATTTTAGATGTTATGCATAGCTCTTGTCACTAATGAGTGTTATTTTGCTGCATCTCTAAATTTTAATATTTTAGCTTCTGACGCGCTAGAAATCATACACACGTTGTTAATGATCAATTAAACTCACAAATCCTTAGAGAACATCTGTGTTGTGCTCATAACATGATCTATATCTTCTCATTAAAGTTAAGATATCATAATGTCATGTTTTGGCTTTATGTACCTGCAATTAATTTCCTCTAATCTCAAAGGAAAATGAATACATCAAAGTTGAACTGTAAATAATATAGTGGTTCTTGCTAAACCTTATACATGAGGACGCATCTCTGGAGATATCATTCATTCTCCACCACTGTGCAAGCGCCATCTGTTGGACTGCAACAGCTGACCACTAAAAACAAAACGGTATAGCCTGCCCTACAACAAATCCACATTCCCTCCTCTTCTGTAGGACCTTTCAGTTACCTTGACCTGTCAAAATCTTAACAAGACTGATGATTAGATGTTTATTACTTGAATTAATAGCTTTTATACTTTATAAATGAAAAAGCATCATTCATCCTTTATCTTATATCTCATCACACAAATAAAAAAAACAGTCCTAGTATGATTACATAAATGCATTATATAAATATTTCACGTTTTATTAGCAGTACATCTTGATAAGATAATCTATCAGGTGGATTGAATGAAGCAAATGCAGTGACACAAAGCTAGTTAGATTGCTAGTTAGAACTGGTGTCACATCATATATTGCCTAGATGTTTTAATGATATATGCTGATGCTTATGTGGATGCATTAATGCTGATAGAGACCACTATATAACAAGTGATCATACATTATGCGTGGGTGGTCTACCAATTCTAATTTAAATTTGACAGAAGCATCTGTCCTTTTTGATTTCTTCTTGAAATCAGTCAACTGTACAAATAAAGCAAATGCAAATTCATTCAGAAACCGATTCCCTCTTTTGAATTTAAATAAGTATGTAACAGAGGGGTGTCCAGTCCTGCTCCTGGAGCGCTACCGTCCTGCAGAGTTTAGCTCCATCGCCAATTAAACACACCTGAACCAAAGAAATCAAGATCTTCAGGATTACTAGAATCTTCTAGGCATGTATGTTGAGACAAGTTAGAGCTAAACTCTGCATGATGTTGACCCTTCAGGATCGGACCTGCTTTAATCTATTAACCAGCTATGTAAGCAATTATATATGAAGATAGTTGAAAGTATGTTTTATTCCGGATTACAATTACAACACGTAGTAACAACAAAGTAGTAATATTTTTTTGTTAATACAAAAGAATGAGTTCATATGTATTTGCAAATTTTCAATTAGCCTATATAATATGGCTCAATACACTGTTTCTTCAAAATGGAGACCATACTGTTAGACAGAGCAGTCGTTTTCAGATACATTAATAATAGATGCTTTAATTATTATGTATACTAAATTTGGTAGTTGAACAGCTCTGGACATGTATTTACGCCAGCCATGCAAAAATCTAAACAAGACAGTCTGTATTTTCATTTGTAATGTGTGCAATACATCAACTCTTTTTTTGTGCACAAATGGGATTAAATGGGCTAATTGGTAAATTTGTGTAGAAGATAAATGCCATTTAATTACCATGGTCATTTTAGAATTTCACTTAGCCTAAATACATTTTCACTCTCATTTTGATTCTCTCAGAACTGAAAATGCATACAAACCGCTGAGGACAGTATTACATTTTAGCGATTATTAGAAAGTAACAAGTACTGCGTTCACTTTCATGAGTTCGCAGCCTACATGGCAAACGGGTGAAGTAGTTTTCAAAGCCCAGGCGTAATTTGAAACTAGTGAGGGGTTGGTGGCGAAACAGTGACTCCTTATTGGTGCACTTCGCAGTGTAGGCTGCACCCTCTTGACACTAGCGAACTGGAAGATCGATGGCACGTTTCTAGTGAGGGTTGGGAATGTGTGAACACGGAGAATACCTGACAAAAAGCAGCGATATTTGTACGACGGAAGTGCGGGCGGTATGATTTCGTTGTGTTGCGGTTCTTCAGCAACTTCTAATCAAACGGAAATTCGCAGCATTGCTCTAATTCGCCTTTCCTCACATTGGTGGTGTGAATAGGGAGAGGAGAGGAGCGCTGTCCCGTGCTGGATGGATGGTTATGGGGAAAGGAGCAGGACCATCGGCGCTACAAGTCTGCCAGTTCGTTCTTCTGTTTCTCTGTCTGTTTCCAGCAGGTAAGAAAAACATTTATCGTAGAGAATCTAATTTGAGTTTTAGAACTGGAAAAGAGAATGTGTATAAGTTTTTTGGAATTTATTTGTCGAAGCAGAGATGTAACCTAATCGCTACAAAACAGCAGTTAAACATTGAAATAACGCAGGCAAACGCATGCTTTGTTACTTAGCAGCAAATTAAATGCAGTTGGGTGTATTTTGTTTAGTCATGACCCAGTTATGTCTGGTAAACGTTATTTATCTTCTAAAACATGTCAGTGTGCATTCCTTCATTGTGCACGCTTGAATAATGTTGTTTATAACTTTCCAGTTTACGCTACACATAATATATTAAAAGTTAAAGGTGTTACGTTTCCATCTAAGACTTTTCGCATTAAAAAGATGCGAAAAACTAAATGTGTGTGCAGGGTTAAAGTGGTGATTTTTGTTGTTTTTGAGCTATTGTTTAAACCGTGCGATAAAAGCGTGGCGATCCGAAGGTTCGGTTCGATTCTGCTGCACTACCGCAGTGTTTCCCACAGCTCTGGCGGAGACGTGCTGTTGTGTTTGGGGGAGGGGAAGCGAACCCTCCACATCTATAACATGCCTTTGCTGGACTTGTGGGGGCAAAATTTCCAAAAACCATTTCACAAACACAGTAAAGCCTTTAAAACGTGTGAACACAGTCTTAGCTAGTAAAGCAAGATTCTTAAATGGAAAAATATTACTTAAAATCTAAAAATGTCAGAAGTTTTTTCTTGGTATAGATATTTTAAATAGATATACATGCATAGTTAAATTCACACAAAAAGTAGTCTGAATTTACAATACCGTAAATATGGTAGGCTATGCTTTGAGTTCGCAGAAGGAAAATATTGTAAAGTTAAAATGTAGTGTTGTAGGATCACAGACATTATTATCTGTCTGGACTACACTATAGTCTTGTGTTTACAGATTAACTGTAATATTTAGATGTCCACAGTATTAAACTAACACTTATGTTCCCAGCATACACTGTGGCATGAATGAATTTTGCAAGTTGCTCTCACTTGAAGTTTTGTAGTGTTTAGAGTTTGTTCATCTAAAATTAAAAATTGATTGTCGCCATTATAGATATTTTTTATATGCCAAGTGTTGATGTATGTGCACATCTAACTGGCAACTTCCAAAATCCTTAAAGTTTACCAGAGATTATACCCACTCAATTGGAATAAATGACCCAAGTAACGTGAGTTATGTAATCAGATTACTTTTTCAGGTAACTAGTAAAGTGTTGCATTACTTTTTAATTTACAAGAAAATATCTGAGTTACTTTGTTTTACCATTGACAGATTGACAGCTCTGCTGTTCCCATATTGAGGGAAATCAGGAGAAAATGCAGAGGCGAACTCAGAATATCCCGCTAACTTGCAATAATTGAATATGTTAAATAACACATATCTATTATATATTTAATCCTATTGTTTTAACTAATGTCTTTGCTGCTGTCCTTCAATGATCCAATTCAGCTACTAATGAGCAAAAATTACTTTAGACTAACATTAAACTAACATTTGTGCTTTATTTTTTATTGCTAAAGAGTGTTGAACTTTCTTCGCCTGCATTCTGCTGTACAGACGTGAATTTCCTTTAGCCTGAGGCTTATTCATTTCACTTTTGGTGTGAAAGAGCTTTTACATTTGCCAAAAATATAACATTTTTATATTAAAAACAAACAAGCAAGCCAGCCCAGATTTAAAAAGTAACGTAGTTAGTTACTTTTTAGGGAGTAACGCAATATTGTATTACATTTCTTTTAAAAGTAACTTTCTCCAACACTGCGTAGCATGCACTGATTTCACAGAATTTTAATTGCAGAAAATTACCGTTGAAGTCCCAGCTCTTTTTTTTTTTTACAATGTAGTTTATATTGTAAAAGAAAAAGTCTAATGTGTGTAAAAGACGCTTGCACATGATTATGGGTCAACTGTGTTTTTCAAATGTGATAATTAATTCCTATGTATCTCGCTATAATGGAATTTACAAGTGTTCTTTTGTTCTGTCAAGGCTCTGGTCAATTGTAAGTAGTGTGCAGTTTGATTTCACACTCTGTGTCCCGTCTTCTTTCAAGTTATTTAACGCCAAACAAAAGGCAATCATGCAAGCTCTAGTTGTTGACATCTTAAATTAGCCTATTGTCTCTTATCAGATGGATGATAAATGCCCTTTGTAGCTGGTAGGTGGAATAAGTATGTGTGTGTGGGACTGAGACAACAAAGATTGTTGCACGATCATTTGGAAACAAAGTTGTGTGTAGTTTTGGCATGTCCTCGCATTTTATCAAATGGAAAACCACATGATTGAAAAGCCTTTAGATTTCAATTCAGCGCTTGTAATCCGAGAAAGGGGAATGTGCTTGAAATTGCTTTTGCCTTTGATTACGGCCTTTTGCTCTGGACAGGTGGCTATCTCATATCCAGTTTGACCTGTGGAATGGTGAGACCTACTCTGTGTTCCGCCCATTGGTCCTGGAGCCAGTTTCTCTCCAGAGATCCTGTTTCTTTAAGGCAGTCCTTAGCCCCCCTTCCCTCCTGCCCTGCATGGCTGATGAAACTCTACCTAATCCCTTTACACAGGGCTAATTTATGACTCTGCTGGTTTCTTCTCAATGGCAAATTGCATTGTCTTCATTCAGAGTCCTAGGACTACACCCTCCCACAGACACACACACACACAAACAGCTACCCCCTTCTGTTAAAACCCTAAGTGATTTTTTTCAGATGTACATTTGCCCTCGGTCACTGACACCCAGGGTGCTTTACTCAAAAGCACCCCCACGATCTGCTTTGCAATGCAAATAGACGGCACAAGGTGTGAATGAGTGTGAATTCGATATGAGATGATTAGCACTTCTAAATAGTAGACTTTTGTTGGTGTGACTGTCAATTTGAAGGCTTCCTTCCCATTTGTCTTAATGCTATTAATTTGTGTTGCACTTTAAAAAGTGTGAAATTGCTAGATATCCAACTGGGATCTTGGAATCAGTCAAACTTTTTTTTTTTTTTTTTTCTCGATAAAGCATACAGCCCATTTACTAATATAAAGTGATGTCATTCATGGTGAGGTAATGAAGTTAGATAAGCCTGTCGAGAGTTCATTACTTTGTAATGATGCCTATTTAGATGCTTATTGCTTTACGTTTTGTATTACAATAGCTCTAAGTGTTGAGCTTTTCTCCCCTGTGACAGACATAATCAGAATATTCCATTAACATTTTGTGAATTTGACATAAAATCAACAAACGTTGATTGGCCTACTTTAATGTTTTTTTTGTTTGACTTATTTTTGAAAAGGCAACAAGACAACAATAGCCTTGCTTTATACTACATTTAGAGCACTTAGTCTTGATGGAAGTTGGCAAAACACAGAAACTTGGAACTTGGTTGGAATGTTGTTTTTTTATTACTGATGGAATTAAAGCCTCACTTTGTCCAGATGTAGAGAGAATTCATGTGTTGTTATGAGAGCCTTGAGCAACTGGCATTCATGAACATAACACATTAAACTGAGCTTCATTTAAAGTTAAGCACTGACATAATCAGACTAAAAAAGTATTACTATATGTAATGAAAATGGTCTATTCTTGAATAAAAATGTAAAGGACAGGTTATTTTACAACTCTTTTTGCTCAAAAGCCGCTGTTTTTATTATAACTGTTAGTTTTCAATTTAAATGCTTAATCAGTTTTGTCAGCTGCTTTAGGTTGATACTTATTTCATTTTAGCGTTCTGTAAACTTGGTTTGACCATGACAGCGTGTTTATGCTATCTCTCTTTTCACTTTACAGCAACTCTGCAGTGTAAGATCCTCAAGTGTAACTCCGAGTTCTGGGCCTCAACCTCCAGCTCTGGCCCAGAAGAGGAGTTCTGCACCGCTCTCCGAGCGTATAACAACTGTGTCCGTCGCACTGCCCGTACGTGCCGGGGTGACCTAGCATACCATTCTGCCCAACATGGTATAGAGGATCTTATGAGCCAACACAACTGCTCCAAAGAAGGGCCCACTACCCAGCCTCGTGCCCGCACACCTCCGCCCCCTGTCCAGCCACCACCGGACGTCAACGTTCCCTCCGACAAGCCAGAGCTATGTCATTATGAGCGGAGTTTACCACGTAATGCTGCGCCTCCAAATTACACTCACTGCGGCTTTTTTGGGGACCCACATCTTCGCACATTCAACGATGACTTTCAAACCTGTAAAGTTGAGGGAGCCTGGCCACTGATTCACAATAAGTACCTGTCTGTGCAGGTTACAAACACTCCTGTTGTGCCTGGATCTTCTGCTACGGCTACTAGCAAGGTAAGGATATTTTGTCCCTCAAAAAAAAAAATGAAAAAAAAAAAGGGAAAAAAAGTAATTTCTCCATCAGTCTGTGGTCTCATTTCAACCATAGCCTGACCTTTAAAGGGATAGTTCTCCCAAAAATGAAAATTCTGTCAAAAATTACTTACCCTCATATCATTCCAAACCCAGAAGACCTTCATTTGTCTTCGGAACACAAATTAAGATATCTTTGATCAAATCCAAGAGTTCCCTGACCCTCCATAGACAGCAAGAGTCCTACCACGTTCAAGTTCCAGTAAGATACCAAGAACAACAATCATAATTTTATGAAGCTACAAGAATACTTTTTGTTATGCAAAAAAACTAAAAAACAACTTTATTCAACAATTTCTCCTTTCTGTGTTGCCCTAGTACCATTTTGGAGAGTACCGCAACACAACAAAAAGTATTCTCGTAGCTTCAGGAAATTACGGTTGAACCACTGAAGTCAGATGGACTGTAAGAACAATGTCTTTACTACCTTTCTGGGCCTTGAATGTTGCTGTCTAAGCAGGGTCAGAAAGCGCTCGGATTTCATCAAAAATATCTTAATTTGTGTTCCAAAGATGAACAAAGGTCTTTCAGGCTTGGAACGACATGAGGGTGAGTAATTAATGACAGAATTTAAATATTTGGAACTTTCAGCATGAAACTAGTTAATGGTGAATGTATGGTTTCACCAAGGGAAGAGAAAGCAAACTTTGCAAGTGCGGACTCTAGTTAGCATTTGGATCTGTTCCACGACAGATGAAGACGACATAAGACAATTGATGAAAGTCTGATAAAAGTTTTTTTTTTTTTTGCGAAATGCCAGCAACAAATAAGAGGTAATAGCTAAGAATATTAGCAGGCTAAAATGCCTTCATTTTTTTTTCAGACAGTCAAAACTAATGCTGCTATATCTGTGGCAGTCCTTGCAATTGTTTGTGTGATTTAGGAGTCTTGTTGTTTTAACTAAGTGCTCAGTCCATACAGGAAACTGCCGATATTTTCTCTGCATTAGCTGGCCCTCATACCTCATAAATTATCATTGTTTTGCTTTACGGCCCATTGGACAAACTGGGGAGCTGCCTTAGAATTGGCCAGCTGTGGAGCCTAAGGTGAAAACCCAGGACTAGAAGTTTATGCGTCCGATTGCCGAATGCTAATTTCACTATGCCTGATGTCCTTTTGGCTGCTGTAATTGTGCGGCCAGGGTTGAATGTTTTTCAGAGTTTTTCCTTGTGGCAGAAAAACACAAGAACTTTGTACTCAGTCACATTAAGAAACAGAGCAATTTTCTGCCATCAAAAACCTCTAATGATTCCCCATTAAGTAGATGGACCCACAGTCCTTTCTTGCAGGAGGGAAAGGGATTGTGATATTTTTGTTAAGCTGAATAAATGACAGTGCCTCAGAGGTCATTCAGCTCGGACAAAAGCAAAAACAGGTCTGCAGGCAGATGGCACCTGTGCAAACAAGACGTCCCTTGTTTATTGATAGACCCTTTGCTTTAAACAAGCTCTCGCTGTCCTGCGAAAAACTAGGGGGGTGCTAACAGGAGGCAGATCACCGCACCATTAGTGATTACAGGGTGGTTTGGCTTAACTGAGTCTCCACTACACTCATACGCATCATTTGCAAGATCAGAGCGGCCTGGACATCCCGAGGTCACATATGTGTCAGCAGTCCATTGGCCTCCTAATGGCTGCTTGCTGGAGGAGTCAGAGGTAGGAGCAGCCTTCTCTAATTAGCCGCTGTGCAGGCTGCGCTCTCTAGTTGGCGCGAGTCCACTCCCTGGAGCTGAATCCGGGGTTCACAGGCAGGCTCTGAGCAGCATGAATGGATTGTCTTTGTGTCTGTATACTGAGGCCTGCTGTAACATAGACTGGACCTGTGTTTCTCCAGAGTGCGTTTACATTGGCCCCCTGTATCTTGAGCTGCTGCTGAAATGTGACATTACGAAAGCTTCTGGGCTTGGAGCGTCCGCACTACACAGTCCTCTGGTTTTATAAAGACAAGGCTCGGTTATGCAGAATGGAGTACTTAGTCAACATCTTTTGCCATATGCAGTGGTGCATGAAGCACTTTATGTCTGTGGCTGCTGTTTCATGGCTGGTTTTGATTGAACAAATATAGCATTTTCAACATCAAAACTTTGTGCATTTTAAAGGTTTCTAGCCATCTGTTTTTTCTAGAATCTGATTTATGAATTCTGTTGTTAACTAGAACTTCTCACTCTCACTTTTTCCACAGCTAACAATCATCTTCAAGAACTTCCAAGAATGCGTAGACCAGAAGATGTACCATGCGGAGACCGACGAGCTTCCAGCTGCATTTGCTGACGGTTCAAAGAACGGAGGCGACCGCCATGGGGCCAACACCCTACGTATAGTAGAGAAGGTGCCTGGACAGCACGTGGAGATCCAGGCCCGTTATATCGGCACCACTATTGTAGTGCGGCAGGTTGGCCGCTACCTCACGTTTGCGGTGCGTATGCCCGAGGAGGTTGTGAATTCGGTGGAGGACCAGGACAACCAGGATCTTTACCTCTGCCTGCACGGTTGCCCTGCCAACCAGCGAATAGACTTCAGGACCTTCAGAGCACGGGCGGCAGAGAGCCAAGCCTTAGGCAGGGGACGGCCAGGCGCTCCTACCCATGGCTTCACATACCAGTCAGCCATGGCCAAGTGCAAAGAACGCCTACCGGTTGAGGATTTGTATTTCCAGTCCTGTGTTTTTGACCTGCTATCCTCTGGAGACATCAACTTCACCTTGGCAGCCTACTATGCCTTTGAGGATGTTAAAATGCTCCACTCCAATAAAGACAAGTATCACCTTTTTGAAAAGGATACGATATTCAACTCTGCCTCGGAAAAATGGTGTTTTAGCGTCCTAATCTTCATCAGCCTAGTTGTCGTACAGTTATGGACTGACTTGTGTTCCATTCGTCTGTAGTCCCAATTGGACATCCTTGTTAGATGGTTGTAAGATGCTGTATGCATGTGAAATGCTGCTCTCACCATGTTGTGTTCCATCTACCAGAGGCTGAGCTTCTCAGCTCTCTCAGAGAGCTTTCACACTTGTGTGTCTTGTGTCACGCTCATCTCTCGTCATCATCACGTACGTTCATTCATCGGGCCAGAGCAAGAGCGTTCCTGGAGATCCACCCATCTCTGTGGTTCTCATAACTGCTTCAGGACAGAGAACGCAGTGCTGAGAGGTCCTGGGACTCGAGTCAGATTAAACTACCCTTGTTCCCACCAGGGTGATGTGCCACTGACAGGAGTGAGAGGGGGATGATCCTTTGCAGAAAGAAGAGCTTGGAGATGTTCTTCAGTTCACTTGATGCCAAGTGAGAGGTGAAGTATGTCTCCCGGAGCCAGGCTAGAGGACATGACAGGAGCTTTTATTAACGACAGAGGGCCAGCAGGAGTTCTCTCTTTGAAGAAGCTCCAGCTTCGGAAAAATGTTAGCTTTCTAGAGAAAACCCCCTTGGCCAAGGCCATGTCAGACTAGTAAGTCATGTTGTCTACGGAGGAGATTAACAGGCCATAACATCAGGCTTTTTGTATAGTTTGTCTATGTGTGTGTGTGTGTGTGTGTGCGTGCAAGAGAAAGATGTGTTATTTTGTGGGTGATTATATGAATGCTTGTGTGTGTGTATGTGTGTGTGAAGTGTTTCATAATATCTGTATATTGCACCCAGGGTCCTCATGTAGCTCTGGTGTGGTAGTTCATGGGTCAGTAAGAAGTTTTACTGCCTGCCAAGAGCTCTTTCCTACATAAAAGGGTGTCAAACAGACTTTAAACTACACCCATACTGCTTAGCTATTATAATTTTGGAAAATATTTATTGAATTCTCCCCAATTGCCTGATTGTTGGGCACATAGAGAATGACTCTAAGAAAAATAATTCACGTCATACAATGGTGTAGACCCGAGACAGAGTTGTCTTTGAAAATAACACACTTGCTTCAGAAAAAAATAATCACATCAGTTTGCAGTAGGTAGCATAGCCATCAACGTATATATCCAGGAGGGAGCCAAGTTCCTCCATACAATGTTTTCAGTTCGAGATGGGACCCACAAGGCAGGTCCATCAATCATCCTTACTGCTTCTTATAGAGCAACGCCTTGCTCTCCATTTCAAAAGGGTGTCGACGTGGCTGTGCTGTAGGCCCCGTTTAGCTCACGACTCTGTAGATCTGTGAATTTATGGCGGAGGCGTTTTGCCAAAGAACAAGCCATGGTGCCAACAATTTCCCAAACAGCTGAATTTTCTCTCTCTCTCGCTTTCTCATGGGACCTTTTGTGGTTCACTTAAGTATTTGGGCTCAAACCAGATGTCCTGATTGTGTATAATATTGGAAGGTGCTGCTAACTACAGTGTGGTGGATGGACCAGTGCAGGAGCTATTAAGAACATCTGCCATGCATTTCTTGTGACATTTGAAATGGGGGCATTTGCTCTTCAGCCATTAGCAGGCTCAGGATTACTGGCACTCAGTATTGTAAATAGCAGTAGTAGTATTGGTGAGCTAAAGTTACACGATACATAGCACCACTATTTTGAAGAGTGAAACTGCACCCTTGGTAGCGTAATAGTTTTACAGACTGTTGGAAAGGTCTTTATGGAAGATGAAGCCCACATAACTTCATCATGTCCCATTTCTTCTTCTTAGAGCATCTGTCACAGTTGTCTCTTATCAGTGTTTGTTTTCTCTTAGTAAAAAGTTTGAACTATGAAAATATGGTTTAGCTATTAATTATACATAACGAATCCTTCGAGAGACTTCACAGTAATTTATTCTTACACTGTAAAGTTTTGCGAGCCTTACTACTGCTAAGAAAGCTTGTGTTGTCGGTGCAGTTCATGGCTTTAAAGAAGCATACAAAAAGATTGTAATGACTTTTGTGTTTAAGTGTGCTTGTGTTGTCAGTGCTTTTTGGATTTCTGTGTGTAATGTGACATGTATATAAGTTTGTGTGATTTGGCAAATAATATTTTGCGCTGATTTGTTTTAGTACATCAGAGGGCGTGATGAAATTTGCCTTTAAATTTAAAGGGATATTGCGTACACCACAAAAACATTAAATAAGGGACTTACAATCTAATTTGGAACAAGTTTAAATCAGACATCATGTCCTTTGACTAAATGCTAAGTAGGAAACTTGCGGTGTGACTTGCGGTGTTCATGTGTTGTTTATTACAAAAGCACTTTATGTTTTTATTATCTTTAACCTAGCTCTTACTTGGTTTTAACTTGATGGTGAAAGAGGTTATCAGACCTGTAATGCTAAAAAAATTAAAAGTGAATGATAACGTTTTCAAATGTATTAACATTGAATGGGAGATGCCAGACAGCTTGGTCTGTTTTTGTATGTAGGACTAAAGCGGTGCCACACACCACCTGTAAATACTGTAAATTATTTATTGAAGAAAAAATAAAGTGTCATGTTGATATATTTTTGATGTTTGGGGTTTTTTCTATTCAGCTGTGTTCTTTCATGTTTGACGATTGAAGTGACTTCACAATAGCATTAGACTTGGGCCAAGACTGCCACCTAATGGCTGAACCATTTTAGACTACAGCCCTGACAAATTCATACCCAGGTAGAAGTAAAGTATACTTGAATGCGCTAAAAATATTTAAATACAAGCACGTACATTTGTAATACATTCTTATTTTTAAGTGCTAAATAAAATTGTAAAAGTTGTACACTATAAATACACCAATTAAAAGTATATTGCTACTTCAGTAGTACTTCAGTGCACTTAAAAAAAATACTAAATACCACTAAATTACTTTTTAGTTCATCGACAAAGTATTACTACAAAATATACAGAGGAGTTTTATTACTATATTTCTTAAAAAGTGTGTTTTGAATGATTTAAAATTTGTTCAATCCTAGTATATATATTTTTTTGGTAGATATATTTAATTAATGTACTAGTTCTAAGTACATTTTCCCAACTGTTTTATTTGAGCACACATAATATGCATTATTTAGCACTAACAATTAAATTGATTATATGTTGTCATTTTGTAGATATTATATATTATTCTTATATTTTAAATAATTCATAAGGCTGTTTTCTACATATGAGTAGCCTATATTTAAGTGCATGAAAGATGGGTTCAAGTGTACTACAAATGGTAGCTAATATATATATATATATATATATATATATATATATATATATATATATATATATATATATATATATATATTATAGAGAGATATGGTAAAAGGAAAAAAAAATAACACTAGCTTCTCTGTTCTTTTTGTAAGGCCTCTAACACTAACTTGCTTTTTTGTTTTTCTATTCTATCTGTTTTCTTTTTATTTATTATATAATTTAAAAAAAAAAAAAACCTTTGCTACCTGTACTGCATTAGGCTAACTGAGATTTGTCATAGCACTTACATGTTATTACTCCTTTGTTGATTTTGATTGCTTCTATTGTCCCTTTTTATAAGTCGCTTTGGATAAAAGCGTCTGCTAAATGTCTAAATGTAATATAAATGTAAAAGCACATTTTAGTTTATAATCGCAGAGTTGAGTACACTTAGATGTTCTTAAGATTATCATAAGTAGTACTACAAAAGTTCTAGTATATTAAGCAAAAAATTAGTGCGCAAAAATAGAGAATATTAAGTGTACTTTTTTCAGCATTGTATCTAAACAGAACATTGTACGTTACCGCGTTTGAGGCTTATTGTAACTTTTGCTCTATAAACCGCAAATATTATTTATAATCAAAAGTGCTTTCCGCAATTATCATAAAGAATCAACGATTATAAATAAAAAGACTGAGCAGAAAGATTTTTAGAACGTGTTTAACTAAACTCTCACTATGATTCTAAAACACGTGTTTCATCTAGGCTATATGATATCTAAAGAACGTTTCCAGCGAAATAACAATATATATTATTCCCTTAATACCCTTTAATCAGTTGAATTTGTTATTAATGTTAAAACATGCTGAAAAACACAAATATACGTTATAGAGTTTAGGAAAATCGTCTCACCTCAGCAATTCGCGCCATTCCTCCCAGTGCACGTGATGTGTCAAGCACGTGATGTGTGAAGTCAAGCGTGCAAACGGCGAATTAAATGTAAACTTTTTTTTTTTTTTTTTTTTTTAATCTATTTTCATTTTACTGTTTAGGAGTTTGTCCTAAATAACACATTAGATAAATTACAAATCCTACCTACAGAGAACAATGTACGTTCCCGTGTTTAAGACCTGTAACTTTTGCTCTATAAACTGCATAGTATTGATATCAAACGTGCTTTGATATTATTCCCATAATCCCTTTAATCATAAGTTATTAATGTTAAAACGTGCTGAAAAACAAAAATATACGGTGTAAAGTGAAGGAAAATTGTCTCACCTCAAAAATTCGTACCATTCCTCTCAGACTCCCAGTGCACGTGATGAAGTCAAGCCCGCGAACGGGCGAGCCAATTAAACGTAAACGTTTTTTTTATTATTATTATGATTTTTATCATTTAGGGGTTAGTCGTAAATAGCACATTAAATAAATGACCAATCCTATCTAAAGAGAATAGTGTATGTTACCGCGTTTGAGGCCTATTGTAACTTTTGCTCTATTAACCCCAAATATTTATACTGTTTCTTAAGGAATTCGTCATGATTCTACAACACGTGTTTTATGTAGGCTATAGAACGTTGCCAGCAAAATAACAATACATATTACTCCCTTTAATGACTTAAATCTGTTATTAATTTCAAAACAGGCTGAAAAACAAAATTATACATATAGAGTGAAGGAAAAGCGTCTGGCCTTAGCAATTTGCGCCAGGACGGAAGGATAAACCAATTAAAGTTACAGGTAAACACTTCTATTCTTTTTTTTTTTAAATTTACCATTTAGTGGTTTGTCCTAAATATCACATTAAATAAATGAAAATAAATTAAGTTGGTCAACCTCATGAAAATTCATGAAGATGTTGTTGGTTGCATAAAACTATTATTTAAATCATCACTGAAGAACAAAAAAACAGATTGTCCATGATGTAGGAAAGTTTAATACATATAGGTCTATAAACATATATACAGTACAATTATTCTGAACAGTGGCTTTTCACAAATATAAATTACTTTAAATTGGCTTGTTTCAAAGCTTAACACATGTCCGTGGAGCGTGAGCAGGAGCTTGGGTGGGAAAGAAGTAACACATCTCCAGTATTTCATTGCAGACGTGTCCACGTTTCACCAGCTCATCTGCTCTCCTAGTCCTGCCACCATGATCTTTTGGAATTGAGCACACCACATTGTTCCCCACTCACCAGAGCTGGCTTTACATGCACCTAGTTAAAATTCCATCCTGGCAAATGTTTTGAAATTGTACACAACAGCATAATACTGCATCAATTCCGACCGCTTAATATCCTTATACCAATCCGGTGTTTGAATCTACACAAGAATAAGGCACAGATGGAAAAACACGTCAAATAAACAATCAATGAATGGTATTTACCAGCATGCCAGTCTGTCAATGTTTTGGCACAAAATCTGGTTCACCGAAAATAGCTTGTGACACCCGCCCGCTCCCTAAATGCACGTCTGTCCATTCATACGGTACTCACATTTCCACTTAAAGGTCAATGGTATCAGCGTTTCACCACACTCATACTGAGAAAACAACTTAACGAAACATGAAAATCAGATTCGGGTAATGTCTACCTTTACTACATACTCAAAATCAAGCGAGTACTGTTCTTTTAGTGCAATAAAAAGATGCAACAGTACAAGCACTGACCATAAAGTGGACTTAAGTGGTGCCAAGTGTTACAGATACAAGAAAATAAAGACAAAGATAGCTTACGAGTTATGATTATCTAGTGTTCTGACAAGGTCTACATGGACCCTGAATACTGTTCAGCCTTTTTTCCTTCTTTCTTTTTTTAAATAAGGCTACTGTCTTCCAACAGGGTGTCTTGAGTATTACAATATTAACAAGTGGCGGGTCTGCAATAGCGAAGACACATTTAGCTGATTCGAGAAAAACAATTCCAGTAATTGTTGCGGTTGCTGCTCATCACATATTTGTGACTCCTACGTGATAACAATATCAAAAGACAAAAACGTACATGTAATTACTTGATTTTCTTTCCTCAAAATGACGTACTATCACAGGTGTGTGGGTATTTCAGAAAGCAAAAGCGATAGTTTCGAACAATGAATCAACATCTGAAGGTGCATTTAAAACGATTCCTTTTTTCTCCTCCCACAAAGGCTACTTTCATGAAATAATCCTTTTTTGCACAAACCAAAATAACAAAACAAAAAGACATGAACATCAAAGAAAAGTTTGCTTTGGGAACAGTCCCTTTTCTGCTAATGACTCTCAACAAAGACCAAATACATGAGGCACTTTCTAACTTAGGCATACTTCAACACTTCATCAAATTCAGTTGTAGTCCATAGGACTAACCACGCTTTGTTCTGTCTCCCCAGTCCAAAATGGCAGACTTAACCTGGTTGTGAATCCTAGAGAGCGGAGGACACAGTGGCGATAAAGAGGAGTTTGGTGGTGGCTCCGTTTATTGCCTAGGTGGCCTTTCTGCCATGTCCTTTGGCAGTACAGACCGTCTCTGCACTAACCAAGTATTCACCTCACGTCTTCCTGTTGTTCCAATTAAAGTCCGTCACAGGTTTCTGCTCTGCAGTTCTGTCCAAAGCAGGTGAGATGGGCTCCAGGGGGGATTTCTGAGACTGAGGGGAACGGGGGTCCATCAGGGGTGGGGGTTTGTCGGGGTGGAAGGGGCGGTAGTGATCGGGCCCCATGGGGCCATGGTTTCCAGGAGGTCCCCTGTGGTCCGGCATCCTTCTGAAGTCCTGTGGATGCCCTCCTCCACCTTGGTGATAGTTTGGGGAGCGGTATTCATCCGAACGCCTTCGCTTAGGGTCTGGATGTCTGAAAACGAAAAGCTCAATTTTAGTTCTACATCTCTACACACAGTTTTGAGTATGAGGACATGTCACCATTAGCAAATTTAAAGAGACAATTTACCCAGAAATGAAATTTTTTTCATTAATTACTCCCTATGTCGTTCCAAAACCGCAAGATCTCATTTGTTCATCTTCGTAACACAAATTAAGATTTTTCTGATGAAATCCGAGAGCTTTCAGACCTTGCATAGACAGCAACACAACTGACACGTTCAAGACCCAGAAAGATAGTAAAGACATTGTTAAAATAGTCCATGTGACATCAGTGGTTCAATGTGCGTTGAAGATGGACACTGAGGAGAAGAAAATGTTGAATAAGGTTGTTATTTTTGTTTTATTTGTGCACAAGTGTTAGGGTTGGACCACTGATGTCACTGATGTCAAATGGACTATTTTAACAATGTCCTTATTACCTTTCTGGGTCTTGGACATGGTTTTACTGCTGTCTACACAGGGTCAAAAAGCTCTCGGATTTCATCAAAAACATCAATTTGTGTCCTGAAGATGAACGAAGGTCTTACGGGTTTGGAACAATGTGAGGGTGAGTAATTAATGACAGAATTTTCATTTTTGGGGTGAACAATCCCTTGCTCACCTGTCATAATAGTCTCGATGGCCCCGATGATCTCTGTCGTTACCATACTGGTCATAGGGTCGTTTGCGAGGGGAGCCGCTGTTTCGGTAACCTCCGGAGCTGCGGTAGTCACCATGAGGACGACGGTCACCATAATGATGGTCTTTGTACCTGTGAGTGTCATATGGGTGATGACGCTCTCCTTGCCAGGGCTGATTGCTGTTGCCTGGGTAGCTGTACTTACGGTCCCTTTGCCAATCTCCCCTATCTGTTAAAAGACACACGAGATACTAAATGAGACGGTTTATCATTAAAACTGACAACTGGAATCATAAATTACATCATTTATGGTTGTACAAAAAAAATCTCTGACATCAAAACCAAAAGTACAGTTGAGGTCAAAAGTTTACATACACTTTGCAGAATCTAAAAAAAAAAAGTAAATTATTTGACCAAAATAAGAGGGATCATACAAAATGCATGTTATTTTTTTTTTTATTTAGTACTGACCTGAATAAGATATTTCACATAAAAGATGTTTACATATAGTCCACGAGAAAGTAATAGTTGAATTTATAAAAATGACCCCATTCAAAAATTTACATATGCTTGAGTCTTAATACTCCCAGTCCCAAAGTACAAATACAATCCTAAAAATTCTTTGGGTTTTCAGCATTTTTGTGTATTTGAACCCTTTCAAACATTGAATGTATGATTTTGAGATCCATCTGTTCACACTGATGACAACTCAGGGACTCATATGCAACTATTACAGAAGGTTTAAACGCTCACTGATGCTCCAGGAGGAGAAACGATGCATTAAGAGCCAGGAGTGAAAACTTTTAAACCGAATGAAAAAGTATATTTTTCTAATTTTGCTTAAATATATATACTTTTTTCCCCCATTTAGTACTGCCCTTCAGAAGCTACAGAAGATACTTACATGTTTACCAGAAGAGAAAACAAGTCAAATTTACCCTAATCTTAAAATTCAAAAAGTTTTAATGCATCGTGTTTCCTTCTGAAGCATCAGTAAACATTTGAACCTTCTGTAATAGCTTCTGTAATAGCTGCAACTGAGTCCCTCAGTTGTACTCGGTGTGAAAAGATGGATCTCAAAATCATACAGTCATTGTTGGAAAGGGTTCAAATACACAAAAATGCTAAAAAAACCAAAGAATTTAGGGGACCTAAAGGATTTTTCTGAAGAACAGCAGGCAGTTTAACTGTTCAGGACAAACAAGAGACTCATGAACAGCTATCACTAAACAGAAAAAAAACAGCTGTGGATCATTCAGGTAACAACACAGTATTAAAGGAACACTCCACCTTTTTTGAAAATAGGCTCGTTTTCCAACTCCCCTAGTTAAACAACTGAGTTTTACCGTTTTCGATTCCATTCAGCCAATCTCTGGCGGGTCTGGCGGTAGCACTTTTAGCATAGCTTAGCATAGATCATTGAATCCGATTAGACCGTTAACATCTCGCCCAAAAATGACCTTTTGATATAAGAGTTTTGATATTTTTCCTATTTAAAACTTGACTCTTCTGTAGTTACATCTTGTACAAAGATGTACGAAAAATGAAAAGTTGCAATTTTCTAGGTCGATATGGCTAGGAACTATACTCTCATTTCGAAGTAATAATCGAGGAACTTTGCATGAAACACCCATTGTACGGCAGACACAATGATATTACGTAGCCGTCAACTCTGCCGGCTGCAACTCTGCATCTACACAAACTTGTGCCGGTCACTTTCAGGCGCTGCGTAATATCATTGTGCCTGCTGCACCCATGGTACGGCATCAAAGTTCCTTGATTATTACGCCAGAATGAGAGTATAGTTCCTAGTCATATCAGCCTAGAAAATCTAAACTTTTCATTTTCCGTCAGTCTTAGTACACGATGTAACTACAGAAGAGTCAAGTTTTAAATAGTAAAAATATCGTCATTATATATGGTCATTTTTGAGCAAGATGCTATCGGTCTAATCAGATTTAATGAGCTATGCTAAGCTATGCTAAAAGTGCTACCGCCAGACCCAGAGATCGGCTGAATGGATTTAAAAACGGTAAAACTCAACTGTTTAACTCTAGGGGAGTTGGACAATGAGCCTATTTTCAAAAAAAAGTGGAGTGTTCCCCAAAACAATCACACTTGAAGGATTGTTGCATCTCTCACCATCATTAGGAAAGTGCCTTTTATTTGGCTGGTTGTACTGCTCTCTATGGTGGGCGTGAGGGGGAGGTCCAGGCGGATGGCTGACCGGAGGATGGGTTTTGGGTGCAGGCTGGGTGCCTGTAGAGTCCCGGCTAGATCCAGACGGTTCAGGTCTGAAGGGTTTTTTCTTGGCAGGATCATCCTTCTTCTTTTGCTCTTTCTGTAAGAAATGCGAGGAGCGAGTGAGTAAGTGGTACACAAGCACAACAATGTCACTGAGAACTGTGGATTTCAGATGAGCTTACCTCTTCTTCCTGTGACCGTTTCTTTTGAGCCATCTTATACAGCTTGTGCAGTTTCCGGGCACCGAACTCAGTAAATTTAGATACAAATATCCAGAGGTTTCTGACAAATTAAACAAAAGCGGGGTTGAATGTTCTGTTCCAATGTAATGAAAACTCTTGAAATCAGAAGTGTAGTTGAGATACCTGCGCCAGGTCTTGACATGTTCAGGGTCACTATACGATTTAAGGCACTCTGTGATGCGGTCGCCGATCTTCAGCAGGCAGGTACGAGTGTGCTGCAGCTGCTCCTGCACCGACAGCCCCTCGTCTGGCTTATCCAACTGCTTCAGAGCCTTCTTCACCGGCCTCATCCGCTCCTTACACTGCATACACATTACACCACAACTCAAAAACAATTACATACTTCTCTGTACATTACAACTGAGATGAAGAAAGGAGAATTTTAACACTCACAATGCTGAATGTTTCCTGGTCCAGCTCATCATCTTCCTCTCCAATTGGTATAGGCTCACTTCCTGCAGTGATGTGCACAGGGCCTTGAGCTTTCTTGCCTTTTCCTCCTGGTTTGGCCTGAAAATGTGAGAAGTTGAGCGGATGAGAAACACGTTGACACACGATATAACTTTATTGGTGTTTGGGGGTAATGCATTACAAGTAATGTAATCAGATTACTTTTTTTTCCAAGTAACTAGCAATGCATTACTTTTTTACATTAAAATATCAATTACTTTTTCAAATAAGTAACGCTAGTTACACTGTTTTTCCAAATTTGTATTGACTGACAGCTCTCCTGTACCCATGTTTGGAGAAATCATGAGTAAGGCAATTAAATGTGTTAATAATTGAATTTATATTTCCTTCAGTCTGAGGCTCATTTCACTTTTGGTGTGAAAGGGCTTTTACATATGGCAAAAATATAATTTTTTATATTAAAAACATACAAGCAAACCCAGCCCAGATGAGAAAAAGTAACGTTAAAATAACATAACGCTTAACTTTTTGGGGCGTAACTAAATATTGTAATGCATTACTTTTAAAAGTAACTTCCCCCAATGTTGACCTTTATGTACAAATTTGCTCTGATTCAACCTGGATTTAAAAAAGTAATTACCTTTATATTAATAACAGAGAATTTAATTATAACAGCGGTATAATTTAGGACTAGACCATGAGTTTGAGTCAACCTGTTGAGCTAAAAAACTACCAACCATTGTGCACAGGATAACAGTGAAACATAATACTTAGGTCCATGTTTCTAAAGAAAATGTTCTCATGCTGAAACATAATACGGCAGCCTCCGATGCCAACATATAAAATACCTTCTCTTTTTTGGTCTTGGAACGCTTTTTGTCTTTGTCCCCCTCCTTCTCTTTTTTAGGAGTTCCTGTTTTTTCTTTGTTCTCTTTGTTATCCTTTTTCTGTTTCTTCTTTGTAGGAGATTTTTCAGCTCCATCGTCCTGGAAAACGAGAAAATCGTAAATATGCAGCCTAACTGGTTAGCGCTTATATATCTGATATTTATATATCTGCGTTAACAAATCTGTTTTGTTATATAGGTGACTAAATGCAATAGAAGTAACATGCCTTGACCTCTCCTTCTTCTGACAGGTTGTCGGAGAGACGCGGAGAAGCAATTTCATTGACCAAATCATTGTTAGGGGCCTTGTTCTTCGTTCGAGGTTTTCTCTTTCTGGGTTTGATCTGGGAGGTGGGAAGATACAAAGAATGAAAATGTCATAGAACATTTTGACCTTTAGTACATGATAAGACCAGCTATCTTTTAAAATGTCTTTACTAACACATTTTCTGCTTAAAAAAATATTATGACCATCTTAAGAGCAAAAATCCATAATCTTCACCTCATCTCCTGTTTTAGCAGCATCTTGGCTTTCCTGCTCTTTCTTCAGCATCTTAAGCAAGTAGTCTGCTCGCATCTGCAACTGCTTTCCCTGAGGTTTCTTATTTGGGTCATCTAGGAGAATCTACACATAAAGAAAACATGATATTTGAGGTCAAGCAAGGCAAACTTGCACATCATTCACAATGCTCTTTTAACTGTGAGGAAGCAACGTACCTTCTCAGAAAGTTTGAGATCAGGATCAGTCTTGATCAGGTCCCAGTTGCCATAGCCGTGCTCATAGATACCCAGTAACAGCTGTGTGTCATCATTAATATCCCAGTCTATGTCGAAGTGGGGAGTCTTCACCCGACAGGTCAACTGAAATCTAGGCAACAAAGAAAACTTCACTTACTCTATTTGGTCTCATTATATTCCTTTGGTCTTATTGGATTGTGATTTCATTTTGGCTAATTATTCACCTTTTTCTTAACTGTTTAATTTTTTTTTTTTTTTATAGTATGAGAGCTGATGCTTTCAAAAGATCTTGGCTAAAGAAAAAGGATAGAGGGAGAACAAAACTGGGCCTAAAACAGAACCTTGTGGTACCCCACATGTACATGCAGCAGAGACAGATGTAAAATTATCGATTACTACAGAAAAAGATCTCCCTTTAATTTAGGATGAAAACTATCTTAAGGTTGTTCCCTCTATATGAATGTACTCCTCTAATTATCTCAATAAAACAGAATGATTCATAGCATCAAAAGCCCAAGCTTCGATCCAGAAGAACCAAAACCCCATAATTTTCCAGAACTGACAGCTGATAACAGATCATTTAACACCAAAAGAACAGATTCTGTATTATACTGAGCTCTGAACCCAGACTGAAACTTGTCTAATATTGGCCAAAAAAAAAACAAAAAAAAAAACTACCAGTCAAAAGTTTTTGAACAGTAAGACTTTTAAGCCTCTTCTGCTCACAAAGCCTGCACTTATTTGATCCAAAGTACAGCAAAAACAGTAAAAAACTGAAATATTGTTACTATCTAAAAGAACTGTTTTCCATTTGAATATATTTTAAAATATAATTTATTTCTGTGATTACAAAGCTGAAGAATATTTTAAGGTTTGTTTGATGAATACAGTTCAAAAGAACAGCATTTATCTGAAATAAAAATCTTGTATAACATTGTCTTTATCATCACTTTTGATCAATTTAAAGCATCCTTGTTAAATAAAAGTATTAATTTCTATAAATTTTTTCACCCAAAAAACACTCCAAACTTTTGAATGGTATGGTGTATAATGTTACAAAAGCTTTTTATTTCAGATAAATGCTATACTTCTGATCTTTTTATTCATCAAAAAACAAACAAAAAAAAAAAAACGGTTAAATATTGATTATAATAATAATAATAATTATAATAATAATAATGTTGCTTGAACAGCAAATCAGCATATTAGAATGATTTCTGAAGGATCATATGACACTGAAGTATGGAGTAATGATGCTGAAAATGCATCTTTGATCACAGGAATAAATTACATTTTAAAATATATTCAAATAGAAAGCAGTTATTTTAAATAGTAAAAATATTTACTATTTTTATATATAATATTTATTTGTTGTATGCATTCAAACTGAACTAAGCCAGATAATTATAATACTGTGAAATCGAAATGATTAAAAACTTTTACAAAATTTTTTTTTCTAATTCTACTCCTTTAAACTGGATTCCTTAAGTTTTAGATTCAATAGCCTCAATTGAACTGGAATCTAAAAGGCATTCTCAAATCAATTTTGAATGTTGCACCACCCTAGAATGTATATTTTATTTGGATCGAAACTGAACCGAATGAGTTCCCCAATAAACCCATCAAATCAAATTTAAGTGGCTTGATTAAATCTCCACCCTTAGAGTGCTTGCAACGGTCAAACACACTGCAGTTTGTCTGTAACAACTCAACTATGCATTATAAAACAACTATGCATTATACAACATTATAAAAAAAAAAAAAAAAGAAAAAAATGTATAATACAGCTTTGATTAGGACTCACTTGTTCCTTTCAGCAGGATTTGAAGGCACAGCTTTATGCAGCGGTTCAAACTCCTCTTCGTGCTGGATGATAGACTTAGCATTGACCTGAACTCCAGAGATCTTTATGTTAATGCCTCGTCTTTTCCCCGGGCCTTTAGCTACAAAGAAATAATACAATTTAAATAAGAAATCAAATCACTATGTTTACTTAGCGATGCTATTAATATTCACACACCTTCCACAGGGTTTTCTTTAATGTGCTCCTCGTGCTCCTGCACTGCAGTCACACAGCTGTTGTGCACCAGTTCCCCCAGTCGCTTAAGGTCTGCAATGGACTTATCCACCAGCTCAGAGTCACGGGCAATCGCCTCTAACCTGTAGAAATATTCACCATTTAATTAAATTGAATTGAAATATAAATATTAGATAAAGAACTTAAAATGTCAACAAAATACAGAACTTTAAATTTAGAATTAAAAAAAAAAAAAAACATTTCTTACCTCTCAAGCGGAGCTCCAAATTTCTTGTACGCCTTTATGAACCTAAAATAAATAAACCATTAACTAAATGAAATGTTTACAGCAAAGCCTTTCTTAAATTACGTTGACGTTGAGTCACATTACCTGCGGATCTCTGCGTCATTAAATCCCTCCACGTTGTTTTTGCGAGCTCTCGGCCTGCCTCTTCGCTTGGGCCGTTTGTCATCCTCGCTGTCATCCGTTTCGCTGTCTGAACCCGAGGATCTGTGCTTTAGTTTGGATCCTACATCACTGTCGCTGTCATTGGCCTGTGCCTAAAAAACACGACAATACAGCTTTTTACTTTTTTTTTTCTTTTTTGTGTTCAATGCTCTCCATGCATAGATTACAAAAGCAGTTTTAGGAATAATAAAACACTGGTTTCACTGAATATTTTGCGGATGCCTTTGTTCTGCTCTGGATTAAATCTTCTCTGGCGTAAAGCAAGAGTAATGAGCATGTGGCTGCAAACACGCACACGGCCTTATCGCCGGGGAGTCCGCTGCGCTGTAAAACTTAATGACTCATTTCCAAAAGCTACGATGCCGCATACTTTAACATGTGCTGCCATCGCATGGGAATGCAGTGTGCGGCTATAAAATCTAATGAGTCATTACAGCCTGCGCAAGATATTATAGATCCAGCTCACAAGAGAGGATAAAAGCGTTGAAAAGCCACAGGGAGCACTTTACACGACCGTATGCTATGTACACACATTTATAATGTACACTGATGGACACATATAGTACAAATGTATGCTGTTAAGTGAATCATATGCTTACAAAGCTCTTTTTATGCCTGTCTGCAAAAATTGTCTCATGTAAGACATGTACAGGTCATATTTTACCCAAAATGTAAGAAAAAAATAAATCTATCTATATATGGAAAAAAAGTATAGGGTCTAGTATACAGTATATATTGTATGGGGTCAGCAAGATTTTTTTTAAACATTTTTGAGAGAAGTTTCTTAGGCTCACCAAAGGCTGCATTTATTAGATTCAAAATATGTGACCCTGGATGGGTATATTTTGTAGCAATTGCCAACGATACATTTAATAGGTCAAAATGATCAATTTCCCTTTTTTTTATGCCAAAAATCATTAGGATATTAAGTCAAGTTCAATGTTCTATGGAGATATTTGGTAAATGTATTACCGTAAATATATCAAAACTTAGTTTTTGATTAGTGATATGCATTGCTAAGAACTTCATTTGGACAACTTTAAAGGTGATTTTTCAATATTTAAATTTTTTTTGCATCCTCAGATTTTTAAATAGTTGTATCGCGGCCAAATATTGTCCAATCCTAACAAACCATACACCAATGGAAAGCTTATTTATTCAGGATGTATATATCTCAAAAACAATAAAAATAATCAACACTTATGACTGGTTTTGTTGTCCAGAGTCACATATAGTAAAACAATAATATTGTGAAATAGTATTCAAATTTAAAATAATATTTTCTATTGATTTTTTTTGTTCAGTTGTGCCGTTTAATATTTTTATAGAAACAGTGATTTTTCTTCAGGGCACTGTTAACAGAAAATTCAGAGTGACATTTATTTGAAATAGAAATATTTTGAAAAATCATGTGTATCTTCACTGAATAAAATGTATTAATATATATATATATATATATATATATATATATATATATATATATATATATATATATATATATATATATATATATATATATATATTTAATTTATTGTATTATACAAGTATTAATTTATTGACTTGTTTGTATGTGTTAAATTGTCATGAAAATGATGTCACTCAAAAAAAAAAAAAAAATAAATTCAATATCATCTTATATTTTTATTTTTGGTGAAATGTGGCGCCCGTTTTTGTTAGATTTACCCAGATAACTCCCATATAATACTCCACTACTGTGAAATGATCTCTTGCCCAATTTGAACTGGCACAACTCTAGAAAGTGCATGAAAATGCAGGCAAATAACTAGCTCAGGTAACCTATAAGCACTTCCTTACCCTTTTGTTGGAGCTTCTGCTTCTGGGCAGCATGTAGATGTCTTCCATCTCCTTCTGCTTCTGCTCTTCCTCCACCTTCCGCCGCTGCTCCTCTGGAATAATATCATCCCAGTCGCGCACAGGCCTCTCCTCAAGATCTGGTGTGCTTTCATCCATGGTGAAGTTAGCAACCTACCAGAAGAAAACAAACAAACAAACCAAAAAAAAAAAGTTTATGCTGAGGCAAGACTCAGGAGAAAACATGCTACTTCACATTTACAAGTTTTAATAGACTCTTGAATACCTTAAACTGTGACAGAAGCTCATCTGTAGCACTAGATCCTTGATCGCTCTCTCTGGTTTCAGCAAGCCGCAAGATCTCATCAATGTCCATTTCCTGTGGTTCTGATTCCTCCCCCTCAGGTTCCTTAAACAGATCCTCAGCTCCAAATTTCAAGATTGCTGTCAGTTCTTCTTTACTGAAGGGGTTTGAACTGAAGATGGCCAACACACAATATGCATTATGCACTATACGTTCATGCTTAAAAGAGGAATTTATTTTTTTCTATGTAATATTCTCACTTTGAATTTGCTGAGCTGTTATCCAGTACGGTTCGCCCAGTGGTGTCCATTCTCTGAATGACAAGATGGTCTAGAACCATCTTCTTTTTGGCTCTTTCAATAATGTCTTCCTCCACTGTGCCTTTTGTGACCAGACGATAGATATTCACCTACGCAAGGAAGCCCAAAACATACTTAATTGCAGTCTACGTATGCTACTTAATGACACTTCGGAAGAATGTGCGGTTACACATTAGGTCAATAATTCGTGCTCTACTTACTTGCTTTTTCTGGCCAATCCTGTGGGCTCTGGCCTGGGCTTGAAGATCATTTTGCGGGTTCCAGTCCGAGTCAAAGATAACCACTGTGTCGGCAGAGGCCAGGTTAATTCCAAGCCCTCCAGCTCGGGTGGATAGCAGGAAACAGAAGTCCTAAGGAAGACAGTGGACAGTCAGAACAAGAGCCAATTGCAAGTCTACTGATGAATGCTTAAATCTATATACCCTATTCCAGGTTAATGGGCATAAAAACTGAATAATAGCCTATGCAATGGTGTAAATCAGTTTGTCTGAGCAATGGCAGCCAATAGGTTAAAGGTCGCCATTGCAGTTTAAATGCAGCTTCCACACGATCGCAGCCAAGGAATAAGGGTCTTACATAGTAAAACAATGTCATTTTCTAAAAAACAAAAACAAAATTTGATATACTTTTTAACCACAGATGCTCATTTTGCTCTAATTCGACTTTATGAAGTCACGTTGGAAAGGTCACATGTGACGTAGGCTGAAATACCGACCCAGTGTTTACAAAGCGAACGTGCAAAGAAAGTCAAACACCCTTTAAAAAAATGTTAAAACAATAATGTTGGACGATTTTGAAGTTGGAGAAGAAAATAAGATGGAGTTTTTCCACCCTACTCTACCTTTCTGAACCGAAGTACACAGACAAAAAACTAACCGCGCGTGACCTTTCCAATGCGATTATATAATACGTGAAGTTGAGCTGGTGCAAGACTAGCATTTGTGGTTAAAAAGTACATCAGTTTTCATTTTTTTTTTAAAAATTAGTGATCATTATGCTAGATAAGACCCTTATTCCTGGGCTGGGATCATGTAGAGCCCTTTGAAGCTGCATTGAAACTGCTATTTAGACCTTCAACCTGTTGGTCCCCATTGAAGTCCACTATATGGAGAAAAATCCCAGAATGTTTTACTCAAAAACCTTAATTTCCTTTCAACTGAAGAAAGAAAGACATGAACATCTTGGATAATATGGGGGTGAGTAAATTATCAGGAAATTTTTACACATCAGCCTTATGGAACCTCATTTCACAACCTTATAAAACAATTTACTGTTTATTTAATCATTTTTAAATTAGAATTTTTGAACACACATGGGCCTTCTTATTTCTATCTGACAAAACTGTTTTGACCCTTTATGAGTTACATTTTAATTCTTCGAATTATTACATAAGGCCTGTATTTCCCATGGATCAAGCATTCCCAGAACCAGTGAAGTGGCTTGTCAACCGAGCTCTGACGCAGAGCGCTGACTGGAACGTCGCAACCAAAGCAAATGTCTCCAGACAGCGAAGCTCTGCCCAAACAAAACAAACACCCATGCTGTAGTTTAGGATCTTACCTCAGAGCCTTCTGCATTAAAGTGGTCCAGTGCTTGTTTTCTGATCTCGCCCTTGATGGAGCCGTCCAAACGCTGAACATGAGAGAAAACACAGATACGGTTAAGGAATGTCAAGCGTGGCACTTTGACCAAACTAGGGCACCTCAGCTAGACATACAACCATAAAATCCTAAAACCCCCAAAGTCACCGCAAAATTCTGACGACACGAAGATGTTTTGCCAGACCAAAACAACGTAAGACGCAAGCTGTGCTAATGCTCAAAGCTCCACCGATCAAAAAATAACTGAGGCATAAAAATAGGCTCGGGGAACTTGCTGTCTGAGCAGACATACTGCGACCCTGACACATGATTCCCTAAATCACCCGAGCCAAGTCCACACAAGCTGAATGTCTCCACAGACATTACAAAAAGATCTAGATTTACAAGATGGAAAATTACAAATTAACGAAAAAACTGTATTCGCCTAAAATTGTAATTAAAGCCTGGACTTGTATGTCTAATTATAATGTAAATGATGTCTCTTATTGAAATATGCAGTAGAAAACCCATGAAAGATTTATGTTATTTAAAAATTCCACATCTTTTTATACATATTTTTATTGGGGGTGCCATTATTTTGATGATGTCAAACAGTTGTAGTCTGTGAGCTACTGGCGCTACCTGTTACTATTTTTACCGCAGCGCATCTCGAAAAATCAAATACTGATACGATGACCACAGCTACTGAAAGAGCTTACAGGTGGCAATGGATACAAGCATAGGCTTATACCAAATGCGTACCATTGATTTTCCCCACAAGGAGTGTAAATGCCCCCAGATATCAAGCGAAATCCACGCTGAGAAACTCTTTCAGCAGCTTTGCCGTCATGACAAGTGTTGGCATGTTTACATCCTGCCAGAATGGCATCTAGCGTTTCTTGTCTCTGCCATTTGTAAGCTCTTTCAGTAGCTGTGGTCTACTAAAAGTCTCAAAGGTATCAGGTCTAAAGTGGAGAAAACATAGGCATCTTCCTATTCTCTATGAAAGCAGTGAATACTTCCATCACTTCTCTTGTCGTCCTTTGGCTGAAAATTACAACCAAAAGCTGTACAATGTGGCATTATATCAGTATTTTATTTTCAGAGTTGTGTATTACATGTTGTATTGTGGTAAAAATAGCAACAGGTTGAGCCAGTAGCTCACCGAGTGCAACAATTTCACGTCACTAAAATAATGGCGCCCCCATAGACCAAAATATGTTAAAAAAAAAAAAAAAAAAACAATGTGGATTTTTTTAAATAACAAATTATTCATGGGTTTTCTAGTACATATTTCAATAAGAGACTGATCGTTTACATTATATTAAGCCATACAAGTCTTAATACCCAGCACCACCCAGTGCATTCGGTTATCATTGCGAGACTTAAGTACAGGACTCAGTGGTAAATATATTTAATTGATGTTTATGCCAAGCAAAGGAAGACAGGAAAATCAACAGCTTAAATAATGCTTTTACTAGTCGGCCAGTCAATTACACATCTTTCTAATCAAGGTCTAGGGGTTTACTTTGATGCAGTACAAGCAATTTAAAGGAGAAGTTCACTTCTAGAACAAAAATTTACAGACAGTTTACTCACCGCCTTGTCATCCAAGATGTTCATGTCTTTCTTTCTTCAGTTGTAAAAAAATTATGTTTTTTTGAGGAAAACATTTCAGGATTTCTCTACATATAGTGGACTTCTATGGTGCCCCGAGTTTGAGCCTCCAAAATGCAGTTTAAATGCGGCTTCAAACGATCCCAAATGCGGTTGTAAACGATCCCAGCTGAGGAAGGGGGGGTCTTATCTAGCGAAACAATCAGTTATTTTCATTAAAAAAAAAAAAATACAATTTAAATATTTTTTTCATCTCAAACGCCTGTCTTGTCTTGCTCTGCCTGAGCTCTGTGTATTTTGGCGCAAGACAGTTTGGGTATGTCAAAAAACTCCAATTGTATTTTCTCCCTCAACTTCAAAAATCATTTCAAAATCATCCTACATCACTGAAGAAGTACCGACCCAGTCTTTGCAAAGTGAACATGCGAAGTAGATCAAACATCCTTAAAAAAAGGGTAAAACAGCGATATAGGAAGATTTTGAAGTTGAGGGAGAACATGAGGTGGGAAATTTTCGACATACCCTAACGGTCATGAACCGGAAAAAAACAGAGTTCAGGCAGAGCAAGATAAGACGAGCATTTGACATTAAAAAGTATATAAATTGTATTATTTTTATGAAAATAACCGATCGTTACGCTAGATAAGACCCCCCTTCCTTGGCTGGGATCATTTACAACTGCATTTGAAACTGCATTTAAACTACATTTTGGAAGTTCAAACTTGGGGTACAGTAGAAGTCCACTATATGGAGAAAAATCTTGAAATGTTTTCCTCAAAAAAACTATTTTTTACAACTGAAGAAAGAAAGACATGAACATCTTGGATGACAAGGAGGTGAGTACATTACCTGCAATTTTTTGTTCTGAAAGTTAACTTCTCCTTTATCACTTTGCAGTTCAGATCATACCTGAAACGGATAGCGTTTCATAGACAGGTATTCAGCAAGGATGTCCAACATGCGGACCATCTGAGAGAAGATGAGCACACGGTTGCCTCTCTCCCGGAGTCGCGTGAGAAGCTTGTCCAACAGAACCAGTTTCCCGCTGCCACGCACCAAGCTCTGAACAAACATTAACAAACAACCTGAAAATGACGCTCACCTAAGAACAAAATCATTCTGTTTCAATCTAGGTCAAATCGGGTCATACCTGTAGGTGCTCTTGTGCTCTTTCATTCTCGCCCTCCTCTGGTTGTTTGATGAGGAAACCATGGTTACAACATTTCTTCAGCTCCATGACAATGTTAAGAAAGCCAGAAGAGCTGCCTCTGGTGCCTTTAGACAAGGCTTTGTAGTTTCTTGTTAGGATCCATCTGCAAAGGTCACATTACAAATGAACAGCGATGAGATGGACAGATGTTCTCTAAACACTTGCATTCCAATTGCATGCAGTCTTAGAGTCTGGAATCGAAATTTGGCTCAATCAAAGAGTTACTCGATGTTGAGACCTATTGGAAAGAGGCATGAAATTGGCTGAAACAGCACTTACTTGTAGAACTGTTTTTGCTGGGCCGACATGTCGACTCTGAGGATTTGCTCCACTTTAGCTGGCAGGGATTTCTCCACATCTTTCTTGACACGACGCAGCAGGAAAGGCTCCAGAACTTTGTGCAGGCTCTGATAACCATTATCCCTGCCTTTACCATGCTCATCCTCAAAATCCTCCCAGGACTCAAACCTAATGGGAGGCAAAGACAGAAACAGGGGTTTTAAACTTATTGACACCAAAGGCTCCAAAACATGAGGACCCCTTTCCTAAAATATCAAGGCAGCTACATACATTTAAAGGAGAAGTTCACTTCCAGAACAAAACTTGACAGAAAATGTACTCACCCCTTGTCATCCAAGATGTTCATGTCTTTCTTTCTTCAGTCGTAAAGAAATTATGTTTTTTGAGGGAAACAATTCAAGATTTTTCTCCATATAATAGACTGATATGATGCCCCAGCTGAGGAAGAAGGGTCTTATCTAGCGAAACAATCAGTTATTTTCATAAAAATAATACAATTTATATACTTTTTAATGTCAAACGCAGAACACAGAGTTCAGGGAAAGCAAGATGAGCGTTTGAGGTTAAAAAGTATTTAAATTGTATTTTTAAAATGAAAATAACCAATTGTTTCGTTAGATAAGACCCTTGTTTCTTGACTGGGATCGTTTACAACCGCATTTGGGATCATTTGAAGACGAATTTAAACTGCATTTTGGAAGTTCAAAAATCGGGGCACCATATCAGTCCATTATATGGAGAAAAATGCTGAAATGTTTTCCTCAAAAAACAATTTCATTACGGCTGAAGAAAAAAAAGACATGAACATCTTGGATAATAAGAGGGTGAGTACATTATCTGTAAATTTTTGCTCTGGAAGTGGACTTCTCCTTTAAAACTTGTTTATACTCTGTAAGAACATACTAAACATTACGGTAGCCATTGACATTCATAGTACATTTTTCCATACTATGGAAGTCAGTGGCTAGCGTCAAGTGTCTGGTTACCAACACTCTTCAAAATATCTTTTGTGCTCGACAGAAAAAAAGAAACTCATACAGGTTTGGAATGGGTTAAGTGTGAGTAAATGATGACAGAATTTTAATTTTGTGAGAACTTTACCTTAAATAATTATAAAAATATACACTACCATTTAAAAGTTTAGAGTCAGCAAGAACACTTTACAATTAGGTTCCATTTGTTTAACATTAGTTCAACTAACAATGAAAAAAAAAAAAAAATTAAAGCATTTATTAATTTAGTAAATGTTGAATCCAATATATTACTAATTACTAACACATTATTAAAATCAAAAGTTGTATCTACTAATATTATTTAAAGGACCTGAGCTAATATAGACTAACAATAAACAGCTGTATTTTTATTAACTAACATTAACAAAATTTAATACTATACAAATGCATTGTAATGCATTGGTAATGCATTAAATTTGGTTAACAAATGGAACCTCAGTGAAGTGTTACTGATTTTGTAATTTTTTTAATTTATTCTTCAAGTCTATAATGCTTACCAATGCCACATATATTTGATCAAAACCAGTAATATCGTGAATTAAAAATTAAATTTAAAAACTTAAAATAACCAGTTTCTATTTCAAATCTGTAATGCATCGGTAATTGTTTGTGTATTTTTTTTTCTACTCATTATTAATGTCAGATGCCTAAACAAAAGCATTTGCAATTCACATTTATATTTGTACAGCACTTTCACAATGTATATTATCTAAAATATATTTACTGAATGTCTTAAGTTAACATTTTAAATTGAAAAAATAATAATAACCATATTTTTGTCTCAATTTTTTCAACAGACCCCAAATGACAAATATAAACAAGTATTTCTATTACGATGGTGCAAACCCTTAGTGCGAGTACCTACTTGTCAGGCATTAGAAAGTGCAGAAGGGACCACAGCTCTTTGAGCGAATTCTGCAATGGGGTCCCAGTAATGAGCAGCCTGTGATTGGATCGAAAGTCGATCAGAGTTTTATATAGCAGCGAGTCGTCATTCTTAAGCCGGTGAGCTTCATCAACTCCGAGGAAAGCCCAGTTTATATTTCCCAGCACTCCCTGCGCACACAGACAAGCCTTTAACTCAGTAAATGTGTGAAAAATGAACAACTCCTCATTTTTTATGACACACAAAGCAAATACATGTATCAAAGATAGATGAATATCATACCTTGTCCTTCAGTAGAATTTCATATGTGGTCAAAAGTGCATTAAACTTGATTCTTTTTGTCTGCTGGTGGATCCATTCATAGTCCCGGATCTGGTAAAAAATAATAGAGTTATATTTCAAACCAGTATTATTATAACAGGTTGGATTGTCTTAGTATGAGTAATAGCTTACTGTCTTTCTACTTGTGACGTCTCCCAGGTACACCACTACATTCATGTCCGGGGCCCATGTATCAAACTCCCTCTGCCAGGAAGTGAGGGTTGACAGGGGTACCACAAGGAGGAAGGGACCGTACAGCTGGTGCTGATGGAAAAGGTAGGAAAGGAAGGAGATCGTCTGAATGGTCTTTCCCAGGCCCATTTCATCAGCCAAGATAACACTGTTACACCTACAGAACATAAAGCAGAGGTGAAGAGAGCCGGGTTAATTCAAAATCAAGAGTAATTTTGAATTTTTATTATTAAAGTAAAGAAGCTAAAATAAAACAAATATAAATATTAGATGAAAAACTAATCAAAACTAAAAAAATAAATAAATAAAAAAATTACACATATATAAAAAATAATAATAATTTTATATAAAGCAAATACAGAAAAAAAGTAATAACAGTAATAAAAACGACAAAATACTTCAACTAAAATTAAATGAAAGTAAAAATATAAAATTAAGGCTAATTTAAAATAATACTATATAAAAAGAATACTAAAAAAATAGCACAGAAAGTATATACAATATTCTTTATTTTAATTATTTCTTGGTCACACTTTACAGTAAGATGTCATTTGTTAACATTAGTTAATGTATTCACTAACAAGAAGGAACAATTCATTACACTATTTATTAATCTTTATTAATGTTAATAAAATACAGTCGTTCATTTTTTGTTCATGTTAGTTCACAGTGCATTAATGTTAAATAACTTGTGATTTTAATAATGTATTAGTAAATGCTAAAATTAACAAACCAAGATTAATAAATGCTGTAGAAGTATTGTTTATTCTTAGTTCGTTAACTAATGTTAACTAATGAACCTTACTGTTAAGTATTTCCGATTTTGTTTAATATAATTAAATATTAATATCAGCTAATGATGTACATTTTATTAAATTAGAACAAAATCATATGTAACCTTGAAGTTTTCACACTGTGTTAATATTATTTTAAGGTTTTTCCTAGTAATTATTTCAGCAAGTAAAGTGTCAGTAAAAAAAAGATCTGCTTTTCTATCACTTTTAATTAAAAAGTTTATAAAAAAAAACATTTATTAGGTTTAATTTATATTTGAAGGTTTAATACACAGAAATCAAAATCAAATGCCAATGCCTGTACTTTGACATCCCTAATAGAAAGTGTTAAATTTCTGACCAAAACCTCCACTTGTATGTTACATACCTGCACCAGGAATGAGCGAGCCAGTTTACTCCATCTAACTGGTAATCTCTGAGTTGAAGGACCTCATCTCCAATGTAAGGCGGCTGCTTCTTCAAGGCCGCGAATCTTGGCCTCTGTTTTAACACCTTTAGACAAAAAAAAAACAAAAAACAAAAAAAAACATGACACTATGTTTCTCCTTTTCCAAAAAAAGAAAGCAAAGCTCCATCAGTACACAATCTCACACTCACCTTACAATCTTTGGAAGGAACCGTCTTACAGGCATTTCTGTTTTGGAAACTATCGATGCAGGCCTGAAATTTCTTTCTGATTAATGCACCATCCTCCCACGTGCACTCTGCATATGGCAGCCCCATCCACTTACACAGGTACTCTGGCTCACTGGAACCAGATTTATGGGCTGTTGCGACACATCAGAAAACAATTAAAAGTAGTAAACATCTCTCTTAATCCAAGTAAATCAGAAATAGCGTGATATCAAAAGCAGAAAACTTACAGGGAAAGTCGGTAGGTTGTGCTTGTGTTTTCCCAGTTCTTGTTGCTGATTAAATAAGGAAACAAAAGAAAATGAACAGCAAAATCAGTAAGATTTTTTGTTTTTGAAAGAAACTAATCCTTTTTTCCAGCAAAGATGCATTACACTGATCAAAAATGTGACCCTGGACCACAAAACCAAGTAGAAATTGAGATTTATATATCAACTGATCTTTCCATTTATCTATGATTTGTTAGGATAGGACAATATTTGGCTGAGACACAACTATTTGAAAATCTGGAATCTAAAGGTGCAAAAAAAAAAAAAAAAAAAAAAAAAAAAAATCCAATTATTGAGAAAATCGCTTTTATAGTTGCCCAAATTAAGTTCTTAGCAATGCATATTATTAAATCAAAAATTAGGTTTTGATATATTTACAAAATATCTTCATGGAACATGATCTTTACTTAATATTCTAATGATTTTTGGCAAAAAAGAGAAAAATCGATCATTTTGACCCATAAAATGTTTTTTTTTGGCTATTGCTACAAAAAAGACTGGTTTTGTGGTTCAGGGTCACAAATGACAAAGACATTTACAATGCTGCAAAGGATATCTAGCCGTTTTCTAAATTTTCTTTTAATAAGAATCCCTGAAATAAAACAAAATTAAATTAAATAAATAAAAAAATACTATAAATAAAATAAAATAATTAATGGTTTTCACAAAAGTTTTATGCATCACAACATTTTTAAACATTGATAATACTAAGAAAAGTTTCTTGAGCAAAAATTAGCATATTAGAATGATTTCTAAAGGATTGTGTGACACTATAAAGACTGGAATAATGGCTGCCATCACAGGAATAAATAAAATTTTAAAATATATTAAAATGGAATACAGTTATTTTAAATTGTAATCATTTTTCATAATATTACAGTTTTTACTGTATTTTTAATCATATAAATGTAGCCTTAACGTGCTGGGAGAGCTGCATTAGTGCATATACACTTTCAAAAGTATGGGGTTAGTAAGGTAAGAAGGTAAGACTGCCTTACATGAGTCAGCACTTACCGATCACTCTCTCTACTATCTGGAACTGCTTGCTCAGGTCATTGGTTAGTTCTTGCTGGCAGTTGTAATATTCTAAATCTTCAGGTGATGCTTTATTCAACCTAAAAAAAACATAATTGCATTTTAAATGCTTGCTGTCAGTTTTTAGTCCCAGCTTCAAGATTTCCTTCAGAGATCATCTAAAAATGGAAATATGGCATATCTGTGAGCACTGACCAAGCGTTAAGCTCTTCGTTTTTCTTCTTAAAGTTTTCCAGCTTCTTCATCCCTTTGACTTTCTGCTGAGTGAGGGAGTCCACACTCTCCCAGGTGTTGTGGATGAAGGACCAGCCTTTCCACTTGATGAGGAACTGAGTTTCCCCTTCGTCTTTCTCAGGGTCAAAGTCTGCTCCAGGGTCCCCATTTTCCTCAATAGCATAGAGGGTTGTGGAAGCTCCAGTAGCTGTAAACAAGATGGAGAAATAGCTGGTGTGTCTATCACAGAATATTAAAGGTGAAAATCTAAGTTTTTCCATGTTTAAGTGCTATAATCGGGCGACGCCATTTGGCTTTTGCAAGCGACAAAGGTGTACCTGTTCTAACGGCATGGCAAAAGTGGCTGCACATACAAGCACAGAACACTATTTAGAGTCCCAGCTTCAGAGAAGACAAGACAGCAGTGGATTTATTGATTTATTTACTGTATATTACGCTGCTGCCACACGGCTCGTCTACAAACATGCAATTTCTTTCCCAGCTGTTTACTTTCACAGATATAACCGACTGTTTTTGTAACTCCTGTGTGTTTTTGACAGTTTGAGCGCAATAAGACATGAAAGAGAAGTTTAGTTTAGTACTCGCATGCCGTGCGACAGCCGCTTTCTATGCACTCAGAAAACTGTATATCAGAAGTTTAAACTAATATGGTTTAAAAACGCATGATTTTAGCGTGATAGACGTGATAATCAAAACCAAACAGATGTTTTTTTAGCAGCGTATCTCAGTTGTGAGCTGTAAAGCCACAGTCCTGTTTTAGAAAAGGGGGCGGGGACCATGTCATTTCTGCTTCCACTCAAAATAGGCATTTTCAAAATGATATAATAAATGATCTGTGGGGTATTTTCAGCTGAAATTTCACAGACACATTCTGGGGACACCTCAGACCTATATTACGTATTGTAAAAAGTAGCATGATACGTCTTTTTTTAAGTATAAGAAAAAAAACCTAAGGTTTTTACCTCCTTTTTTGCCAGTTCTGGTCTCAAGGACCTTCTCAATGGTTTCACTGTCGTCGTCCTGTTGCTCCTCGGCTCCTTCTGCCATTTCGATAAGGTCATCAGAGTCGGTCTCAAAATCATTCTGGTCCTCCTTATAACTGCAACACATACTTTATCATTACTATTTCGCCAAATCATAATACTTTATGGGTCAATCACAAATAAGAATGTCAGTTGTTACTCTATATCTCTAAATAATATATCATATTAATTACATTTTAATTTTAACTAATAGGATTGCATTAAAGGGCTGTTTCCTTGCTAAAAAAGTATAAACTATCAGTTAGATCAGTGTTTCTCAACTCCAATTCTTGAGGCCCACTGCTCTGCACATTTTGTATGTCTCCCTCATTTACCACACCTGATTCAGATCATCAGCTTGTTAGGAGAAAGATCCATCAAAGCCACTAGAAGGCAAGCCTGCAACTATTAGCCGAAAAAGCGTAATGACTAAAGAATTCCATTTCTTCGAACGGATGTCAATGGGAGAGAGGCTTCACTTCGCAGAACAAACAGCTTTCTGGAGAAAACGGCTTATCATTTAATGAATCGACAGCCTATCTGCTAATCCTCAACAAGTTTTACACTAAACAATACTTTCAGATTTAACTATTTTTAGAATTTACCACAAAAAAAAAAAAAAAAAAAAAAAAAAAAATTCACGTTTTAAAAGAGAAGTCACTGACTTTTTGCAACAGGAGGGGTTCAGCTTTTGGCACTTCTCATTCATTTCTATGGCAATTGAGTGTCGCACAACTCTGACTGAAATTCAACAACGTCATGGTCTGAAATGTGATTGGTTATTAAGGACCACGTGATCCAAGTTAGCCGTTACACTTTCTCCAATAGTAAGTAATACAGACCCTCTCATCTCTTTATAGTAAGACAATCTCTGGATCCATGAACTGAACTGAGTGTGTCAGATTCAAAAACATACAAAATGTGCAAAGTAGTGGGCCGCGAGGACTGAAGCTGAGAACCACTAAATTAGATAACCAGATAAAATACAGAAGTATTTATCTGTATTAATTAATTAACTTTATTGGGTTAAGCAAAAAAAAAAAAAAAAAAGATTTTGAATACAAGTGAGTGTACAAGACTTTGAAACAATCCTTACCTGACTTTAGTTGCTGCTCGTCGCCTTGTTTGTCTTTTTGGGGTATCCTCTTCCTCATCATCGTCATCATCATCTTCTTCTTCATCTGAGGATTCCTGCTTCCTCTTATTCCGTCCCTTTTGTGACTGCTGCTTACCAGCAGATGATTTGGTCTGTGGTCTGGGAAGGGAAAGAGAAACGTACACACACACACACACACACACACACACACACTCATTTACCATGCTAGGCTTTTACCTTTCGTTCCACGTCCCTGATACATTTGCTAGTGTAGCGACTCGTTTTCACGCCTATCAGCCTGACTCATAAGCCAGTAGCCTTGAGACAGCCGTCAAGACTTATTTAGCAGCTCTAATTCTTCATATATTATACACATTAGTCAATATTTGAATGATTTGATCATTATGCCAAAAGTAGAATACATGCTTTAACAATTTAGGACACATGCGTTAATTTCTGATAGAGCAAAGAAAAATCACACCAATAAATTTAGCGCAACCACAGCAATTAAAAATGAGCCGTCGTCATTTGCAATTAACAAGACAGCTCATTTAATAATTCACGATGCGCTGTCTGAAGGCCAGGCTTCGCTACACTCTTACCTTCTAGCAGGAAGTCGTCTGGATCTAACTTTTTTCTCTTCCTGCTCACTCTCTGAACTGCTGGCCTCTTCCTCAACATCCTCTTCGTCATTTGAGTCATCATCTTTCCAGGTATTTCTTTCAACACAGAAATACCACAGGTTCATCTATTGGACCTCTGTTAGCTTCTACTTCTAGCCTACCGTAAGCTGCAAGCCAGTCCGTTTCATTTATTACTCACCGCGCAGGCAATTAAAGGGATAGTTCACTCAAAAATGACAATTATGTCATTAGTTACTCACCCTCATGTCTTTCCGAACCAGTAAGATCTTCGTTCATCTTCAGAACATGAACATGATGAAATGCGAGAGCTTTCTGATTTTGCATTGACAACAACGCAACTGATATGTTCAAGGCACAGAAAGATAGTAAGGATATTGATAAAATAGTCTTTACTCAATATTTTCTCTTCTGTGACAGTCTTTGACACACGTTCACAACGTACCACGTTTTCTTTGCGCACAAAAAGTATCTGCGTAGCTTCATAAAATTACGTTTGAACCACTGATGTCACATGGACTATTTTAATGATGTCCTTACTACCTTTCTGGGTCTTGAATGTGTCAGTTGCGCTGCTGTCTATGCAGAGTCAGAAAGCTCTCAGATTTCATCAAAATATATTTGTGTTCCGAAAATAAACGAAGGTCTTACGGGTTCGGAACGTCATGAGGGTGAGTAATTAATGACATAATTTTCATTTTTGGGGGAACTATCCCTTTAAACATGCTAGGAAAGACGCTTCAGTGCATGTACAGTACTGTTCAAAAGTTTGGGTCGGTAAGCTGTTTTTTTGTTTTTTGTCTTATGCTTGCCAAGGCTGCACTTATTTGATCAAAAATACAGCAAAACTGTAATATTGTAAATTTTTTTTACATACTGAAATAACTTTTCTATTTTTAAACATTTTAAAAAGGTCACTTATTCTTGTGGGGGCAAAGCTGAATTATTTGAAACAGAAATCTTTCATAACATTAAAATTGTCTCTTTTGATCAACTGAATGCATCCATGCTAAATAGTAGCATTAATGTCATTTAAAAAAAAATAAAAAAAATTACTGGCTGAACCCAAACTTTGAATGGTAGTGTCCTTTGAACTAATGCATTGCATTTTATAATAAATGAAATTTTTAAAAACAGATGTTTTCATTCATTGTTTATAGATAAATTCTTTTTTCCCCCATATAGTTATTACTGATACTTAATGTATGAATGTCATTGCACTAAAATTTTATATGAAGCTGCATCTGCAAAAAATCTATTTTCAAAACTTAATTTGTCTGAGCCATTTTTTCAGTTAATAACATTTTAAAAAGTTACTTTTATTTAAAAATGTTATTTATTTAAGGCAAAACACTGCGGGTGAATAGTGTGTAAAAAAAACAAACAAAAAAACTAATAGTTATCACCTTACCCAGTTGACTGATCACACTGATAATTGCAAAAAAATAATTGTATTACAAGTTTTCTAAAATGTTAGGTTTAAATATGCAAATGAGACATTATTTAATAAAATATGCACTAATTCTTAAAAATCTCTAGTACAAAAATCTAAACACTGGATAAAGTCAGTTTCAAAATCTTGTTTTGACATATTAGAGTCAAATGTTTTACAGAGGGAATTTTTGGTATCTCATTTTTGTCACTCTATAATTCAGAAAATACTTAGAACAGACAGAAAACAAAGTTTTCACCATTTTTTGGGGAATAAAATGTTGTATATGATCAAGCAAATTATATATGAACAAATCCCTCTGTAAAAACCTTCAGAATTTAGACAGGAATAAAAATATAAAGTTTGGTGTGTACAGGTGCTACTGAAGTGAAGATTTAAGGCTCAGTGTAGCAGAAAAAAAACTCATTTTGAGAAAACAGCCTTTAAAAATATGCATTGTAACTGAAATCTATTGACACAGATAGATAAAGTGCTGTAAACAAAACACTCAACAGTGTATTTTGGATATTTACTTTCCACTAGTCATAAAATAGCACTTTATGAAAAACCAAAACGCCCAAAATCTCAAACTTGACAGGTGTTTCTGCCTCCAGTGTTTGCCTTTAAAACTTAAAATATTTACATTTTATATTTAAATTTTAACAACTACTTATAAAAATGACTCAGAAAAACAAAGTTCATAAAACCAACATATTCAGTGAAATACAACTTCCCAAAAGACAATTACATGCAAAAATATGGGTGAATTTAAAGGTTATATATGACCCTGGACCACAAAACCAGTTGTAAGCGTCAATTTTTAGTAACTGAGATTTATACATAATCTGAAAGCTGAATAAATAAGCTTCCATTAACATATGGCTTGTTAGGATAAGACAATATTTGGCCGAGATACAACTATTTGAAAATCTGAAATCTGAGGGTGCAAAAAAAAAAAAATAATAAAAACACAATATTGAGAAAATCACATTTAAAGTTGTCCAAATTAAGTTCTAAGCAATGTATATGACTAATAAAAAATTACGTTTTG
The DNA here is from genome assembly GCA_036247105.1 of Cirrhinus mrigala. Classification (NCBI taxonomy): domain Eukaryota; kingdom Metazoa; phylum Chordata; class Actinopteri; order Cypriniformes; family Cyprinidae; genus Cirrhinus; species Cirrhinus mrigala. The sequence continues at coordinate 16,603,206 of CM070024.1, forward strand.
ATACATTTACAGTAGGAAATTTATAAAATATCTTTATGAAACATGATCTTTACTTAATATCCTAATGATTTTTGGCATAAAAGAAAAATCGATATATTTTAAGCCACACATTGTATTGTTGGCTATTGCTATAAATATACCCGTGCTACTTATAACTGTTTTTGTGGTCCAGGGTCACATATATGGAGACATTCATAAAAGGCGAAAAAATAAATAAATAAATATATAAACAAGCACACATTTGTAAATAAAGTATGAAAAACGAATGGTGAGAAACCTATTTAAGATACTTCCAGTACACTTACTCTTTCTTTTTCTGCCGTGTGCTTTTTCTTTTGGGACTTTCGCTCTCTGAATCACTGCTGCCCTAAAAACCCATGAAAATCCATTTTGAATATGTGGCTTGGGATTAAAAGGCATGAAAATGTCATGTTTCCAATTAATCAAAAAAAAAACAAAGCTTTCAACACATGGCAGTATGTTTACAAGACTCGGGCTGCCAAGTCTGATCAGTTCCGACTCTATGACCAAACATAAATGTTTACTCTTTACTAAGTAACCGTGTCTGTAATTACTTCAGTCCAAGAAGCAGAACATGTTGTGAAATCAACACAGTAGCTATGTGAAATAATGGAAGAAACCACTAGGGGTCAGTGTTGATTTATTTTTTTGCACAGCCAGATTACCTCAGCTCCAATGTTGAGACGAGCAGGCTCTTGTCTGCTGCGACTGGATCTTCTAACACCATAAATATCTGGATGTTCCTCCCACATCTATGATAATTAGGGATATGATTCATTTGAAAGCATCAAGCAATTAATCACCAGCTAAATTTAAGATTGAAGATTTAATCCGCTGGGAATAACTGATTGATCCTAATGTTCACGCTAGCCTATTTTTGTACCTTCTTCACATCTGCCAGGCTGTCTTTCTTCCTGACTGGTTTGTCTTTGACCTGCTCTGAGGTCTGACGTGATTTGGACCCAGTGGATTCGCTGCCTGACTCAGAGTGACTCTCAGAATCAGATGTGCTGTTGGATTCGGAACGCCGGGAACGAGCTCTGTCGCTTCCTTGCTCGCTCTCCGACTGACTCCCAGACTCCGATCCAGAGCGGTTAGACTCCTCTGACGCTGAATTGCTATAACATTAAAAATGTGCATGTTGAGAAACAATGAAAACACATCAAGTTGTTCAATCTCAGTTATTGCCAAAAAAATAAATTCAGATCTGATGAATTGTCAAGGTGGTGTAGGTGAATTTGTACTTGATCATTTTAACTTTTTTTATTCCAAATCACTTAATTATGCCACCTTTTTGCACCACTTTTAAACAAGTCCGTCTTTTAGGTAAGCTCTAATAGTCTCAGTCCAAAAAAAGAAAAGCTGAGTCCTCAAGTGAAATGTCTTAAAACATGCTGTGTCTTTGTCAATGTAAACAATAGCATTCCAAGGATTTGGAAACTGGGAATGGGGGAAATCCAATACAATGCGTGGGCAACTTTTAGCGTTTAGCTAAAATTAACATCATTTGTTTTTAAAAATAAACTACTTGTATGACAAACAGACAAATTGACAACATCTGTAAAATTGGAATAATTCATTTAATTGAAGACAGAATCTTTTTTACACGTGCAACTGAGCAAGTGTGTAATGAAACATTTACATTTTTTTAATGATGTCATTTCATTTTATTATAATTTAAAGCCATTTTTCAATGTGCAAATCCAAAAAATAAAAAAAATAATAAATTCAAATACCCCCCCAAAATACCCAAAGTAAATTTATTAAAAAAAAAAAAAAAAAAAAAAAAAGCAAAATAAATAATTACATAAAAGTAAATAAATAAATAAAACCTAACTTTTATGAAATGTGAAACACTATCGGATATATTTAAATTATACTTAAATGACAGACAAATCGACAACACCTGTAAAATTGGAATAATTCATTTAAAGACAGAATTAAGAATCTTTTTTTTACATGTGCAACTGAGCAAATGTGTAATGAAACATTTACATACTATTTTTTTTTCAATTATTTTATTTCATTTTATTTCAACTTAAATATGTTTTTCAATGTGCAAAAAAAAAAAGTCCAAATTAAACAAATAAAAATAAATTAATTAAAAAATAATTAATAAAAAAAAAAAATACATAAATCCTAACTTTTATGAAATGTGAAACTCTATCAGATATATGGCATCACCCTGCAAATCATTTTGTATATGAACACTTCTGTCCTTTTGCCCTTTGAGTCTAAAAATAAAATGTAATGGCTTTTTGCATTTAGCTATAAGTAACTTTTTTAAATATACTACCTAAATGACAAAAAGAAAAAGACAACACCTGTAAAACTGGAATAGTTAATTTAATTAACAACAGAATTAGTAATCTTTTTTTTTTTTTTAACATGTGCAACTGAGCAAATGTGTAATGAAACATTTATATACTAATTTTTTTAAATTATTTTATTTCATTTTATTTCAACTTAAATGTTTTTCCAATGTGCAAACCCAAAAATTAATTAATTAAAAATAAATAATAAATAGAAATGCCCAATTTGAAGAAAAAATAAAATAAATAAATAAAAAAAAAAATAATAATAATAATAATAATTAAAAATAAATAAATAAGTCCTAACATTTACGAAATGTGAAACAATATCAGATATATGGCATCATCCTGCAAGGCATTTTGTATCTGACCACTTCTGCTGTCCTTTTGCCCTTTGAGTCTAAAAATAAATGTAATGTCTTTTTGCATTTAGCTAAAATAATATTATATGTTATATTATATTATATTATATACACACAGTGCCCTCCACAAATATTGGCACCCTTGGTAAATATGAGCAAAGGCAGCTGTGGAAATAAATCTACATTGTTTATCCTTTTGATCTTTCATTCAAAAAATTCTAATTCTAAAAATTCTAACCTTTTATTGAATTAAAACAATGGAAACTGGGGGGGATATCTCATTATGAGATTAAATGTTTTTCTCTAGTTCACGTTGGTCACAATTATTGGCACCCCTAGAAATCCTTAAAAGTAAAATCTCTCTAAAACATATTCCCATTCATATTTACATTTTTTAGCACACCAGGGTGGAGCCTGAAGCATGAAACTGTCAAGCCATAACTTCCTCATATTTTAAATATGAGGAACACATAGGCCAAATTCTCTTAATTGTCCATCACAAGGAGTGAAAACAAAGAACATAGTTCTGATGTGCAGAACAAGATTGCTGAGCTTCACAAAACAGGACGTGGCTGTAAGAAAAGAGATAAAGCATTGAAAATCCATTGTTAGGTGTTCTCCAAACTCACCAGGGATTATAGCAGAAAATTCAGAGCTGTTATCTTGGAAAAAGGACTTTGCAATAATTGGGTGCCAACAATTGTGGCCAACGTGAAGTAGAGAAAAACATTTCATAATGAGATTTTCCCCCCACTTTTTATCTTTTTACTTCAATGAAAGATTAGACTTTTGTGATTTTTTTTAATGAAAGATCAAAAGGATAAACAATGCAGATTTATTTCCATAGCTGTCTTTGCTCATATTTACCAAAGAGTGCCAATATTTGTGGAAGGCACTGTGTGTGTGTGTTAAATGACAGACAAATTGATAACACCTGTAGAAAAAGAATTCGTTTAATCAAAGACAGTATTAAGAATTTCTTACATGTGCAAATGAGCAAATGTGTAATGAAACATGTACATACGAATTTTTTTTAATGATTTTATTTCATTTTATTTTAAGTTAAAGGTGTATTTTAATGTGTAAATCCAAAAATAAAAAAATAAAAAATTATAAACAAATAAAAATTATAAATTATAATTATTTAATTATATAAAAAAACTGAATAAACAAACAAAAAAAAAATGAATAAATAAATAAAAATAATTAAATAAAAAAAATAAACCCTGCCTAATTTGTGAAATGTGAAAGGTCATTTTGTGTCTGACCACTTCTGCTGTCCTTTTGCCCTTTGAGTCTAAAAATAAATGCAATGGCTTGTTCCAGAAACAAGCCCAACCCCGTTTACTATAAATAAAACAATCTCAAAATAGAACATTTATCTTCCTTACATGGTTAAAAAAAAAAAAAAAAAAAAGAACCTGTTTCCTTAAAAATGTTTCCTTAAACCTCAGGTGAAACTATCCCAGTAATGTTCATTTAATTTTATACGATGGCATCCATGGTAAACCTTAATGCAGATCAGGATGTGAAAACTAACACACCGAGTACTATAATGGAATGCACCGCTAGAAACAAACACCCCCGTCATGTGCTCGGGAGTGAAACAGCTGCTGACGAAGCAGCCATACCAGCCAGACTGTCCTTATATGGTTGCTGACATCACATGTGGGCGGGCCTAACCTCTCCACTGAATTCTCATTGGCTGCTTGTCGCTAGCCAAAGGAAAGGCCAATGAAAACTCGGTATGAAATCATCTGACCTCTAAAAGACTTCCGGTTTCCGCTTCCTGTAGTTCCAAGAAGCTTTTATGTAATGCAGCAACTAATACAAGCTATGCAGCACAAAGCAAGAGCCATTTTGTGACTTTGAGGACTTTCAGCCATTTAATGAATCCAGTCTCATACAGTGATGAAACAAAGCAGTGCTTTATATGAAGCGCTGAGCCACACAAGCACCTCAGATAAAGTATATTAGCTATAATATAGGAAAATTATATCTTTTTCAGCTCTTGTTTCTTTTAGTAATATTTAGAAAATGGCTGCCACAGCTAAACAACAGTGAAGATATTTTGGAAAAAATGATTTGCAACCTATGAAAGTAAACATGTTCATTTGACAATTCATGATCACATACAGTATTAGAAATGACTACTGTTTGTGTAATTGTGAAAAGATAACATACATTTGAGGGTTTTTTCAGTTTAGACTCTGGTATCTGGCACAAATGCAGGAACTTCAAAGCTGTCATCAATTCAGATGGATATTCTTGACAAACAACCATAAAAATAATGACAGAGCCAGTCATAAGCACTGTACACAACATTAAAACATTGTGCTTTTTTTTCTTTTTTTAATAAAAAAAGACTGATATGATGACCCGGCCTTATGGTGCTAAAAGTTGAAGCAAATTATATGTTAAAACTACATAAATTGTGAGTCCGTGTTTAAATGTATAGTGCAAATGCATTATTATTAGACTTTCAAAACTGAATAAATGATCATTAAAATAAGATCTTCCATTTACAACGTTTTTTTTTTAATATTTCCAGAAAAAAAAAAAAACATGAACCTCTAAAAAAAAAAAATAAATAAATAAAATAAAATCACTTCCTTATTTCAAAGTCCCTGCAAAATCTTTGCCATTGTAATATTAAAAAAAATAATAACCTAAATTATTAATGCATATGTAAATAATACATTTCTGTAAGACAAGTTAGCATTATTTGCAACTCAATATGGAATTTTCATATGGAAATAAGAGTAACTGAAAGTAGCAAAGTAACCAAAATAATTTGCTTCCACTTCATCTTTAAATCAAAACATCCTGTTTTTTATTTGGTTTGGAGCGGAAAACGATGAAACAATTATTAACAATAGATAACCACTTTCATAAGATTGTGGTATTGAGTCTAAGGAACAACATATCAGTCTGATTTCCTCAGACTGTCAGTTTTAAAAGTTTTAAAAGTTTCACCCAAAAACTTTGCTGTTGAAAATTATTCAGAGTAACCCAATTTTGACAAAAGAGGTGGAAAACACACAAATTTTGGTCCTCAACAAGACTTAAAAATTCATAAACACTCTTTTGTAACAAAAATACAAAGTGAAAGCTTTTTTTTTTTTTAAAAGGAGCTTTTCTGTAATAAATCGTTTTGAAAGTAGTTAATTATGAAAGATGTGATTGAGTGCTGAGCTAGAAGTTTAATATATGAGGTAATATACCTCCATGTCATTAGGGAATTATAAATATTTACTCCATAAACATTTAATACCTTATAAGATTGTAATTCACAAAGGTCATGTGTGACCCTAAAACAAGTTATATTTTAAAATCTGATTTTTTTTTTTTAAAATGAAAATACTAAACAAAAAAAAAGATTAATATTCCCTGTATTAAGCAACAGTTTGTCATATAATTAAAAATAAAACTGCACAGTAAACAATCAAGCAACCGATTTGTTGCTACTAAAAAAAGAAAAAAAAGATTTAAAAAATTAAATGAGTAAAAAATACAATCATGCCTATGTAAAATAACACTCTTCATGTTGGATAAAACAAGTTAAAACACTTGATGTGTTCATTAAATATTTCAGGAAATCATACTGAACAGGTTGTCTGTGCAAGTACTTCAACATTAATTTACAGGCATCAAATGATAAACTCATTTAATGTTAAAAGTAAAAGTGTTTAAAATGTCATTAACCTTACATAGTGGTGCAATGCAGCACATACTAATCAGACAAGGTCATTTCACACCATCACTTTAAAAGTGTAAATATTAGAACTGTAATAACGGCTTAAACCTGTATAAACACTGTGCATGTTGAGTATAAATTTGGGTAAGGGCCCATAGGCCTTGAAATCACTTTTAGAAATACTAGCAAAATCAGGGTGTGGCTTTACATCTATCCCAAGGTCAATGATCCGAAACCCATGTATTTTACAGACATTGTGGTTTAAACTTCTGCACAGGTGATCAACCATGCTTGTAAAGGTAAACAATCAAGACACATGTTAAAAAAGGGTGAAAAATATGAGAGATCGTACCTGGAAGCATTGCTTTGAGTCGAGCCTTCATCTTCCTGCTTTTTGCTCTTATTCTTCATCATGATTTTGTCTTGGGATTTGTCAATGATGCTCTTTTGTCCAGGTATTAACTGTCAAAAGTTTAAAGTGGGATGAACCATCAAAAAAAAAAAAAAAAAAAAGTCCTGCCGTTGCGATATATGGAAAAGTCAAGTTGGGCTCGGATAATTTAAAATAAATAAATATTGATAGTATTTCTTAAATTAAGAAGCATCGGAATTGAAATGACACCTGCTCGACTCTATTCGATGTCAAATATCCATGTGTCGATGGCATTTCAAGGCAATAGATTCACAGAGCCACATGCATAAATTCTTACTGCGTCATCAAACAAAGGACGATTAAAACATAACGATGAAAGCAAATAAAATCGACAATAGAAAAGAAACGATGTAAACATACCTATTGCATTGACAGGAGGAGGATTGTAGCAGTACATTCACATCTGACAAAATATCCGATTTGTTACTTTCGCCATAACGACGGAAAAAAATCAAAAATACTCCAAGATTGAGGCGAAAATAAGAATCGGAATAATATTCGGAACGAAAAATAATAGCAGTAATCCACCGATGGCTATTTGAATGGAGAGAGAGAGTGAGAGAGTAAGAGAAGAGCCCAGCAGAGCGCACTAAAAATGGAGGACCGCCATGGCTGCCAGTGCAAGGCAGGGAAAACAACGACTGGCCACTCTACGCACACACCAGAGCGCTTTTCGACGAAACAAAGTCACAAAACGCACGCTTTAACGTCTCTACAGTCCAAAACGGAACAAAACGAACGATTTCGCGCGATTACGGTGCCCCGAGAGGCACTCAAAGTTCACCAAAGTTGAGATACAAGTGCTATCGAGAGCCCTGCGAGGCTCAACGCTCTCCCCTTCCCAAGGTTCATCCGCCATCTAAAGCTCCTTCCCAGCTCTGAGAGCTTAGCCTTTGATTGACGTTCTCTCCATTTACCCAGAGCTCAGGTGATGCACGAAAGTCCCACCCCTTTTATTTTAAATAAAAACTACTTGTTTTATTGATGAATTAATAGCCCAAGTTAGCTCAAGCCCCACTGGGATAGCAGTTCAACAAATGATTAGTGGTTATGAAGGGCACTGGTTATCTTTATGTTAAGAAAATTATTTCTTTAAGCCTTCACTTCCTGCATAGACAGGAAATGAGACAACAGACTGCCATTTTGCAGTGAGTGCTGGACTACACTGGACACCATTTTACACCACTTAATTTTAACCCTTTTACACTTGCTATGTATATATAATGTACTTTGAAAACGTGGTATTTGAAAGATGAAAGGTGCACCAAAACTTGCAGGAAGGATCTTAATTCAACAAGAAATTAATGGGTGGGATAGATTAAACAATTTAATTTGCGAAAGCTTCATAATTATGGAATATAAAAAAAAAATATTTAAAAAAAAAATTAATAAAATAAAACATGAACGGCTATTAAAAACAACACAAACCCTTTTAATTTTTTGAAAACACCACCTAGCTTGTCAGTTAATAATTCATAATTCGTTAAGCAAATAACGTAGAAGACCTGTAGTTGTTTTTTTTGGGTTTTTTTTTTTCCCCCTCAGTAAATAAAAACGTAAACTTGGGCAAGCTGTGTTAAACTTTCAACGTAAACCGCAAAGCAAATATTTTGCGAAACGTCGTTTTTATTCTCCATCCAATAAGAGCAACTCGATATTGTTTAATCACGAAAAAAATTTTATTTTTCCTTTTAAAAAAGGCAAAAAGGCATTTTGAAAATTTTAAATACAGGCATTTCATCAAAACAACAATGCAGTAAAATGAAAAAAATACATACAGTTGTTGAGCACATTAGCGAATGAATTCAAATAATCAAAGCAAATCACAAACAATTCAAATGTTTCCCAATCCAAAAGCAAAATATGAGCCGCCATCTTCCTCATTAAGCAGTAGAGACCTCCACTTGACTGTCCAGAATTGGGTCTTAATGAAATCAAAAAGGAGAAGGGAAAACATGTAAACCCCAAATGTATTCTTTAAGATACGATGACAGCTTTTCATATAGGCCTAATCGTTTACTATGGTGTAGCTACGAATAAAACTAAAGTTTTTTTGTTTTTTTTTTCTCTTTTATCACATAACCTCTTTTGTATAGTTCTCTAATGAACAATTATCAAGTCAGTCTCCCAAGGTAGCTTCATATGGTCAATTAACATGCTTAACTTGTCCATACAATAATAGTAGCATTATAACGAACAGTAACAACAAAGTGCATGATTTTTTTATATACTGATGGTAAAATGCTAACAGAAAAATACGTAGTTGCCGCAGCTTTTGCGTGATTTCGTTACATTCACCTACATATGTAGGTGCAAGAAAATCGATTCACAATTTCAGAAGCATAAATCAGAAGAAACAACCTCTACTTTCAACTACCAGAAAATCTACAATATCTGGATTTGGTTCACTTCTAAGTTAACTTATTACATTGGTACTCAGAGTAGCTTTATGATAGACCCACAACAACAAAAAAAAGAAACAAAAATAAATAAATAAAAAGCATTTTAAAATTCTATGGTGTTACAACATATGTCTGTCATTAGCCATCATTTCTGTGAATATGCTTCAAAAAAAGGTAACTTTATTACAATCTTTGTAATAATCGCCACTGATACAAGAACGAAAATGTATCAAATAGTCATTGATACAAGAACAAAGATGGACTTCTAAAAATGTTTCTAAGTCTACAGAGTTGAAAAGCATTGAAATGAGTAAGTGAATAACAAGTGAGAACTTCAATTATTGAAGTTTTTTAAGTTATTGCAGCCTGTCTGTCCTTGTGATAATGTTATTACAATGTGTAACCTGGGCCAAATTAAAAAAAGGTATTAAAGGAAACAATCGAAAAACTCCAAAATTGTGTAAAATTGTCATTTGGAAAGTTTAGGCTGCTGAGATGTTTTTTTTTTTTTTTTTAAAGTGTCACAAAGTGGCTTAATAACCACCAAAAATGAGAAGTGACACTCCAAAGGGTCCATTCATAAAAAGTGAAAATTGCATATAGATGTGTATAAGTACTAATATAAAAGGGACTTTACAAAAACAAAACAAGTTGTCCCAAAAGTTATAAAGAAAAAAAAATTCTCATGGAAAAGGAGGGGGGGGGGGGGGGGGGGAAGGCCAGGTATAAAAGTACGTTCAGTAAAAGTCAGGTTTCAGAAAAGTGATTAAAAAGACCTGAAGTCAGCGCTTCATTCTCAATTAACTTATGGCATTTGCTTACTGAAAATGTCAGTAGCTTTATTCTCAAGTTAAATTCATTAACTGTTTAAGTCCCTTTTCATCAACTATGTAATTACAACAATTAGGTGGCCGTTCAAATTAAAATCTCAATGCGAAGGACATGAGATAATGCACTGGAATAGTGCAATGGCAACAGACCATGTTTTCTGTCTGGATGCGCATCCCAAAAATCAAAAGCAGAAAAAGTTACAGTGATCACGCTACACGACTCGCAAGTAAAGCGGAAAAGTTACGCCGTATTCCAGTGTAAATGTGGAACTAGTCCAAGTGATAGCGAAATCTTCATCGCATAATAAAATATGCAACAGCCAGCGAAAACAAAAGGAGACCAGTTGTGGCAGAGAATCAAGGAAGATGTGTAAAACAAGTTACACAAAAGCAGATTCCACAAGAAATGAGTCACTGATCTCAAGAAAGGTTGCCACTGAAAACAAGATGAGCTGAAGACAGCACCCAAGCATGCTCAGGTACTAAAAACAAGTAAATGTAAGTGTGGTCATCAATACAAAGCCAAACAAAGCTGAACATTTATACTTTTCCAAGCTGTGAAAGCCATTCTTAAAACTATTTTATTAACCTTGACATTTTTCTTTACCTTTTGTTAAAAAACTGTGTAAAACTGCAGAAATTCTGAATGAATGATCTTTATGAAATTTTCATTTGGTGCTGTTTCTGACAGCTACACATGTGCTTAGGCTACAATATGTTACTAGAGCTGTGGGGCCTAAATGTAGCTAAAATGACAGACATATGAAGTAAAACCTTAATAATACAAATATAACACTGTGAGGACTTACAGAGCAGTCTTCGGTTTCTTGAAACTTTGCTGAAGCTTCCTCTTCAGGCAAACGTCATCTGAAGGGATAAAGACAATCAGTGAGATCAGAAGTATAAAACATAATACTGTCAGTTGAAAACACCAGCTGTTTGAGTTAGTGTCACATTGCCTAATAATTCATTTAAAATGTCATTGGTTTAGTAGTGGAAAAGCCTAAACATTACATTTAAAATGCAAATGCCATATTTTCTGTTGAAAATGTGAGTGATGCTTTTTCACACAAAAGTCCCTGCCATCATGTTAAGAAGTTCTGAGTGATTGTTAGCATATTGCTATGTGGTTGTGACTTGATTACAGGTGGCCACGCCCACTACAGTCCACGCCCACAATAATGCAATCCCTATGTGGCATTTATCAATTTTTAAAGTGGAAGTGATGTTTAAAATTCACCAGATTAATTTTTTGAGTCTGATCATTTACATAGTAATAACAGCTCTCCTTGTTCTCATGTGAAGCACAAACTGTGCAGGATGAATTACTGTGCAGCAATAATTACAGTGATGCTTGTTTTGGGAATCATAAATAAAAATGATCACTAATTAGACTCTATTACCCCTGGCTGCAATGATGTAGCTAACTTGTTATTACAAACCACAGTTTGAGCAGGAATTGCAGCGCTATTGCCTCAAGCTCAAACAGTAAGGTTGTGGGTTCGAGTCCCAGGAAATGCACGAACTGGCAACTGTTGAATTTAAGTTTCTGGGTGCAGGTTTCATAACCTGAAGTCTGAATCTGAAGGTATCGTGAAGTGTTCAGTAAATGCAATAAGCTTGAGATATGCTGGCAGATTTAAAAAATAATAATTGGTTGTTAAGTGAAACAACAACAAACCTAAATCGAACTTAACTATTGTTACTATAAAAATTTGATTTAAGGTGACGTGTCTTTTAATTATTTTTTCCGTTTGCTGCATTAAAGTTGTTCACACTAGGGATGCTGACATTCCCAGGTGTGAACATATAAATTAATTATTTTAATTGAATGAATAATTTAAACAATTTAAAATAATTCAATTAGTAAAAACGGCAATGTTTCAGCTATTGATGGTGCATTGAAAAGCAAATTATGCCATTAGGTATATTATCTAATGTGACAAAATGAAATTTCTTTGAGAAAATTTTAAATTGAAAGTGGTAATTGTGTTACGTACAATGTTACAGAATGCCTAAATCGTGCCTTTCCACACAATTCCCAAACAGCGCTGCGCAGTAAAGTTGCATTTAATGTTTTTAGTATTAATAAATGTTTTCGGTCTGCATTTCATCGCTAAAGATTGACGTGAGTAAAAAGTTAGTAGTTCATAATTAGTATCAAGTATAATGTTACGGTTACGTTAGCAAATGGTATGGCTACTATATCAAACTCAGGTTCTTTATATTTTTTGATGGCTTAAAGTGTCTTGAAAACATATGCGGTTTAGAATTTATTATAACTGACTGCATTTCGAAAGCAAAAAGAAAAAATCATATTATTGTTGATTTGCTAAATTGGTGTAAAAATTACTTTACGTAAACTTCAAGCCAATTTAAAGCATTTTCGAAGCATTATTGATTACACCACGTCACTATAAAACAGCTAAAATATAAACTCTATGACATTCAAGAAAAATAAAGAAATGGTTTATGCTTCTACAAGGTTGCTTTAAGTGCAATACTTACAGCGGAAATCCTTTTCCTCAACTTTCTTTGACGTGTGGCAGATCAGGAACCTTTAACAACAAAAATATTCTTCGTTAGATCGAAAATTCATCTTACAATTTCGATTTAGTGCACAACCTAGTGGTAGCCACTAGGCAGTGATAAAGTAAATAAAAGTTGAAGATTGCATAAATAATGTATAAAGCACAATTTCTTTTTTAACATAACACTTACATTTACATGGTATGAGACTGAACGAAACTCCATCATCTTTCATCCAGCTGTTCTGAATCCTGTACACAAAAAACAATTTCAACAATTAGTATTGTACTGTCTTCTTTACATGGTAATGCTCATTTGAGCGTCAAAATGTTCAAAAGAAACATTTATGTTAGTCATGTGGTTTCTCTACATGAAATACGATTTCCTCAGCTAGCGTCCAGATAAATTGCAAGTACTATTGTTTAAAATTGTTAAAGTACATAACATAATACATCATAATACACCAAAGAATATACATAAATCAGAAACCTCTTTCATATTGAAACATCACTGAGGGCTCATGTTTTATTTTCATTTACTCTTACATGCAATATTTATAGCAGCCTTTGTTTTCTCAACAGTTGATCCTATAAACATATATAGCAAAGACCTAAAGATGTATCAAACCTAACATTTTACACTTGAAATAAAGACAAACTTAAGAGCATTACTTTCTAGGTTATACATTTTTATGATATTGTGACAACAACCAGAGGGGAAAAAAGAAATTCCAGGTTTAATTTGACTTTTTTTTACATTGATCAATAATCTTTGTACAATTTTAAGACAATTATTACTTTAAAACAGCACTAATCAGGTGAAAATGTACTTCACATGAATCTCTAACCAAAAAGGAAAAACTGAAATAAAGAAACAAGTTTCTACATTTTTTTTAAATTATAAAGTCTTCTTGTGGAGCACAATGGGTTAAAAGCCAACACCCTATTATTTAACGTCGAAAAATACAGCATAAATGTTTTTGAAACACAAGAAATACAAGTGGATATCTTTATTTAAGTTCATTACCTAGTGGAAAAGAAGCATAAAATGAACAAATGTTTAACCATTACTTTTTATGCAGATAACACTAGAATCTTAAAATAAAGTAAAACATCAAAATTATGTGCTAAATCCTATGGCAAGTTGACATATTCACAATGTTCTCTGAAGAAGTTCAAAACAATGTACATCAGGAAAAAAGGAAATATTTTTTCAATAATTAACACACAATAAATGCATTAAAATGTTCAATAAAATTGTTTATTCAAAAAAAAAACATTTGAAATCAACAAAAGACACTCAAAATGTTGAGACTGGCATTGGAACGTCCAAAACTGCATTATTACAACAATATTTGCATTTAATATATTTTTTCCGCTTTCGAATGTTACAAGGACATTTTGTCCTCTCAAGGACAAAGCGAATTTAAAATGCGTAGACAGTTAAATCCTTGTTTCTCTTCGTTGCTGTCAGTTGAAATCTTCACAGTTTTCCTGCAACACATCCATGCATTGTTTTCCTAACATTTTCGCGATGTTTTTGCTGTAAAATCGTCGATTAAATCGACGGAATGCCATTTTTCAGTACTTGGCAATGGCCCCATCATGGCCATTTTACAACACCTCGTCGAACCCTCTCCTTTTCCACCATATTGGTGCGTCGCTCAAACACATTTATAAGTTAGAATCTATAATGGAATCTTACCATGTTCCCACCGTTGCGATCTGCTCTTTCATCTGAACAGGTCGACGCCATTCTCTTCGTTAATATTCGTCGTTTTAATGAGATCTCGCTCAGCCCGCGCCGCATCGCCATTTTCGCCCGTCGCCGCCGTCAGTTCTCTCCCGTGTGCGCTCCTCGTCCTCTCTGCCTATGCTGTTATACTGATCGAGTGGACAGCCCTGAGCTTCAGCGTAAGCAGAGACAACTTCCTCTCACTGCAGCATTCTGGGTAGAAGAAACACAGCATCCATGATTGTATCTGTAAACTAACGTTTGATTTAAGTGATCGTAAAAAACACATTTTTACACCAAAATACCGACAATAGTATCGTTTAGTCACAAATACAACAACAAAACAAAAAACAATTTCAAAAAAAACAATTGATAAAAGAACGATTTGCCTTACTGTACCACTTACATAAAGCTTTTGTATTTATATAACAATGCAAAACATCAGTTTGTAGTTCTAAAACCAATAAGAAAATTTGCATTTTTGAACCAAGTTTGATGTTCTGACCATAAATTTCTTAGATATATTTACATATATCTAATTTTGATTTATGGCACTGCGCTTAACATCAGGCTACATGAAGAGACCTGTGAAGATAAATTACAGTTATACCTCAAAGGTGAGACTTTGAATGTGAGACTTTGAATAATTTATGTTTTAAAAAACAACAGCTTTAAAATTTGTTTTTGTACAACTAAGCTTTAAAGTCTCTTAAAATAATAACCACAGACCATATTTTAAATTGAACTGAATTGAACTGAAAATATCTATATAAATCTATAAATAGATAGATGGGTAGGTAGGTATTTAGATATACACTACCAGTCAAAAGTTTTTGAACAGTAAGATTTTTAATGCTTTTTAAAGAAGTCTCTGCTCACCAAGCCTGCATTTATTTGATACAAAGTTCAGCAAAAACTGTAAAATTGTGAGATATTTTTACTATTTAAAATAACTGCTTTCTATATGAACATATTTTAAAATGTAATTTTATTTTTGTGATGCAAAGCTGAATTTTCAGCATCATCACTCCAGTCTTCAGTGTCACATGATCATTCAGAAATCATTCTAATATGCTGATTTGCTGTTCAAGAACATTTTTATTATTATTATTATTATTATTATTATTATTATCCATATTTAAAACAGTTGACAATTTCCAGGATTCTTTGATGAATAGAAAGATCCAAAAATCAGCATTTATCTGAAACAAAAAGCTTTTGTAACATTATACACTATACCATTCAAAAGCTTGGAGTCCGCTTTTTTTTTTTTTTTTGGAAAGAAATTCTAGAAATTAATACTTTTATTTAGCAAGGATGCTTTAAATTGATCAAAAGTGATGATAAAGACATTCACAATGTTTCAAATGATTTCTATTTCAGATAAATGCTGTTCTTCTGAACTTTCTATTCATCAAAGATGAATTTTTTTGAACAGCAAATCAGAATATTAGAATGATTTCGAAGGATCATGGAGTTATGATGCTAAAAATTTAAATCACGTGAATAAATTACATTTTAAAATGGATTTAAATAGAAAGCAGCTATTTTAATAAAAATATTTTACTGTTTTTGCTGTACTTCGGATCAAATAAATGCAGGCTTGGTGAGCAGAAGAGACTTCTTTAAAAAAAAAACATTAAAAATCTTACTGTTCAAAAACTTTTGACTGGTAGTGTATGTTTATATGTAACTCCCAACGTAATCTCAGCACAATGTGCTTTGTATAAAAACACAATGCACTCTCTCAGTCGAAACAATTTTTGAGGTTAAATGATTTAAAATAGTCTTGTATTATGTTGAATATCAAAATCTTGTCTGTAGTCCGTTTGTTAAAAAGGGATTTGTGGACACAAAATTGGCCCAGAAGGCCTAGAGTGCCATGTTACCAGTGTTATTATTTTAATAATAATTTAGTAATTTAATGCACAGGGTTATTATTCAGTAATTCCATAAGTTGTACATTTCAGACATTTCCCCTGTTCATTAAAACCTATAGACTAATTGAGCAAAAATTATTCCATTTGAATTCACAGTGTTCCTATTATGACTCTTTCTTTAAAAAAAAAAAAAAAAAAAAAAAAAAAAAATGAATTCTTCACATTAATAATCAAAACAGTTTAAAATAGAATAGTAGATTTGAATATTTTAGAATTTAGAATTATTTTCTTTAATATTAATTTATATTATAGTTACATACACATTATGGTGTATATATCTTAACAGCCTAACCATACAAATAGCTTTTTCAAAGCAATCATCACCAATAAAATAAAAAATCATTTACAGATTGCAGTGGCCCAAATAAGACACATTAGATTAATGCTCTCGCAATATGAATAACATATTGATCTAAAACTCATCTGCATGAGTTCATTAAATATTTATAACCTTTAATTTATGAACAAGAAGCCCTTGTGTACAGTAGCAGAAGCTCAGCTCCGTCAAGGGCTCATTTCTATCTTCCCCAACTCGAACGGCTAGTCTGCATACCACAGTTGGTTACTAAGCAACTGTAATTGGATCATTCCTGGACTCCCTCCCCCTTCTTCTCTAAAGTCATGCCACGTAGGCATTGGCAAATGCACCAGGTGGACTATTCATAGAAGGCAGAGGCCTCGAGCTGATGTCTATTGATTATTTGCATACAACCAAGAGTTGTATATAAAAAAATAATCAGTCAAATATAAATAGAATGCGGTGTCAAAGTCTAGATTACATTATGTCTGTATATTTCTGAACTAAATAATAAATAAATAATAATGTATGATGTTATGGACCCTAATATCAGCACACAAACTTGGATGCACATGTTAGTGTAGTACTGAATGAAACAAAGATGTTAAAATATGGGCTGGTCTGAAAAATACACAGAAATCTAGGAGCCCTCTTGTGGCCTTCCAAGATTTTTTTTTTTTTGGATTTATAAACATTAAATCTGTCCTTATGTTAGTACACGTATGAATTCTAATAATTATATTTAGCAGTTTATCTATAAATTCAATATTTTCTATCTATCTATCTATCTATCTATATATATCTATATATATATATATATATATATCATATATCATGAAGAAACAAAAAAAAAAAAAAAAAAGAAAGAAAGAAACAGACTAAATCCAGAAGATCTGTGGCAACATCTCCAAGATGCTTCAAGAAAACTTCCTACAAAGCTACAGTGCTGTGAAAAGTTTTATCAGCTTGTGTAAAAATGTTGTAATATGAGGATGCTTTAAAAAATGTCATAAATATATTTTATTTATCAATACTTTTTTTAGCAAGCATGCTTTTATAATGTTACAAAATATTTCTATTTCAGATAAATGCTGTTCTTCTGAACTCTATTCAGAAAAAAAAAATCTACTCTTTTTTTTCTTTCTTTTTTTTTTTTGAGCAGCAAATAAGAATATCAGAATGATTTCTGAAGGATCATGTGACTGGATTAATGATGCTAAAAATTCAGCTTTGAAATCACAGGAATAAATTACACTTTAAAATATATTCAAATAGAAAACAGTTAAAAAATACAAGACAATACATTTTATTTATCAGTTATCCTTTATTTACTAAAATCAATATTTGCTGTGACCACTCTTTTCGTTTAAAACAGCTCTTGTCCTAGTTACACTTGTGCATAGTTTTTCAGGTAGCTTTGTAGGAAGATTTCTTGAAGTGTCTTGAAGATGTTGCCACAGTTCTTCTGGATTTAGTCTGTTTCAGTTTTTTTCTGTTTCTTCATGTATTCTTAGATGGACTGGATGATGGTGAGATCAGATCTTTGTGTGGAGCGCTGGCTGTTGTCAGACTCCTTGTACATACACTACCAGTCAATAGATTTTTAAAGAAGTCTCTTCTGCTCACTAAGCCTGCATTTATTCGATCCAAAATACAGCAAATGCAGTACTATTGTGAAATACTTTTACTGTTTTAACCCTTTAACTGTCACTCCCATTTTTGAACACAGACATAAAAATGCACTATCCAGACTGAAATCTTTATAATTCATGAAAACATTTTGTTATATGATATTAATGTACATTTCCGTGGTAATGCAATGTCTGATTTTAAAATGCCTTTCAAATGATGAATTTTGAGATTTTAAGTTTTAAGCTGATATATAATTTCTTATGATTTTTAAAAAGTGATAGTGAAAAAGCAACAAAGAAAGTCTTTTGTGACAAACGTCAGAACTCATGTTACGATGTAGATTTTTTTAAGTTGTACTCTTGACATATATTAATCTATTACTTTTCCTACATAATTTGTAACACAAAAATATGGTAAAATATCTATTTAGGAGTCTTAGACCTTTAGGATTTATTTGTAATATGTAATATTAAATAACTGCTTTCTATTTGAATATATTTTAAAATGTACTTTATTTCTGTGATCTAAGCTCAATTTTCAGCATCATTACTCCAGTCTTCAGTCTCACATGATCCTTCAGAAATCATTCTAATTTGCTGTTCAAGAAACATTTATCAATTTTTTTCAGGATTCTTTGATTAGAAATAAAAAAACTTCTGTAGCTTGGAGTCAGTATAATTTTTTTTTTTTTTTATTTGAATTTATAGAAATGAATACTTTTTTTTTTTTTAGTAAGGATGCTTTAAATTGATCAAAAGTGATAAAGACATTTATAATGTTACAAAAGATTTCTATTTCAGATAAATGCTGTTCTTCTGAACTCTCTATTCGTCAAAGAAACCTGAAAAAAATTCTACTCAGAGTTTTCAACATCATAAAAATAATCATAATAATAATAAAATGTTTTTTTTTTTTTTGAGCAGCAAATCAGAATGATATCAGAATGATTTCTGAAGGATCATGTGACTAGAGTAATGATGCTAAAAATTCAGCTTTAAAATCACAGGAATAAACTACATTTTAAAATATATTCAAATAGAAAACAGTTATTTTAAATAGTAAATATATTTCTAAATTTTACTGTTTTGTACTTTGGATCAAATAAATGCAGGCTTTGTGAGCAGAAGAGACTTCTTTGAAAAAAATATTAATCAATACTAACGCACAGTGCACAAATGGATTTGCACAGTGGACCCCAAACCAAAAATGTTCTAGACAATGGTTGACAATATGGTTGAATACATGCATGCATACATAGATACATATATGTATTTTTAGTTTATGGTCCACAGTGCAAATCCATTCGTGCGCTGAAAATAAATGTGTATTTGTGTACGTTGCGCCATCATGTGGATAATATAAACTATGCACGTAATTTGCTCTCCTGTTCTTTCTAAGTTTCTTTGCTTTAGTAGTATTCAATTTTGAGAAAATTTGAGAAAAAAACTTCCCCTAAAGAAATCACAAGCTTGGTTAAATAATTAAAGTTTACAATTTAGAAGTGTGATACACCAAGGAATGTGTGTTTGGTTATGGTTAAACTTTTTTTTTAGGTTATCCAATTAATATTAATATTAATATTAATATTAATATTAATATTAATATTATTATTTTAGAACCAGTGATATGGGTTTAATTTTTAATGCATATTATTATATGCATTTTTATGTGGTAGACCATATGGAACTCCTCTGTTAAATAACAGGATGGAACACAGGAAAGCCAAAGCCTAATCCAAGAATAACCCATTTCCTTTCCTTACAACCTTAAGGGGTCAAATCATGCATTTATTCCTTTAAGGTCCACTTATAATGTTAGTACATTTTGTGCAATATAAACAGCCTCATTATTATTACTTTTTTCACGACCATTTTCCATTCTCTCTAAAATTAAGCAGGCTGATTTTGCTGCAGGGTACATTTAATGCTTTCTTATTTTAGAAACAGAGATTTTCTCGGATAAGGGTTGCAGGTTTTCTTTTATAGTTAAATATAGTATGAATAATTTTTAAACAAAAGCCTCTTTAGTCTACATCACACTGATTTGCAAAATAAAAAGCATTCCATGCAGAAATTGTTCCAATTGGCTAATAATTAAAAAAGAAACTTTACCCACCTGTATTTTTAAAGAGGAGTTATTCCGTTGGATGGATGGATGAATGGATGACCGACAGACAGACAGATACGTGATAGATAGATAGATAGATAGATAGATAGATATGATGGTTTGCATCATATGTAGCCTGTATAATTTATAACAGCTAAAATGAGGACACATATACAAGTGTCTGCTTTAAAACTGATTAATAGGCCTCTCTCGTAGAACAATGCATTATTTCGCCACTTAACACAACTATGAACATGCGCCCTTCTTCCATAACACCACGTTTGTGCCAAAGGCTGATGCGCATTGGTTCCTCGACTGTCTGGACCCTCCCGGAGCTCTTCCGGGTGTGGATAACCCACATTTCCTCCTGCCGACACGCATTCCCAACAAAACATCCTGGATAACGGGCCGAGCTGCGTGTTGGTGCAAACCAACGAATGAAACAGCACTCGAGGTGAAAAACAGATAGTTCGCCAGATACAGGACATGTTTGACGACCGACTGTGGGAACCGTGGAATATTTGAGATGTCAGCGCATCATTTTCCAACATCATTCGCCTGCCAGCTGTTGTTAACGTTTCGAGTTACAGAACGCAGACCTTCTCTGTAGTGACTCCTTTCAAAATACAAGACATTAAGCAAGCGTTTTAAATAGGGAAACAATATGTGGCTATACACTTTGGCTATTTCTCTTATTGTTATTGCGCATGAGGTCAACGGAGAGCCACATACGCATCCATCCTCGGCGACGCAGCTGAATTCAACATTACCCCCTCAAGAAGAAGATTCAACACATAATACAACAGATGCAGAAATTGGATCTCGTATTTCTACTATTTTAAGGGATCTTCCTACCATCAAAGGCATTTCGATTTTCATCTGCGTATTAACAACCTTGCTAATCACGTGCCTTGTCATAAAAATATTCAGGTAACATGATTTGTCCTATATTTATTATATGGTTTAGTATTTTGTTGGTCTGAGTGCTTGTGGAAATATTTATTGTTGTTTTCATAAAAATACCACCTTCTCATAATTGAATACGTTAATTGAAAATGGTGTAATTTTCGACTCAATGTCTCTGTAGCTTAGTGTCAGTGTTCTTCTAATAATAGACTATATCATATGCACAATTCGTTAAATTCAAAAGATTCTAGATTCTCTGCTAACGTTGACACGTTATCCCTGATTTAATCCTCTGACAGCAGATGGTTCCCCGTAGTAACCCGAGAACAAACTCTCATTAAGAACCTTTATCGTAACGTTCTTGGAACCATTTAAAAATACCGCAATCAAAAGACTTTTGACGTTCGGTTCCGTTAACAGGTCCGAACGAAACTAAAATACGCTGTCGGTGTTTCTAGCACGGTGTACAGCAAAAATATACAGAGCGCAACCAGTGTAGTCCGGTTTCAACAAACGAGTAGTGACTCTTACGAGCCGACTCTTTTTTGTGATTCAAAACACTTAAACACAATAGTGATTCAAAACGTTCAATGAAGGAAGAACGTTTGTGTTTGTGGTATTTATAAAGCTATACTCAGTAAAAAGCTATACTTAAAGCAAAATTCAGTAGTAAATCAAAACGCCCAATGAACAAACGTTTGTGTTTTGTGGTACTTAAAGCAAAACTCTGTAGTGATTCAAAACACTTAATGAACGAATTTATGTTTAAAGCAAGACTGATTCAAAACGTTTAATGAACGAAGAACATTTGTGGTACATAAAGCAATATTCAGTAGTGAATCAAAACAATTAATGAACGAAGAACATTTGTTTTTAAAGCAAGAGTCAGTATTCAAAACGTTTAATTGATGAAGAACGTTTGTGTTTAAACCAAGACTCCGTAGTGATTCAAATCGTTAAATGAACGAAGAACGTTTGTATTTTGTGGCACGTAAATCAAGATTCATTAGTGAATCAAAACACTTAATGAACTAAGTGTTTAAACCAAGACTCAGCATCAATTCAAAATGTTACATGAACGAAAAACGTTTGTGTTTTGTGGTACTATAAAGCAAGATTCAGTAGTGAATCAAAACACTTAATAAACGAGCGTTTGTTTAAACCAAGACTCAGTAGTGATTCAAATCGTTAAATGAACGAAGAACGTTTGTGTTTTGTGGCACTTAAAGCAAGATTCATTAGTGAATCAAAACACTTAATGAACGAAGTGTTTAAACCAAGACTAAGTAGTAATTTAAAATGTTAAATGAACAAAAAACGTTTGTATTGTGGTACTATAAAGCAAGATTCAGTAGTGAATCAAAACACTTAATGAACAAAGAGCGTTTGTGTTTAAACCAAGACTCCATAGTGATTCAAACCGTTAAATTTACATTTACATTTACATGTAATGAACGAAGAACATTTGTGTTTTGTGGCACTTAAGATTCAATCGAAACACTTAATGAACGAAGAGCGTTTGTGTTTAAACCAAGACTCAGTAGTGAATCAAAACGCCAAATGAATGAAGAACGTTTGTGTTTTGTGGTACTTAAAGCAAGACTCCTTCAATGCAGTTACTGACTTTACAGTGTTTTATAGAAATAAATGACATGATAATATATAGCCAGATCAGTTATTCGATTGCATTTGTCACCTGTGGAAAGTCCGTGACAAGTCTGTCACCATAAACAGCTTTTGAAAGAACTGTATTATTATGGCAGCAGACTGTGAAGGAAAGTCAATGTCAGTTTCTTTGGAATTGAATTACTTGCCCAAATGAAAAACTCTTGAACACTTTTGAACATACAGGTCATAACCTCACTCACCTGTCCTTTCTATCCCTGGTTTGATTAGATCGGCAAAGAAGATCAGAAAAACGCGAAAATATGACATCATCACAACTCCCGCCGAGCGTGTAGAGATGGCACCTTTAAATGAAGAAAACGACGAAGAAGACGATTCAACCCTGTTCGATGTCAAGTACAGGTGAGTACTTTACCACAACATTTGCTTTATGTGCAATGACAAGAAAAAAGATCTTTGTTTTAGCTTTTGTCCTTGTTTATAGAGGTGTTCCAAATGGAAATTTAAAAAACAAGTTAAAGGGACAGGGACT
Source organism: Cirrhinus mrigala (assembly GCA_036247105.1). Classification (NCBI taxonomy): domain Eukaryota; kingdom Metazoa; phylum Chordata; class Actinopteri; order Cypriniformes; family Cyprinidae; genus Cirrhinus; species Cirrhinus mrigala. Next base: position 16,626,566 of record CM070024.1, read on the forward strand.
AATGCCTAAACTAGTGGCATGTGGGTCTGGATCATATTTGATTTGTTTCCAAGTCTGCCTGTTAAATACCATCAATCTTCACAGAAAAACAAGATTCGGTTTCTTCCCAGATGGTTGGCAAATGTAGCTACATACTTTTAAGCTAACACGACATTTTAAATAGCAAAGTAGTGGGAGCGACAAGGAAGTGTGCTAAAAAATAGAACAAAGACTGAAATGTCTAAGGACTTTCATCTCATTAGAATAAAGTATTAATGGAAAATGCCTTCGTAAGCACAAGGTAAATGTGCAGCCTTTCTAACGCTTTGACATTGTTAAGGTTTTAAAATGTTAATGCTGCTCATTTTTGGTACATTACTATAATCTCATCAATTAAAACCAGTGTTTTAATGCCCATTGGTTGTTTATTGACTACGAGTGTTCTTGGTGTGTGACCTCACAGGTCACAATGGAAATAGTTGTGTTATTTGAAGGGCTAGCGAGCGTCAAGACTTGACTTCTCCCTTCCGTCCAATTGTTCTTTGACTGAGAAACTGCTTCCTTTTGCTGGGCATGGCTCCCTGTTTGTTAGCTTTTTATTGGCAATGTAACTGTTTGATAGTGAGCCAAACCAGTTTAAACCAGTCTGACAACTGGAAACGTGATATTTTTGTAGTTTACTTAACCCTCTCATTTAAATTCTCTGCTTTTTCATAGGTGAATGACATTCTGCGCTCAGATTCATTGTTGAAGATCTTTTCTAAAACCCCTGGATACCTTTGTGAACACATCTATACAAGAATTGTGCTCTCTGCATCTCTAATTTCACCCTTTTCCTCAGAAGCTTGAAACGTCAGTGGAACCAGAGTTTTTTTGATGTATTCCTATGTTTTGACATTCCAAACCAGCATGAAATTTGATGTTTTATGAAAGCTTTACTAGCAAAGATTAATGAAAACAACGCTTTTCTTTGCTTCAAAGAAAGGAGATACTAAAGTTAGTCCTCCACAAATTAATTATTGCACAACTTTTCATATTTTGCCCAAAAACATTCCAGTTGTTTGGTGGAAAGTCTGCAAATCAATATAAAATATTCAATATTGCCCTTAAATGTATCAGGCAGCTTTAAACGTTTCTGTTACAGAATATCACACTGAAGCTATTTTGAGTGATATTTTTAAAATGTAATAATAATTCCAGAAAAAATGATTGATATAAAAATTCTACACATTATGTTGTTTTCTTTAAGTGATTTAGCTGTGCTTAAATCAGCTCAAAGATTCAAATTAAAAGAATATCGATATATAAAAATCTTTTTCATCCAAATCTGACGATGTTAAATGGATGTTTATGATCCAATACTGAAACTGTCTTTATTATATACTATTGTCTGTATATACTGTATGCAAATTAGTTTATTTTTAGAAAAAAAGCATATTTTGATTTAATAAGAGTAATATGTTTCAAACCTCCCTATATTTTGAAAATTATTAATCTACTAACCACTAACTGTGCGTATTTACTGTATAAGGGTTGAATGTATGTGTGTGTGAGAGAGGATGTGTGGAGTTGGGAGAATATTGTTGCCATATTGCTGCTCTCTGAGGTTGGGGATTGTTTTTTTATTGTCACGTATGCACACCTCGTTTTTTAATTAACTGGTTTTTACAGTGGAAAACTGCGGTGCCACACATCATGAAGGGTTTAAACACATATATAGCTGTTATATCAGATATGTTAAATTATATTTCCCAGATTTAGAGCAGCATTGAAAGAGTATATTTGAAAGCTACAATGATATATTGATGATATATTGTATTTTGTGACTTTTCCTTAACTTCAGTGTGACTTTGTTATTTTGACGCTCCTAATGTGAAGGACTTACGTCCAGCATCTAAGGACCAATAAGAATGTGTATTGAATTATAAATTGTTTATGATGTGGCTGACTAGAAACTGAAGTATGTGGTTCTCTCTCCCTCCCTCCTGCTCTAAATGTTTCCATCTTCCTAATGTATTTCATACAAATCTGAATTAAAGTGAAGGAGAGGGATGGGAAATAAAAACTAGTATTAAACACGAATGATTGCTGACGGCTGTAAAACTGCACTGTTAAGATAAAGTGTTTTTTGTTTTTGTTTCTTTTGTCTTGTCTAAGGTGTTTTTTCCTCCTTTAGCTTTCTGCGATAATTGAACACGTCTTAAAATATATGCTTTAGCTTTTTCCTGGGTTTGTCTGACATGCTTGCTAGTCTCAACACTGGACAAAAAAAAGTTTTATTATATCATCAACCATCTTTCTTTTCAAAGAAAGCTTTATGTATGTGCTAATTGTACAATATTGTTTATGAAGAGTACCAAATCATAAATGTACTTTTATTGGTTCTTGATTAATAAAAATAAATACTTTCTAAATGAAATAAAAACAAATCTTAATTCAAAATATGCACCGGAGGTTTGTCAAATGTGTTGTTTAAAACCTTGAATGTGAGTTGGCATATCTAAGATCTGCCATAATCTTGTTAACCAGTAACCTGCAACAGCTCAAGAATGTAATGACATACAAGGCAAACAAATTTTCCATTTGTCTGGTTTTCTTTAGCTCATTAGTTGAGCTTCAGCTGTAGCACATCATATTTCAGCTAACTTTAAAAAAAAAAAGTGTTTTCACGATGCATCATCAATCAGCCATATTGGCGGAACTGAACTTAAACAATGCCATTGAACTGAACGAAACTCACATATTTTGCTGATTATTGCTGCTGAAAATGGTAAATTATTGTCATGTTTTGAACTGTACTAATGGGTTGGAGCGGGAAAAACATTTGGAGCACTATAGACTATAACAAATCAAGGAGACGAGTGCAAAAAACTGAGGAGGAAAGGAGTTTGTGGTTCAAACTAAACCAGGATTTTCCAGGGCAAGAGTCTTGACAACATTCGTGTTTGTTCTATTAATTTCCGGTCAGGTAGGTGAACTATTAGGCTAATATCTTAATACTGCTCGTACATATCTTTACCACCTATTAATTTTAGTTTGTCAAAACATTGTGCATTTTCATGCTTACTAAGTCCTTCTCTATATGATTTAGCAGCTTTTACACATTTTGTCCGTGTTTTAGACAGCATAAATTAGCAGAAGAATGTATTCAGTAGTACATTAACCTTGCAATCCAAGTTGTTGTTTACATCCAAGTATCTTCAATATGGCCACGCATCTGGGTAACTGACCAAACAGTCATGTAAGTGCAAACCATCTATTCGATGCAAATGGCAAGTTTCAAAATTGGTGGTTTTTATTGGTGTACTTTAAGAAGAAAAAGGTACAAAGCTGTCACTGGAGTGGTACCTTTTTAAAAGGTACTAATATGTACCTTTCAGGTTTATGCCAATAGATGATAGTATTGTGAATCGTCAATAGAAATGGTTGAGGTGTGGCTGATGCCTTTGACAATAGCAAGAGTATCATTAGGGGTTGTTAGAATGGTCACGGATCAGCAATCTCAGCGTAAAACTGATAGTGCAGACCAAACTGTAAGTCGTAGAGACTTGAAACTTGCAGGGATGGCAGTACTCACACCGCCTACAACGTGACCAAGATTTGCCGCAATTGTCCTGATGGGGGCGCTACAGCAATCAAAAGTACGAAATCGCTCATAGCTCCTAAACCTTCAGTTGCAGGCTCAAGTGTGTTATGTCGTTGGAATCCTTGACTCATGCCGGACAAAACACACACCAGATTCGATCACGAGTCAGGTGAAATTTTCAGCTATTTCGCATTGTTTGAAAAACTTACTTGCGAACTAGTCCTAGGTTTTTTGCCCAATCGAAACCAAACCAAATGCAGAAAGATTCTCTGGAGAGTGAATATCAATAATTGTCAAAAAAAGTTGAACTTTCGACTCACCGTTGCAAAGGGACGCCAAAACGTTTGAAAGGTGCAGGGCCACTTTAAGTAAAATGCCTATAACTCCGGAACAGAATGAGATATCTCCGCCAAACTCAGAACACTTATGTAAGAGCTCAATCTGAGGCCACAGGAAAAAAAATGTGGAGCTTGGCCGCTATATGAGGGGAAAAAAAAACTAAAAATGGCTATAACTGCGCAACCATTTGTTCTATCAATATGAAAATCGGTGTGCACAGTCTTGGTCCGAAGTGCCACAAGTGTCTACAAGGAAAAAAAATATGGCCGGCATTGGCCCACGAAGTTTGAGCACCTGTTAGACAAAGGTTAACGGAGGCCAGTCTGAACGAAACTCAGTGGGCCCATTCGACTCACGGTCCCAAAGGTCTGAGAGAAATTTGAAAGAAATCGGCCACTGGGGGGGTGATATTGCATTTTTCAAGGCGATTGTAAGTCACACGTTTTTTTTGCACATATGCATGATATTTGTATTGTATGACAGAACTTCTCATTCTGGACAACTTTGCCTCTAAAACCACTGCTGTCAATCAAATTGTTAAATGATTGAGAAGATGTGAAAACCTACATTTGCAAACTAGTCCTAGGTTTTTCACTCAATCTGCAAAAAAAAAAAAAAAAAAAAAAAAACACTGCAGCACAATTCTCTGGACTCTCTAAAATTATCAAAAAACAAAACAAAACAAAAAAAAAGTTTACATTTACCCTTTTCGAAAGCTATAACAGGGTTGTTTAGAAAAGGGGCCTGTCCAAATGTATCCAAAATCCTATAAAGCCTACAGGAAAACACAAAACCTGCTGAGCACACACGAAAGGTAATTCTAAACAAGCATGCAAAGTTTTAAGGGGATCAGACCACAGCTGGTGCTGTAACTGTTAAAAAACATAATATTTCTGTGGGAAATGATCTGGATTTGCCAAAAATGCTTTTTTAATCATTGATTTGGTGGTGACAATCTTGCTAAATGACTTTTATTCATATGTTAAACCCTGGTAATAGCTGTTTGCAGCTATATTTATTACTATTATTATTATTACTACATATCAAGCTAGTACTATTAATATTAGGGCTTATTTATTCCATCATATTTCTATTTCAGTGTTTTCAGTGTGTTGCATGTTATAACCAATCGCACACAATTCCGTTGAGTTTATGAATGCAATGGCCAATCAGAGGCGTTCAGATGAGTCATCGTTGAAACACCAAGTGACTGAATTCTCTCTTCGCTCTCTCGCGAATTATCTCGTCAATGAAGTACGTGTGATGTAATGCTGCGTTCACGCTATATCCTAATTACCGTAATTTCGAGATGACAAAATGTGACGTTCTACTCCGAGCTGTTCACGTCCTCAGACTCGGAATTATGCTTTTCTATGGCAACACTATTAACGCCTAAACAGAGCCTACGTTGGTCAGGTTGTACAGCGGTCATGTGGTACAAGTCGTAGCTCTCAGAAGACTCCCAGTTCACAAGTTGTAATTACAAGTTCTACAAGGACGTGAACGCTTTTTACAAGTTGGAATCTCGTAATTATGGGACTTCGGATATGGTGTGAGCGCACCTTTAGTATAAGAGATTTACTCATCATACAGTGTGGAGAACTTCACTGATTATAGACCCTATGTAGCCCCGCCCCTTTTTAGCATTGTGTTTACTGTCTTCTGTCTTCTGGTTGTATTTCCACAGTGAGCTGACAGATTTATGAATGAACCAGTCATTTTAAAATCTTCCCGTTTAACATGTCTGGTTTTGTTTGGTTCAGTGACATTGTTTACGTTCAGTGCTGCCAATGATTGATGACGCGTTGTGAAAACACTCCATAGGCGATATGACTATATGGAGCTTATTTATGTACCATTTAGAGGTAAATAAGGTACAAACATCTACCTTTGAGCTTTTGTATGTTAGGGTATCGCCACAGTAACCGCTTTATGCTGTTTTTTTTCTTTTCTTTTCTTGAAGTGTACATCTAGAATGTATCCATTTTGATAGACCTCTTAGTTTTTAAATTATTACTTTCTAACTTAGCATCATGTTTTTTATAGAGAGTTTCTTAGTGAGAGAGTTTGAGAGAGTAGGGTTCACTAAATCGCATGAATGCATGTCACTTCATTACTTGCAGAAGGCAGACACATTTTGTTCCACGCGACACAATTCTGGCTCTAGAAATTCATTTGAAGCTTTATGTGGAACTTTGGTGTTAAATGAACCTTCCATCCTTTGTGGCTGCTCCCCTCTGAAATTACTTGCGAAGCACCACATAGAATATTGTAAATTCTTTTTTTGCCTGACATGAAAGCTTTTTTAAAGTATTTTTCCTGTGATAAAGTCTTTTAAAACAAACTTTCGCTGAGCTGAGTCATTTTATGGCTACAGCTACTCCTCACGCGTCGGTCACCCACAAGCCTTTAAAACACGCCACATTTCCAGAAATTTGCCTGACAAGACAAGACATCACGCCACATACTTCTCAGAAAATACGGGCTAAAATGCTGTTATGTGGCTCAAAGATCATAAACTATTTCTCTTTTCCCAGAGATTCTGGATTCATTTTATGGCATCTCCTGTTTTCTCAGTTCCTGTCTAGAACATTTTTTAAAGGAATAGTTCACCTAAAAATGGAAATTTGCTGCAAATGTATTCACCCTCAAGCCACCTAAGATGTAGATAAATGTGTTTCTTAATCAGAAGAGATTTGAAGAATTTTTCATTGCATCAGTTGTTCACCAACGGATCAGCGAATGGGTACCGTCAGAATGAGAGTCCAAACAGATGATTAAAAACATCAGAATAATCCACACGACTCGATTAACATCTTGCGAAGTGAAAAGCTGTCTGTTTATAAGAAACAAATACATCAAGGTGTTGCTTTAAACCATTTCTTGTGGTCCAAATGCAGATTGCTTGTGGATTATTGTGTTTTCATCAGCTTTTTGGACTCTCGTTCTGACGGCACCCATTCACTGCAGAGGATCCATTAGTGAGCAAGTGATTTAATGCTAAATTTCTCCAAATTTGTTCTGATTAGGGCAGAAACGATTCCTCGAGTAACTCGAATACAAAAAAAATCATCGAGACAAATTATTTGCCTCGAGGCTTCCTTTAGTCCATTTACCGTAACTACACACGAAACACTGTGTTTCCCAACGGACCATTATTATTGACGCACAAACCGATAAACGCTGGACATATTTAAGATCGTAAATTAACGGCAGTTTGTTATGTTTTGTTAAAGACTAAGTGCCATTTATGTTGATTGTCTTATTCTCTCTCTGTCACACACATAAAGTTAGAAAGGTAGTCAATGTAAAACGAAGAGTGCCTCAGCATGATTACAAATGTGATACTGATTTTATGCAACAGCTCATCAATAAATAAGAAGTTCATATTAAGAGACTTACGTTTTAGACAGCATATTGCCTGTTTTTGCTCTATTTCGCCAACAAATAACCATTCCAAACACAACCACAACACTTTGTTTTGCGTCTTTGAGCAACATGACGGTGTTTCGTTCTTGAATGAATCACCCGTTAAATGATTCGGTTCAATCGCAATGACTCACTTACTTAACAGTGACTTGCTGCCACCTACTGGCGGTACTGATTTTACATTTAAAGTATCTTCATTTTAAAAATACATGTAAATATCAGTATTCAATATTTTGCTTAAAATAACAAAATATTATTTATGCATTTGTAACGGCAAGTTAAACGCATTCATGTCCCGCCGAGCTGAATTAAATAGTGGGTAAGTAGGCCTACATCTAAATGCCTCAATTTCTTGACTTATGCCTTCGTTTTAGGTTTGTAATCTTTACCTTTTTCTAAAGTAATGTGAAATTGATTTTTTTGTATTTTTATTATATATTGTATTTTATTATATATATATATATATATATATATATATATATATATATATATATATATACACATACACTACCATTCAAAAGTTTGGGGTCAGTAAGACTTGTAATAGTCTTTAAAGTAGTCTCTTATGCTCATCAAGGCTGCATTTATTCGATTAAAAATACAGAAAAAAAAACAGTAATATTGCAAAATGTTTTTACAATATAAAATAATGTTTTTTTATTTTAACATACTTTAAAATAGAATTTATTCCTGTGATGAAAAGCTGAATTTTTATCAGCTGTTACTCCAGTCTTAAGTGTCACATGATCCTTCAGAAATCATTCTAATATGCGGATTTATTATTAGAATGATCAATGTTGGATAATATCAACAGTTGTGCTGCCAAATATTTTTTGGAACCTGTAATTTTTTTTTTCAGGATTCTTTCATGAATAACAAGTTTAATAAGTACAGTGTTTATTCAAAATATAAATATTTTATAACAATGTAAATTATTTATTATTAACTTTTAATAAACTTAATTATTAACTTAATACATCCTTGGTGAATAAAAGTATTAATTTCTTAAAAAAAAAAAAAAAAAAAAAGAAACAATAAAATTGTTGTATTTGTATTTTGAATGTACATTTGGCATATAAATGCATTAAATGGGTTTAGTTTTCATGGTTGTTAATGTATGCAATTTCAGCAATAAAAATGTAAATTTTTCTAAAAAGGAAACTAATTAGTTGTTTATTTTAAGAGAGCCATCTTATTTTCTCTTGTGTATTTAGTATTGCTCTTTAATAAAGAAAATGAGTTCTTATCTGATTACTTGATTAATCGATGGAATAATCAGTACTTGATTACTAAAATAACCAATAGCTACAGCCCTAGTTATGATGAAGAAACAAGCTCATCTAACTCAAACTCATCATCTTGAATGCCCTGAGGGTAAGTAAAAGTGCAACAAATTTTTCATTTTTGGGTGAACTATTCTTTTAAAATATTTCAGTATTTAAGTACTAAGTTAAAATATGCATTTAGAGCTAAAAGACAACCAGAATTTTACACAGCCTGTTACACTTTACCATACAAAGAAGACAAAGCAGCCCTCATCTCTGCAAACATCTGGGCTATTCTGGGCACAAAGTTAATAGGCTCCCTAACCACACAGGTCATTCAGTCAAAACGGAAACAAAAGGATCCCCCCTTTCTCCTCAAAAACCAGACACTGTGGTAATCATTAACACATCCTAAAAGCAGAAAATGTGGAGATCTCTTCCAAACGTTCCTCAAAGCTGTGACCCGCAGTCAGTTGCAGCGTAATTAAGTTTAGTCATATTGGTTACAGACCGTTTCTATTTTTTTCCAAAACACAGGGGTGCTTTTACGGATAAATGCGCTCATTATGTCGGATGGGCTGCTGACGTCTGCGGTGAGACAACTATCTATTTTTAACTTAACCAGAGACATAATAAGAGCAACATGTAGTGGGGCGAATGCTCTATGTCAAAAACACGACATGAGTGAAAACGCATGAGAAGCTCCTCGCCGGGCTTCAAATATTTCACTAATTCTGATTAACTGCCTCCACAAAACTTCTAGTAAACAACTTCCAGGAAAACATCCTTTTATTAGACCTCAAAGCAAATGTAATGAAATTTGTCACTCAGCTATTTTTGGGAAAACTAATTTTTTTGATAAACAAGAGTGTCCAAAATATAATAACATTATAAAGATTTATTTAAACTGCTGTTTGAGTAACTGAGGAAATTTGAACATTACAATTAGTAACCTACAGTGTTTCTTTTAAATTGTTATAATTTTAAATACAAATTCAGTTATTGATCAACACTATTTAAAAAAGATTCATATTTTACGTATTATTTATTAAATATTTATATTTACACTACCAGTCAAAAGTTTTTGAACAGTGAGATTTTTAATGTTTTTTAAAGAAGTCTCTTCTGCTCACCAAGCCTGCAATTATTTGATCCAAAAATACAGCAAAAGCAGTAATATTGTGAAATATTTTAATACTATTTAAAATAACTGCTTACCATTTAAATATATATTTTAAAATGTCATTTATGTCTGTGATCAAAGCTAAATTTCAGCATCATTACTCCAGTCTTCAGCGTCACATGATCCTTCAGAAGTCATTCTAATATGCCGATTTGCTGTTCAAGAAACATGTATTATTATTATTATTATTATTATTACTTAAAACAGTCGAGTACATTTTTTCAGGATTCTTTGATTAATAGAAAGATCCAAAGATCAGCGTTTATCCGAAATAAAAAGCTTTTGTAACATTATACACTATATCATTTAAAAGCTTGGAGTCAGTATTTTCTTTTTTATTGGGTAAGAAATTATAGAAATTAATACTTTTATTTAGCAAGGATGCTTTAAATTGATCAAAAGTGATGATAAAGACATTTATAATGTTTCAAACAATTTCTATTTCAGATAAATGTTGTTCTTCTGAACTTTCTATTCAAAGAAACCTGAAAAAAAAAAAAAAAAAATATATATATATATATACTCAGCTGTTTTCAAAATAATATTAATAATAAATGTTTTTTGAGGAGCAAATCAGAATATTAGAATGATTTCTGAAGGATCATGTGACTGGAGTAATGATGCTAAAAAAATTCAGCTTTGAAAGTTGAGTTTTTCAAATATTAATAAGCACTAAAGACATTTTTACTAAAAAAAAAAAAAAAAAAAAAGTGTTCTTCATTATGATATCAGGATATCGTTTCTACATCAACCTGATGTAGGTTTTTTAATTAATCTTACTTCATGCCCCCCAAAAATATCAAAATTGGCTTTAATTCAGAAATTAAAATCATCATAACAATATCCAATTAAATGTACACCATTCTAAATAATAATAATAAAAAAAAAAGAGATAGAAAGAAAAATAAATTAATGAATGCATTAAATTGATCAAAAGTGAGTAAAAACCTTCACATTGTTACAAAATATTTTCTAATAAATGCTGTTCTTTGAACATATATTAAAAAAAAGAACAATTAATTGAAATTGCACTAGTATTTTACAATATTACTTTTCCTGTACTTACTATTTAACCGCAGCAGACTTTCAAAAAAAAAAAAAATAAAAATCTTACGACCCCAAACTTTTAAAATGGCAGAATGGTAGTGCATCCATGAATAAATAAAAAAATACATAAAATTGGACCATTTTAATCACACTGAGCAGATGAGTACAGCAGTATGTTCTTTACTTATAAGTTATCACAAATACATTCACTTAAACACGTTATATGCGTCACATACAAAAGAAATCCAAAACTTCCTCCCAAAAACCCTCCTTAGATACAGAAACACAGCTACTATGTGGCTTTAACAAGTTCCAAAGTTTACACACTAAACGTCCCTTCACGGTCGATCGTCCTTGAGTACACAAGAGTGTGTGAACAGCTGGGTGTGTACTGGATTTGGCTACAGTATCTCAGCGTGGGGCTGCACACGCTCTGATAGCTGCCTTGCTGTGCAAACATGTTCAACTACACCAGAGTGCTCAAATGGTTGCAGTGCACATGTTCCACTAGTAATACTGCACATCGATGCAAAAGTTTTCACACCTGCTAAAAGTCAAAAACTACTCACTATGTCTTTCTAAGGCAACTTTATCAAGTGTCACATGATGCAGTATAACATCATCTCCTACTTGAGGCACTAAATTATTGTCCAACGGCTAAAACAAGCAACGTAGTGGTAAAACCCCTTTCAAATGTTAATTCTAAGTCTAAACTGTACCATGTTAAATGTAAAAACTGACACAACAGTCCTACATTCAGTCATGCTGTCTGTGGGCTCAACAGACACCCGACTGCAAAGGCAACAAATAAAAGACATTCAAAATTTTGACTTTATACACAAATTGTCCCAAAAAGAACCTCTCATTTTATCCTCTCAGATATGCTTCCACCTTGTGGCCAAATATGGCATAAAACAAAATCTGAACAAATAAGACACATGGGATATGAGCTAATAAAAAAAAACAAAAAAAAACAAAGCAAGGTGCTTTTTATAAAACAGCCTTAATTAGAGATTAAAAACCTTTTTAAGGTTGACCGCTTCAAAAAATAAAAAATAAAAATCCCCCCGTTCATATATTGCGTTCTCACATTTGGTCAGAGATTTACCTGAAGTATTCAGGTAATCCAGATTTTTCACAGCGTCTCTTTTCTCTCTGCATGTATAATGTCCAGTGTATGAAGCCATTTGGAGGCCGCAAAAGCTCATGTTGGAAGTCTACATGGTCCTGTGTGCAGCCGCAGCGCCCCCTGTCTGTGAAGAGCACTTAAAGTTCTGAATTCCAAAGGCATTGTGTGCGGACTGGCACTAGATGTGTAATGGTAAGTTAGCGTGTCGTAGTAGTGGTATTTGACCGGTTTGCCGTCGGGATCGTGAGCGAAAGGCCAGAAGCCGTACAAGTGGATCTCGTCACAAAAGCGTGTAGCCATGGTGTACATCAGGAGTCCGGTGGTGGGTCGTTTGATCTGGACATGATTGGTCAGCCAGTACCTGAAAGAAAACCAATGATTATTAACATAATCATTATTATACTCAAGTGCATACTTTGTTACAATTAGTATGATCTATATTGTTTTTATTGTATATTTGTAGTCCTTGCTACCTTTCTGGGTCTTGAAAGTGGTAGTGTTGCTGTCTATGCAGGGTCAGGAAGCTCTTGTATTTCATCAAAAATATCTTAATTTGTGTTCCGAAGATGAACAAAGGTCTTACGGGTTTGAAACGACATAAGGGTGAATAATAAATGACCAAATTTATTTTTGGGTGAGATATCCCTTTAATAAAACTTCAGAAAAGAGAAAATCAGACGTTTCTGTTCATAAGTTTGAGACTGGTAAGATTTTAGGTTTTTGAAAGAAGGCTCACAAAGGCTGTATTTATTTGATAAATTGATTAAAAAACGTAAAAACTGCAGTATTTTGAAATGGTATCAACATTTTTAAAAAATGTAATGCATTTTAAATTAGAATTTATTTCTGTGATGGCAAAGTTGAATTTTTAACAGCCATTAGTCCACATGGTACTTAAGAAACCGTTCAAATATGCTGATTTGGTGCTCAAAAAACATTTATTCCTATAATTAGGGCCCAAGCCACTAAGACGCACTGCCCAATTGATCACCTCATGATTATTATTGTTTGTGTTGTGTGTGTGTGTGTGTGTGTGTGTGTGTGTGTGTGTGTGTGTGTACTTGGTTTTGCTACATTGTGGGGACCAAATGTCTCCACAAGGATAATAAAACCTGAAATTTTTGACATTGCGTATGTGTGTGTGTGTGTGTGTTTCACACATTTGATTTTACAATGTAACCCGTTCATTGCTGTAACCCTTCAATCCAAACTGTAAATGCATGCACCTGCTGGGCACTGTTTTCCTGATGGCACCAAGGTGGCGGTTGCGCTGACGGCTTGGGCCCGTCATCGCTGCTTGCAGCTATATTTTATATTAAGGCCCATTCCACCGAATAGGTGCCATTTTTGTCCACAGAACTTTTTATGTACAAATATCCATAAGAATTAATTATAAAATACATTTTATTACTAACCAAAGTGTCTTGCACATTAATCTACCTGCAAATTTCAAATATGTAATTTTAAAAATTATTAAAAATGATGTAAAACATTAAAAATGTAGTATTTGTGCATGTCCCCAGTGTCTAACGCTACATTAAATATGTTTAAAATACTTCAGAAATTTTTATTTTGCATTTTTGTTTACTTTCATATCCCATCTGTGCTTTAAATATATTTATTTTAAAATAAATCTATAATATTTTACATATAATACACATTTTAGTAGTGTCCCCAGGTTTTCACTCAGTCCTGTTACCCTAACAAAAAAAAAAAAAAAAAAAAGAGAAAATTCCACAAGACACATTTTAAACTGGATATTGCAACATCTGGATCTTCTGAAGGCAATGAAATGATCGAAAGCATGTGGTCTCATTTTCTTTTTTGTATATTTGATGATATAGTAATAGTGGCTGGGAGCGTCAATATAAATATACTGTCCTGTTACCTAAATTACTTCTTAGATGTTACTTGTTTATTTTAAAATACAAATCTTTGGTGAATCAGTATAATTTGCCAAGTATCCTAATAATATTAGCATGTACTCCATGTCTCTATACAATATGTATTTGCCAATTTTATCCTAAAATCTCAATCCTGTTACTATCAGTTCTGTTACTCATATACTCCTTTATAATGATTTTTTTTTTATTACCAATTTTTGTATGACCATGAAACCAACAATTTCTTTAAAATAACACCTGTCTGAGGGGAAATGAGGGAATTTGTTGACATACTTTTTAAACATGCTTTTTAAAAGACATGAGTTTTGGTAACAGGGCTGAGAAAAATGCATCCACCTTCTACTTAATTCTGTAAAAAAAAAATAGTTACCTGAGATTGACCAATGCAGATTTTGAATAGTTAAATGTGTATTACTAGATTCAATCTTAAAAAAAAAAAAAAAATAAAATAAAATTGAAAATGATTTTTTTTTTTTTTTTTTTGGGGAAGAATTTTTGAAGGAAATGGCACCCAACAGTTGTGCTGCCTAATATTTTTTGTGGAAACTGTGATACTTTTGTAGGACTTTTCCATAATGCTGATTCAAAAGTACAACATTAATTTCAAATTAAAAACTTTTGTAACATATTAAATGTCTTTCCTGTCACTTTATCAGTTGAATGCGTCTGTACTGAACAAAAACATCGATTCCTCCCAAAAAAAGAAAGAAAACTCTCACCTAAAAATTGAACAGTAGGTGTAAGGTTTCAAAAAAGTGCCAATCCAAATGTAACAGCGGATTATAAAATCCTAAGTGTGTTAACAGCTAAGGTTACTAAAAAAGGAGCCCGAGCTTGGCTGATGAATTTAGTCTAAATCCCCTTTTTAAAATATTCTCATGCTAAACTCACCCACATCCAAACCTGACGGCTGTGCAGCTCTTCCACGTTTAAAAGGAGATCAGACAATTGAACAATGTCCATTAAGATGCACTGAACCCTCTCCAGTCCACTCACCCCTGAAAAACCCTTACAATAGTGCTCTCTCTGTGTATCCGTGAGGTGTCATTCATTCAGAATGACTGAGGTAAAAGGGGGGCCTGGAGGAAAGGGGTTTTAGATAACAAAGGGAATCCGGTATCTTAAAGCTACATCTGGACTTTGTACATTAGGGCCGAGTACAGATTTCTGTATTCAGATTAATTTGGGATTTTATTTGAATGGGAAAAAAAAATAAAAATAAAAAATTGGAAACTTTCTCTGTACATATATTGAACAGTGCTGTATCAAATAAATATTTTCTCCCTGCTAATGCTATAAATTATAGAGGCAACTGATTCAGGCGTAATCAAACTGGTAAATTTATGAATTTATGGTATGTTTGTAAATTATAAATTAAAAGAACCAGCTCATAAGAACCATTGTTTTGGCATGCATCCCACAAGGACAACTCAATACGTTTCTTGCCCTTATTTCACAGTCTTTCTATTGTATCACCTTCAATACAGACTGCAGACCTACACTGAAAACACATATAATGTATTTTTTTTTTCCACTGCAATGATGTTTCATCAAAAGTGCAAATACATTTTAATGCAGCTACTGAAAATAAGCATAAATTCAATTCAATTAAAAAAAAAAAAAAAAAATGGGTGACTTGACTTGAAAATTGCTCATTTAAACTACATGGAAACAATATATTTTTCCAAAGTCGTAAATGAAAGGCCGTTTCCACCATGGAATAAAAATAAATAAATAAATAAAAAAAAGGTTATTGCGACTTTTTCATCTCACAATATAGACGTTTTTCTCAGGATTGCATGATATAAACTCACTAATGCGAGTTATAAAGTCACATTTTGACAGGAAAAAAATACTATGTTCTCAGAAGTACAAGTTCATAGCTTTCACTCACAATTTTGAGGAATTAAGACAGAATTGCATTATGTAAACTCGTAATTGCATGTTATAAAGTCAGAATTGTGAGATATAAACTTGCAATTCTGAGAAAAAGTCAGCTGTGTAAATGCGAGTTTACATCGCAGTTCTGACTACATTTCTTAGAATTTAGTTCACAATTCTGAGGAAAAAAGTCAGAATTCGCAATTCTGAGAAAAAGTCAATTGTGAGTTTATATCTCGCAATTCTGACTTTATAACTTGCAAATGTGAGTTTACATCACGAAATTCTGATTTTATTTCTCAGAATTTATAGTTTATATCTCACACTGAGAAAAAAAAAAAAAAAAAAAAAAAAAAAGAGTCAGAATTGCAAGTTTGTATCACGTAATTCTGAGAAAAAAAGAGAAACATGCGAAAAACTCGCAGATGCATGTTATAAAGTCAAAACTGCGACAAACTTTTCTGACTTTATAACTCACAAATGCGAGTTCACATCACGCAATTCTGACTTCATTTCTCAGAATTTATAGAGTTTTTGCGAGAATAGAGAATTACAAATTTGTATCATGCAATCCAGAGGAAAAAGTCAGAATTGCAAGTTTGTATCATGCAATTCTGAGAAAAAAAAAAAAGACAAAATTGCAAGACGTAACCTCACAATAGGAAAAAAAAAAGTCAAGTGTGAGAAAAAAAAAAAAAAAGTCACAATTACCTTTTTTTGTATTCATTGGCAGAAACTGGCTTCTATAGATTTCTGACGCATGTTTGACAAGAAAACACTATTTTAGTTTTTCTACTTCAGAATTTCATGTTTAATTCAATGTGTTATCCTGTTTCTTTGTAACTGTTTGTGAAATTTACAAGCATTTTTTTCAGTGTAGATCCTTCACATTTCTTTGTGAGTGTAGATGATGCATTTATTAGACAACCTATTCCTTTACAAATGCACTATTTTTTAACACTTGAACAACTAAAACACTTGGTAATGGCACATTTTCTTCAGTACACCATTCACTGAACAGCTGTCTTACTTGACCTTTATTCTGGCCTCGGCAACCCGTGTTACACAGACGGATCTAAGAAGAGCCATCCTCAGCTAGGTGCATTGAAAGGATGGTGGGTTTCAGCCACTCTGCTCTGAGGGAGGGCTGAATGGCAGACTTAAAATATGCAGAGGTCAATGAAAGAAGCAAAGGTTGCGCTATTTAATGACAAGCAACTACAATTGAGCCCAGAGGGGCTTGAATTCATTCAGCGATCTAACAAAGACCTTCTGTAAAAAAATACAGATATATAGATGCCAGTGTGCACTTAGTGTGCGCCTAGATCCAGTCCCATGCTGTGGATGCCGAGTAGGATGTGAATGTATTGATGCCTGAACTATAAATAGCGAGAGGCTTGATACACCTGCTTCAGCGAGCATGGGTGTTGAGTAGGCTTAAATGCGCGGGCACGTACCCTCTGACAGCATGAAGCAGACGCAGGGAGGGGAAGGCGGTGCGGACATTCACGGTATGCAGAAGAATTAGGCGGATGGCCCACTCCACTCGCTCCTCTCCTCCTTTAGCCATGAAGGCAGGGATCCACAGCACACTCCCGCTAAGGCTTTGCAGCCTGTGGACGAAGCGCTGCACCCACTCTTCACTGTTCAGGTCCTGAAAAGCACGCTGCACCACAGAAGGGTTCATAGTCACCAGACTGGTGCGCAGACCCACATCAGATGCATACTCCTCCACTGGAGCCAGGTTACACCTTGGAAACACACACACATTCATATGGTTAAATCTTATTATCTCAGGGGTGTTTCCTCTGAGGAGGTGTATGTTTTAGTCCATTGGCTAAGACTGATTTTAACTGCACCCCTACATTTATGATCATGAAATATTCACATGTTCTCGCTTTCATCTCACTACATGGTGAGTAGATAGACACCATCATTTTGAGGTAAATGTGTTCAAAAGTCTGAAAATCTGTGTGTAACTAAGGAATGTCACTAGCTAACACATGCAATTAAACACTTTTTTGGGTGTTTATATGTGTACAAATGTTCAAAACTGTGTTAGCTAATCAAGTGCTGATTAGTATCTTTAAGCTTGGTTCAAAAGTATCTAAAATTGTAACTACCAAAACATTTAGTTGAGTTTTGGTAGTGACATTGTTGTTTTTTTGGATGTTATTCCATAAAATGTAGTTTTTGTTTGTACAACTACTCAGAACTGCGTTAGCTAATCATGTGCTGATTAGCATCTTTAAGCTGAGCTCAAAAGTATTTAAAATTGCCACTACCGTACCAGTCATGACGAAACATTTGGTGAAGTTTCGGTAGTGACGTCATTGTTTTTTTTGGGGTGTTGCTCAATAAAATGTCATTTTTGTGTGTGTACAACTGTTCAGAACTGTTTTAGCTAATTGTGTGCTGATTACCATCTAGGTTCAAAAATATCTAAAATTGTCACTACCAAAACAGTCACGACTGAAACATATGGTGAAGTTTCAGTAGTGACATTGTTTTTTTTTTTGTTTTTTTTTGGTGTTATTCCATAAAATTTAGTTTTTATGTGTACAACTGTTTAGAACCGTGTTAGCTAACCATATGCTTATTAGCATCTTTAAGCTGGGTTCAAAAGTATCTAAAATTGTAACTACCAAAACATTTATTGGAGTTTTGGTAGTGACGTTGTTTTTTGGGTGTTTTTCATGTGCTGATTAGCATCTTTAAGCTGAACTCAAAAGTATTTAAAATGGCCACTACTGTAACAATCATGACCGAAATATTTGGTGAAGTTTCGGTAGTGACGTAGTTGTTTTTTTTGGGGTGTTGCTCAATAAAATGTCGTTTTTATGTGTGTAAAACTGTTCAGAACTGTTTTAGCTAATCATGCGCCAATTACCATCTTTGAGCTAGGTTCAAAAGTATCTAAAATTGTCACTACCGAATAGGGCTTGGCAATTTTCTCAGTTAATTAAAATTTAATGTTTTGCCACGATTTTATTTTTTAAAAATCAAGGAATCGTGACTTTAAATGGAAATATTAGAATTAGACACTGACAATATGCCAATGATAACGGTAAAGAGAAAGGAATGATCCAACCGCATGTCAGCACACGTGATTAACTGCTCACGTGTGACATGCTCATATCCCTATTGTGTTGACAAAGATGAACAGTTGTGCACACAAAAACTAACAAATAAATAAATAAATAAAAAAAACAGTGTCACTACTAAAACTTCAAATATTTCGGTCGTCACCGTTACGGTAGTGACAATTTTCATTGTTTTACACAGAAAAAAACAAAACAATGAAAAAGCAGCACAGTCGAATAAAAAAAAAAAAAAAAAAACCTTGTTAAGAACTGCTACTGTATGTCTGATGTTTCATGTTTGCATCATGAGGCTGAAAGCTGCTGTTCATTGTTTTTACAGAACATTTATAGTTAATAATAGTCTACTGGTTTTATACCTGCAGTCATGTGGAGTTTAAATTACCTTGACTTCTGAGACTTTTTTAAAGCGTTTTCCTCATATTATTTCTTAACATATAACATGTCAAAGACAAGTTTGTACAAGATGTAGTTGTAGTTCATGCATCTTTTCTGCAAAGATAAGTAACAAGTGATTTGTTTAACATTTACATCATGTTAACAACTTTATGTGATAAAAAAATTATTATTATATATATATATAGATAGATAGATAGATAGATAGATAGAGAGAGAGAGTCTATGGATTCACAATTCACAAAAACAAACGTGTGTGTGTGTACTTGTTTTTGCTACATTTGTTTTTGTTACATTTTGCTACATTTACTACTTGTTTTTTCTACAAGGACCCCACAATGTTAAAAAAATTATTAAAAATAGTAAATGATGTTTATCTAAAAATGTAACAATGCAAACATGTTTTCTGTAAGGGGTAGGTTTAGGGTTGGGTTAGGGGATAGACAGTATTGTTTGGTCAGTATACAAACTATAGAAGTCTATGGAAAGTCCCCACAATTCACAAAAACAAAGGTGTGTGTGTGTGCGCGCGCGTGCGTATGTATGTATATATGTGTATACTGAAACAATGATATATATATATATATATATATATATATATATATATATATATATATATATATATATATATATATATATATATATATATATATATATATATATATATATATATATAAAAAAGAGAGAGAGAAAAAAAAAAAAAAGAGATTTTAATTTTTTGCCCAGCCCTATTACAATCGAAACATTTGGCCAAGTTTCGGAAGTGACATCATTGTTTTTTGGTGTGTTATTCCATAAAATTTTGTTTTTGTGCTTGTACAACTGTTCAGAACTGAGCTGGGCTCAAAAGTATCTAAAATTGTCACTACTGTAACAGTCACAACCGAAACATGTCATCATTGTTTCAGTAGTGACAAAAGGGAACACCTTTAAATCCTTTAAAGAGGAAATAAACTATTTTGTACATTATGAATTTTTATTTTTTGGTATTTTATGTTTTAGTAGTGTTTTAGTATGTAGAGTTAAAATTCTGTAATGTGATGTGGTCGCTACCAAAACATTATTGTCACTACTAAAAAATGTGCAGTCACGACCAAAACATGGGATGTTTTGTCAAAAATAAAGAATATTAAATTATCAACTATGTTGTTATGATAGCGTTTGGTTCAGTGTATATTTAAACTAAAGAATCCTTAACTTTGAAACCAGTATGATTAACTTCATACCTTTTACAAAGAACAAATAGATTCAAAATCAACAAATCTCACAAATTACAATTGAAAAATTGGTAAAAGTTATTGATTTACCTCTGAAAATTGTTTAATAAAATTGCAAACAAAAAAAAAAAATTTTTAAAGAATATTGTAATAGGTCAATATAACCTTTCTTACTAAATTACATATTACTGTGTTTCGTTAGTGACAAATTCAAGGAAAGGAAAAAAAAAAAAAAAAAATCCAGAATTTTCTGAAAATACAATATGAGAATTAACTGCACAATTACTAAAAATGTGTACCTTGGATATTATACAATTTGCATACATACAAAATTTGTGGAAAAATATTTTTTTCAGGATGTTTCCTTTAAACCAGTTCTGTAGAATGGCACAAATACATATGCTGACAAATGGTCAAGCCTTAGTTTTCCTCATTAAGCTAGTAACAAGCGATCAACAGTAATCATATCTGAAGTTCACTTGACTCCGCATACCTGCTTCAAAGAGACTACATTACACTCATAACATACTCTACACAAATGTGTCAATGCACATCCTTCAAAGAAGTGTTGCATTTTAGCCAAAAGCACATTAGACTAAAGAGTCTTCTTTCACAGTTATTTTTCTAGTGCAACAGCTAGGTTCTGGAAATAAAAATACATTTAATTTTACCACTCCATAGGGGGCTTTTTTTAAATGATACGTTAAAAAAACCCCTGCAAGTTTGTTAATCTGCAGTAGGTGCTATAGTTGAACTTCAATTTTAATTACGTTCCTTTCGATTTTCTTGTCACAGCATCTAAAATATAATCATTTTATATTTCATCATTTTTAATTTGACTCATTTATAATGATTGTGGTTATTTCCCTCACTGAACCTGTTAAGCACAGTTTTGTAGCTTTGTCTTTTTTCCCCAAGTACCTTCAAATACAACTTTGTAAGGTTGTGATTCAAAAGCCCTGCCAGGCTATTGAGCATCAAGAGTGACATTAACAATGTGTCATAAAAAGTGCAAAAAAGTAAGAATGAGTAAACGGCCTTGAGTCTAGACTCGCTTTAAAAGAAGTAATTTATCTTTGTATAAACTACAGCATTAATACTACAGCAGGCATTATCTTCTCACATGCAGAATGCTCCTACAGACTAAGCGAGTGGCTTTTACAGCTCATCCCATCATTTAACTTCAAAAAATCCATAAAGACACACAGAGGTGACTTTAAAGCAAATACTGAGCGCCGTGTTGGCATTATCATCTTGCCACAATACCTGGAAAACCTTTCAACACTGGCACCACGCCGACTGCCGAGGCTTAGCAGTCACGGTCACACTCCCACGCGGTCTTGTCCTTGCCCAGCAGAAGAGCCATGCCAAACACACAGGAAGGATTTAAGTTCCTCCATTACTTAATCTTTGAGGCTCTGTATGTCCCTGGACTGGGGCTGAATGACATTAATGTTCTAAGAGCACAGCTGGGCTGATGAAGACTCATTTAGGATTGAGAAAATTACACTAGCGTATCACACGAAGCACACCGCTGTAAATGTTTTCTCAAGCAAACAGCCTTTCGGCTGTAGGCAGAGCATTTTAAAGGCAAGTGAACTTTAGTCACTTTTAGAAGACAGCCTAATTACGTTTCCAGGGCTATGGCTTAGTATGACTTATACAAATGTCATATTGGCTCAGCTGGTCACTAATTGCAGTGTGTATCACCCTTCAGTTCTGAAAGCCTTCTGACAGTATGAGTCAAGCCTGGATGTAGTACTGACAGCTTTTCAAAAGTGCATTGTGTCGCAGACGGATCCTAATATGTTTGAAATCCAACCCTTTTTTTAAAAGCAAGTTTAAAATTGCATGTAGAGAATGCGACTACCTGACTGCAGAAGATACAAACAGCACAAACAATTAATTTAAAAATGTTAGTAACTTCATAATAAATTAACATCAACCTTGCCAACGTGTTAGAACCTCTGTATCTGAGGTTTTTGCTGCCTGTTATTTAAAAAAAAAAAAAAAAACAAGATTCTGCAGAGAAGAGAAAAAAGGTAATTGTGAGAGTTCAAAATAAGAAATAAAGTCTGTGAGATATAAAGTCAGTTACAAGAAATAAAGACCAATTTATGAGAAATAGTGGCACTTGCACAGTCTTTTACATTTATCACTTGAATAATCTGGTATTAAGGACCAAAAAAGAGTTTTATATTCTGTTTTATTTTTTTCCCCAATTCAGTTGTTTTATTTCTTCCTTGGATTCTGTTTTTTTTCTATACTCTGTTTTAATGATTCAATTTTTGGTATTTTAGTATTTAGGGTTAAAATTCTGTAATGTGATGCGGTCGCTACCAAAACATTATTGTCGCTACCGATAATGTGCAGTCACAGCTGAAACATGGGATGTTTTGTCAAAAATAAAGTATACTGAATTATCAACTAAGATGTTTTGATAGATTTGTCTTTTACAGTTATCACTTAAATAAATCTGGTATTAAGGACCAAAAAAAGAGAGTTTTATATTCAGTTTTATTTTTTTCCCAATTCTGTTTTTTTTCTGTACTCTGTTTTAATGATTATATTAAAAATATTAATC
Organism: Cirrhinus mrigala; assembly: GCA_036247105.1. Taxonomy (NCBI): domain Eukaryota; kingdom Metazoa; phylum Chordata; class Actinopteri; order Cypriniformes; family Cyprinidae; genus Cirrhinus; species Cirrhinus mrigala. The sequence goes on from CM070024.1 coordinate 16,649,606, forward strand.
AAAAAGCAAGTCTAATTAACTAAAATCATGAAACTTACACAATTTAACAGCATTTAAAAAAAAAAAAAAAAAAAAAAAAAAAAAGTTTAATTACATTTTAAGGCCCTATGAAATATCTTTTTTTTTTTTTTTTTTTTTTCCAAATTCAGTTCTAGTTCAAATTCTGTGTTTACTATTAATTCTCTGGATTACATTTTAATTGTTTAATTACATTTTAATAATCAAAATCATCTCTAATTAATTGATTTTCTAAAAAAAAAAAAAAAAAAAAAAAATTATATATATTTTTTTATCTATTGCTATAATATTTTCAGAAATACTGTGTTGTGCATTTACATTTTTCTTGATAAATAAATTCTGGTAAATAATTTTTCTTGTAAATATTCCTTAATGTTTTAATATTTTTATTAGTAGTAATAGTAGTACTTCTATGTAAGCAATATATTTCTGTCATACTTTTTTCCAATTAAACCAAACTTTTATTTTGACGGGTTGCTGTGAAGACCGTTCAGTTTCTGTGTGTATATGATATGATGAAATGGTAAAATGCTCATGCATTGACAGTCAGAGCAGTTCTAGAGATCATTTTCATGTCTTCACGTACTTGTATATTGAGGCGGCAGAGGCTGAAAATGTGAAAAATTGCAAGCATCATGTGCGCCTCGGTACGTGTGTAGTAAATAAAACCGCGTGTTTGCGCCATTCATTCACACAGACACACGCAAAACATACAGGATTCATATTTAAATAGTATTTTTGTGGCTTAATATTCAAAGACACTACTCCATAACACATTTTTATTAAATGTACTGACCTACTTTTAATTTATTTATTCAAATTTTGTCAAAGTCTGACAAAATTCAAATAAAATCCATTTTTATTACTGGATTCTGTGATTCCATTCACATTTTCTACATTTTATAATTCATTACATCTATTTTAGGTAGATTTCTTGTTTGTTAAGGTTACATCAACAGAGCACAAACTGTTGAATACTGCATCACAAGACAGAAGAAAAGATGTTTACCTAATGACAAAGTCATGTGAATCAATCTCTCTGCCGCAGCTGCTGTTCAGCAGTATCCCAGAGTTCCCTACGATGGCACATTGTTTGTAATGCTGGTTCTTCATGGGAGACACCGTCGGCAAAAGGTGGTACAGGTTCTCAGAGATGTTTGTGGTGCTCTGGCGGTCAAATATATAATGTATAACATCACCAGGTTTAAAGGTGCTCTTAAGAATTGAAATGTCCCTCTCAGCATCCAGAAACCTCAAAATGTTTTTCCTAGAAGGAAAATGAAAAATAACAACATATTTTATGAATGCTAAGGGATTAAGAAGTAGAGTATTAACAGGAAACCACATTCTTTAGAAATGACATACTGTGCTTTTGAGTAACTTCAAGCTGTACCTGATGAGGTTAGACAAGGTTCTGTTGAAAGTCCATTCAGGTGAGGATGAATTGCTGGTTCTACGCTTTATGCCTGGAAGTGGAATTGAAGACGAAGAAACTTCGCTCTTTCTATAGGTGACTAGAGAAGTAGGAGCAGCATTCAAGACTGAATTCCTGATGGAGAAAAAAAAAAAAAAGACCATTTCTTGAAACCCTGATGAATCAGTAATATGAAAAGATGGTCCTATTTTATATTAGATGGCCTTAATTACTATGTACTTACATAGAAAAATTGTGTTTGCTGGTGGTATTGGTCAACAGTAAATGTAATTACAGAAATTAATTACAGATGTAATATTTTTTTAAATACAAGTACAATATAAAAACAAATATGGGCATAATAAGTGCACTGAATCAAACGATTCACTTAAATGCAAGTACATAGTAGTTAAAGCCACCTAATATAAAGTGGGGAAAAAGATTTTAAGTGTGTTTAAATAATAAACATGCAAATAATCAGAAAATGGAATGCATTTAAAAAATTCTCGCTTTTTAGGTTTCAAGGGCTAAACAATAACACTGAAAAACACACTTTAAAAATGTAAGCATCAATGACATTTTCTCTTGAAAACCCCATAAATCATAAACGATATAACAAATCGGATTACAAACCTGCTGGATTGAAGGACAAAGCTTTTTAAGTGAAACTTCTGTGAATCTTCAATGTTCCTAAGAGCAGAAAGCAGAAAATATTCATCATCATTATCCAGTAATATGACCATTAATAATGCTCTCTGAGTAGATAATTGAAGCAAAGGCAATTAGACCCTGGACTGGAAAAAAAAATATGAAATTGAATTATGATGATGTTTATTTAGGACTTAATATGAGCCATTCCACTTCTAAACTCTTTAGAATATTTTGATGTTACAAACACAAGGTTAAAAAAAATTAAAGTGTCAGAAAATATACTAAAAACTGGAGGAATCACCTTAAAGGGTGAGTACATTTTGGAGAAATTTAGCAGTAGAATTTATTACAAACATCACGAGATGTTAAATGATGGTCTTGTGGATTATTTTATTAGCTGTTTGGACTCTGATTCTGACGGCACCCATTCACTGCAGAGGATTCATTGATGTGCAAGTGATGTAACAGTAAAATTTCTCCAAATCTGTTCTGATGAAGAAACTCATCTACATCTTGGATGGTCTGTGGATGAGCAAATGTTCATCTTTGGGTGAACTATTCATTTCGAACATAACGGCAAGGATAGTAGATAACTGGCTGGGTGCCCCTTCAAAGCAGTTAAGACAGGACAGCATTGTCTCCTTGAGCAAATCAGTCTTATTTGTCTACCACTCACTGTAATGTTCTCCATGTCTCCCCCAAAGTCATGGCTACGTGCATTATTAAGCAGACAGAGCACAGATCTCTTAAAATTCTGGGGAGCAGCTTCAAATGCAGATTTAATGGTGGTGTTGCTTCAAAGCGCTTATAACTGCTCAGAGATATACCCCTTAGATCCTTTGTTTGATATGGAATTATATTCTAAATTGCGATAAATTATAAATCTCACCAATAACTTAAGCAAAAATTAGATCATAAGCATTGCCTAATGCCTTCTGACAGCTAGTAAATGAGGTGTGAAATTTCCAAATTGGGATTTTACAATTATATTTTGTCTCTGGGATATTTTGGTTTAGCAAATACGAGGGAGGAAATATTCCCTTTCCATGCTTAATGGATAAATTGTAATCACCGCTGCAGAAAGATGAAATACAATCTCACGGTACCAAGCAAACAAGCCAAATACTTTGCATAAAATGCCAAACGCGGCAACTCAAAGCATGATCCATTTAAAAATTAAGCACTGTATGCGCATCTTGGCAGCATGCACTTGTGTTTGAGTGTTGTTTTCTCATGCAATTAATCCATCCACACACAAACATTCTTCTCACTCGAGAGCTTTAAAGTGTATGTCCCGAGACAGCTAGATTTTGCAATTATGTAAGCCTGAGGATTTCTGCTACGGGGTTCAATTATAGCTAAGGAGAGGCAAACTGTTCATTTTTGTCTCCAGGCTGTAGCTTTAAAGTCACAAATCAAACAGTAATCCCCTAGCTGCCACAAACCACAGATCAGACTGTCTTTTTACTTGCCGTGAATGGGCGCAAACAGAACACGCTCAAGAGTAGAACAAAACCACAAACCAACAGCCATCCGTTAGAGCACCAGGGTCAGCTGCATTTATCCGATGACTCTCACACAAGGTTTCATACTCAGCAAAGTCTGAAGGACTCGTTTTGGAGACAGGCCAAGCATTAATAATCAGAAACTGTATGTATTATACAATATTCAGCAAAAATGATTCCAAAATGTGTTATCGCTCACTCTGAATAGATAAAACATTAACTTTAAAAGCTTCAGATTCCACAGAACTACTTTTAACTACTATCGTGATATCAAACATGTGAGCTGTTCTCTCAAATTGAAGTGTTTGCATACACAGGCTGTGGCTTTGCAAACAATAGTCCTTGGGACAACACATTGTCTCCCTCTTTTGACTTAGACACAGTATTACCCTGTTTGATGAAAGACCAAACCAATCCAGCAGGAAAACACAGTTTAAGATGTAGTCTGTGTTTTAGAACATTGTAGCTGGTCTAAGCTGGCCCAAAACGGTTATTAGCTTGTCCAAGGTGGTCATTAAGTTAGTAAGGTGGGAAATTATCTTGGAACAGCAACAAATCAGCTCAGTGGGGTGGTCAGACTGGCTTTTTGGAACATGGTAGCTTGTCAGACAGCTACTGAACAGCTTAGACCACCTAATAACCTGCTTGGACTAACTGGACCAGTTAGGCTATTTTCCAAAAGCTCAGTTTCACAGCTTCCTCCAGTAGAGAGAAAAAAAAAAAAATACACAAAATATTCAGATAAATAAAACGTACAGCTCTCTGGCATTTTCCGTATTTTTATCGTATACAAGCCGATGTAATACGCAGCTTAGGCTAGTCCTAAATGGACTGTCCATTGTTTGAGCTTCTACAAAGTCTCTCTTGAGACAATCAAAGCACGGAGGACAATGTCCTAAACATAAACACCACATAGACATAAACAGAGCGCATTTAAACAAATAGGAAGACCAAACAAGAATGTGATATATTCGTCCGTATTGTTTATTGTGCGTTAATCGAATTTACTTACGCGATTTCTTCCTCCACTTCCGATATATCAGCTATAATCACAAATATAACCAGGGCTGTCCCGATTCCAAACATCAGTATTCGGAATTCAAAAGACATGACGATCTGTGCGATTCTACAGATGCGTTGAACTATAAGCGCAATAGAAATCTGTTCTTCTTTCACACTGCTTCCTTACGCAGGGCAACACATGCAATGTTCCTCCGTCTCTTCGACAAAGCCGGACCATTCTAACTGCTCGTGCAGGTTACCGAACAGTTGTCTGCATTAAATATCGCGTCCATCAGCTTCTTCCACCTTTACGAAAGTAGTGTAGAGATGAGGCAAACGTGAATGTCCTTTCTTCTCTTCTACTCCTGCCGCTACTCCTCGGAGAGATCTGGTGGGTGGCAGTTCCCTTGAAACTTTGCCTGCAAGGTGCATAAACTCACATATGAATGCTATGCATTCGGCTAAGCCGCGTAATTGGTATATAGAGGAGGCAGAAGGCGTGGATTTGAAATTGAGTATGAAATATGATTCCCCCTCTCCGTCTTGCTCTCTTTGTTTCTATTTGACAAAGACACAGACGGTGAGGACTTTCCATTGACTTCTATTGTTTTTTTTATATTGAGCTAACGCTCTTTTCTAACCTCTAAATCTAAAAGCTTGTCCTAACCAGGTGCGACGCGACAGGGTTACAGCGACAACCCATTTGTCTGTCCACAATGAACCTGAAACAGCTGCACGACGCGACATAATCAATCACAAATCACAGCCAATCGAACAGTTCCCTCCGTCTGCCGCGCTTTCTCCTCCATAAAACACCTTTTATTTTGAAGACTTTCGTTTTTAGGGCGACGTACTTTTCAGAATTTTCTTTGTGGAACTTTATTTGTCATATAATAGACTATCCAATATTTTTAAATGTCCAAAATCAGCCTCACCTCAATCATGTTTAATGCTTAAATGGATAGTTAATCTAAAAATGAAAATTCTGTCATTAATTACTCACCCTCATGTCGTTCCAAACCCGTAAGTCCATCGTTCATCTTCGGAGCACAAATTAAGATATTTTTGATGAAATCTGAGAGCTTTCTGACCCTGCATTGACAGCAACGTAACTGACACGTTCAAGGCCCAGAAACGTAGTAAGGACTTGGATAAATTAGTCTATGTGACATCAGTGGTGCAACCGTAATTTTATGAAGCTGCGAGAATACGTTTTGTGTGCAGAGAAAACAAGAATAACGACTTTATTAAACAATTTCTTCTCTTCCGTGTCAGTCTTCGATGCAAGTTCACAAGAGTACCATGGCGAAAAAAAGCCATTCACGAAGAAAACAAGCTCTCTAGAAATGCAAAATGCTGATAATAATAATTTGTTCTATAGACTATATCTTGATTAGGGTTGAAAAAAGGGTGGAAAATTTCTGGTAAATTTCTGAAAACTTTCCAAAAATCCCTGGAAGATTCCAAAAAATCCTGTAAAATTTCTGGAATGTTTCTGAAATTTCCTGGAAATTGTCCACTTTTTTTGCAACCCTAAATTATTTCTTTTTATGCATGTGAAATTTCCCAAAAATAATGGAAGACATGCAGGAAAAGTAAAATTAATTTGTTATGGAATATCCACTCTTCTTTACTGCAGAAGTATGCTATTTCCTGTGAATGTGCGCGACTCATTAGCCACTTAAATAAATAATTTATTTATTTATAAATAATTAATTGTATTTAAAACATAAATAACTAGAAGAATAACAGAGTGCAGTAACAGTAAAACTGATACTCACAGTTTGTTAATGATTAAAATAATAAATTAAAATATTATGACAACAAATGTCAGTTTGCAATATCAAGCAGCATAAATCATAATAACAGTTACAACACTGGGAATCTGCGAATGCAGATTTTGGCGGGAGAAAAATAATTTTAATAGTAATCAACACAATTAGGAATTTCATGCGAGGATGGAAAAATTTTTGACGCAGATTTTGCAGTAGGTTACAGTTGGTCACATGGATTTGCCACACTGACCAACAGAAAGCTACTTGGTTGAATTTTTATTTTTTATCTATTTCACTGCAATTTTGCTAATTTGACTGCACATTACAAGTTTTTGTAGACTCTAAAAAATGCTGGATTAAAAACGACCCAGCGCTGGGTGAAATACGGACAAACCCAGCGATTGGGTTGTTTTGACCCAACAGCTGGGTTAAATGTTTAACCCAATGCTCTGGGATGCGTTTCCCAAAAGCAACTATGGTTGCAAGTTCCATCGTTACCAATAGAGTTCAATGGACCTTACCACCACAGTTAGGTAACGATGCTTTTGGGAAACACAGCCCCTGGATAGTTTTATTTAACTTAACTATTGCTTAACGATTACGCTCTAAAAAATCCTGGATTAAAAACAACCCAGCGCTGGGTAAAATATGGACAAACCCAGCAATTGGGTTGTTTTGACCCAGCAGTTGGGTTAAATGTTTAACCCAACCTTCTGGGTAGTAACCCATCCACTGGGTCAAAATAACCAAATCGCTGGGTTTGTACATATTTTACCCAGTGTTGGGTTGAATTTAACCCAGCATTTTTTAGCATGTACTATATGGCTGGCTTAAAATGAACCCAATATATAACATCAGACACATATTTACTAGAAGCATCAGTAATAATCAAAAGGTGAACATTTATTAATAAGCAATTTAAAAATGCTTATTTAAAACTGCTGGGTTAAAAACAACCTAGCGCTGGGTAAATATTGAACAGAACACATGCTGGGTTGTTTTGACCCAGCGATTAGGTTGTTTTGACCCAGTGGTAACCCAACCACTAGGTCAAAACAACCCAATCGCTGGGTCAAAACAACCCAGCATGTGTTCCGTCCCATATATTTACCCAGTGCTAGGTTGTTTTTAACCCAGCAGTTTTTAGAGTGAATGTTCATTTATTGAACATATTAATAAATCTTAATTTTAATTTTAAGCAAGAAATATAACAATTTTTTAAGCAATAGCTGCATTAAATAAAACTACCCAGAACATTGGGTTAAACATTTAACCCAACAGCTGTGTCAAAACAACCTAACCACAAGGTTTGTCCATATTTCACCCAGCACTGGGTTGTTTTTAATCCAGCATTTTTTTAGAGTGTATTAATAAAATAACAGGAAGCGCCCCATAAACCTTTCACATTCAAGTTAAAAATGTCTGCCTCAGGTCTTACATTAAAAACATGGTGGATGTTGCCATACATTTATATGGAAGAAACCGAAAGTACAGCATGTTAGCTCATCATCTGTCACAGTCACAGCTGGTTAGGAAACAAATTTAATTGCTGGAGGTCACAATGTCAATGTGCTAATGGGGTTTTGCCTACATTGTAGGGACATTTGGTCATTTAAACCCCTACAAACACACACACACACACAGAAAAAAGCACCTGCTGCTTCAGCCAACAGTCCTTTCATCTTTGATTCTGATCGTCTCTGATTTAATTGAAGGGTAGTAAAACTTTAATTTGTCAGCTGGTTGTTTCAGTGATCTACAGCCCTAATGCAATTAGGCGGCATAATTGTTTTATAGCTAAGATTGACTGGTTATCATGATCACTCGCTAAGTGTTTCAGAACACCATATGTTATGAGAGATATTAAAATATGCTGTCTTTTTAAGAGTGCACCAAGCAGACGTAACTGGAGAAAAAAAAGCTGACAAAATGTTTCTTACGAAGAATGTGGATGACAGTTCTCACCGTCTTCCAGGCTCAGGAATACACTGGTACAGTCTTGGCATATCATTTCTAAACCTACAAATGAAGAAGCTTCTGTACTGCTGTGAAAGATGTACTGTTTATATCACAGTTTCCTGTCAGGTCTAACACCCTCACTGCTTATGAAAATATGCTGCTTGTGTAGGAAAATGTAAGTTTGTATTAGGAAATACTGATATAACGATAAAGTGGGGCACTGTGGAATTTTTATTTTTTTTTGCATTTATTATATTTTTATATTCAAATATCATCATACACAATGCAATCAAAATACAATCTAACAAGGTGATTAACTCATAGTTGTTCATGATCACTTATAAATTCCTGCATCAAGTTCACCTTGCCATTAAACTAACTTTTGCTATTTAAGACCTGTAATTTTCAAAGTTTTGAATATATTAGTGAATGAGTCCACAAAAAACATTGTTTTGTGCCCACAAACTCAGAGTGAATTTCTGAAAGAAACAGAAGGAATCTTATTTGAATCATTCTGATACATTTGTGTGCTTCGTGCTGCCAGAGATGGCCTAGAAATGGTGGTGTCCGTGGAGAAAAGAGTAAGGAAAGGAAAAAGGGGGTCATCTTTCTGCCATATTTTTAATTTGTCCTCACAATTGCTTTATGGGAGTCTGTATGCATGATGGGTTGTGAAAACCTTTTGATTAACATTTTGTTTTTGTGTGTGCTTTAATATAGGCCTGTCAGTGAAAATTAAGGTGACTGAATTTCTGAAATGAAAACCGGGGACATTTCCTAGTTCAGTGATCCAAATATCACTGATATCTCACTTGTGAGATATAATTCTACGAATTAAAAAACGGGGACAATATATTTCTGTATGTTTTTGTGTTTTAACTGTTGTGGGTTCCCTATATTTATATCATAATTAAGAATTACAGTGATGTTTGAGAATCAAGCTTACCCTAGTTTTTAAATATAATTCACTAAAAATCACACTATGAAAAATAGCAGGCTAACTACTGCAAATAGCAAACATATCAAAACAGTATTATAGGAAAATATGTCTTTACAAAAACACATAAAAATGAATGTGAACAGTATTTAACAAATATGTTTAATATTTTCTAACTGTATTTAACATTCTCACAAACTGTGAGTACAGTAACCTTTCAAATTTTGTTTACGCTTTTGGAAATTGATCTTTTCTATCCCTCACTATTTTGCATTTTAGGTTTATTTTGACCACAAAGTATGTGCAAATGTAATTGTGTATGTGTAATTTAAGTTTACATACACCTTGCAGAATCCGCCAAATGTTGATTATTTTACCAAAATAAGAGGGATTATATAAAATGCATGTAATTTTTTTATTTAGCACTGACCTGAATAAGATATTTCACATAAAATATATTTACATATAGTCTACAAGAGAAAATAATAGTTGAATTTATAAAAATGACCTTGTTCAAAAGTTTACATACACTTGATTTTTAATACAGTGTTGTTACCTTGAGGTTTTTGTTTTTTTTCTTTGTTTAGTGATAAAAAAAATCCTTCAGGTTCCACAAATTCTTTGGTTTTTCAGCATTTTTGTGTATTTTGAACCCTTTCCAACAATGACTGTATGATTTTGAGATCCATTTTTTTCACACCAAGGACAACTGAGGGACTCATATGCAACTATTACAGAAGGTTCAAATGCCTTGATGCTCCAGAAGGAAAAACGATGCATTAAGAGCCAGGGGGTGAAAACTTTTAGAATTTGAAGATCAGGGTAAATTTAACTTATTTTGTCTTCTGGGAACATGTAGGTATCTTCTGTAGCTTTTGAAGGAAAGTATTAAATGAAAAAAGTATGATATTTAGGCAAAATTAGAAAAAATTACACATCTTGAGTCTGTTCAAAAGTTTTCAACCCCCAGCTCTTAATAAATCATTTTTCCTTTAGGAGCATCAGTGAGCATTTGAACCTTTTGTAATAGTTGCATATGAGTCCTTCAGTCGTCCTCAGTGTGAAAAGATGGATGTCAAAATCATGTTGGAAAGGGTTCAAATACACAAAAATGCTGAAAAACCAAAGAATTTGTCTCAGGTGTTAAATAATAGGATCTTCTATGGCATCGCAGCGAAAACCCCCTTTTGGCCCTTTTGGAACCGTCAATACTAGTGTAGTGAAGTAAAAGAAGTGAAAAAGTAAATCAAATGTCGTATATCTGTCTTTAAAGGTAACTTTCAAATTGTTTGTAGGTCTTTTTTTATCTCACCAACTTCTCAGGACCAGGCTACTGAAGCTGTCTGGGAGTCAGCGGAGCTGCCTGCAAATAAATGAGCAACATTTCATGTCAGTGAGTCACAGCAGTTCTTGAATGCCTTGAGCCAATATAATTCATCTGCTGCAACATTAAGGTAGAAAATAATGCCCATATTTCCATCGGCTCAGTGTGCCATTGCACCGGACCCAGCTTAGCCCTGCATGTGCAATGTGTATATCAAGTTATCCAATGGAAAATGACCATGCTCCATATCCAATCTGCTTCTAAGGATTTCATGAAGGCAAGTAATGGGTTTTTGTAATGCTTTTAAATAATCTCCTCCTGCCTCCACACACACACACTGCTCAGCCACAGGGAGGCAAAATACTTTCGCAATTAAATTTTTATGCAAGATGGTATTTTGAAACAATCAGAGGAATACGTTAAAAATGCTTTGGAGGAAATCTGACATTTTCTTCATCCGAAAATTTAAATATTGTAACCAAAACCAAATATATATTACAATGTTTAATATAACAAAGTTAAAACATGAAAATAAGAACAAGAACATTCAACATTTGTTTAATGTCCAGACTGTAGTTTACTTTTGTTTGCATCCTTCAGTTTTGATCATGAAGCGTCAACCTTCTTGTTTTTTTCCCCTAAACTCAGTCTGTATTGAGCATTTGAGCTGCTCTCAACATCTACTTTGAACCGAACATCAAAAATGTACAACACAAAGAGCCGACTGACAATCCACCCTTCCTGCTTCTCTTTCAAATATTATGAGTGCCATTTGAAGAGCGTCAGGTGCATTTTTGATTTATATTTGTGACACAGCAGGGCAGCTATCTTGAGCTGAAGATGATAAGTTGTTTGATTATTACGGATGACTTGAGCAGTGGTTCCGAAGGATAATTTTTAAAACCACGAATTCAGCATCTTTTTTAGTTTTAAAGCATGGCAGCAGAACATCGGCTCTCTTCTGAATGACTTATTTACATAAAATATTGTGTGCATTTTCACACAAACACATCAGTCTCCTGAGAAATTAGGCCCTGTAATGAATCCTCAAATTAATTATGCACAGTTTGATGGGATAGCCATAGCAGTGATGGATTATTATGTGAAACAAAGCGAAACAGATGCAATGTGCATAGAAACGTACACATGACACATGCCAAACTAAACCTTACTAATGCACTCTATGGTTCTGGAGTAACTCCGTAGGGAAACATTGTAGATATTCCCTTATCTAGAGCAGAGAGAAGGTTTCAACTCCCAAACAGAAACAATTATAATTTTTAAGAGGTTTTTCCCCCAGCTTTTACAGGTAATATACTAATACTAATCGTGATCGGTTGTCACGATTCCTTGATTCAAATCGAGTACTCGATTTAAAAAAAAAAAAAAAAAAAATCCTCGACTGTGTTGAGTAACTGGCAAAATATGGGAAATGGCACATTCCACGGACAAGAATCCATGAAAGCCATTATGATCATTTATCTAGGCTGCACGATATATTAAACCCATTAAAAAATCATAATAAAGCATAATACTATTGTGCATTCACAAACGCTACTATTCAATTAAATTACTACATGCGATGCAGGTTTAATATATGCGCTTTAATAATTTTCATGCCTGTAGGTTACATACATGAGTCTCAGAGCGGCTCCATTAGCAGTAAATGCTGCTCCACATGAATTGTTATAATTTACATGTGTGGAGCATCTCTAATTACATTTATGCATATTGTTGTGAGTGGGAACGCAATTTGCGCCATTTCTACAACAACTATTCATCACGATTTCAAAATAAAAGTTTAAGCCCTGCTCTGAGTTCACTCTTGATGTCCACATATTCAAGAAATTATAGTGGCTGTAGCATTTCTGTCATAAAGAAATAGCCAAATATTAAATCTCAAGTGGACATTTGAATTAAATGTTGTTTAATCAGTATAAAAACAAAGATTGGATCGCAGGGTTGCCAGGTTTTCACAACAAAACCCGCCCAATTGCTACTCAAAACTAGCCCACAACGTTTAAAGGGGGGTACCCCATTAAAAATCGAGTTCTGCGGGGTAAAATACACTTTTTGCCGGGGTTCTCCTGGTAAAATTCTTATTTCAGGAGATAAATATCATGTTTTTGGGATCACTTCAACCCGCAGCAACAGTGTTAAAGTAGCCCAATTCCCACAGACTTGGCAACACTGGTAAACTGTAAAAACAGTCATCAGGCCGTTGGCGCCCTCTGCAGGCATTTGATGTAATACATAATTAGTTGTATTGTTTATAATACCTTATGTATTTTTTGTAGTTATGTTCAATAAAACCACATTACTTGCTTTTGATAATTTATATGAACAAATTAATATTGTCATTATACAGTTAAAATAATAGTTGAATTTATAAAAATATAAATGGGGTGAAAACTTTTGAACAGAATGGAGATGTGTACATTTTTCTTATTTTGCCTAAATATCTTATTTTTTTATTTAGTACTGCCCTTCAGAGGCTACAGAGGATAGTTACATGTTTCCCAGAAGACAAAATAAGTTTAATTTACCCTGATCTTCAGGGTAAAAATGTTTTCACCCCCCGGCTCTTAATGCGTCGTGTTTCCTTCTGGAGCATCAGTGAGCATTTGAACCTTCTGTAATAGTTGCATATGAGTCCCTCAGTTGTCCTCAATGTGAAAAGATGGATCTCAAAATCATACAGTCATTGTTGGAAAGGGTTCAAATACACAAAAATGCTGAAAAACCAAAGAATTTGTGGGACCTGAAGGATTTTTCAGAAGAACAGCAGGCAGTTTAACTGTTCAAGTCAAACAAGGGACTTGTGAACAACTATCACTACACAACAACAACACATGTGGATCATTCAGGTATGAAGAGAGTATTAAGAATCAAAGGGATGTAAACTTTTGAACCGGGTCATTATTATAAATTCAACTATTATTTTCTCTTGTGGACTACATGTAAACATCTTTTATGTGAAATATCTTATTCAGGTCAGTACTAAATAAACAATAACATGCACTGTGTATAATCCCTCTTATTTTGGTAAAATAATGAACATTTTTAATGATTCTGAAAGGGGGGTGCAAACTTTTGACCTCAACTGTATATATATTTTAAGTCATTTTAAAGGCTATTGCTCGCTCCAGTCCACCAATTAACATCTTGCGAAGCAAAAAGCTGTGTGTTTGTAGGGCTAGGCGATAATTCGATAACGATAATTATCGTGATATAATTTTCCTCGATAAAACAATATGAAGAGTTCGATAAATGTTCGATATAATTTTATGTGCCAAAAGTGGAACGAAACAGCACGACTCATTTGAATCGTTCCACACGGACCGTTTATCCGCTCGGACCAAAGTTCAAACTGCCGCGCCGCGCGAGCTCACTAGACAAGATGCATTTTCTCGACGCGGTGTGGATGCGCCTGGAAAAACTTTTATTTGAAATGAAGAACTGAGCGCATAAAAGACGCGATATGTGAGTGGCTCCGTCATGCAAGCACTAAACAGCGCTGTGAGATCCAATATGACATACTTGAATTCAGCGATGAACATTAAATAACTCATTCAGACTAGTTTAAAGCTGTGTGCAACGAGACAGTCAGAAGGCTTTTCAATCTACACATCGCCATCATTTACCATGGATTTACTGTAGTAACACTTACTGCACCATGGTATTGTGGCAGCAATGTGGGATATTCACATTGAATTTTAGTACAGGAGTAATGGTATATAATTACAGTATGTATGTATTTGTGATTAAGCTATAGTATGTGTGCATTTATACTGAATTTTTAGACTACCATTTTTCATACAAACAGGCTACCTATAAAACATGTAGTTATATTTTTACCATGGTATTGAGGTACCATTATGTGTGGTTTTAACTGTGTTTATCATGATTTAAAATGTATGCTTGCTACTATGGGAGAGCAAGGCTTAATTAGAAAAAAAAAAAAAAAAAAAAAAAACTGGGTCAGAATAAATTTAACCATATAAAACAGGTTGCTACAATTTTTACAGATGTTACTGATTGATAATGAAGAAAAATTTACCTTTGCATCCTCAAGCTACTATCAAATGTGCATTTCTAAGAGACAAAAAAAGTGATATTATTATCATTATCATTATCAGACAACCCAAACCTGTTTCTTAATTTGAAACAATATAACTCATTACAACATGCAGAAATTATTTTTTTTCTATTTAGATATTTATTTTGTTAAGGAAAATGAATGGTCTGGTTTCTACAACTTTCACTTTGGAGCAAAAATCTGACTTTAAACTTGAAAGAAATAAAGATTTGACATTTATCGTGATAATTATCGATATCGACTGATATGAAAAAAAATTATTGTGATAATTTTTTTTGCCCATATCACCCAGCCCTATGTGTTTGTTACAAACAAATCTATCATGAAGAAATTTTTTACTTCAAACCACTGCTTCTGGCTAAAATAGGAGTCCTCTTTATCCATAATATTGCTTTTTTCAATGAAAAGACTGTCTTGTCTGAATCAGGAGAGAAATATGCACAGATGAAGCACCATTTAAGTGACGGTTTAAAGTTATGAAGGATTTGTTCCTTACGAACATGTAGCTTTTCACTTAACAAGTTCGGTGGATTACTTGTGGCCTCTTATTCTGACAGCACCCATTCACTACAGAGGATCCATTGGTGAGCAAGTGATGCAATGCAAAATATCTCCAAATCTGTTCGGATGAAGAAACAAACCCATCTGCATGGATGGCCTGAGGGTGAGCACATTTTCAGCAAATCATCATTTTTGGGTGATCTGTTCCTTTAAGTACATAAAATGGTCAGTAACTGAATTAGCTCTCTCAACTGTGTTATCACTACCCATCAGTTTAAATAGCTCTCTATTTGCTGACAATAATAACCCTAATAAATAACCCCGCGCTGCAGAACATAAATGCTTCATATCCTCATCCCTCCTGAGTTCGGATCCTCTGAGATGTATGAAAGTGGGAACTGAGCAGCATTATACCAAAGACATATTTGAGATGTCGGTGTTGACAACAGTACGTTCCATGAAGAGTATTTTTAACAAGAATAAATCTTTTGTAGTATTGGCAGATGTTTTGTGTCTTCAGCAGGTGCTGATGAATAGGACATCATGCTATAAATAACCTCCTGAATATTTCAGCGATATTTAGTACATTATTCAGAGAATATTGCTCTGTTGTTGTTGGTTTCACACCAGAATTGTGCTTTATTGCAACTTAATCATATCTATCTATCTATCATATTCATAAAAAAACATCAAAAACAGCAGTTAATTTGCACCCCTATTAGTTAATGGGTATCTTTCCCTTAAGTCTCTTATTGTACACTCCTTCCAGTTCTGTCAGTTCTTCGTTTATCTGTCAAGGCTGCGAAAGGGAATCTAAGCCACATCAAATAAAGACTTTAATCTTCTTACACACCAGGGCAGATTAACACGCAGTATATGTGTCACCTCACTTAAAGAGACACTGTTAAAAATTGATGGAAGATAAATACTCACAAATCCAAACAGATGGATTTCAGTTCAAATATTTTAGCAAAAATCTTTAGGGTGAATGGAAACAGCCTGACATTTGGTGTCCATTTAGTTAAATAAATAAAAAACTTTAAGGTTGTCTGGTTTATATATGACCTTTTGTTGAAAAGAGCCTGCGTGTCTATGAAGGATATCAAAAGAAAGCCTTTTCATCCGATAGCTGTATAGCCTCTGATGTTGGAGATGGTCCAGAGTGAAGTACTGTCCTTTTTACCTTCATATCCACAATATATCAAGCGGTTTCTTTATTTCAGGACCAGCTTAAGGTTATATGAAAAAAAGCTTTGCGTCCATACTTTTAATAACTTCTCGGTTGAACTGCAGGTTGTAGTAGCTCAAGAGGAGAAGGTAAAGCAAGGGCTATATTAACAGAAGCAGACAAACACAAATGCAATAAGGCTATCCTGAATCAAATCTCTTTTTCCATAGAGTGGAAATCTCACTCTTGCAGTCAAATGGCTGATAGTCATCTTCTCGCCATTTTGCCCTAGATTTTATAAATAACCAAATTGGGTCCATTTACATCTACACTGTATTACAGCCTCTCATTCTTATTTTGATGTGAATCCAAAACTGTATGAAAGAAAATCTAATAAAAATCCTAGAGAATATTAACATTAAAAAAACATTTCAGAGTAGACTCCGCATAACATTCTATTGATAAAATATCTGAAATTTCATTCCATAAGGAATGTATGAAAATGTACTCACCCTCAGGCCATTCAAGATGTAGAAGAGCTTGTTTTTTCAAGGGAACAGATTTGGAGAAATTCAGCATGGATCAACTGAAGTGAATGGGTGATGTTAGAATGAGAGTCCAAACAGCTGATAAAAACACAAGTAATCCACAAGACTCCAGTCCATCAGTTAACATCTTGTGAAGTGAAAATCTGCATGTTTGTAAGAAACAAATACATCATTAATGCATTTTACTGCAGCTTTAGGCAAAATTAGAGTCCATTATCCATTATGTTGCTTCCTCCAGTGAAAACCTTCTCACATCAAAATTCACAAACATATAGAGTGTTTTCTTGACGTGTCATCAATCAGCCATATTGGTGGCACAGACGTAAACAATGCCACTGAACCAAACAAAAGTCTCATGTTTTGCTAATTATTGCTGCTAAAAATTGTCAATTATTGTCATGTTTTGGGCTGTACTAATCGGTCAGACCGGGAAAAATATGTGGAGTACTATAGGCTTGCAAAAGTTTTAACAAATCAAGGAGAAGAGTGCATAAAACTGTCTGGGGAACAAAAGGCGTTTGGCCAAACTGAGCCAGGATTTCCAGGGCAAGAGTCTTGATAACATTTGTGTTTGTTCTTATCATTTCTGGTCAGGCTGGTGAAATATTAGGCTAATATCTTAATTTATACTGCTTGTACGTATTTTTATCACCTATTAACTTTAGTTTGTCAAAATATTGCGCCCTTTCATGCTAACTAAGTCTTTCTCTATTTAATTTAGCAGCTTCCACACATTTTTTTTTCCCACAGTTTAGACAGCATAAATTAGCATAACAATGTTTTCAACAATGTTTCAGCGCAATCCATGCTGTTGTTTACATCCGAGTATGGCCAATATGGGTGTTTTATTGACGGCTTGGAAATAATATTTAACATTTTCAAGTCTATTCTTTATTTGACGTGCGGCAGCCACATAAACCAAAAAAAAGTAATAGTTGTGGTGCAGTAACACCATATCTTAACATCTTAAGGCCATTTTCGTTCAAATAATAAGAACAGAAATTGTTTATTTTTTCCTTTGTTTAAATCATCCTTTTAAACATTCTACAGTTAATTGTAAATTTGAAGGGTAAAAAGTAGAAGAATAAAAGCTACAGTATGCATAAAAGGCATTTGAAAAGTAACAAAAGAAATATGGTAAAATATGCAATAAAAAACTGTCTTCCGAGACGACTTAATATGACGTCATAAAGCGACCTGGAAAGAAGCGTTCTAGATGACTCTTGGTAAGATCAAAGTTGAAGTTCAGCGGATGGTGTACCTGTTCTCATCTCGGTATTACTGACACGTTTCTCTGTTGTAACTCCGTTGTACTTTACCTGCGCACCGTGAAGTCGGTATAGTTGCCCCCCCCTGCCGGACTGTGGTGGACTGTAGGTGAGCGGGGGGGGGGAGCGTGTAGAGTCGTAAATGACCGGTGTGGTGTAGTGTGTTGTGTGTGGTGGTGGGGGGTGTGACACGGTGATTGACAACTGAAGGTCGGGGTGGTTATTCTCTCTAACCAAATAAACTTTAATGGTTTATAGCAACCCCACCCGACCCCGCCCTTCAGTAGTAATGGTTGTTGATCACTGTTAACACCTGCTATAAACCATGAGTAGATAGAAATCAAATACATATTCTAAGTAATGAGAAAAATAAATTAGCAAAGAGTTCAAAGTACATAATGATATTCAATAAAATGCAATAAACTCAGAATGATTACTGTGTTGTTGTCATCTTGGTTTAAACACTTCAAACTCTTCAAATCCAGCAATGTGATATCAGCATCCAAAGACTTCAGTGCATGTTTACATAAACTTGAAAATATAGTAGACAGAATACAGAAACAAATAAATCTTACCTTAAAATGTATAGGTTAATGTTCGCTCCAACGTTTCTTATTGTTGTCTTTTCTGAGGTAATTCACATTATGTGACTATTCACAAGCTCGACGATATAAACGCTTGGAAATAATATTTAACATTTTCAAGTCTATTCATTACTTGTAGAGCGCCAGCCACTCAATAATCGCAATTACATTACATTTAATATCAAATCATAGCCTTTAAAATGTCAATAAATGTGTTTTTCCCGCTCTTTAATGTGGCGTGAGATGTATTCGCCTCGGTTCAAGCAGCATGTGAATCGGTCATCGTTTTCTCCTTTCTGCTGTAGTTACAGCATGAACAGGAATAAATATCATAAGACATGTTGAAAATAAAAATCTAAGTAACTTAGAACAAATGTCTTATGTAATCAATCAATCAATCAATGTTTGAAAATCGTCAAACGTGTTGCCAAGTCCGCGGTTTTCCAGCGGAATTGAGCTTCCTTAACACTGTTGCCGCAGGCTGTTTTTCATGTCCGCGTGTAGAAGCGACCCTATAACCTTATATTTAGCCCCTGGAATGCGAACTGAACCAGGGGAACCCTACAAGCAAACATGTATTTACCCCCCTGGAACACTATTTTTATTGGGGGACCACCCTTAAAACGCAATTGGGCTAGTTTTAGGCATTTAGGTGAGTGGGTTTTGTTGTGAAAACCTGCCAACCCTGCTTGTAAATAGCATAGGCTCAACAGTCTTAGAAACCTTAGAAACGCCAAAAATATAACTTTTCCACAACACTCTTTTATTATTTTCATAGATCAGTCAGTTAACCACCACCACAGACCTTTTTTTCTTGGAAAGGTGGAATTTGCTCAATGATTAACTTTATTCACACAATATAACAGAACTTTAATCTTCAAATTTTGAATAAAACGCTACAGTAATTATTTAATGCAAACACACTCTTGGCACAGTGCTGATGTGAAAAGCAATCTGATCCGTGACTCAAAAACTGTGATAAGATCCGAAGTGAGTTTTGTGATCCACTGAACCACTATTGTGGACAATTGTGGTGTTTTTATCAGCTGTTTGGTTTCTGACGGCACCCATTCACTGCAGAGGATCCATTGGTGAGCAACTGATGTAATGCTAAATTTCATCAAATATGTTCTTATGAAGAAAAACTCATCTATATCTTGGATGGCCTGAGGGTGAGCACATTTTCATACCTTTTTTTGAACTTTTTTTGTTTTTTAAGTTTAGTTAAAAAAGCACCATATAGTCAAATCAGAGATTTTCTGAAAAATAATTTATTTGCAGAATAAAATAAAAGTTATTTTGCCATTAAAAAAAAAAAAAGATATGAAAAGTACACTGCTTAAAATTTATCTGCAGTGATGCCTGTAAAACAAAAATGATGTGCTATGAAGCATTTAATAATGTGAAATCAAAAATTCGTTTTCATCCCAAAGTGTTTTTTTGTGTACAGCACTATTTCTAATCTGCTAAGAACCCACAGTGCCATGTCTTATTGCAGTAAAGTGAAATAAAATAGTTTAATCTCAATCCAAAGCTGAAACACACTTTACATCATTATACTTGTATAAAATTTCATTCTTCATCCAACTCATAAATACCAAGGCCCAGCCTGATCATCAGAACGTTATTTGCTCTGAGAGCACCACTCATGAATGACAATAGTCCTCGGCAGTTTAATAAAATCGCCTTTTCCCAATACTCCTCCCTCTGATGTCAGACATACTGTAGGTCATGAAATTCCCAAAGCCTAGCCCCAAACAAGACATTATTCTCATCTGAATAAAGAGGCGCATTCTTATATCCATTACAAAAAACAGTCTCATTCTCTAAATCTGTCTTCATTATTCAAAACAAAATCTAACAAACATCTTACAAAGAAAAAAAAAAACTCTGGCTTTTCAAAGACACTCTCCCACTATTGCACAAATGTATAAAGATGCTAATAATGTACAGTATCAATAACCTTTACAATTTAAGACATTATAGGCCTTAATAAACAATATAAATTAACAACAGCAGAAAGCAAATGCTGCAAAAGCACTTAAAAAACATCTCTCAGAGAATGAGAAATAATTGATATTGTTTTCATATATATGTATAGTACAAAACTGCAGTATGTAGTATGTAATAGAATTATATATTAGTATTGATAAACTGGTTGTAATGTATGAAATGATCCCCGTAATAATAACGGACTGGGATGGAGACTGAGAACATAACCAGCATCAACCAGCCAAATGATAAATGACGAGTTACTTGTTGATTTTAGTTGTATATATATAGTTTGTTTACTTGTGGCTGCATTCAGCTAATGCACAGCTGTGTGAAGTTTGCAAACCAGCTACACAGTCAGGCATTGAAGTAGACGCCTTCAGCTAACTACTACAATTTTACTGGCACTGGAAAAACACCTTTTAAGTACTTCTAAAAACAAGATGGACCCAGGAGACAAGTTTGAAGGAGTTTACAATAAAGCGCAACATCCTGGAATAAGAGGCGATCCTTCAGTAGAACGATGCTTGAATTAGCATGAACCCACTATAAAACGGACTCCATGTTTTCGCACCACTCGTGATCCTCCAGGTTGTATATAAATTTAGTCCTGTTGACTTGGCTTTGACTGCTGTCCTTACCGAGACTGTCCAGATTGACGCTGGACGAGAACATTTCTGTTGGCGTAACGTATCCCTCATTGTTTTTAATGTATTTCTTGTAGTTTCTGCGCAAGCACTGCCAGGTGGTTGTGTAGAGGAGGAATGCCACGATCTTGAGGACGATGGCCATGCTGACGTACAGGTGCCGGTAGCTCACGTTGTCGTACAGCATACAGGCGCCTTTCTCCCCGCACTCGGTGCTCCAGAACAGGCATGTGGAATCGATCCCGGCGCCAAATATCAAAGGAGGAGGAATGAAGCCTGAAAGACGGTTTATGCATCATTTAGATGAAGACAAAACTGTCATTTTGATCTTGTTCTTCACGTGTTTTGCACTATTGAGCAAATGCAGAAAGTCTTAATTTCCACAGCAAGTTGAGAACTTCTAAATTATGACAAACAGCTATAATTTGACTGCTAGGAACCTACTGTTTTTTCGAACAGAAGTGGCAAATGAACTTGTCCTTGTTTTATGACACTTTGGATTGCGAGGAAATTGTCTCTTTAGTGAGGCAAACAGATTACTCTAAAGCAAGTCGTTTGAGTTGTAATGTGTTTGTGCTGTGCGGCGATATCTCACCTAACAGTCGCAGTAACAGGAAAAGAACTCCGAGAGCGTACGACTTCAGCTCTGCGCTCACAGTTCTAAAAGAGCAAGAGACAAGTCCACACATTGAGCACAGAGACATTTATATTCATACACATTCATGATACATACACAAAAAAAGATATGCGCATTCAAAGTAAACGTGGTACTGTCGTGAACATGCGGCGAAGATTGACACGAAAGAGAAGAATTTGTTGAATAAATTTGTTATTTTTGATTTTGCACACAAAAATATTCTTGTAGCTTCATAAAATTACGGTTGAACCACTGATGTCACATGGACTGTTTTAACGATATCCTTACTACATTTCTGAACCTTGAACGTGTCAGTTGCGTCGCTGTCTATGCAGGTTCAGAAAGCTCTCAGATTTAGTCAAAAATATCTTAATTTGTGCTCCAAAGATGAACGAAGGTCTTACAGTTTTGGAATGACATGAGGGTGAGTAATTAATGACAGAATTTTCATTTTTGGGTCAACTACAGTTGAAGTCGAAAGTTTACATACACCTTGCAGAATCTGCAAATTGTTCATTATTTTACCAAAATAAGAGGGATCATATAAAATTAATGTTATTTTTTATTTAGTCCTAACCTGAATAAGAGATTTCACATAAAAGATGTTTACATATAGTCCACAGGAGAAAATAATAGTTGAATGTATAAAAATGACCCTGTTGAAAAGTTTACATACACTTGATTCTTAATACTGTGTTGTTACCTGAATGATCCACAGCTGTGTTTTATTAATTTTTTTTTGTTTAGTGATAGTTGTCTATATCCCTTGTTTGTCCTAAACAGTTAAACTGCCTGCAGTTCTTCAGAAAAATCCTTCAGGTCCCACAAATTCTTTGGTTTATCAGAATTTTTGTGTATTTGAACCCTTTCCAACAATGACTGTATGATTTTGAGATCCATGTTTTCACACTGAGGACAACTGAGGGACTCATATGCAACTATTACAGAAGGTTCAAATGCTCACTGATGCTCCAGAAGGAAAAACGATGCATTAAGAGCTGGGGGGTGAAAACTTTTGAACGGAATGCATATATTTCTTATGTTGCCTAAATATCATATTTCATTTATACTGCCCTTCAGAAGCTACAGAAGATACTTACATGTTCGCCAGAAGACAAATATTTTTTTTTTACCCTGATCTTCAAATTCAAAAGGTTTTCACCCCCCGGCTCTTAATGCATCGTTTTTCCTTCTGAAGCATCAGTGAGAGTTTGAACTTTCTGTAATAGTTGCATTTGAGTTCCTCAGTTGTCCTCAGTGTAAAAAGATGGAGCTGAGTTTTCTAAAGAACAGTGGGCAGTTTAACTGTTCAAAAAAAAAAAAAATGCTGTGGATCATTCAGGTAACAACACAATATTAAGAATCAAGAGGATGTAAACTTTTGAACAGGGTCATTTTTATAAATTCAACTATTATTTTCTCTTGTAGACTATATGTAAACATCTTTTATAGGAAATATCTTATTGAGGTCAGTACAAAATAAAAAATAACATGCATTTTGTATGATCCCTCTTATTTTGGTAAAATAAATAACATGCAGATTCTGCATGACTTTAACATATCATTCTGATCATATATGAATAATGAAGTTTACACCAGGAATGCTATCATTGGAATCACTTTCAAAGCCATTTTTTCCATCTGATGGACAATAAAAAACTTGACAGCCAAATAGAATTCTTTCTGCTTTAAATTGCTTGAGCATTTATAGCTTTCAGACCACAAAACTGCGGTACTCACTATAAAGAGAACTATAATGATATCATGATAGCTGTCTTTATAGTTATCGTTCTTGGTTTGTACGGGCCATAACACAGAAGCTCTGTTTTTTTAATCTCATTTCACCGTGTAATAAGTGAAAGTCGAGTCACCTGATGAGGATGATGACGGAGGGCGTCTGGGCCATGGCTCCGATCATACTGCAGGCACAGATCACACACAGGAAGGTGAGGAAGGCCTCCTGACAGCCTGGACGCGGGCATTTGCCTGGCACAGCCGTGGGAAAGTCATTGTATGTGGAGATACACGCACATCCCGTCATGTTCTGAAAATACAAATCATCCCAATCATTACAAAGCCAATGACTTAATTATGCCATTTATGCTCTCCTCATAAAATAAAATAGCAATTATGCTAATAATTTTGCCATCTGATGTGTGCAAATATTATATAAGGAATAACTGATGACAGGCCGTTGAATTATTCTAGTGAGAATTATTCTGGTTGAGCTGGTGATGCAGCAGGGTTGCCAGGTTTTCACAACAAAACCTGTCCAATTGCTCCTTGCTTAAAACTAGCCCAATCACGTTTTGTAGGGGTCCCCCAGAAAAAATCATGTTCTGGAGGGTAAAATACACATTTTTTGGCAGGGTTCTCCTTGTAAAATTCGCATTCCAAGGGCTAAATTTGACGTTATTGGGGTTGCTCCAACTCATGGCAACGGTGTTAAAGTAGCCCGATTCTGCGGGAAATCCGCAGACTTGTCAACACTATGATACGGCCACGACGCAAACTTTGGATGTGCATTATTTTCTAATAATTCAACAGACCGGAGTCAATTATTCCGCTTATACTATGGTTACCACACCCTGAATGTTGTTCAGATGTCGTATTTAAAGACATTTATCTGTTTTTTGTCCTTAAAACGCTCTTGTGAGCAGGATTAATTTCTTACGCATCTCATCCAACATCTTCGTTGCTAATTCCACAACATAAACAATTTTAGATCTAGAAAGGGAGGATTGAGCCGTCGATAGCAGACTAATGCAAGTTCATCATCTTCAAGAACAGCGCTGTTATTAGTGAGAATTGGCATGTAGCTTTTAAGTTGCTCAACTGTTTTACTCATAAAAAAATCATCAAAGCAGCGTTAACGACGTTTCTGTGCGAGTGTGTGGATATACCATGTGTGTGCGTTTGTGAGGGAGAGAGAGCGGGAGAAACAGAGTACGCTTTTCGTACATAAAACGCAATTCTTTAGTCGTGAGATCGCAAATCTGACTTTTTTCCATGCAATTCTGGCTATTTTTCCTCACAAATGTGAGTTTGTATCTCACAGTTGCCTTTTCTCTCAGAATTGTGAGATATGAACTCAACGCACATCACGCAATTCTGAGAAAAAGTCAGAACTGTGTTTATATCTCACAATTCTGACTTTATAATTCGCAATTGCAAGTTTGTGTCTCGCAATTCTGCCTTCATTCTTGCAATTGCGAGTTCTCGCAATTCTGACTTTTTTCTCACACAAATGCGAGTTTGTATCTCGCAATTCTGACTTTTTTCACGCAAATGCGAGTTTGTATCTCGCAATTCTGCCTTTATTCTTGCAATAGTGAGTTCTCGCAATTCTGACTTTTTTCTCACACAAATGCGAGTTTGTATCTCGCAATTCTGACTTTTTTTCTTGCAATTGCGAGTTTATATCTCACAATTCTGACTTTTTTCTTGAAATTGCAAGTTTATATCTCGCAATTCTGACTTTTTTCTCGCAATTGTGAGTTTTTATCTCGTAATTCTGACTTTTTTCTCACACCAATGTGAGTTTGTATTTTGCAATTCTGACTTTTTTCTTGCAATCGTGAGTTTATATCTCACAATTCCGACTTTTTTCTTGCGAATTCATCTCGCAATTCTGACTTTTTTTTCATGCAAATGCGAGTTTGTATCTCGCAATTCTGCCTTTTTTCTTGCAATTGCAAGTTCATATCTCACAATTCTGACTTTTTTCTTGCAATTGTGAGTTTTTATCTTAAAATTCAATCAAGCTGTTTGCAAAGGGTCAATTGCGAGTTATAAAGTCAGAATTGCAAGATATAAACTCACAATTTGACTTTTTTTTCTCAGAATTGCGAGATATAAATCGCAATTGCGAGAAACAATGTCAGAATGTGAGTTTGTATCTCACAATTCAGACTTTTTTCTCGCAATTGCGAGTTTATATCTCGCAATTTTGAAAGAAAGTCAAAATTGCAAGATATAACTTAATTCTGACTTCTTTTCTCAGAATTGCAAGATATAAATCACAATTGCGAGAAATAATGTCAGAATGTGCGTTTGTATCTCGCAATTCTAGCAATTGTGAGTTTATATCATGCAATTCTGAGGAAAAAAGTCAGAACTGCAAGTTCACATCTCGCAATTCTGACTTCATAACGCAAAATTGCGAGTTATAAAGTCAAAACTGAGAGAAATAAAGTCAGAATTGCCAGAATTTTCTTGCAAATGCGAGTTTGTATTTTGCAAGTCAGACTTTTTTTCTTGCAATTGCGAGTTTATATTTCACAATTCTGAATTGTGAATTATACCCCTGGTTTAACAGACAAGACTTAAGCTACTTCCAGACTAAAATGCATATTTGAGCTCTCTCAACTTCAGCTTAAGCTAAGCTAAGAATTGTGAGTTTATGTCTCACAATTCTTACTTTATAACTCACACTTGCGATGTTTCGGAATTCTGACTTTGTTTATATTTCACAATGAAAAATAATTGCACACCTCAGAACGTTCGTCAGCCAATCAGATTCAAGCATTCATAATCTACTTTAAATCATTCAATATATGCCACCATTGAACATAAAATTAAAACGTGAGTTTATTTAAAAAAAAAACAAAAAACAATTATGCAAAAATAAAACTAGGGTTTTAGCGGACTGGTGTAAAGTAAACGAGTCATTATTAGCTGTCTGAATGTGCTATAGTCAATTTTATCTACAGAGAACTGATGCACCCACCAACCCTGGCAGGAACAGGCTCATTAAACCCACCAGTTGGTATATTCATGTCGTGAGCCAGTGCTCAATTACGATAATGGTTGTGACTGTTGTCTTGGATTCATCTATTCCAGTTTGGACCATTCGCTTTGTATGGTAATGAGTGCAGAGGCCCATATTGCAGTGGCCATTAAGATGCCTGGCAGGCAGAACTCTGTGTCCTTTCCGACATACTGTATATCTGATGAGAGACGTGGGCTTCGCTTCTAATGACCCACGCTGGACATGTGCTGTCCAGAAAATAAGCAGAGAGCGAGAAAAACAGACATACAGAGAATACGTGACAGCGAATAGGAAAGAAGGAGCGAGAGACGAACGTTGTTGTGTAAATGAGATGGGTAATGACCTGAGAGAGAGGAGATGGAAGTCCGGTGCTGATGGCTCTGGTGCAGCCAGCGAAACAGGAGGACAAGTAGGTCACACCATTGGAGCCACAAACGGGGCTAACGGATGAAGTGTAGCAGTTACAATGACTCATGCAGGGGGCTTCCGGCTTCTGGCCTACTTGCAGTGTCCTATATACACACAAACACACATTCACCTGTTTGAAACTGGTTCTTTTGTGTTGCATTTGATATATTTAGTGTCAGTGAGTTCATCTGATGTATCACAAACCTCAGGATTTACAGCCCTGTATGTTTAACGGCTTAGATATCAGCAGGCCCAGATGGAATTGTTTGACTTTTGGGGATTGAATTGGTCTCATTTTGGGGGGAAGCCAATAGGGTGGGATGGTATACACACCAATATTGAACAAATACTGAACGAGTCTATGTTTTGAGCCTGAACAAACCGGAGCGGCACTGACATCTTGTTCTTGAGCTAACTGAATAAATGAAACGTCTGCTGACTGAGTGAACAAGAGAGGCATGTAAGTTTATTTCGTTTGTCAAACTCAGTCTGACAAGAATTATTAATGTGTAAAAATGATGTCTGGGATTCTAAATCTAATTAATTTAAACAGTTTTCACTAAAATTGTTCTGATAATAATTTGCAATGAAATAGTGTTGCATTAAAAAGAAGAAAAAATTACTTATTAAAAACAAACAAACAAAAAAAAAATATATATATATATTAATAGTTAATCATAATAGCTAACTGAATGAACGAAATGTCTGCTGACTGAGTGAACAAGAGGGGCATGTAAGTTTAGTTTGTCAAACTCAGTCTGACAAGAATTATCAATGTGTAAAAATGATGTCTGGGATTCTAAATCTAATTAATTTAAACTGTTTTCACCAAAATTGTTCTGATAATAATTTGCAATGAAATAGTGTTGCATTAAAAGAAGAAAAAATAACTTATTAAATTAAAAAAAAAAAAAAAAAAAAAAAAAAAAAACATATATATATATATAAAAATAAAAACAATAAAAATAGTATTCTAAATTTTAATACAATTAAATTATTTTTATAATATTTATTGAATAACATTTTTGTTGCAAATTACTAATACGAAATGTCTGTTTTTTCCTATTTTTATAATCATTTTTTTTATGAATTTAACACATTTTTTAATTTTTAGATATTATTTGTTCTTCTTTTTAATGCAACACTATTTATTTCATTGCCAATTGCTAGCAGAAAATGTCTGTTTTCTTAGTATTATTATTAACAAATATTTTCTGCCAACAACTGGCAATGAAAAACTTTTGATTGCATTAAAATGTACATAAAATATAATAATTAAATTAAAAGAAATTACAGTTTAAAAAAGGGATTAAAATATAGACCTGCTTTACTGACATTTGAGTGGAACATTCTTACAATACTTGTGTAATCTCTAAAAAATGTTGTTAATTAAGTATAAGACTTGTTTTGATCACTTGTTTTAAAGAATCTGAGCGATTCAATGACTCAAAACACACACAACAATACACTAATTTTTGCTACCTACTGGTGTGATGACAAAAACAGCAGAAAGAATGAACAAATGAACAGATTTAAAACATTCAAGTCTCTGAGATCAATCAAAATCCACAGCAATATGTGTGCAGATCGATAAGCAAAGATTCCATTTGGGCCTGGACAATAAATTGGGCTGTATTACTAATCCATTTTCTCTTATTCCTACTGCTGTGAAAATGCTCTATAAGAAAACCAGTGAAATCTATAACACACTGAAGCTGATTCATCCATACATACAACAAAAATAGAGGTTTCAGCATGTAGACTTGTCATCCTCTAGCCTCTCTGCAAAGACATTATAAATGGCACAAAAAATAACAAGGTTGTGAGGAGAAAAAAGCAGCTGAGCCGTCCGTACTCGTTGCCATAGGCGACGGTCACCCCAGCGACAGGTCCTGTGTCACAGCCCAGGAACAGGAAGGACACGTAACAGGCGGTGGAGATCAGATTGACCAGCATGGCCATTCGAATGGCTCCCAGAGCAGACAGGTTCAGCTTCTTCACCAGCAAACCTCCCAAGAATATGCCCAGACAGGCACACGGGATGGCTGTCATCCCTGTTTACCAAGAGAATATCCACAGAATAATGTGTTACGTAAAATAAGGCTTTGCTGTGTACCTGAATAACCTTTTATCTCTGTGCTTTTCTTTGTATTGCCGCACTTCAGATGTTGATAAATCGCTTTTGTTGTAAACCTCATTTGTAAGTCGCTTTGGATGAAAGCTTTTGCTAAATAAATAAATGCAAATGTTACAATTATAAATTATAATTTGTGCATTTTCAGGTTTACTGGGTAAGAGTCAAAGATAAATGTGTTCGGATAAAGTAAGTTCCAAAAGTCTGAGAAAGTCTTGAAAATCTGGGAATCCAAATTTATTTCACTTAAAATTGTTTTAATGAAAAATGCATAATTTGCAATGGGAGGAGAAAAAAAAAAACTTTTTGTGTCTGTATATGTAAAAATGATTTATATTAAATTTGTAAAAAAAAAAAAGAAAGAAAAAGAAAAAAAAAGGAAAATAAATAAATAATAATAATAATAATAATAATTATTATTATTATTAATATTAGTACTAATAATTACTATTATTATTATTATAAATACAGCAAAAATAGACAAACTGCTAATAGTTTTTGGGGAAAAATATCATTTGTAAAACAGTAAATGCTGCCATAATTTGCAATACTGTAATTTAAAAAATACACATTTAAAAAATTAGCAGTGTAGTGAAAAATTAAATTATTTGTATTACAAAGTAAATATAGTAAAAATAACAGTACAAAATATAGTAAAATAAACTACTAATATTTATAGGGAAAAAAATACAATTTGTAAAACATTAGTAAATAACATTAAAAATACAGCGAAATTTGCTATAATTTGCAATGAAACTGTATTAGAAAAAAATAGTAAAAATAATTTTAATTGCATTAAAAATTTCATTTCAAAAAAGCAAAACAGACATTTTTTTAAATAATTTGCAATAAAAAAAAGCTATTAAAAATACACATTTTAAAAATATATTTTCTGCTAATAATTAAAAAAAAATATTAAATTAGTATAGAATATTAAAACAGGGGAAACTGACATTTTTTCTGCAAATAATTTGCAATAAAAATTGTATCAGAAATAAAAAGAAAAGAATTGTAATTAATTGTAATTGGAGAAAATATAAAAATAGGAAACATACATTTTTTGCTAATAATTTGCAAATTAAATGATTTGTATTAAATTAGTAATAATAATAATAAAATACAATAAAACAGACAAACTCCTAATATTTTTGCAACACTAAAAATAGGGGAAATCTGCTATAATTTGAAATGAAATTGTATTAGAAAAAATAATTTTAATTACATTAATAATACAATTTGTAAAACATTAGTAAATAACACTAAAAATAGGAAGAAATCTGCTATAATTTGCAATGCAACTATTAGAAAAAAATAGTACAACTAAAAAAAGCATTATAATTTATGTATAATTATTTATTATAATTATATAATGCTAATTATAAACGAATATATATTTTGAAAAAAAAGCAGAACAGACTTCTTCCTCTAAAAATGTTAATAATTTTTCTCTTAATAATTTGCAACAAAAATTGTATTCGAAAAATAAATTGTCTTATTAATTGTGATTATAAAAATATAAAAATAGGAAACATAAATTTTGCTAATAAATTAGCTAATGAAATGATTTGTATTAAATTAGTAATAATAATAATAATAATACTAATAATAATAATAATTAAATACAGTAAAAAAAACTATTTGTAAAACATTGGTAAATAACACTGAAAATAGGGGGAAACCTGCTATAATTTGAAATGAAATTGTATTAGAAAAAAATAATTAAAAAATAATTTTAATTACATTAATAATACAATTTGTAAAACATTAGTAAATAAAACCAAAATCTGCTATGATTTGCTACAAAAAAATGTAAATATTTAATTTAAAAAAAAGAAGCAAAACAGACATTTTCCTCTAATAATTTGCAAAGAAATAAATGTTGTTAAATTAAAAAAATACACATTTTAAAAATAGAGTTTTGGCTAATAATTAATATATATATATATATATATATATATATATATAAAATTAGTATATAATATTAAAATTGTTTTTTTTTTATAATTTGCAATAAAAAATGCATTAGAAAAAAATAGTAAAAATATTTGTAATTACATTTCAAATTAAATTAGAAAAAAAATTAAAAATAGGAAACAGATTTTTTGCTAATAATTTGCAATGAAACACTGTATTAGACAAAGAATTACAACAAAAATGGAATTATAAAAACAGTAAAGATTAAATCTTAATGTAAAAAATAATTGTATTAAAAATTACATGACAAAATGAATAAGAAAAACACAAAAATTCAGCAGGAACAGGATAAAAAGCCCACTGTAAGTGTGTATTTGTGTGTGCCTATAATATGTGTTTTATACACACCCAGCAGCTGGTTAGCAGAGGTGGTGGTGAGGTTGAACTGCTGCTCCAGATATTTGCCCAGGAAGGCAGCAAAGCCAGCGACAACAGCAATCTCCATACAGGCAGCTAAGACAATACACGTGAACACTGGGTTTGACAGCAGGTGCTTGGTCACCTTGGGAATAACTGGAGTGAAAGAGGAAGCGACAGAGTGGAGAGACAGGGAGAGAGTTCAGTGAGTGAGCCCAAAATACAGCGTAATGACAGACTAGTTTAGTCTATAGCATTCAGTAAAAGTTAAGATTGACGCTTGTTAGGCGTGAATGAAGAAACAGATGATTTATGATGCAATCAACAGACATTCACCCCCTAATTTCCAGTTTCTCTTCTAAAGTGCTGCAGAGCTGCGGATACATTTTGAGGAGGCTTCATTTTGATTGATATATTTGACAGACGTGTCTGAAACATCACGATGGAGACCGCATTTATTCCAGATGGCAAAACCTTGAAAAATGCATCGACCATATTGGACAAAAACTGCCTGCATTATTGCTGCGCAGTTTTGTGTGTTTGCCTTTAGCTTGTGCCGCCATGGCTTCTTCTAGTAATGCATCACGTTAGCTAGTATGTAATCAGATCTTACATGATTGATGGATGCTGTTGTACAAAATGAGAGCCTTACAAGTATAGCACAATGCCAGCATAACAATTACCCTATTTACAGACAAATAGACGAGAAACAAGAACGACAGTGTGAACCCAGAGAGTGACAGTCAGCATACAAAAAGTCTTTCAGCTGGAAAGCTTTAGTGCTTCTTTATGTCTGGACGGAATCATATTTAAAACCTTGACTCTAATTGTTGTTTGTTTGTTTTTTGCAAGTTACTCCCAAGAAAAAAAAATCAAATAAATCAAATTCTGATCCCCTCTCCTGCTATAGAAGTTTTTTTTTTTTTTTAACAAAAACGTCAAAAAA
This sequence comes from Cirrhinus mrigala, assembly GCA_036247105.1. Lineage (NCBI taxonomy): Eukaryota > Metazoa > Chordata > Actinopteri > Cypriniformes > Cyprinidae > Cirrhinus > Cirrhinus mrigala. The sequence continues at coordinate 16,682,225 of CM070024.1, forward strand.
CATATTTGAAACCGAATAATTTACTCGCAAAGAAACAATGCATAAGATATACAATTGCATGCATAAATCTTTGTATCTTGCAGTGTTGCTTTTGTTTGAAGAAAAATAGACAAAATACTCTTAAAGGCATGTTTTTTTTTTTTTTCAGTGCTCCATCCACCTGAATTTATTGTTATATAATAAATAAATTCCCACTCTACACTTTTTGTCTAACTGAAAAAACATTTCATAAGAAACATTAAAGTACTGCACTTCTAATAACTAGTGAAGCAAAACTGACAAAACTTAAGAGTTTTTAGTATTATTGAACATTTATTAATATTTTCAGTTTGTTATTTTACCTTTAATTTAGCTTTATTTAATTTCACTCTAGTTTTATTAGCTTTAATTTTAGCTTTATTTATTTTCAGTTTTAGTTTTTTTTGTTTTGTAATTTTAGTAAAGCTAAATTTTGATTTTGGTTTTAGTTTATTTAATTTTAGATATTTTAGTATTTAAACTTAAACTGAATGAAAATTAATATATATACTTTGTTTAAACTTTGTTTTAATTTTTTTTTCCAAGTCTCTTTTTTTTTTTTTTTTTTTACAGTGCTTCAACCACCTGACTTTATTGTTATATAATAAATAAATTCCCACCCTCCACTTTTTGTCTAACTGAAAAACATTTCATAAGAAACATGAGAGTATACACTTTTTTTAACTGCTGAAATCAGAATGAATTTACCCAATATACTTCATTCATAGTATTGTTTATATGACATTTATTAATATTTTCAATTTTAGTTAAAGTTTTAACCAATTTGTTATGAGCTTTTGTCATTTTAATTATTATTTATTTATTATTTTAGCAGTAATTTTAGCTTAATTTTATTTAATTTCAGTTTTAGTTTATTTTAACTTTCTTTATAATATGACATTAGAACTTTAGTAGTTTTTCATTTAATATTTATATTTTGTTTCAGGCAGTGTTATTTATAATAATTTATATATATAATATTTTTTGCTTAAGTTTTAATATTTTTTTTTTAAATATTCTAATCATTTTTAAAATATACCTATATATTTTTTTTGTTTTGGTTTTAGTTTATTTAATTTTAGCTATTTGTTAGTTTCAGTATTTAAACTTAAACCAAATGAAAAAAAAAATAAAATATATATATATATATATATATATATATATATATATTCTGTTATATAATAAATAAATTCCCACCCTACACTTTGTGCAACTGAAAAAACATTGTATAAGATACACGAGAGTACTGCACCTCTATTAACTGGTAAAAGCAAAATTAAATTATGCAATCTACTCTTAATGACAAAAAACAACAGTGTTGTTTTAGTATTGTTTATATGACATTTATTAATATTTTCTATTAGTTTTTATCTATTAATAATTTCAGTTTTCATTTTAAATTTAGTTGAAGTTTTAGTCATTTTGTTATGAACTTTTGTCATTTCTATTATTATTTTATTGCTATTTTTTAATATTTCAATTTAGCTTTAATTTTAGTTTAGTTTAGTAATTTTACTATACCTTTTTAAGTTTTTTATCTAATATTCAGGTTTTATTTTAGTATCATTAGAATGTTATAGTATTATAGGATACTATTATCATTTTGTTAATATTTTGAATTACACTTCATATTATTTTTTAATTTTTGAAAATTTGTTTTCATTTTAATTTTAAATTTTAGTCATTTTTATAATCGTATAAATTTTTTTATACGCCTATATAGTTTTAAATAAACTGTTTTTAGTTAATAGTTTTAGTTTAATTTTAGTTATTTGAACTTAAACTGAATTAAAATGAAAAATAAGTTTTAGTATTTTTTATCATTTTTATTCATTTTTTTTTAAATATGCCTATATAATTTTTAAGTTCTGCTTTTTGTTGTAGTTTATTTAATTTATTTTATTTAAACTTAATCTGAGTGAAAATGAAAAAAGGTACATATTTTTTGTTAAATATTTTTTATTTCAATTAATGTTTTTTTTTCTTTATGCTAAAACATAAGTGGATGGGGATGTGTAGACATTCTGTGGAAATCTGCTGAGCTTTCTACAAATTCCGTGCGGGCCGGCTAATTAGTAAGACTTAACTCTAATTGTCTAATTGCCTCCTTAGTGTACCATTAAGTATAATTAGACTTGCGATTAGAGTAAGATGTCCGGTAAAGTATAAACAGATTTAAACAAGAAGAAGACCCACATCAGGTGTTTGTGTCTAGCATTTCTTCTTATTTTGTAAAGACAACTGTAACCATATTCAGCTAAAGCAGACTAATCTCAATACGAGTGCATCGAACATCACACGGTAAATTTGGAGCTCTTATACTCAGTGAAAAGGAAGCGTTTAGGGGTTGTGTAATGTAGTGAATGGAGCCAGTTACTGGCACTGAGACCTCGGAGCTGCTGGCAGCAAGACAGGCTGTTGCTGTTGTGCTGGTAGTTTTGCACGACTCCATTGCTGGGCTTGGATTTCTCATAGTCCTGGGGTAAAGACGAGGGCAGCATGGCCTGTTCGCTCTCAAGACCTGCCTCCACCTCCTTGCTGGGCAGAGACTGGGGGAACCCGAACATGAAGAGGGCTGAGAAGAAGAGTAAGGCACCGCAGAGGAGAAAGCCGCCCCACCATGCACCGATCCAGCGGGGGTCATCAGGAGTGATGTCCAGCTTAGCTGAGAAAAGCAAATACAGAATGGTAAATACATAAAAAATGTGTAGAAAAATAAGTCTCTCACATATGCAGACACTTGAGAAAATCTAAAACAGCAAAGCAAATTACATGATGCAATTCACAGACATCTGACATCAAAACCACTGAGCTGTTCAAAGTCATTTGAAGTCACTGATAGGGCTTGGCGGTTTTGACCGAAAATCTGTATCACGGTTTCACGCCCGGTTTATCACATTTTTTTTTTTCCTGACTGAGACTTCATATAAAACTGAATGAAAGAAACAGTTGCAGAACCACTGCATTTTAGTCACGATCCAAACAAACATGCTACATGTAGCATGAGCCGTTTAAATGTCAATTAGATTGTGTAATTTCAATATTAAAGCAAAAACAGAATGGTCTGACCTTAGCTTTGTGATATCATGCTACTACATTAAACATCCGAATGAAACAAAAACAACAAACGAGGTGAATGAGACGCAAATTCGCTCTCTGACAGCAGGTGGCGCTTATAGAACTCCAACGCTATAGAGTTGTAAACAAAACAGCGCTGCGATTTTTAAATACTACATTAACATGCATTATACGGAGGAAAGATGACAAAATACCGTCTGATCTAAACTTTTCTGAAAACAATCACTTCCTCTCAGAGATACTTTGATATAAACTACGATCTTCTATTTAGTATTTAGTATTTTCTTTCAATATTTCGCATGTGAACAGTGAGCTTGATCTGCCTGCTACAGTATTTCCTCCTCTTTGCGATCGTCTCCAGCGTCTCTGGCTTCTTTTAACGGCCGTTTACAGTTGGTATATTTGTCCACTTAAACAATTAGTTGTGTGTTATTAATAGTTCTAGACGTTTTCCAACCATTAGTCAAAAGTGTATTGCAGTTAACAGGATCCCTTTTCAACTAACGACCCCTCTGTACCTTGCTTAAGCACTTATATAAGTCCACATGAGTCCACATGAAATCAAAATTAAAGACTGCTATGGCGCCCTGATTTTGAACTTCCAAAATACAGTTTAAATGTGGCTTCAAACAGGGGCGTTTCTAGGATTTTAAAACATTCGGGGCTGGTGCCAAAACATCAGGGGATAGTGGTAGTGGGTGCGAGCTTACATCATGCTCACATAAGATTTTGTTAGACAAAAGTGGTTGAACCTGGATCCTTTTAGGTGGGTCCGGGGGCATTAAACCGGGGGTTAAAGACCTTGTCACACTATTAACAATAGTAAATAGTAATCACTGCAAATAGCACACATATCAAAGTATTATAACAAAATTATAACATTACAAAAATATGTTAGACAAATAAAATAATAGATTCGAAAATGTATTTATAACTGTAACAAATATGTAATTGCATACAAAAATGGGGCCCTATTTTTTTTCCCAAATTCCTTTTTATTTTATTTTTTTCAAATTCTGTTTTCATTTTTTCTGGTCTTCTTTTTAATGGTTAAATTTAATTTTAATTAATCATGTGTAATTAATTAAAACCATGAATCTTATACAATTTACCGTCAATTTATCAAAAGTTAAGAAAATTTACATGTTTGGGACCCTATGAAATGTTTTATTTTTTCTCACTTTACATTTTATTGTTACCAAATATATTTTAGCATGTCTGTTTATTTGAATGCATAAAAACAGCTTTTATTTATTTTTACAATAGCCTTATGGAATTCTATGTTGTGTATTTTTCTGGTTATCAGATGAAGGTATAAAATATTGATTTAATTGATCTTTTAATGAAAATTATATTTTATTTTTGTCAAATAAAGGGGATTGGAAAATGTAAAACATGGAGGAAATATTGTGTGAAAAAAATGTATACTTTTTTATTAATTAATAGTAGTAGTAGTAGTACTAGGCACATACATTATACTGAATGATCAATGAAGTTAAACCTAACTTTTATTTTGACGGGTTGCCGACCTGCCGTGAATACCATTAAATTTCTGTGTATATATTTGACGCTTGTTTTACTCAAATGAAACAGTGAAAGGCTTATGAAGTGACTTTTATGCCCTCATTTAGTGAAACGGCAGACGCTAAAATCACTGCGCGTGTCAGTATTACATAGAAAACGAAACCGCGCATCTGCGCCATTCTTTCATAAAAAGACACGCAGAACATGCAGGATTCATATTTAAATAGTCTTTTGCAAAATAATATTTACAGATACTAGTCCATATCGTGACTTGATTTAAGTTTAATGACCAACTGTTGATTAATTAATTCAAACTTTGACAAATTCCGTGGAAATAATAGAGCCATACAAAAAAAAAAACATTCGGGGCTAGAGTAAAAACTTTCGGGGCTCAAGCCCCGAATGATTAGCCCTAGCGACGCCCCTGGCTTCAAACGATCCCAAATGCGGTTGTAAATGATCCCAGCCGAGGAAGAAGGGTCTTGTCTAGCAAAACGACTGGTTATTTTCATTCATTTCAAAATACAATTGAAATACTTTTTCATCTCAAATACTTGTGTATTCTGCATCAAGACAGTTAGGGTATGTCGAAAAACTCCAGTCGTATTTTCTCCCCAAACTTCAAAAATCATTTCAAAATCATCCTATATCGCTGCAGAAGTACCGACCCAGTCTTCGCAAATTGAACATGCAAAGAAGATCAAACACCCTTAACAAAAAAGGTAAAACAGCGATACAGGATGATTTTGAAGTTGAGGGAGAACATGAGATGGGAGTTTTTTGACATACCCTAACTGTCATGAACCGGTAAAAAACAGTACAAGCAAAGTGAGACAAGATGAGCGTTTGACATTAAAAAGCATATAAATTGTATTATTTTTATGAAAATAACCGATTGTTTCACTAGATAAGACCCTTCTTCCTTGGCAGGAATCGTTTACAACCGCATTTAGGATCGTTCAAAGCCGCATTTAAACTGCATTTTGGAAGTTCAAACTCGGGGCACCATATCAGTCCATTATATGGAGAAAGATCCTGAAATGTTTTCCTCAAAAAACATAATTTCTTTACGACTGAAGAAAGGCAGACATGAACATCTTGGATGACAAGGGGGTGAGTACATTATCTGTAAACTGTTGTTCTGGAAGTGGACTTCTCCTTTAAGGTTATATATAAGCTAATGTGCTCCAAAACAATGACAAAATTTGCATTTACAAAATATAAGCATTCAAAACATACAGTCTCTCACTTCCACCAATATAAATCAACGATTTGATGACATCACCCTGCACTTCAGCTTCTCATCAAACTTTCTGTCCAATCAAATGCTCCTTAGAATCCGTAGCGTCCCGCCCCCTACACTATAAATATACATTGAAGCCGCGACTGAGATCGGTCAGTTGTTTTCAAGTGTTACTATTTTCTGTATGGTGAATGGCATGAAGTGCACAATGTAGTCGATACGGAACGATTAGAGTGTAAAGTGTAAATATGCTTTTGATAGGGGCAAATGAGGTCTGGTTTCGCATTACGTCACATGAAACTCGGCAGCACACAGTCTACTCCTGCTTGACTCCATCAACGACTCTGGCCCGAGCAGATATAAATGAAACCAGGGTTGCCAGGTTTTCACAACAAAACTGCCCAATTGCTACTCAAAACTAGCTCAAAAGCCCAATCTGTTTAGAGAAAAATCACATTCCGGGGGGTAAAATAGACGTTTTTTTGGCAGGGTTCCTCTGGTAAAATTAGCTAAATATTACGTTATTGGGGTCGCTTCAACCCACGGACATGAAAAACAGCCAGCGGCAACATTCTGAAAGTAGCCCAGTTCTGTGGGTAAACCGTGGACTTGGCAACACTGAATGAAAAGCTATTGGTTACTTTAAAAAGGGGGCCTCTGGTCTCCTTTCCCAAAACGGAAGCGCTAGCTTTAGCCGTAACGCTTTTTTAGTTAAAGTTTGCAGGCTTGCCTTAGCTTTGGAATAACGCTGCACTTTAGTGGATCTTTAAAAATTCACACCTTATGTAATTCACACCAGTTTAATGTTTGAAGCAGTATATTGCCCAGCACTGAGCAATTCAGTAAGTCTTATTCTACTAAAAATGTTTGTCTAAAGAGATTTTATTGCTATCCACCTTATTCTCCAATGCCTATGGGTGAGATGTCCGGTTCATTTGCCACTATAGCGAAATAAGGAGAAGAATAACAACGTGCGGTAAAACTGTTTGCACTACAAACTATAATTAAGATAATACATTAAGATTATATGGTAAGACACCAATTTGCAATATCAAGCAGCAAAACGAGCTGTTTTGTACAGCTAAAAAAGCTGGACGCGGAAACCTGACCCATAAAATTTACAAATGGCTGCGCCTGCTCTTACTTGAAGAAAAATAAGTGGATATTTGGTGCAACAGATGGAGCTGAAATGACCAAACTGCTTAAACAGAAAGGGATTTAATTCACTTTTGACAACATAATGTATCAGCAAGTAGGAGTGAGCATCCTAGGAGTGAAAAATTCTTTGTCCTTTTCTTTTTCAGTTGATTCTCTCGTTGATTATTGATCGTGACAGTGAGACAGAATATGAGGCCTTGTGCTTTCAATTATTCAGCAGATGCAAGAGCTGTGTTGGTGGGAAACAAAATGCCTTGCAGCAGTTTTCTGTTGTTCTAAACTGAGTGTTTGGGTTGTATTTGGAGATACAGATGACGAACTGAAACTCACTTGTGTCGATGAACAGAGCATCCACATAAAAGTTGGTACAGACAGATCCCAGGATGAAACCGCAAGCAGGTCCAAACACCAGGGTGGAAAAGAGTATACCTGAAATACAACAATTAAAATGAATCAGAGATCATATTCTGGAAACATTATCCATTTTCCACAAGTTGGTATGATTCTTTTGGGTCTACATGAAATGTCTACAACATACTTTGGTTAAAATTCCTCAATGGTCATGTAAAACAACCCCTTTTTTACCTTGTCAAAAACAGCTCTGTTCACAGCAACCTGTTTTGGTGTATGTCTCTTTAAATGATAATGAGCTACTGCTCAGCCCACCCCTCTCTTCCATTTTTTGTGTATTCAGTGGCGTGTCACAATCAAAAGCATTGCTTACGAGACATTGTTGCTACATCTGCTCGAGCGTGAAGAAAATGGTCGACAGCGTACAATTGGCTGAGGGTGGAAATGTGCTAATACGGGACAATCAATCATTGGTCGTGGGCGGGGCTTGAGCAATATGACATCATACTGCTCAGAAAAACAAAACTGCTTGACAATTAAGACTGTTTAGGTTTTTATGGATTAAAAAAAAAAAGATTTGTATTGTTTCATGTATTTGTATCATTGTTAATTTGTATCAAGAAACATTTATATGCAAACACCATGTAAAAGTGCAATTTGCATCTGATATCCCCTTTAAAATTATAACAGTTAGAAACATTTGTTGTTATATATGTTTAGATTTTTACAATTAATATTCTCTAAAATAAATCTAAATAAAATTCTATTTGTATGGTATTATTATGGAAATTACATTTTAAATATAAGGACTTTCTATAAAATAAATGTAAACATTTTCTAACCAAGTTTATGATATAAAACAACAGTGATACATTTTTTCACAATTAATATTATCTAAAATAAATCTAAATACAATTTTAGCTTTATGGTATTATTATTTTTTTATTAAAATGACACTTTATAATATAAGGATATTATATAAAAAAGAAGAAAATGTTCTCTAATTAAAAGTTCACAAAATAAATAAACAGTAATCAGTTTTTCACAGTTAATAATCTCTAAAATTAATATAAATAAAATCCTAGCTGTATGGTATTATTATTAAAATGTCATTTTATAATATAAGGATATTATATAAAAAAACAAGTAAATGTTCTCTAATTAATATAAGGATATTATATAAAAAAACAAGTAAATGTTATCTAATTAAGTTCACAAAATAAATAAAGAGTAATCAGTTTTTCACAGTTAATATTTTCTAAAAATTAATATAAATAAAATCCTAGCTGCTTGGTATTATTATTAAAATGTCATTTTATAATATAAGGATATTACATTAAAAAACAAGTAAATGTTCTCTAATTAAGTTCACAAAAAAAAAAAAATAGAGTAATCAGTGTTTCACAGTTAATATTCTCTAAAATTAATATAAATAAACTCCTAGCTGTATGGTATTATTTTTATGAAAATTACATTATATAATATAAGGATATTACATAAAATAAAAGTAAATGTTCTCTAATTAAGTTTCTAATATAAATCAACAATAAACAATTTTTCATTATTAATATTCTTTAAAACAAATATAAATAAAATTCTAGCTGCATGGTATTATTATTAAAATGTCATTTTATAATATAATGATATTACATTAAAAAATAAAACAAGTAAATGTTCTCTAATTAAGTTCACAAAATAAAGAGTAATCAGTTTTTCACAGTTAATATTCTCTAAAATGAATATAAATAAAATCCTAGCTGTATGGTATTATTTTTATTAAAATTACATTATATAATATAAGGATATTACATAAAATTAAAGTAAATGTTTTCTAATTAAGTTTATAATATAAATCAACAATAAACAACTTTTCATTATTAATATTCTCTAAAACAAATATAAACACAATTCTAGCTGCATGGTATTATTATTAAAATGACATTTTATAATTTAAGAATATTATATAAAATAGAAGTAAATGTTCTCTAATTAAGTTTATAATATAAATCAACAGTAATCAGTTTTTCCACAATATTACAACAGCAGGGAATTTTTTAAATTTTTACAGCCACAAGGTGGCGCACTCAAACCAAGGAAAGGTTTCTTCTATAGAAGACAGATTTGCTATCAGAAATACATGGAAGGCACATTTTTATATGAGAAATGTTTCAGTGGCTATGCAGTGTTAAGTTTTCATCCTTTCCCCAATTTATTTTCACCCACATTTCCCAAAACAACACAAATTAATTCAAACAAGCAAAGGCTAACAGAAACTATTGCTATATATATAAAAAAAAACAATTATAGACTGCATATGCTGTTATTTGAAACTACATATTCCAAGATCAATATGAATACTATGTATAGTAATACTAAAACTACAGTATAACACACTGCCTTCCCAAACTATGAGCACAAGCTGCCTGAACAAATACTCCAAGTGAAGAATGAGAACTAAATTCCACATAGTCAGAGTAATTCACCAGTTCTTGACAGGTTTGCATACAATGCAAGAAAAAAGGGGATTTGCTTTTGAGCGGAATGGAGTGGCAGAGCTCCGAACAGACGACGCTGTGCTGGCACCTATCAGAAGCGGCAGACATCTGGGGCACAAATCCCTATTAATATGCTGTCAAAAAGTGTGACAGCGGCCCAGCAATAGCCCTGCGGGTCACATGCAGCTTCTGAGATTATCAAGCCTTTATCCAGGCACTCTCATCAGCTTTCCTCATCCTCTGCCATTCTCTTATTAAAGCACACACAATATTGTTTCATTAAGCAATGTGTGCCGGTGCTATCGCAAAAAGCGCTCTTCTCTTCTGAAAATGTTCCCACCATGATTATTCAGCAAAGAAAAAGATAAAAGGCTCCAGTGACTGTGCCAAATGTGTCTTGCAGAGTGTAAGCAGAACTGCGATTTGACGGTAACAGGACTGACACTCACATTTAGTTGTAATTTATAACACCTCTGAGTCAATGGGGTACAGCAAGCTGAAAGGACAATGACAGACAGCTAAAAAACACAAATGGCCAGTCTGTTAGTGACAGGTGTTGAGTTTGACGTTGCTTGTGTCAGCTTTTTATGTCCTCAATACAGACGTACTAATCTTATAGAGAGTTTGGGAGTAAAAGAGCTGCCCTAAAAAAAGCATTTAAAGGGATAGTTCACTCAAAAATGAAAATTCTGTCATTAACTACTCTTATGTCATTCCAAACCTGTGAGACCTTTGTTCAACTTTGAAACAAATTAAGATATTTTTGATGAAATACGAATCTTTCTGACCCTGCATTGACAGCAACAAAACTAACACCTTCAAGGCCCAGAAAGGTAGTAAGGACATCATTAAAACTGACATCAGTGGTTCAACCTTAATTTTATGAAGCTGCAAGAATACTTTTTGTGCGCAAAGAAAACAATAATGACTTTATTCAACAATTTCTTCTCTTCCGCATCAGAAAGATTTCAGATTTCATCAAGATGAACAAAGTTCTTATGCGCTTTGAACAACATGAGGGTGAGACAGAATTTTCATTTTTGGGTGAACTATCCCTTTAAATTACTGATATTATAACAATTATAAATATAACTGGAAACCGTGTAGATTGTAACATGAATTTATATAGCTAAAAACCCAATTCATTTTTATCGATTCACAAATTGGATAATATTTTGACCTTAAAATCTAAGTATTTTTATTTTTAGGTCAAACATCAAAATACATAGAAATACACTACTAGTCAAAAGTTTTTGAACAGTGAGATTTTTTATTTACTTTATTTTTTTTTTTAAAGAAGTCTCTTCTGCTCACCAAGCCTGCATTTATTTGATCCAAAGCACAGCAAAAACAGTAAAATTTTGAAAAAATGTTACTATTTAAAATAACTGTTTTCTATTTGAATATATTTTAAAATATAATTTATTCATGTGATTTCAAAGCTGCATTTTTAGCTTTGTTACTCCAGTCTTCAGTGTCACATGTCCCTTCAGAAATCATTCTAATATTCTGATTTGCTGTTCAACAAATATTATTATTATTATTATTATATATTTTTTTCAGGTTTCTTTGATGAATAGAAAGTTCAGAAGAACAGCATTTATTTGAAATAGAAATCTTTTATAACATTATAAATGTCTTTATCATCACCTTTGATCAATTTAAAGCATCCTTACTAAATAAAGTATTAATTTCCATAATTTCTTTCCCAAAAATTAAACTAACTCCAGACATGTTTTTTGAACAAACCAGCACATTACAATGATTTCTGAAGGATCATGTGACACTGAAGACTGGAGTAATGATGCTGAAAATTTAGCTTTAATCAAAGGAATAAATTACACTTTAAAATATATTCAAATAGAAAACGGTTATTTTAAATAGTAAAAATATTTCAAAATTATGCTGTTTTTGCTGTACTTCGAATCTAATAAATGCAGGCTTGGTGAGCAGAAGAGACTTCTTTAAAAAACATGAAAAATCCTGGTAGTGTAAATGCAAATAAATCATTAATATTATAACAATTTTAAATATTATAACTGGGAACCAAGTAAACGATAAAATGAATTCGACTGAAAACCCAGCTCAACCCACTGAAAACCACACTCATCAACTTCGGAGAAACATCACTTTGATGCCTGTGTTGAAACAAAAGTTGCATGCTACATGCTAGACTGCAACCTTTGATCAGTGAGCTGGAATTCCTCACGTACTGCTTAACGTGCCTTATACGGTGACAATTCTCAATCTCTACACTGAAAACCTTCCAGATGACACATTAATGCAAAAGGGCATCCTTTAATAGACCTACACCAACCCGCAATCCAACCCACATACAGAGGCACGCCATATCTGAGTGCTGGCGCTGCATTTCAGCGTCAGATAGATAGAGCTGAAGCCATACTAAGGTCATTCGGCCCAGAGGAAGAGACTTCACACCACACCGAGCCAGTGCGACGCTTGAACCACTTATAAGGCAGAAGCACAACAGATGTGGCTCCCTATCCTCCAGCAAGCAATTAATGAGTCTGTCTGGAAAAAATGAGTCACTTTACCAGTCCCTACGTTACAATGCCTCAGATCAAAGTGGGAGTTTAAATGTGTGTGTGAATGCTTGTTTGTCTGTTTCCTGAGCTTCTGGCCATCTAAGGGAGTGTACTCACACATACACACGTACACATTGCAAGCCGCGTGTCCTGTTAGAAACCACAACCACAAGCTCTGTTCTCAATTTACAGAACATCTTCACGTTTCCCTTGAATCGCATAGGAACAGGTTGTTGTGAAATGTTTTTATTCAGTTTTGATACAAATTACCACTTACTGACAGTTAGAGGCGGTGGGGACTTTTTAAAGGGACAGTTCACCCAAAAATCGGAACACAAATTAAGATATTTTTGATGAAATCCGACAGCTTCCTGATTCTGCAACGCAACTGACATGTTTAAGGTGCAGAAAGGTAGTAAGGACATCATTAAAATAGTCCATGTGACATCAGTGGTTCAACCGTAATTTTACAAAGTTACGAGAATACTTTTTAAGCTCAAATAAAACAAAAAACAAAATAGCAACAGTCTTGGACGGGTGTTCACAACGGTACCTCATATGAAAGTTGCATTGCTGTCTATGCAGGGTCAGAAAGCTCTCGGATTTCATCAAAAATATCTTAATTTGTGTTTTGAAGACGAACATACAATTTTAAAATGTATAATGTGGCAAGCAAGTTTGGAATAAGATTTTTAATGTAATTTTTACTACTTTTTTTTCATTCAGGATGCATTAAATTGATCAAAAGTGAAAGTAAAGATTTTAAATGTTAGAAAAGATCTCTATTTTAAATAAACGCTGTTTTTTTCGACCTGATCTTATGACGACTTTTTCGCAAAACGCGAAATACGTACCGATGAGTACATATCACTGCCTTTTCCGACAGGAATTAACACTAGAGGCGGTAAAACAGCGAGCACTTGTAATCGTTTTCGTACACAGTTATGATTACAGCTCCATATGTTTTGCTTTCCGGATGTAACAAGCTTGCTCGGTAGCTTAGGGAGCATGAAACTGGACTTAGGATCCAGAATCCTTGGGTACGAATCCTGTGAAAAACATGACTCACAATGAAAGAAGTGAAAGATGAGAGATTGAAAAACAAGTTAAAACGTCATGCTTGCGATTGTGTTTTTATGTCACATTCGCTTTCGTTCATACTATTGGGTAGTTTTAGGTGTAGTGCAGATGGTACGTTATTTTAAAACGTCATGGAGCATTAGAGTTATAGTGCCACTCAACGGACACTTCAAGTCAGAACTCCGGTGATACCAAAACCAATGCCACATAAAACATACCATAGGTATGTTAAACCGAACACTGTTGATTTAAACCGTCACATTCTTTACTTATTATTATTATTATTTCTATTTATTTATTTAGTTAGTTAGTTAGTTAGTTAGTTAGTTCTATGTGTTATATTTCTAAAGGGTTCTGTATTTGTTACATGTAAACATTGTCACATTCACTACCTGCATAATAAAAAAACATATTTTGCTTCTTGCAAAAAAGTTCCCACAGGTAAGTTTTCGTCATGAGATCAGGTTGGTTCTTTTGAGTATAAAAAAAAAAAAAAAATCTATAAAGGTTTCCACAAAAATCTTTTCCACTGTTGATAATAATAAGAAATGAAAAAAAAAAAAAAAACAATTTACTGTGTACTGTGTGTAATTAATATGTATATATATATATATATATATAAATACAAGCACATTCATGTGTATATTTAAGAAATATTTACAAGTATTTATTACAATTTTTCTAGAATTTGTATTATATATAAATAAAAATATTTTGTGCATAAATAACATATTTCTCTCAAATATATACATTAATTTGTGTGTATTTATGTATACATAATAATTACACACAGTACACACACATATATTACGCAAACTCAAACTTTTATTTTGTATGCGATTAATCACGATTAATCGTTTGCCAGCCCTAATGTTGATAATAATAATAATAAGAAATGTAAAAAAAAATATATATATATATATATATATATACACACACACACACATACATTAAGGCTGCCAAACGATTAATCGTGATTAATCGCATACAAAATAAAAGATTGAGTTTGCCTAGTATATGTGTGTGTACTGTGTGTAATTATTATGTATATATAAATACAAACACATTCATGTATATATTTAAGAAATATTTACAAGTATATGTATTTATTACAATTTTTCTAGAATTTATATTATATATAAATAAAAAATATTTTGTGCATAAATAACATTTCTCTCAAATATATACATTAATTTGTGTGTATTTATATATACATAATAATTACACACAATACACACACATATATTAGGCAAACTCAAACTTTTATTTTGTATGCGATTAATCGCGATTAATCGTTTGCCAGCCCTAATAAATAAATAAATATATTAAGATTTTGTTTTAGTCTCAGTCTTCAGGTTTCACAGTGATCTGGTGAGGAAAAAAAAACTGTGCATGAAAACACTAGTAAAGGCATGGTGTTGGATTCACAAGAAACAGCTGCAGAGTTTCCATCCCAACTGTTGTGCTGCCCAGTGGAAGGCACTGTGGTGTTTTCACTGTATGTTGCCTTAGAGACTGTGCGTATGTTTGCATCTATGTATGCCGATTGCTCATAGCAACGCTTCAGCACTGACTACCCTCACAGGAAACCTCAAAAAGGCAGCAGAAATCTTGCAATCACCTTTCAAGAATAGAGACAGTTAGTTTGAGCTGATGACCCCACCACAGTGAGAACAGAAAAAATTTCCATCAGCTTTTTCAGAATGCGGTTTCTTTCTACATAAAGCAAAATAACAGGTTTCGTGTGATTGATAAGCATCGCTTCTAGTAAAAAAACGTCATAATTAACCATATTGAGCTGGGATGGCTTCGATAAGAAAATCAAAACTGAAGTCCTAGAGTGAGCCTCAAAATGGTAATGAGTGTCTGTCTTTCTGCTGCTTCTCCAAAACTGTGTCTGTCCTGAGTGTCCTTTCATTTTTATTTCTCATGGGGATGTGTAACATATATAGGGTTCATATAAACCTCCTGACTTTCATGGACACAAAACTGGGCCTTTAGTCACAGGAGGAATGGGCTACTTCCTACATCCTCTCCTCTAATCATCAACGTGCAGGTAATTATGTCCAATTTACTGCATGGTACAAATTCGGTGGTAAGCATTTTTAACTTTACGACTTAAATCATCATTAAAGAAAAGAGCAAGTATTAAAATGGCATGCTGGGTAAGGCCCATGATTCACTTAAATACCTTGGAAATTGGTCTTTCTTCCAGGAAGTCTTGTTTGGGTACCAAGGAAAAACATTTATGTGTGGCCTATTCTCCACCGCCACATTTTAACATCCACTTCCAGCACAGCCTAGACATAATGGTATAATGCTGCAGCCTTTCATTGCCTGAAATGTCTTTTTAGAGGACATTTACTGAAAATTACACGTGAATCAGCTAAGCGTCTGTGATCATGAACGCTTGACAACCCTTCAAGAAAGGATATTCAAGGAAGCATTAAACTGTGTCTACTTTCCATACCTTATAATGTAAAACAATTAATTTAGCAAGTGTATAAGACCTAAAATAGCATTTTTTTGTCAGTGATGCATTAAAGCATATGGTAGTGGGTGTTAGATGAGTTTAATGAGGTGTAAAATCACGATGGTTTGTTAAATTATTATACGAGACAGTATTATGTTACACTGTGTCCCATTTAATGATAAATCACAAAACACTGTATGCAGATTGCATTTAGGGTAAATAATAAGACAAATGATTTTCAATATTCTAATTCAATATTCAAAACAATTGCTCAATTTTAAAGATTTGAACAGAAGCTGTTTTTTTGTATTTCACACAACAGACCACGCTTACATCTCAGCAGTACGTCATCAGTTATGATGAATTCAGAATGCTAAATATCTGAAGTGCAAGGAAAACAAAGCATTGTAAAGTAAAAGAATTAACATTGTTCTTATAGAAAGAGCGTAAAAAAAAATGGGCTTCTCACACTGATGATATCACTAACCCTGTTAGAAAGAGCTGTTAAATTGTTAACCCAAGATCTACTGCATCCTCTGGTTGCATGTTTAACATATTTCACACTTTACTTTGGGTTAGTAATTCTTAAAGGGGCAGTACACCCAAAAATGAACATTTTGTCATTAATATTTACCCTCATGTCATTCCAAACCCACAAGACCTTCACAAAGAACACAAATGAAAATATTTTTTGATGAAATCTGAGAACTTTCGTGAATGTATTCTTGTAGCTTCATAAAATTACAGTTGAACTGATTTGGATTGGATCTTGGATTTCATCAAAAATATATTTACGCCACAATTTTAATGTCACTGCAACCCCGACAAAAACATATTGTTTATTAATAAATGCTATAACTTGGATTTAACCAAAAACTGCTTTTTTTCAAGCACACTGTAAAAAGTTTTCACCACTTTCAACTAAAATCTTAAAAACTTAAGTTCAGCAGCTGCCTTAAGATATTAAGTTAAATAAACTTAAAACTACAAGTTATTTCAACTCACTACAATAAAATTAGTTGTACTAAGTTGATTTAACTTATGAGTTGACATTACTTACTTAAAAAAGGCAGCTGCTGAACCTGAATGAAAACTTGCAGGCACGAGTATTGTTTCCTTATAGGTACAAAGAAATTGTAGTTGAGCTTCAACTGCTTTGTGATTATTATAACTTGCTGCAAGAGACTTTTTTCCTGTCATAATCCGGACTGAGCTTACAAAGCAACTCCACCTGTGTACGTAATTCCACCAGAGCTTATGCGACATACACACGCACACACACACACACACACACACACGCACTCCCGCAAAATTGCATGAGCAAGCAGGCACATTGTCACAAATCTGGTCGGTGTCCCGCTGTCCGCTCACCACCAGATGTCACTCTCACCCCATCACCACACTCTGACTGTTGCACCACACCCCGGACTACATCTCTGTGTTTCTTATTCCCTCGCCTGGCTCCCCGTTTTCGACTGATCGCCGCCTGCCTTCGTATTATCGCTTTATAAAGGACTATTCTCTCGTCTCGCCTCTGACACTCCAGTTACTGTTGATTTGACCCTGCCTGTACGAACATGTATCTGTCTCGTCCCAATAATAAAGGCTCGCAAGTGGATCCCCTCGCCTCTCGTCCTTTACTCCGTGTTACAGAACAATCCGTCAACAAGGATCCAGCAGCTCAGGACCCCGCAGTACAGATCATGCTCCTCAAGCAAGGCGAGCGACCAGTTGAAGAGTATGTTATGGACTTTTATGCATTAGCACATCAGACTTCTATGAGTGATCTGTGTCTGATGATATTTTTCCGTGGAGGGCTCTCTGAACCTTTCGGCTCCTTAATGCCAATGTATCAGCCCCATTGGACTATAAGCCAATATCTGAACTTTGCACTCCAGATCAGCGGTTCCTCGCTCACCGTGGGTGTCGCGGGGAAGCAATGCGACATCGCGGTAACGCCGGCCGTGCAACCCGCCCGTGTAATGGCGGCCGTGCCGGCGCGCGCTCACAAGATGGCGGCGACGGCGGAGCCTGTTCACAAAATGGCGGCGAAAACAGAGCTCCGTCACGTCACAGCTGCCATACAAGAGCCATTTAAAGTTACAGCTACATTTCCTGAGTCAAGTCAAGTTTCCAAGTCTACCCAAGTTGCAGCTGTGTTTCCTGAGTCAAGTCAAGTTTTCAAGTCAAGTCAAGTTGCAGCTGTGTTTCCTGAGTCAAGTCAAGTTTCCAAGCCAAGTCAAGCTACGGCTGTTGTTCCAGTGTCAAGTCAAGCTACGGTCCTGGTTCCTGTGTCAAGTCAGGTTAAAGCTGTGTTTCCTGTGTCAAGTCAAGTCAAAGCTATCGTTCCTATCTCAAGTCAAGTTACAGCCATCTTTCCTGAGCCAAGCACTGTCAAGATGAACGTCACGCCAGAGCCTCTGCACAAGATGGCCGTCACGCCAGAGCCACTGCACAAGATGGCCGCCTTCCCCAAGCCTGTTCACAAGATGGCCGCTGTCTCCAAGCCGTACCACAAGATGGCCGCCATCCTAGAACCCTCGGCCAGCACTTGGACGCCGCCTGTGGTCATGATGGCCCACGTGCTGGACTCACCCCTAATGACGGTATGGGCAGCTAAGATGCCGCTCCTTCACGCCGCGGCGGCTACCCCGGGGTCAAGTCAGGCTTCCGAGTCAAGTCAAGACACAGAGTCAAGTCAAGACACAGAGTCAAGTCAACAGTAACTGGAGTGTCAGAGGCGAGACGAGAGAATAGTCCTTTATAAAGCGATAATCCGAAGGCAGGCGGCGATCAGTCGAAAACGGGGAGCCAGGCGAGGGAATAAGAAACACAGGGAACTAGAAACCAGAGAACACTAAACAATGGGAGAAACACTATCAACAATCCGTCACTAGCATGGGGAAAGACCGGGGCTTTTATGGTGCTGCTGATTGGTCACATGTGCTGACGCAATCAGCGTGATGCATGACGGGAGATGTAGTCCGGGGTGTGGTACAACAGTCAGAGTGTGATGATGGGGTGAGAGTGACATCTGGTGGTGAGCGGACAGCGGGACACCGACCAGATTCGTGACACACATATTCTGTACTGCACTGTTACTTTCTAATGTACTTTCAGTGCTAAAAATCATTTAGTCAACAGAACCACCTGCACTGTGTTCCAACATAAATCAAAGACTCTGAACTGAGGGGCATGAAACAACAGTCAAATTCTCAGATGTTGCAGTGTCAGACCTAGTAAACCAGGCTGTTTTAGACACGGAACAGACACTGTCACAGAACGAGCTTTCCTGTTCATCTTTCGAGTATGTAACATGTGCCCTTTAGAGCCTGTTGACAGACTGACAGCGAAAAACATCCGCAGTGACAATGAAGCGATTGGACTAGACATTTACGCAGCGAAGCAATGCAAGAATTACACAAACAAAGTTAGGTCAGGGACTTACTCATGTTGAAAATTTCACTTTCTGTTCCTTCATTCCTGTTTCAGAATGTAAAGGTGCAATACTTTCGTTTTCAGTAGGGGAGTTTGTAACACCATCAGTTGAACTAGTTAGACAAGCTATGCAGGGATGAAATTATTATCAAACATGACCACTATTATAATACTTTATATGAAATATCTGTTAAATGCTGAAGGAGTCATTCTCAGTCAGTTTTGTAGCAGGGCAGAAGAAATCTAACAGTAGGAATTTATCTAGCAGTTTCAAAGGCAAACAGCAGGATAACAACAGCTGGCCAGTGTGTCTGATAAGCTTGATGTGATGTTTTTTTCTCAAAGACAGACAGTATTTTTTAAAGTAGATTATGTACAAAGTCAATACAAAGATGCGAATCAACGCAAATTTGCACGGGGTAATGTGATTGCTGCAAATGCATGTTATTCGCCTCAATCGTGTCTTCCACACAAATCGAAAAATTCAAACTCAAGCAGGAAATTTGCCTGACACGTTTGTTTGTTTGTTTGTTTGTTACGCGTTGTTGGTGTGTTTACACCAAAAGCGAATTATGTTATTTGCAAAGTCAATGTAAAGACACGAATAGAGGTGAATAGGGGCGATGCGAATGATACAAAATATGTGGCACGTTTTACACCAATTTAATTATTTGTGCGAGTATATTACATGCAAAGTCAATAAAAAAAGACGGAATTGATGCAAAATGTGACTTGGATGCTGCAAAATGTGTGATGCATTTGCCGTGAATGTGCAGTATTTGCTTCAATCGCGTCTTCCGCACAAGTCGAAAAATTCCAACTCAAGCAGGAAATTTGCGAATGCCGCAAAGTGCGCAAAGACTTTACCACTAACGCGTGATATTTACCTCAAATATGTCTTCCGTGCCAGTTGAAACATTTCAATCTGAGCGGGAAGTTCACATGATGCATGGTCACGCTAGCCAATCAGCGAAGAACTTACTGACACATCTGGTTGTATAAGGAACTGAAGGAGAGTATGTGCGATGGGGGGAAAAACATTAATCTAGAGCGATAACGCAATGCGAAAATTCGCTTCACTTCTGGCATTTACACTGAGCAATGGTGTGTTCACACCAAACGAGAATTTAATTATTTGCGCGAATAGATCAATGCAAAATCAATGCAAAGACGCGAACAGAGGCGAGTTCATGTGGGGCGATGTGAATGATGCAAAATACGTGACGTGTTTGCCGCAAATGCGCGATATTTGCCTTAGGTGCATCTTCTGGGCAAGTTAAAAAAATTTCAAGTCGAGCGGAAAATTCGCTTAGCGCATTGTCGCATTGTTTAGTTAATAGAAGTTAATTGATAAATAAAATCTATTTATGGCATTACAGTATTTTTGACAGCATCCTCATTTTAAAGCATTTTTACACAAGTGCTTAAAACTTTAACAGTACTTTGCAGGTAGGTTTCTTGAAGCATCTTGGAGATGTTGCCAAGGTTTCTAGATTTAGTCTCAGTTTATTCTGTTTCTTCATGTCATTCCAGACAGACTGTATGATGAGGAGATCAGATCTCTGTGTGGAGCACTGGCTGTTGTCAGACTCCTTGTGCAAACAAAAATCTATTACAATTATTACAAATTACAAATCTATTACAAAAATTATTACAATTAATGGCAAACTGAATGTTTGGAAATGCAAACTGATATTTCCTACTCACACACTACAGCAAAAGATAGAAATAACTGACTTAAAACCATTTTTTTGTTGGTGAAAATACTAGTGGCCTAAGACTTTTGCACAGTACTGTATTCACTTTGCTTTCAGTATTTACACAGAGTAATGGCATGTTCACACCCAATATGAGAACCCAAAGTCAACGCAAATCGATGCAAATTTGCGCCGAACGACGCGATGGCTGCAAACGCGCAATATTCGGCTCAATCACGTCTTCTGCGCAAGTTGCAAAATTTCCAACTCAAGCAGGAAATCTGCATGCGTTATCATGCAAGCCAAACAGCTTATTGACATCTCACAAAATCTAGGAGAGCACATACAATGTTTTCATTTGCGCGAGCGACACAAAAACATTCCCACGAGTAAAATAGAGCGAAAACGTGACGTGAATATTCAATTCACGTTCGGAATTCACACAGAGTTATGGTGTGTTTACATTAAAGTGAATTATATTATTTGCAAAGTCAATGTAAAGACACAAATAAAGGGCAATAGGGGCGATGTGAATGATACAAAATGTGTGACAAATCTTCTGTGTAAGTTGAAAAATTCCAACTCAAGCAGGAAATTTACATGACGCATTTGTAGCTTAGTGCAATGAATAAATCAATATTTATCACTCAAACTTGTCCTTTGCTTTCAAACCACATACATTAGATGCTGTTAGATGCATCACATCAGGTTTGCTATCAGTAATTATAAGCCATCAAGTCTCATAAGTCACATTTAATTGTTTATATTTGATTGTGAATATGGATTTATGTCATACAATATCCTGACATAAAATCCTGATCAAAGAAATATATGTGTCCCTTCTCTTCATTTCTCCCCTGCTGTTCAAACACATCAAACTGTCTGTCACTCACAGACTAATGCTACACGCCACTGACCAGAGGACTGTCAGTCTGAATCTAAGCTCGGATGTTGACGCAGTGTTTTTGACAAAACAAAGATTGTACCAGAAATACTTTATAAAATATTGTAGCCTTAATCTCAAACATGATTTCAAAAGCCAAAAACCTAATCCTGTGTGTCTATATAAAGAAAATCTTTTACGTAATAAAGCCACAGTCGTGCCACAGCGAAACTGGTCAAATCAACCCAGTGCAAATAAATTTAAGGTGAAAACAATGCAAATATGTACTTTTCCTATGGCGCATTATGCACACAGACACACATTGTTTCCGATGTAGGGATCTCGAGAAGCCAGGAGGCTTTTGATTTCTGTCCAAGCAGTTTAGGACTGTTTGGTTTTCCCAGGGCGTGGGAGGAATTTTCTCAAATTCCCCGTCTAAGAACTTCACTCCGTCTGGCATCTGGAACATGAGGCGAAAAAAGGGCATAAGCAATCTCTCAGATTATATAATTCACAACCTGCTTGACACACACATTCTGGCTTTATCGGAAAATGGATTTCTATTTTAGACTACCCAGGCTGTTTGATGCTGAAAGATTTATGCGTCAGCCAACTATAAATAAAAACAAATAAACACGGATGATAACAAGGATTATGATTACATGATTATGCAACTATAGCTTGTCACATGAGGTAATTGCCTCAAAACATGGATCTGGAGCACAACGGGGCTTTTATTTTGAGGTGAACCTGTCGACTGCTTGTCAGCGTTTGAGCGACGTGCCTCGTATTATGAAAGTGACAGCGAGGAATGGATGTTGCCATTCAAAATAGAGAGGAAATGTACTCTCTGCAGGGGGAATTAGAGTTTATGGACCATCATAGAGCTT
The DNA here is from genome assembly GCA_036247105.1 of Cirrhinus mrigala. Lineage (NCBI taxonomy): Eukaryota > Metazoa > Chordata > Actinopteri > Cypriniformes > Cyprinidae > Cirrhinus > Cirrhinus mrigala. The sequence goes on from CM070024.1 coordinate 16,705,099, forward strand.
GTGAAGGGTCACTGAATGTCCTCCTCCAGGTCACTTTCCACATTTCATTTTAACAAGCAGTCACTGTGACAGCATCTGTGGACTCCTGTGGATTTGTTCTCGTAACTTGTTTCCAAGAGATACACATCACTAGCAACACATCGCAGGAAAGCAAACACACCCGAACATCTGAAGAGTCGGCGCTTAATGACACGATTACAGACTGCTCACAAATAATATCTCGCTAGGGCATTGTAATATAATCTGTACTTAGGATAACAAGATATTATGACTTTGGTATCTTTATGGACATAAATGTGTCAGAAAAGGCAAACGCACTGTACTTACTATTTATGGCTCTAGATGGGTGTTTCCTCAACTTCAGGCTCTTTTATGAGCAAAAGGTTTTTTTTTTTTTATTTTAATAACATTTAATCTTTCTAAATTGTTAACAGATTCTTTTTCCTTTTTTAAATGAAGATCACACTACAATTGTAAAACTTCATCATATGAGATGTTATATGTGTAGAAAACAGGAAAAACAAGGTGAGTATTATTTGTCAACAGAATACTTGATTTTTCCATCATCTCATTTCCAATCAACCTGTAATTTAGTGAAATTACGTGAAAAAGTCAAATGCAATTTTCCACCACTGTCATTTCAATCACAAAAATGCCATTAAACAAAATACGTCATTTGAGATGTGGCAAAAATGACACTATATATATATAAAAAAAAGGTTATTGCGACTTTTTATCTCACAATTCTGACTTCTTTTCCAAGAATTGTGAGGTATAAACTGATATAAACTCACAATTTCTCAACTTTTTTCTCGCAAATGCGAGTTTGTATCTCACAATTCTGACTTTTTTCTTGCAAATGCGAGTTTGTATCTCACAATTCTGACTTCTTTTCCCAGAATTGTGAGATATAAACTGATATAAACTCACAATTCTGACTCATTTTCTCCGAATTTATATAAACCCACTGCGTTGCAAGTCGCAATTCTGAGAAATTAAGTCAGAATTGCAAGTTTATATCTCTGAATTCTGACTTTATTTCTCAGAATTCTGACTTTTTTCTCAGAATTGCAAGTTTATGTCTCACAATTCTGACTTTAGAACAAGAACATTGCGAACATTTAATCTTTCTAAATTGTTAACTGACTCTTTTTTTTTTTTTTACATGAAGATCTCACTACAAGTGTAAAACTTCAGCATATGAGATGGGATGTGAGGAGAAAACAGGAAAAACAAGGTAATTATCATTTGTGAACAGAATACTTGACTGTTCCATCATTTCATTTCCAATCAACCTGTAATTTAGTGAAATTATGTGGAAAAAGTCAAATGCAATTTTCCACCACCGTCATTTTAATCACAAAATGCTATTAAACACAATACGTCATTTGAGAAGTAGCAAAAAAAACGATAAAAAAAACAGGTTACTGCGACTTTTTATTTCACAATTCTGACTTCTTTTCCCAGAATTGTGAGATACAAACTGATACAAACTCACAATTCTGACTCTTTTTCTCAGAACTGATATAAAGAAATAAAGTCAGAATTGCAGGAGAAAAACAATTCTGACTTTTTTCCCCACAATTAAGAGACATAAACTGGCAATTGTGAGATATAAAGTCGAAAAAAGACTGAGACGTTCTCAGAATTGCGAGTTTATATCTCACAATTCTGACTTAGCTTGCAACTGTGTTGCAAGTCGCAATTCTGAGAAATTAAGTCGGAGTTGCAAGTTTATATCTCTGAATTCTGACTTTATTTCTCAGAATTGTGACTTTTTTCTCAGAATTGCAAGTTTATGTCTCACAATTCTGACTTTAGAACAAGAACATTGCGAACATTTAACATTTAATCTTTCTAAATTGTTAACTGACTCTTTTTCTTTTTTTACATGAAGATCACACAAGTGTAAAACTTCAGCATATGAGATGGGATGTGTGGAGAAAACAAGAAAAGCAAGGTAATTATCATTTGTGAACAGAATACTTGACTGTTCCATCATTTAATTTCCAATCAGCCTGCAATTTAGGGAAATTATGTGAAAAAGTCAAATGCAATTTTCCACCACCGTCATTTTAATCACAAAATGCTATTAAACACAATACGTCATTTGAGATGTAGCAAAAAAACTATAAAAAAAGGTTATTGTGACTTTTTATGTCACAATTCTGACTTCTTTTCCCAGAATTGTGAGATACAAACTGATATAAACTCACAATTCTGACTCTTTTTCTCAAAATTGATATAAACCCACAACTGCAAGAAATAAAGTCAGAACTGCAAGAGAAAAACTCACAATTCTGACTTTTTTTCTTGCAAATGCAAGTTTGCATCTCACAATTCTGACTTCTTTTTCCAGAATTGTGAAATAGAAACTGATATAAACTCACAATTCCTACTCTTTTTCTTAGAACTGATATAAAAATAAAGTCAGAAGTCAGAATTGCAGGAGAAAAACAATTCCGACTTTTTATGTGAAGAAGTCAAATGCATAAATAATAATATATAAATAAAATAAATAATAAACAGATAAATGATACATTGTTCTTTTAAATTCTAATAATATTTCACAATGCTACTGGTTTTCGTTTATGTTTGATCAAATAAATGCAGCCTTGGCGGTTCAAAAACATCAAAAAATCTCAGTACGGTAGTGTACTGTATATACACACAGCTGGACACGGTTAGTGGACAAATGAAATAAACTAATCCACAAGGCCAAAATTGCTCATAGCTGAAGAAACACCCATATATGGTTATACACAGAACCCATGAAGATCTGAGGACAAAAAAAAAAAAAAAAAAGCTTTGATAAGACAGATAATCCTTTAATCTATTTGAGCCACAGAATTTAGGGTCCCATCAGCCAAAATGGCTGTGGACGCTTATAGATTATGCTGCTTTTCATTATTGCTGTATATTATGGTATGGGTGCATCAGTACATGACACCACAAGTAATTAAGAAATAAAGAAATTAAGACCTGATTCTGTACTTGCAACATGACCAGTTTAGTTAGGAACAAACAACACAAAAACAGAAGGAGATTTTAATTCTACTATGACTCAAAACCAATCCCAACTACGAGGCGGCATAAGACGCTTGAAGCGTCTTTGGGTTATCAGGGATCATATGTTAATTAACTTCTTCTCATTAAATTGATAGTGTTTCTGTTCTCCACCCTCCACCATATTGGCCTAAATAATCATGAGAGAGGGAAAGCATGAGCCAAATTCAAAAGCCAAGTGCAAAATGCACCAATTACAACATATTACGCTTACATGCACTTAGATATACTGTTCTTTATTCAACATTCATGCAGTTTAACACTTCTTGACTAATGCTTTGCTCGGGTGAAAAAAACCTCTTGTGAGGTTGAGACCTCGCATTAGACTTCAGAATGAAAGCTGATGGCTCTTTAATGCATTGCAGCTTCAGTGTTGAGTACCGTAGCCTCAAACCGCAACAAATAGCACACGGTCTATATCACTGCAGGCAAGAATATAATAGTAACAGCAATTATACTTGAGAAATGGGGTCTTTCAAGGACAGAAGATACGGTGTATCCGTAGTACACGTTTAAAAAATGAACAAAAACATATTCTTTTATTAAATCACAGCCTTAGCAGGATGCATAATGTGATTATACAGTGAAGATGGATCACCTAAAAAAAGAAAACATTATTAAAAAACAATATGTAGCTTTTTTTATATATATAAATTGCAAATACCCTGCCTCCAACTGATTTGCCTTATACTACTGCTCATATTGGCTACATTTATTCAGTTGGCCCAAGAAAAAATGTGTATTGGCTCAGGCTTTTCAGTTTTACAAATCTTCAATGTCTTTATCAAAACAGCTTAGTGCACATACTTGGACAATAATTCAGTGTGGGAGCAACGTCACAGCCCAATGTTAACCTTAAGTCGGGTTCTCAGGAATAAGATAAGCTGAACTGCCTTTTTAAGAAAGATAGAAATCTGCACCTGTGCACTTTCTTTGACTCACTTTAAAGAATCTCAAAATACCCTGGGGTTGCAAAAACCAACAAAATACAGGCTTATATGTTCACATACAAACAGATGTGTGAGTAAATGAAACATGCTCTCTTGATGCAGTCACAAGCCATATAATCTTATTTAGTCTTATTCAGGAAAGTCTAAAATAGCCGGAAAACGCTGTCAGTTGAGTCATTTCTCACTTTTAAGAGTCTGCAAACAAAACAAAAAACAAATTACACTTTTATAAGCAAAGCAAAACAAAATAAACAAATAGGTAATAAAAACAAAAAGGTAATAAAATAAAACGAATGAAATTAAACAAAAGAAAAAACTAAGCTAGACAAAAAAGCACAAAACAAAACATGATTCAAAAGAAAAAACTAAAGAAAAATTACAATAAAAAAAACAAAGTACCCCTTTTAAGCAAAACAAAATAGACAAGTAACAAAAAGGTAATAATACAAAATGAAACAAAACAAAACAAAACAAATTACACGTTTTAAGCAAAGCAAAACAAAATAAACAAATAACAAGAAAGGTAATAAAATGAAATGAAACAAAACAAAAAACTAAATAAAACAAAACAAAAATCAAATAAAACAACAAAGCAAAACAAAAAGGTACAAAACATGACCAAAGTCAAAAGAAAAAAACAAAATAAAATAAAAACAAAACAAAAAAGAAAGTACATTTTTTTAAGCAAAGTAAAACAAAATAAACAATTAATGGTAATAAAAGGTAATAATATAAAATGTAGTAATACAAAGCAAAACAAAAACAATGTACACTTTTTAAGCAAAACTAAATAAACAAGTAACAAAAAGTAACAATAAGACAAAAGTCAAAAGAAAAAATTGAATAAAACAATATCATAAAAAACAAAACAAAGTACACGTTTTTAAGCAAAGCGAAACAAAATAAACAAATAACAAAAAAGAAAATAAAATTAAATGAAACAAAAAACTAAATAAAACAAAGCAAAACACAAAGGTACAAAACATATCAAAAGTCAAAAGAAAACAAAAAACAAAATAAAACAACAAAGCAAAACAAAAAGGTACAAAACATATCAAAAGTCAAAAGAAAAAACTAAATAAAAATAACAGTTAAAAAACTAAAAAAAGAGTACACCTTTTTAAGCAAAGAAAAACCAAATAAACAAATAACAAGAAAGGTAATAAAATGAAATGAAACAAAACAAAAAACTAAATAAAACAACAAAGAAAAAACAAAAGGTACAAAACAAAACAACAAAAGTAAAAAAAACAAAAACAAACAAACAATAGAATAAAATAGATACAATAAAAACAAAACAAAACAAAAAAGTACACTTTTTAAGCAAAGCAAAATAAACGCATAATGGTAATAAAAGGTAATAAAATAAAATGAAACAAAACAAATTACACTTTTTTAAGCAAAGCAAAACAAAATAAACAAATAACAAAAAATGTAATAATTTCGCACTTTAAGAGACAAAAAGAAAAGAAAAGAAAACTAAACTAAACAAAGCACACTTTTGGTGGAGGGTGGAGAACAGAAACACTATCAAGCAAAGCCAAAGAATTGCCAAACAAAATAAACAAAAAAGGTACACAATGAAACATAAAAGTCAAAAGTAAAAACTAAACATTTAAATTAAAAAATAAAACTAAATAAAAACAAAGTACACTTTTTAAGCAAAGCAAAATAAAATAAATAACAAAAAAGTAATAAAATAAAACAAAATGAAACAAAACAAAACAAAAAAGATCACTTTTTACACTTTTTTTAAAGTACACTTTTTTAAGCAAATAACAAAAAAGGTATGAAACAAAACAAAAACTAACAAAAGTCAAAAGAAAAAACTAAACTAAATAAAAAATAAAATAAAAAACAAAAAGCAAAAGAAAGTACATATAAAAGTACAATAATAGTACAATAATAATAATAATAAAAAAAATATTGTGTTAATCTTCCCTTTGTCTAAATGCAGTAAAAGGGAACTGATAACAAATTTCTCTGTATGTTCTGCATCATTGCACTTCCTTTGTAGCAGTTGGTTGTATAATAACAGCTTGTGGCAGTCTCACAGTACCACAAATACAATAAAATTATAAAACCAGGGTTGGCATGTTTGCAAACAGACCTTCCTGACCGTTTATATTGCACCACAAGGGCAAAGAGTGCAACGAAAACCAAAATATGGAACGACAGATATACAGTAGAGACAGAAGGCCAGCAGCTATCTCTTGGCCACTGGCAGAACTAGCATACTTTGGCAGCTGTGTCAGATGTTTCCCTAAGGCTAAGAGCCAAAAGCACAAAAAGCCCTGAGAGAAGATAAGCAGGCAGCGGTCTTGAAGAAGCAGCAGGACTGAAGTCTCCACGGGCCTACTGGTGAAGAGCTCCAGCTGCACTGGAGGAGGGGGCCGCAGTATTGCCTACAGCTGGTCCACCCTTCTTCAGCAGATGCCTTGGCCTAATTACCAGTATGACAGTGCCAACAGCGGGTCTCCAGACACTTCCAAGCTGTATCCAGAGAAGAACCAGGCCACTGAAAAAAAAAGCCCCTTGGAGGCAAAGCATGCCTGCTATTCGTAATTAGGCGCTAATTGTACTGCATCCGGAAGGGAGGAGGTAAATAGACCAGAGCTGGCATGTATGAAGTTTAGTATTGCTAGAAAGTTGCATTACTGTGATGAACTCACCTAAAGATGAATTATAGACATATTATGCCATAACATGACTAATGTGGTCTGAAATGGGTTTTTAATGGTAGATGTCAATGCTGATGATATCTTAAAGTAAGTGTGGCACACCGCTGATAAAAACAAATAAGATATCAAATTTGCTTGCTAAAAATGATCAAAAATTATTCTAAACCTAAACAGACAACAAACAATAAATGGCCTATTTTAAAATTCTATATTTTGTCTATATATATAAACTAAAACTAAAAAGATTGAAAGTAGTTGTTTTAAGTGCTACAGCATCGCAATATTATGAAACAAGACAAAACAAAAAAATACACTGTTTTAAGCAAAGCAAAACAAAATAAACAAATAACAAAATGGTAATAAAATGAAACGAAACAAAACAAAAAACAAAATAAAACAGCAAAGCAAAACAAAAAGGTACAAAACAAAACATAAAAGTCAAAAGAAAAAACGAAATAATACAAAGAAAGTACAATTTTTTAAGCAAAGCAAAAATAATAATAATAATAATGGTAATAAAAGGCAATAAAATGAATTAAAACAAAAAACAAAACAAAAAGTACACTTTTTAAGCAAAACTAAATAAATAACAAAAAAGGTAAAAAAACAATATGAAATGAAACAATACAAATTACACTTTTTTAAACAAAGGAAAACAAAATAAACAAATAACAAAAACGCAAAACAGCACAAAACATCACAAAAAAAAAAAAAAATAAATAAAAAAGATATCAAATTTGCATGCTAAAAAGGATCAAAAATTATTCTAAACCTAAACAGACACCAACCAATAAATGGCCTAACAAACTAAATAAAACAAAATAAAAAATACAATAAAATAAAAACAAAACAAAAAAAAGGTACAAAACAAAACATAACGAAAGTAAAAATAAATAAATAAATAAATAAAATAAAAATACAATAACATAAAAACAAAACAAAAAACAAACTACACTTTTTAAGCAAAACAAAATAAACAATGCTAATAAAAGGTAATAAAATAAAATGAAATAAAACAAAACAAAGTACACTTTTTAAGCAAAACAAAATAAACAAATAATAAAAAAGGTAATAAAACAATGAAATTAAACATACAAATTACAAATTTTTAAGCAAAGAAAAAAAAATAAATAACAAAAAGGTAATAAAATAAAATAAAATAAAATAAAATAAAATAAAATAAAATAAAATAAAATAAAATAAAATATAGGTCAGTTGATCCATTTCTCACTTTTAAGAGCTCTCAAATAAAACAAAACAAAACAAAGCAAAACAAAACAAAAAAAGAATGCACACATTTTTAAGCAAAGCAAAACAAAATAAACAAATAACAAAAGGTAATAAAATAAAATGAAATTAAACAAAACAACAAAGCGAAACAAAGTACACTTTTTAAGCAAAGTCAAACAAAATAAACAAATAGCATAACAAAAGTCAAAAGAAAAACAAAACAAAATAATAATAAAAAAAAAATATCAAGCTTGCTTTCTAAAAACAATCAAAAATTAATCTAAACCTAAACAGACAACAACCAATAAATGGCCTATATTAAAATTCTATATTTTGTCTGAATAAACTAAAACTACAAAGACTGAAAGTAGTTGTTTTAAATGCTAGAGCATCACAACATTATAAATGTACAGAATGAAAAACTGATAAAAAAAATAGATATTCATTCTGCTACAGACCACCTGACAAATATATCAATCAATCACTAGTCTTGACAAAGGGAAGAATTAATCCGCTGTCAGTACTGCTTTTATTCAATCACTGTAAATGCATCTCCACTGACTTACACTGGATAAATAGTGATTGTGGTTGGAAACCTGAGCTGTGCATTATCTCAGAGGTGTATTTATTATGCAATCCCATTCTGCATATTTACTACCAATACTTCTTGTGTTATTCAGCTAGGTGTGTTCAGAGAAAAATAGAGGATGTTTCCTGGACAATCAATAATACGAGTGAACACTGCATATAATAATTTTAGCCAACCCCTATTGATCCACACCCATTTAATTAGCCAACCTTATCCTACACCTCAAATCAGCATTGTTGCAAAGTGCTGAACACACAGGAAGGAGTTTAGAGAGCTTCTACTTACACACCACTCAATCAATGAGTCCAGGTATTTACACTAATGCACGAATCTGTAAGAACAGGCTATTCTAATCAAATCAGCCTTGATTTGAAGTGCCAACTTTCCTGGATCAGTGAAAGACGGTGAGAAATGTTGTGCCTTAGGAGGGACTGAGCATCTCAATCCAATAGTTTCAAGGCCAGATTGCACAATCAGACAAGCCACTGATGTGTTGTATTTTAAAATGCCACCCCCTCCCCCCCGATGTTTTCCACCAGCACCTAAAAAATCCGCTTTGTAATCAGCAGAGACAGAGACTTGTGACCCAGATTTCAGCAGTGATGGGTTATCAAGGTCATGGGGATTGGTGAACTAGTGGAAGATGATGTAGGACCACCATCAGTCCCATCAGCCCCAGAAGATACCTGCTCCTGGACCTCTCTGGGCCTCATGGGATATTCAGAACTGCCCTTGAAACGTGACCAATTTAGAGCTTTCCAAAATGCCATCTCCTGTGACACAGCTGCACTCTGACCAAGCACTCTATACTGTATGGTTCATTGGAGGAAAAAAAAAATGATTTGTGCCCAAAAGTCTGAGCATACGCAAAATGTATTTGAACACTTCAGTCAAACTAAAAAACTATGAATATCATGGCACTAGGCACTTCATTTAAAAGGAAAAAAATACAAATAGGCTAAAAATATAATAAAACACAGGCTTATATCTTCACACACAAACACAGGCTTGTATCTTCACACACAAACATATGCTATAGGGTGAAAATTTGTGAATATTGACATGCAAAAAGCAAACCAAATCAAGCCAAACCAAAACAAAACTGAACAAAAAGCAAACCAAATCATAACAAAACTAAAACAAATTAAACCAAAACTAAACAAAAAGCAAAACAAAACAAAAAACAAAACAAATAGCAAATAAAACCAAACCAAAGCAAAATAAAACAAAGTACACTTGTTAAAACAAAACAAAACAAAACAGAACAAAACTAAACAAAGTAACAAAACTTAACAATCAGCAAATTAAACCAAACCAAAACTGAAAAAAGCTATAAAGCCAAACTGAAACAAAATAAAACAAAGTACACAAGTAAAGCAAAACAAAAAGAGCAGATAAAATCCAAAACTGAACAAAAAGAAAATAAAACCAAACCAATACAAAACTGAACAAAAGGCAAAGCAAAAAAACAAAAAAACAAATAACAAATACAACCAAACCAAAGTAAAATAAAACAAAGCACTCTTAAGCAAAACAAATAACAAATAAAGACAAACCAAAATAAGACAAACTACATGTTTTAAACGATGCAAAACAAAACTGACAAAAAGCAAAAAATAACTAAATCAAATAAAAATTGAACAAAAGAAATGCAAAACAAAACAAATAACAAATCCAACCAAACCAAAGTAAAATAAACCAAAGTACACTTTTTAAAGCAAAACAAAATAAACAAATAACAAACCAAGACAAAACAAATAACAAATAAAGTCAAACCAAAACAAAATAAAACAAACTACATGTTTTAAACAATGCAAAACAAAACTGAACAAAAAGCAAAAATTAACTAAATCAAATAAAAATTGAACAAAAGAAAAGCAAAACAAAACAACAAATCCAAACAAACCAAAGTAAAATAAAACAAAGTACACTTTTTAAAGCAAAACAAAATAAACAAATAACAAACCAAACCAAAACAAATAACAAATAAAGCCAAACCAAAACAAAATAAAACAATGTAGACTTTTTAAACCACACCAAAACAAAACTAAACAAAAAAAACAAAACAAAAGAACAGAAAGTATAATTTTTAAAGCAAAACAACATGAAATAAACAAGAAAAAAGGTATACTTTTTTAAACAAAAAAAATTTTCTTTTTAGGTTTTTATTGATAAAACAACTACTAAAATGGCTCAGAATTAGGACAAATTGCATTTGGAAATTTTGTGGATCTCAAACATTTGTAGAACACGTTTATAGTCAATGTAATGAACTTCATATTCACAAAAAAATAACTTGAAACGATTTGGTTAAAAGCCGAAGCAAAAATTCCTTATGCAGTGACATTTGTTGTGCCTTAAATTAGAGGATTAGTAGTCATAAATGCTTAAAATAGGTTTCATTCATTGTTTTCAGTAATAAGAACAGAAACAGTTTACATAGTCATATACTGGGCAGTTCCCCTTTAAGAATAGTTGCCCATAATGCTTCTGAATCGAGAGCATGCACGAGAATGAAGAAGTGAACAACTGAGAGTATGTGTGTGCTTCATTAAGAAAAGTCATTCTTGTATAAATCCTGCTCGAAACTTCAGTAAAGCAGTTCTTCTGAAGAAGACACGACAACATTCACACAACTAGTGTTGTTGAAAGTTCCCAAGCAGTTTTTGGACGACTAGATCATCACATCTCCAACAAACCTTTTTTTGACAGAGCTACAAGCATTTTAGAGCATGTAAACAGAAAATCACAATTAGGAGCAGCCAGTAGGACGCACAGATCAACAACACTTGACATCGTATCCTCTAAGGCTAGTGGAGTGGGATGGAAGAATCAATGGAGGGTGATCAAAAAAGATTTTTCCTCATTCATCATTTCTTGTCTATTTATAATAATCAGTATTATAATGAAGAGCAAATGAAATTGTTTAAGTGGTTACAGGAGCAATGAAACATGATAGAAAAATACTCTCGGTGTATCCTGTTCCTACACGGCTGAATGGCAGTCTGTGGTTACCACAGATTGTTTGGAAGGGAAAGTAGCTTTTTTCTATTACCTAGGATTTGTTTAGTCTCATTGGTGAGCAGGATTGACCAGTGATAGGATTAAGTAAAGCGAGTGACGCCAGATGATTCCAATGATGTTACTCAACCTCATTTTAATGCAGTCTTAATGCTAATCTTGAAGTCTGCCTTTGTTCCATTTAGATGAATTACAATTTCATCCAAGTTCAAAGGCAGTGTGCCTTCTATCGGGCTTCACTAACGCTCTCCTCAACATAATCATCTTAGCACTGCTTTCTGCCCACGTGATTAGTTTCTAAGTAGCATACATCCCTTCTTTACCTGCTAGTCTTCTTCTGCAGAAGCGTCATAGCCTTCAAACTACCAGATTTTTGAGCCAAGGGAGTTTATAATGCAACTCTCCCACCAAAATATTAACGCGTAGGTCAAAATTTGCTTCTCTGAAACGTGGTAAATATAATACTTCCATTTAAATACATTTATATATATGTACAGTAACCACAAAAAATGTTCCATGGCCATGTCTTACTGTACCTAAGTGAACTCTGGCTTATCTCCAAAAAAGAGGTGCATGACATTCCTGACTATGTGCTACTGCTAATTATTCTAAAAAAGTACGCACTAAAGCACTTGAGGCTAACTTAAAGAGAGGCTTGGTTACATTTATCTTGCAAAATAATGCAGGAGTTGACAGGAGACTGAAAAGAATGGGTATGTCTGGGAGAAAGGACTGCTGGAGTCTGTTCTCTCACCCCCGCAGAGCAAGAGATGACAACGTTCATTGTTCTCAAATTAAACAAACAGGAGTTAGAAAGGCGCGGTCTTGGCACGAAGCTTATCGGCGAGATGGAAAAACCCATTTAGAATCTAATCCTTCAAGATGACATTACATGTGCAGCGCTTCAGTAGCTTACGAGCATGCGTGGCTGATGGCAGGGGGTGAGGTCGAAACATTACAGCAGCCATGCTGATGTGTCTCTTAAAGGGATAGTTCAGCCAAAAATGAAAATTCTGTCATTAAATACTCACCCTCATGTCGTTCCAAAACTGTAAGACCTTCGTTCATCTTCATAACACAAATTAAGATATTTTTGATGAAATTTGAGAGCTTTCTGACCCTGCTTAGACAGCAAAACGCACGTTTTGATTTCATCAAAAATATCTTAATTTGTGTTCTAAAGATGAACAAAGGTTTTATGGGTCTGGAACGACATGAGGGTGAGTAATTAATGACAGAATTTAAATTTTTGGGTGAACTGTCCCTTTAAGGACGCATTTGTTATCTCTCAGTGGCTTCAGATAAACATAATCACTCAGATAAACAGCAGATATATATATATATATATAGCAGAAAAAAGTTCAATGTTCAAAAGATTGCATCTTACTGAATTTGCCAATGTTGCTAATCATTATCAAGGTATTTCTGATAACTTCACAGAACAGCATCTGAACTGTACCCTGTACCCAACGGTACTTTTTTTTTTTTTTTTTTGGTACTTTACTCTCTGTGCAATAACAAAAACATGTATTTCAGTTAAAAAAATAAGTCCAGAAATCTCAATTTTAACATTTTGAAGAACAGGGCCATACAATATTTTTCCTTTTCATTTTTTTCAGAGATTCCTTTGTGTTTTAATTTTTCTGATAATCAAATGAAGGCATTAAACATTTATTTTGAATGAAATGAAAATTAAACCCTTTTATTTTTTGCCAAACAAACAGAGGTTTACTGTTAAAATTAATACATGGAAGAAAAATCGTGTGAATATTCTGTTAAAAAGTTTTAATAATACCTGTGTTTTTTTTTTTTTCTACAATTAGTTGGTTAATCTTGTTGTAATATTTGTTTTTAGCACTTAATTTTTTTATTTAAATTGGCCAGAAATAGGAATAAATAAACACCTACATTATACTGTACAAAAGTAAAACAAGACAAATATATTTCTGTTACATGTTAAACCGTACTTTTATTTTGACAGGTTGCTGGGATGTTTTTTTTTTACTATGATGTGAGGCTAGTTTTCTCAAATGAAACGGTAAATTTCACATGAAGTGACTCTAGCAGCAGTTCTGGAGATTAAGTTCATGCGTTTATGTAGTCATATAGTAAGACGCAGATGCCGAAAATCACCGCGAGCGTCACGTGTGCTTCAGCATTTGTGTAGTAAACAAAGCCGCGTCTCCGCCATTCATTCATACAGAGGCAAACGGAACATGGATGATTCATATTTAAACCGTCTTTTTGCGTTTTAATATTCACTGACATTAGTCCATATCACGATGCTAATTACGTGAGAGACCTACTTTTGATTTATTCATCCAAAAATTGACGAATTCTGTGGCATCCCGTGCTATAGAGTAAATCTGTTTTTATGAATGGACTCCGCGATCCAGTCCGCGTTTGTGCGGAGGAGAAATTGTAGACGCGTGACCACATAGAGACAGAAATGACATGCCGTCGTGTAAATAAGATAAATAACATAAGGCTATTTAGTTTGTTTAATAAAAGAACGAGGTATAGACCTGTTCTAGACGAAAGGAAAAGTTAACCTTAAATGACTTATGTTGTGATCTGGCGCTATATAAAAAATAAAGTTAAATAAAATTAACTTGACCTTCAAGGGGGCGGGGGGTGCCTTTGGGAAATAATACAATTTGCTGAACATTTACTTGCCCTCAGCTCATCCAAGATGTAGATGAGCTTGTTTCTTACTCAGAACAGATTTGGAGAAATTGAGCATTTTATGTCAGTTGTTCACCAGTGGATCCTCTGCAGTGAATGGGTGCGATCACAATAAGAGTCCAAACAGCTGACAAAAACATCTCAAGAAACACCAAGTAATCCACACAACTCTAGTTTATCAATTAATGTCTTGTGAAAAGCTTTGTTTTCGTAAAAAACAAATCCTTCCATTAAATGTTTAAGTCATTTTAAAGGACTAGTTCACTTCCAGAACTACAATTTACAGATAATTTACTCACCCCTTTGTCATCCAAGATGTTCATGACTTTCTTTCTTCAGTCGTAAAGAAATTATGTTTCTTGAGGAAAACATTTCAGGAATTTTCTCCATATAATGGACTTCAATGGTGCCCCCAAATTTGAACTTAGAAAATGCAGTTTAAATGCAGCTTCAAAGGGCTCTAAACGATCCCAGCCAAGGAAGAAGGGTCTTATCTAGCGAAACGAACAACAAACTGACAATTTATATACTTTTTTTAACCTCACATGCTCGTCTTGTCTAGCTCTGCGATGCACATGCGTAGTCTGGGTCAATACAGTTAGGGTATTTTGAAAAACTCCCATCTCGTTTTCTTCTTCAAAGTCAAAATTGTCTTACATCGCTGTTTTCCCTTGTTTTTTTTGTTTTTTTGCAAAGGGCGTTTGATCTTCTTTGCATGTTCACTTTGAGGTTAAAAAGTATATAAATTGTCAATTTGTTTTGAAGATGACAGATATAGTTTCTTCTTGAAAAATATATATATTTAAAAAAAAACGCAAAAATTAAAAAAAGGAAAAAAAAACCCTCATACATCTTAAGCAAACAAAATAACGCAAGTTATTTTTTTTTTATATATATATAATTGTGCCTTTGAATGATTACATAATTATGACATCTATAATTGTAATCACGATTAGAAATTCGATTAATTGTGCAGCCCTATCAGACACCTTCAATATTTCTCATATTATCAAAGTTTATTCACTATAGTTAAGAAAATGGTAATAAAATATGACAAGAACTTAAGAGTTAAACTGTGTCAGAACAAATTAATCTTGATAATGTCAGATAACTTTGATAGAAAGGTATGAAAGAAAACATGGTCAGGTTAAAGTGTCAAATCAAATAAATTTTTCTGGTAGGCCACTGTATGAAGAATTTTTGGGTATAATATGTCAGAGTTTACTTTATTTTGCTATCCTCACTTACATAAATGAACTATAGCGTCCTGCACCCACTAGTTAAAAAAAAAAATAAATAAATAAATATATATATATATATATATATGGTTTCTGAATAATTTTTGGTTTGACTCTATGTTGGCATTTATCTTGGATTTTCAGAGTGGATCATGCAAAAGAAAAAGTTTTCAGTTTCTAATACTGTTATCTATAAATATTTTCATACATTTTTTAATGAAGAAAAATTACTAAGTATACGTATACACAAATGGATGGATGCATAAATTAGAAATGCCTCAACAAATTGCATTATGCTAATAAATGTTCACATTTTAAATATGATGCCTGTGTTTTACACTTTAAAGACATTTGCCAGTGTCCTGCATCTAAATCTACAGCAGAATAAAGCGGGAACTTGGTCTCCCCTGCCTCCATCAGCCACTTATCTGTCATATCTTCTTTGGCCTGGGTGGTGTGACGAAGCCCAGAGCAGGTCTGGGTTAAGTCTTCCCAGAACTGCCTAACCAGAGACAAAAACAAACAGCCTTCACGTCTGTCACTGTGTTAACTACAGTCTGTATTTCAGTTTTTTATTGTTGATGTTTTACTTTCTGCAAAATGTTTTGTGTTCACACACAACATTATAAAGATTTTTTTCCTCAATGTTTTGGTGATCCTTATCAACAAATCAGAGTTTTAGAATCTGTAGGCTTTTATAATCTTTTGTCTGGAAATTTCTGTGGATGTATTGATTTTTATCAGTTGCTAGAAACCGGATATTCAAACGCAAGCGGGCTAATGTGTTTGAATAAGCTCTGTCTACAGCTGCTGTCCCCTCAACATACAGGAATCATGTTACTGACACTGTAAAAGCTTGTAAAGCATGGAAAGAGCCAGTTCAGTGTGGTTCAAGCGTTCCTGACTATCATGGCAGTACCCTGATCCGTGCATGTACATGCTGTGAATTTCTACAGTCAAGCCCCTGTGGGAACACCCAAAATTAGCAATGGACTGCAAAAGGTTACAAGAGCTCTGGGAACAGCGTCCATTTTGAGTCCTGACCCCTGTCTGTGTTTGTTTGCTTTAGTCCAGTGCCCAAATGCTGAGGCACTAAAAACAAAATCATCATACAAAAGCGTTGTCTACCTGCAGCTCTGCTTTAAACTGCAGGATGTGAAGTCACATTGTGAGATATAAAATCAAATGATCAGATATAAAGCCACAATTACGAGACATAAAGTTGCAACCTAGTCATTTTTTGTACGATTTTAAAGGAGAACTATAAAAAATAGTTGTAATGGTGACATAGAAAGTCAAAATTGTAAACATTTAAATTGCAAGATATTAAGTCAGGATGTGAGAAATTAAGTTGCAATACAAAATTGTTACAAATGTTTTAAGCATATTACTATTGTTTTAAGCAAATTAAGCATTGTGAAATATAAATTCACAATAAATGAAGTTGAAGTTACAAGATATAAAGTCACATTTAAGATTATGGTGCAACTGCGAGATGTACACTACCAGTCATAAGTTTTTGAACAGTAAGAATTTAATTTGTTTTTTCCTTTTTTTTTTTTTTAAAGAAGTCTCGTCTGCTCACCAAGCCTGCATTTATCTGATCCAAAGTACAGCAAACACAGCAAAATTCTGAAATATTTTTATTATTTAAAATAACTATTTTCTATTTGAATATATTTTTAAAATTTAATTTATTCCTGTGATTTCAGAGCTGAATTTCTTTGCATCATTACTCCAGTCACATGATCCTTCAGAAATCATAAATACAGCTGAGTAGAATTTTTCAGATTTCTTTGATGAATATAAAGTTCATAAGAACAGCAATTATCTGAAACAGAAATATTTTGTAACATTATAAATGTCTTTATCATATTTTGTTCAATTTACTGCATCCTTGCTAAATAACAGTATTAGTGTCCATAATATCTATTCCTCCCCCCAAAAAAAAAAAAAAAATCATCATAGAATCCTAAAAAATGTGCTCAACTATTTTAAATATTGATAATCATAATTCAAAAACAAAATGTTTCTTGAAAAGCAAATCAGCATATTAGAATGATTTCTAAAGGATCATGTGACACTGAAGACTGGAGTAATGATGCTGAAAATTTTGATTTGATCACAGGAATACATTAATTTTAAAATATATTCAAATAGAAAGCAGTTATTTTAAATAGTAAAAATATTTAAAAATGTTGCTCTTTTTGTTGTACTTTAGATCAAATAAATGCAGGCTTGGTGAGCAGAAGAGACTTCTTTAAAAAAAAAAAACATTAAAAATCTTACTGTTCAAAAACGTTTAACTGGTAGTTTAGTCACTTTTAGTAAAATATTAAATCAGAATTATAAAAAAATAATAATGGTGAGAAAGAAAGTCAAAATATCAATAACTAGAAGTTTTAATATCTTGCAATGTAACTTTACATCTTACAACTGAAACATTATTATTTTGTATTGTGACTTTATATCTAAGAAAAGAACTTAATATCTCACAATGTGACTATATTTTGCAATTAAGTTCCATTTTTAGATATAAAGTCCCAATACAAAAGATATAAAGCCAAACTGTGAGATATAAATTCACAATTACAAGAAATAAAGTTTTAGATTTAACCTCACATTCTGAGATATTAAATGACATTTTGAGATCCGTTGCAATTGCGAGACATCAGCTGCATTTCCATTACCCTTCAAATTGCGCAAATTGAAAATACAACCAACGAAACACGTAAATTCTGCAAAAACTCCCATATATAATAAAAAGGTTTTTATGCTCACATGAGGTGGTTTTTCAGGCAATTTGAAAAAGGAAATTCTTTTGAACTGTTTCAGAAGCGGCTCTCTGTGCTACTTCGCTAAAGATACACACCTACGCCTCCTTCGCTTAAAATTAATGCCTACAGCAGTGGCTGCGATATATTGTATTTAAACCTACAACATCTGTCGCCATGACTTATCGTGAGAGGAAAAAAAAAAGTTTTAGTCACGTAACATCAGTTAATGGAAACACAATTGTTTTTTAGCGACATTTATAAAATATTGCAAAAGTTTTGTGCAAATCTGTAACGGAAACAGCGAAATCTAAAGTCCTTATTATAAGAAATAAACTTGCAATTGAGAGATATACAGAGCCTGATCTCATGACGAAAACACACCTATGGGAACATTTTCACAAGACACGTAATGTCCGCTGAGTGGCGCTAAAAGAGTTTTTTGCTTTTTTGCTGCTTCAGTTCTGACTTAAAATGTCCGTTGAGTGGCGCTATAACTCTAATGCTCCGGGACGATTTAAAATAACGTGCCATTTGAGATACACCTAAACCTACCCGATAGTATGAACAAAAGTGAATGTGACGTAAAAACGCGTTCGCAAGCATGCCGTTTTAACTTGTTTTTCGATCTCTCATCTTTCAGCTCCTTCACTGTGCATCCTAAGTCCAATTTC
Source organism: Cirrhinus mrigala (assembly GCA_036247105.1). Classification (NCBI taxonomy): domain Eukaryota; kingdom Metazoa; phylum Chordata; class Actinopteri; order Cypriniformes; family Cyprinidae; genus Cirrhinus; species Cirrhinus mrigala. The sequence continues at coordinate 16,724,007 of CM070024.1, forward strand.
GTGCTGGCTGAGCTACCGAGCTAGCTTGTTACATCCACATGGAGCTGTAATCATAACCGTGTATGAAAAGGATTACAACTGCTTGACGCTTTACCACCTCACTGGTACATATTTCGCGTCTTGCGGAAAAGTTCCCACGGGTACATTTTCGTCATGAGAACAGGTTGGATATACAGACATTGTGAGATACAAAGTCATATCTATGAGAAATGTAATTGTGAGATCTAAATTTAAACATGCAAGACATAAAACATATGAGGTAACAGAGGTGCATTTGTGAGTTGTAAAGTCAGGTTGAGCCAGTATTGCAGAAATGTTTTTACTGGTGACCTCTGACCTATTGTTTCTACTGAAGGCAGCTACTAACACACTGCTCCATATACGCCGTCTCTTGATGTATACTACAGCTAAAATTAGAAGCGGGGCTAATAGTGACCTAATAGTTTAAATCTATGCATTCGCTGATGAAAAGCACTTGGCACGCCAGTCAGATTTGTGGGAGGCTTACTGTAAGGAAGCAGGAAAAGCCATGCTCCCCCTGTGGGAGTTGTTTTTCATAGGGCTGTGCGGTATGCATGTGCTGCTGGGCCAGTTCAGACCTACCTCATGGCTGGCTGGTTGGCATTCCAGCCTCATTCTGTAATTACGTCTCCACTCCTACAGAGATCATCCAGAACCCTGCTCTAAAAGCACTCATGTCTGTCATGTACTTGTCTCATTTGAACAACACACACATGTAAAACACCATGCTTGCACATTCCATACTGACTTGTTGATTGTAAGGCTGGGCGATGTGGACAAAAACATTATCACAGTATATATATATATATATATATATATATATATATATATATATATATATACAGTTGCAATCAAAATTATTCAACTCCCCAGAGACTGCAGTACTTTACAAATACAAGCTTTTCTGAAGATCCAGGACTTTATAAAAATTGCATTTAAACAGTTTACTGAAATATTACAAGTGATAATGTCAATATCTAATGTAATGTTTTTGAGTTATAGGATTTTTTTTACAGCTATGTCATAATTATTCAACCCCTATTCAGCATTGTTGTTTTTAAGTCACTTATTTTTATGGTAGGGAACAAAATTATCTTAAAACACAATTAAGCCTTTAGAAACTCTATTAAAAACAGAATTAGCTTGGGCTGTTACACATACATACATTTAGCCCATGCATGTGCTCAAGTTGAGTAACAAATATGGCAAAGTCAACAGAGCTCTATAGAGAAGATATAGAGAAGAAATAATTTTATTACTTAGGAAAGTACAAGGCTACATGAAGACTTTCAAGACATTAATATTCCCTAGAGACAGAGCTGGCAGCCTTATTCCTTAGTGTAAAATGTGTTGTACCAGAAAACCTTTGAAAGTGTTGAACAAAAAAAGCACAAGATTATAAAATGTCTGATCAGAGCAACTGAGAAAAACCTGCAATGTACAGCCAAAGACTTGCAAGATGACCTGACGAAAGAAGGAAAAACATTTCAATGCAGAATATAAGATGAACACTAGACAAGTACGGCCTTTGTGTTGGGGAATCTTGCTGAATACCACTCTTGACAAAGAAGAACAAAAAGGCCAACTTGAACATGCTAAAATTCATTTGGATAGACCTGTGGAGTTCTGGAAGAATGTTTTATGGAGTGATGTGACCAAACTGGAACTTTTTGGACCTATGGATCAGCGGTATGTCTGGAGCAAAAAAGGCAAAGCTTATAAGCAGAAGAACACCATCTCTATCGTCAAACGTGGAGGTGGGCCAGTCCTGTTATGGGGTTGTTTTACTGTAGCAGGAAGTGGATATCATGACCATATGAAGGATTTCATAGATTCTTTGAAGTATCAGGCCATTTTGGCAAGAATTGTGATGCTTTTGGTGCAAAGAGTGAAGCTGATCATCAATGGACTTTCCTGCAGGACAATCATCCCAAAGTATACATTCAAATCTACTTATGCTTGGTTCAGGGATCAATCATAGAATGTTCCTGAGTGGCCTGTTCAGTCTCCAGATTTAATTCTCATTGAAAATATTTGGTTGAATTTGAAGAAAGCAGTGGCAATGTCAAAACCAAAGATTATCAGTGATCTGAAAGCTTTTTCAGGCGAGGAATGGGCCAAGATTGCAGTAGAGAGGTGACAGAAGCTTCTAAGCACTTCTGAGCAGCATTTATTAGAGGTTATATAGAACAAAAGGCTCTGCAACAAATTTTACTTTTGGGGGTTGAATCATTTTGAACATGAACGTTTAGAGCCAATTCGATTTTTTTTCATTATTCATCAACTTACGTTCTGAGAATTACTCAAATGTGTATTAATAAACTTTCTCCAATAGTGCACTGATGCCTTTGTTAAACTGTTTTCAGAAAATTTTGTTCTCTGCAGCAAAATGTCTTGCAGGTCAAGGGGGTTGAATAATTTTGATTGCAACTGTATATATATATATATATATATATATATATATATATATATATTCGTATATAATGTACAAATGTGTTTGGTATTGCCGGAATAGATCTGCTACACTGCTGAATTGTTGCTGCTACTGTTGCAAAGCAAGTACAGGAACTTTCTACTGCCAATACATACGCCAATACACTGCTGTGAGTATTTAAGACATAACGATGCACAAATAGCACATATAAAAACCCGTAGCGAATCTATACAGGTGGAGCTGGGGAAGTGGAGGGTTTCAGGAAGGAAAAGTGGTCTGCGAACTGAACTAAATGTAAAGCAGCAAGCAATCAGCTTGTGCCATGTAGTTTAACGCTGTGGATATCATCAGATGTCATGTTATTGACCAATCAGCCCGGTGCCATCTAGGGTTTCATGACAGAACTTGGCATTTATTACAATATTCATTTACCATTATTGGAGAAGGAAATGCTTTCTACATGGTTGTTAGACCTTGAGAAAGAATGTAAAAATAACTGCTCACCAAGCCTGCGTTTATTTGATCCAAAATACAGCAAAAGTAGTAATATTGTGAAACATTTAAACTTTTTAAAATAACTGCTTTCTATTTGAATATATTTTAAAATGTAATTTATTCCTGTGATCAAAGCTAAATTTTCAGCATCATTACTCCAGTCTTCAGTGTCACATGATCTTTCAGAAATCATTCTAATATGCTGATTTGCTGTTCAAGAAACATTTTTATTATTATTTTTATTATCACAGTTTTAACAGTTGAGTAAATTTTTTCATGATTCTTCGATGAATAGAAAGATCCAAAGATCAGCATTTATCTGAAATAAAACGCTTCTGAAACACTATACACACTATAACATTTAAAAGCTTGGAGTCAATATAATTTTTCGGGGGGGGGGAATAAATTATAGAAATTATTTAGCGAGGATGCTTTAAATTGATGAAAAGTGATGCTAAAAACATTCATAATGTTGCAAAAGATTTCTATTTTTGATAAATATTGTTCTTCTGAACATTCTATTCATAAAAGAAGCCTAAAAAACTTTACTTAGCTGTTTTCAACATAATAATAATAATACTAATAATACATGTTTTTTGATTTATTAGAATGATTTCTGAAGAATCATGTGGCTTTGAAATCACGTGAATAAATTACATTTTAAAATATATCCAAATAGAAAATGGTTTTAAATAATAAAAATATTTCAAAATGTTACTGTTTTTGCTGTACTTTAGATCAAATAAATGCAGCCTTGGTGAGCAGAAGAGACTTCTTAAAAAAACATTAAAGATCTTACTGTTCAAAAACTTTTGACTGGTAGTGTATAATTCAATTCTATTTTGTATTTTTTTACATTATTGTAACTAATGTTGTATTTATTAAACCAAAGTGTACTTCTGCATAATTTAGTGTTTTTTAAGGATATTTTACATTTATTTCAAAATAATAACTATAAGAACACAGTAACAAATTCAGATTTAACCTTTTAACTGTCACTCCCATTTTTGAACATAGACGTGAAAATGCACTATTCAAACTTAAATTTTTATAATTCATGAACGAAAACATTTTGTAATATGATTTTAATGCACATTTTCAATGGTAATGCAATATCTGATTTTAAAAGGGTGAATTTTGAGATTTTAAGTTTTCAACTGATATAATTTCTAATGATATATAAACTGTGCTAGGGAAAAAGGCAACGAAGAAAGTCTTTTGTGACAAAGGTCAGAACTCCTGTTATGATGTAGATATTTGAGGTGCACTCTTGTCATAAATTAATCTATTACTTTTACTACATAATTTGAAGGACAAAACAGTGGTAAAATATCTATTTAGGAGTCTTAGACCTTTCCATCAATATATAGTTTGTCATGATTAGATTAGGATTTATTTGTAATATGGTGAAGTAAACTTAGGCATCCTGCATATGGGACAGTGACAGTTGGGGGTTAATGTATTTGTTTAATTTATTATGTTATTTTCAGATCATTTCACCAAGCTGGTTACTAAAAAACCCTCACAGATCAAATTTTTAAGTCATTTTAAAGTTCAGTGTGGCGTGACATAAAGCAGTGATATCTAAGTAGGTGAGTTGTGTATTTACTCTTAATTAGTTTTTCCATTAATTCCTTTATTTATTCATTCAGATCAGTTTGCGGATGCAGAACTGCATAAAAATGAGAGGCAGGGTTTATCACATGAACAGTGCAATAGGTCAGTCATAGCGCAATGTAGGCATTGCTTTCTGTAATGTGACTTTAAAAAAAACAATTGACCGTTTGCAAAAACCCACCCTCCTTAGTTACTGTTGCTATGTCCGACAAACAATGCCGCTCTCACACCATGCATCATGTTCTCACGCAGTGAAAAACACATCGCGAAGCAAAGAGGAAACTGACAACCCGGTGACAGACAAGACAGATCCGGTTACTTCGAGTATGAAACAAGGTCTCAACTTTAAAATGCTTTCATTTTTTAAAAAATTCAAACAATAAATACCATTTTGTGGCTCTTTAATGTGTCGTGAAAGATCACTAGATTGCCTTATTAGACGTGTCTTTTCTTCTTTACTTAAAGCACGAAAAAAAAAACATGAATGAACATCAAAATGTATTTTCAGTCACGGAAAGACGTCAATACAGATAATTTTTCCATTTACATATACATGTTATGGACACAGATTGCCCCAATTCATTATTAGAAAACACCTGAATGCCATGCATGCATCTTGTTGCATTTTCATTATAAGCTGTTTAATCGAAGCAATCTGCATCACCATTTAGCAAGTCAGTCGTCTGTTGCTATGGCCAACAGGTGGTAATTGTCTCATCCGACATTAGCATATTTCTCAAACCACTTTCCTGAGGATAAAAGCTCCATTTAGTGTTCTTTTCAGATTTCATCAGAAAAAAAAGCAGGCCAGCACTTATTTTAACAAAGTACTTGATGGATAATAATAGAGACACTGAAAGCTAAGGTGTGCAACATCTTTCATGAAGATTCGTTTCTTCCCCTCTTTGAGAGCGTCTTGTGTTAAAGCACTGAATCTACTAATGAACGTTTTTTAATAAGATCCCACCGTGCGATCCATTAATGAAGGCTTTTTACTGTGAGTGCTGAGAGCGCACAGGCGTACAGAAACACATGACGTTCAAGCCACAGGAGTCCAGATAAGAACGACAGTGTGGGTTCAGGCTGACCTGGAAGCCACATTCAATGACGCTGACAGCCAATAAAAGACACAATGATGCGTTCTGTTCGAGCTCATTAAACGTAAAGGGTAACAGAGGCTATTAAATTGTCTATATATGGTATTCTATATAAGGTTTGTCTGTTAGTCACATATCAGTTTAGAATGGAGCTGCAGAATAAAGCTCAGAGCTGGGTAGATTACTTACAAACTGTAGTCCATTACTGAGTCTAAATTAGATTACAAAAAATGTAGTTAGTAACGCAATTTAATACATTACACATTTTAGGTAATATAATCAGACTACTTTTTGATTACTTTTAGATTACTTTTGACCTAACTCATTTATCACATTGATTTAAATAGAATAATCTAGTACCATACTGACATAAAATACAACGATTAGGAAAATAAATATTGTAATTAACAACAAGAAGTGCATTAAACATTACACTACTTCAAAGTTTCCCAAACTGGGTTTTGCAAAGGGACTGCAGGGGGTTTGTAAGCTTAATGTAATGTTTAATGTAAAGCTAATATTTAATTAAATCAGAAAAATGTAAAATTAAAATATGTAATTTTATAATAAGATTAATCAAAATAAAATACTTAATAAAAATGTAAATATTTTATTTGTTTTACTGCATGTCATGTGATTATTAACCAACGTCAGAGAACCGTGAACATGCAAAATGCATTTTAATGTGTTTGAAAGACAAAAGGCTATTTTAAAAAGCAATATTTTAAAGATGAACATGAAGAATTAGGGAGAACCAATAAATTATGAACAATTTATTGCTATTGTTTAAATAATATGTAATCATGTAATCAATAAAAAAGTGTGGTCTGATTACGAGTATTTTAAAATGTTATTTAATCTAATTACAAGTACATAATTTTTGGAATCTGACTACATACTTTAAATTACATGTAATCAGTTACTAAAAAATACTCTCATCTTTTACCAAAAAAAAAAAAAAAAAAATATAAATATATAATATATATATATATATATAGTTTAAATCTAATTGACTTTATAATATAATAACTATATATATATATATATATATATAATATATTATATAATATATATATATATATATATATATATATAGTTTAAATCTAATTGACTTTCTAAATAATAAATAATAACACATAATGTTTAATATTTTAAGTATATATAAACTACCATTTACTTTTTTTAAGGAAATTATACTTTTATTCAACAAGGATGCATTAAATTGATTAAAAGTGACAGCGAAGATATTTATAATGTTAGAAAATTTCTAACAATTGCACAAAAATAATAGCAAGCACAAACTTTCAACACTGATATAAGTATATACCAATAAACACCAAATCAGCATATTAGAATGATTTTAGAAAGATCACATGAAAATTCTGCATTTGCAATCATAGAAATAATTTGTTTCAAAATATACTAAAATATAAAACAATTATTTAAAATTGTAATAATATTTCACCATTTTAACTATATTTTTGATCAAACAAATGCAGCTTTAGTGAGCATAACAGGCAAAAACAAACATTTTTATACATTATAAAATACATATTTATAAACCTGATGCTATTTTTATTACCACTTTTATTAGTATTTTTATTAGTTTATCAGAGATGTTTTTAAAACATCTTGACTCTCTCATGCTAAGTCATGAGACCAGGAATCTAGTTTATTAATTAACGTAAATTTGGAAACATAACCACCCTGTTGAAAAAAAAACAGCATATGATGGTTAGGTAGGTTTTAAAGCATGGTAGCTGGTTTGAGCTGGTTTAAGCTGGTCCTGATGAACTACACTGTGAAAAAAAAAAACAACAACAACAACAACAACAACAAAACACACACACACACACAATTTGTTGAGTCAAATTAAAATAATTTGTTTAGTTCAGTCAAATCAAATAAGTTTAGTCAACTTGAAATGTTAAGTTGTACTATGTCACATATTACCCAGCTGACTTAAAATTTTAAGTTGAACTTAAATATCTGAGTTGTCACTTAGTACAACTTAACATTTCAAGTTGGCTAAACTTAATTTTAAGGCAGCTGGGAAACAAATTATTTTGAGTTGACTCAAATCGTTTTTTTTTTTTTTTACATTGTAGCTCCTGCTCAAAACCAACTTAAACCAACTCATGACCAGCTAAGGACCAGTTTAAAGCAGCTACCATGCTTCAAAAAATAGCGTATGTTGTTTTTTTCAACAGGGAAAAAGCATTAAAATCACTGCTGTATTTATTTACAATGTTGTCCACTGTAAAAAACAAAAAACACAATTTGTTGAGTCAACTTAAAATAATTTGTTACCCTGCTACCTTAAAATTTTAAGTTCAGTCAACTTGAAATGTTAAGTTATACTAAGTAAAAACTTAGATATTTGTGTTTGTTAAACTTAACAGATGGATAAGTAACCCAGCTGCCTAAAAATTTTAAGTTGAATCAACTCAAATATCTAAGTTGTCACTTAGAATAATTTAACATTGCAAGTTTAATAAACTTTTTTTTTAGTTGACTGAACGTAATATTTTAAGGCAGCCAGGTAACAAATTATTTTAAGCTGACTCACTGTTTTTTACAGTGTAGTTTTATATATCTCCACCAAATCAGTGTAAATATACAGCAAATATTCAATAAATCATACAGCTTTAGTCCAGAGCTCTCCCAAGACTGAATGAAGGCTGACACAACTTTATTGAAAATAGCTTCCCCAAATAGTATGAACCATGGCTGTAGACCACAATACATGTGAGATAAACCACAAAGCATCAATATGATAGCTCAAAATGCATTGCTTCAGTGTGCTTTTTCTTTATACCACCTATCAGTGTGGTTTTAGTTTATTTCAAAGCCATCTAATGTTTGACTCATTTGAGGCCAACATTTAGCCTACGTGCATTGCAAATGACACTCAACAGTTTCTGCAAAAGGAAAAACAATTACACAAGCTATGTTGTTGAGAATATATTAGCAGAACGTTAAAAAAAAACATGATGTCTGAACAATCTGGTCCATTCATGCAGCACATGCCATGCCTGCAGCACGGGGATTTAGATGATCAGCTGAGTGCAGCTTCCACTACAATACAACATTGTTCCAAAACGAAACGCTGCTTGTTTGCCTTCAAACTCTGTCGCGTGGCTTATCGGAAAAACACAGCTCCAAATCTCCCTCTGAGCTCGCAAACTGAAATCAGTGTGTGTCCATTTCCTACTGCTCACTGTCAAACAAGCACTGCGCTTGCCCAAAAGCTTTCTGAAATGCTGGTTTGTTGCTGCTTCATGTGTAAAAGAACTTTGAACAAGAGCTGAGGTAAGAAACAGAGCTTGACAGGAAAAGAAAAAGAGGATCTTACACAACTTGAGAATAAACCTGACAGATAATATAGTCAATACTTTATACACTTGCAAAAGACAAAATAAAATAAAAGAAAACCCCTCTGACCTTATTTCAAACTTATACTGTATCTAATGCAATTATATATATTGTTAAAAAGTGTGATTTTAAACTCCACATCACTTTCGCGTCTGTTTGCTGTGGAACCTGTAAAGCATCACAGCATCAAACAGGGAGGAAGCCACTTCCTTTTCAACATTATCGTGTCTTCTTCATCACCGAGATGCATGCATGTAAAACAAACCATGGCCCACTTGCTTTCAGACATGAAATCTCTGTGCTTTGATAAGACTGGATGCATGTACCTGTATGAGTTATGTTTCTTCTTATCTGTAAACATGAAATTTGCCTTGTTCTTGTTACCTTGACAACTGCAAAAACTACCAAGTAAGCTATAACCACATTTTTATATTGAAGATAATATTAAAGTCATGTTGTCTTCATATCTTCATACTGTATCTAAGACTGTCTTTCAGAATAGTTCATTGGAAATGCAAGTCCTGACCTGGAATGGGTGTATATGATGCATATATACTTTCATTTGAAGTTTTTTGGTTGGTAAATTGTATACAATAAAAAAAAACACAATAAAATACAATAAAACATTAATATAGTTAATCATATTTTTTTAATTCAAAATAACTGTTTTTCAATTTTAATATATTTTAAAATGTAATTTATTCCTTTGATGGCAAAGCTACATTTTTAGCACCCAGTAATCCATCCAATTTCCTAAATTTCAAGGTCACTGTTAAGTTCCATTAGAAGGGCAGTTTTTAAAGGAGTAGTTCATTTCCAGAACAAAAATTTCCAGATAATGTACTCACCCCCCTAGTCATCCAAGATGTTCATGTCTTTCTTTCTTCAGTCGTAAAGAAATTCATTTCAGGATATCTCTCCATATAATGGACTTCTATGGTGCCCAAACTTCCAAAATGCAGTTTAAATGCAGCGTCAAAGGGCTCTAAACGATCCCAGCCGAGGAAGAAGGGTCTCATCTAGCGAAACGATTGGTTATTTTCTAAAAAAAAAATTACATTTACATACTTTTTAACCTCAATTGTTCGTCTTGTCTAGCTCTGTGATGCACATACTTTCTCTGTGTAATCCGGGTCAATACAGCTAGGGAAGGACAGAAAACTCCCATCTCATTTTCTCCTCCAACTTCAAAATCATCCTACATCGCTATTTTACCTATTTTGTAAAGGCGTCTGACCTTCTTTGCATTTTCACTTTGTAAACACTGAATCGGTACGTCTGCAGTGATGTAGGACAATTTTAAATTTGGAGGAAAAAATGAGATGGAATTGAGAGCATTTGAGGTTAAAAGGTACATAATTTTTTATTTTTTTGGAAAATGGCAGAACGTTTTGCTAAATAAGACCATTATTCCTCGGCTGGGATTGTTTAGAGCCCTTTGAAGCTGCATTAAACTGCATTTTGGACGTTCAACCTCGCGGGCACCATCGAAGTCCACTACATGGAGATAATTCCTGAAATGTTTTCCTCAAAAAACATAATTTCCTTACGACTGAAGAAAGAAAGGCATGAACATCTTGGATGACAACAGGGTAAGTACATTATCTGTAATTGTTTCTTCTGGAAGTGAACTAAACCCTTAATGTTGTTTTTAAGGGATCATTTAAAATCATATTTGTACTCTCTGGCTTTTTAGTACATTGGTATATTGATGTTTTATGTTTTGTTTAGTTGTTCTTCTGCTTTCCACTGTACTGTACAGCACTTTGGAGCTACTGTGTAGCCTGTAAGTTATATAAATGAATAAATTAAAACAAAACTAATTCAAGTCCCTCAAAAAGGCTCGTAGTCCATGTAGAAGACAGCACAATAAGACAGGATAATGCGGAGACTCTCAATGGCCAATCGGTTCAACACTGCAGCTGGAATTGCTTGCCAGTTCAGTGTTGAACAGGTAAGGATCTGTCTCGGCATGTTTACCTAACCTCTCATCAGCAGAAAGAATCAAAAGGCTAAGCTCACCTTTATTAAGGAGCATGTTGTGTGGAGAGAAGAAAGCTGGTTCAAAGTTCACTTTTGGTGATGAGAGCAACTTTAATTTATTTGGGTCTGATGGGAACATTTTGTTCGGCGACAAACTGGGGTAAGACTAAAGCCAAAGTACATAAAGAAGTCGGTGAAAGGTGGAGGAGGAAGTGTATTGGTTTGAGGGATGTTTTCTGCAGAAGGAGTTGGGCCTCTTCTACAGACACATGGCAGGTGAATGCAATTGTGTATCAGAACCTCCTTCAGCAACAGAGCAACCTACCTTCCCTGCAAGCATTTTCCAATTAGCCTACAATTTTCATGCAAGACAATGCCCCCGTCACAATGCAAAACAGCTGAAGAAGTTCCTTGAAGCTAAGAACATTGAAATAATGAAACCCAAAAAATCTCTGGAAAATCCTTGGCGACAAAGTTAGGCCTAAAAAACCCACTAGTTACCAAACTACGGAAGAAAGTGGAAGAAGAGTGGGCCAAGGTCACACCAGCGCAGTCTGAGAAACTAGTGAAGTCCTGCAGTCGCAGATGTGCTGAAGTCATTCAAAGCAAGGTCCTCTACACTTCCTACTAATTTCTGACAGCTGTAACCCTACCAAATTTCAGTTGTAATCTTCTTTTGTGCTACAGTAGTTACTCTTTTCTAATCTGACTAACTTAGCTATAGCTATACTGCTTCAAATTTTGAGGGTTGAAGATTAACAATATTTCAGACAAAAATCAAGTATTTACAGATTTTCTAATTTTGATCTCCACTGTATATAGGGCTGCCCCCTAATAGTCAACTAACCGGCTTGGTGTACCAAAAATTTAGTTTGATTGTTATGGCTAGTCTATGTAGTATAGCACATTGGGCAGGACATCCAAACGCTCACCTCAATTCATCGACATCAAATATGGTTTTCATCTGAAATATGTAAATAGTAGTAACTTGTGCGCTATTCAAGTGTCTGTGTGGAAAAAATGTGCGCTATTCAAGTGTCTGTGTGGAGTGTGGAAGCTGAAGAGTAGTGTGCTTACTGCATGACAGATGGAGGCGCCGGTGCGGTCACTTGCCCTTAAAATACTCATCTTACAGATAAAATTAATACATCTTTCGAATCTGTAAACACTCTACGTTTATTTGTGTGCATTCAGAGTAACAACAAAACGTTGTGCTTTTGTAAAATAATGAAAGCAAGCAGGATGCGCTTTCTGCCGTCTTGGTCTCTGAACTTGAGTGCGAAACTTCGAAACTGTGTATATTTGCCTTATAGAGAGAGAAAGTGAAATGTCTACTTTTACATGAACCACTTCAAATAAAAAACAAATATTCTCAGATTATATAATCATATGAAACATGCAAACAGGCACATCACTACTCTGGAAATGACGAGTCAGTGTCGCCGACTTCATCTCTTAAGCCGAAAACAAAGAAAGCACTAGTTTATCAAGAAATTATTAAAACGTTAATGCCGTCTCCTTGCTGTTTTTCCCAGACACATTCATAATTTTTATATCTGCCGATGCGCTGTCAACTCTTTTCGCGTGCGCTTGAGTGCTTATTAGGTTATGTGTGCAATTAAAGGCTCATTATTATGATTTATGTGGTTTATTAATAAACGTGTGAATAATAGTCAACTAATACTTAAAATGAACGACTACTAGTCGACCAGAAAAATCTTTAGTCGAGGGCAGCCCTAACTGTATATATGCTGGAAACCACCACAACTTGCTATCTACTGTTTACTGTTCCCACAGAAGCGTTATTGTGTTTTAAGCTCTTTTTCCATTACCTTCTTTCCTACACATACAAAATAAAAGTAATTATGTTTAAAACCCTCCCAGCAATGCTCACCTGCTGATTATATTGTGAAAGCTGTGGTCACAAACAATATAAAATACAACACGTTTGCACACACGCATATGCTTTTTTTTTATTGACCCAGTGGTTTTGTGCACACACTGCTTTCTGGCACATAACAGCTCAACCATTTATTTGCTGTTCCACTTTAATAGATCAGTGGTTTTTGGCTTGCCATTGGAAGGCCTGAAACCACAATAAATCACCCTGATAATCATCTACTTTTTACTTACTAAGCCATAGGGGAGATACATGCTTTTCCTTAAATAACTGTGGTGCAATTATGTGAAACAATTGATGCCTGTGGCTTTGTAAACTAAATCCAACGTAGCAAATATAAATTATGCTTACATACCTATATAGAGAGAGGAGTCTTTCTTCTTCACATGATCGTCTATGTAGGACACACCCAGGGGCTGAACAGGCGTGGCACCGATACCCAGAAGCACCTGGGCTCCAATCAGAAGCAGGTACATCATGTTGGTGTTCGCTCTATTCCCGCATGGTTCATCGGCTTTAGAGGTGTTGGAGCACACATCACGCCCCAGATCCTTGCGCCATGAGTCTGTGATCTTGTATTGACTGGCGAGGAATTCTGGTAATGCAGAGAGCAGCGCTCCTAAAGCCATGACAATGCCTCCACAGCCAATTAACCGAGGACGGTGGGCTTTAGCACCAAAATAACTAACGAAGAGAATGAAGGCCAGGTTGCCAATTTCAAAGCTGCTGGCGATGACGCCCACATCGGCGCTTTGAAGATTGAAGCGCCGCTCCAGTGTGGTCAGCACGCTCACCTAAGAGATGAACAAAGAGGAAGAATTACTGTAATGTTAATTTGAAATGCTCACCTGCTGAGTTACAGTATCACCATTTTACATATTCCAGAATCTGAACCGGACGACAAATTTTATTCAGCACAGGCTGGCGTTCAGGCAGTGAAAAGAAAAAAAAAAACAGAAAAAAACATACTGTTTTTAAGTTTTTTCCCCCAGTTTCTAATTTCTTTACAATAAAAAATAGAAAAAGACTGAAAACATAAAAAAAAGTAAAAAAAAAAAAAAAAAATATATATATATATATATATATATATATATATATATATATACAGGGGTTGGACAATGAAACTGAAACACTCGCCAATATAGTATTGGAGGTCTCATGGCTATATTTGCGCTGTCTGGTGCCCAATCTTCACTTATTGTACATTACACCAGTTAGAGCAGAGTGTAAAGTTTCATTATGTGCACCCAATGGTTCAAACATTGTACCTTGAAGGTAGTGCTCTGTATCAGGATAATAATGCACCAATACACACAGCAAGACTGGTGACAGACTGGTTTAATGAACATGAAAATTAAGTTAAACATCTCCCATGGCCTGCATAGTCACCAGATCTGAATATTATTGAGCCACTTTGGGGTGTTTTGGAGGAGCGAGTCAGGAAACGTTTTCCCACATCAGCATCACATAGTGACCTGGCCACTGTTCTGCAAGAGGAAAATGGCTCAAAATCCCTCTGGCTGCTTTGCAGGACTTGTATTTGTCACTCCCACGATGAAATGATGTTGTATTAGCTGCAAAAGGAGGCCCAATATCATACTAATTGTGATCTAAAACCAGGTGTTTCAGTTTCATTGTCCAACCCCTGTATATATATATCATATTTTTTAAGGACGTCTCTTATCTCACTTTTAGGCTTAAATGATCAAAAATTCATTCAAATTGAAAGTTTTGTGAAGTATTATTACAATTTAAAATCACTGTTTTCTATTTTAATAGAGCTTTATAAATGATTAATTCTGTAATTTGCATTAACAGGATATCTAACAAAAGCATTTTTTCTTTTTTTACTTCTTGGTATTGTAATCGTAATTTAATAATCAAAGCTTGTATGAAATTTTATGAATGCTTGAATTTTTTACAGTACAAAAAAAAACTGAAAAAAAAAATTGTTTATTGTATTGTAATACATTTCTTTGCAATAAAAAAATTGGGGAAAAGGCTAAAAAATATATAAAAAATATATTGTTTTTTATAGACGTCTCTTATGCTCAGTTTTAGGCTGCTTTTATTTGATCAAAAAATCAATAAAATGGTAATTTTGTAAAATATTATTACAATTTAAAATAACTGTTTTCTATTTTAATGGGTTTTTTTTTAAACAATTTATTCCTGTGGTGGCAAAGCTTTGTTAAAAAGTGTTAAAATGTGCCATTATGCAACTGTTTAATTCTTTTAATTTGCTTTAACAGGATGTCTAACAAAAGCAAGGTTTTTTCACTTCTTTGTATGGAATGATTTAATTATCAAAGCTTGTATCAAAATTGCATGAATGCTTGCATTTTTCTACAATACAGAAAACAATTAGAGGGAAAAAAAACAAGAAAATATATATATATTGGCCTAATGGTTAGGGAGTCGGGCTTGTAATCGAAAGGTTGCAGGTTCGAGTCCCAGGTCCAGCAGGGATTGACGGTGGAGGGAGTGAATAACCAGCGCTCTCTCCACCCTCAATACCACGACTGAGGTGAGTCCCTTGAGCAAGGCACCGTTCCCCCAACTGCTCCCCGGGTGCCGCAGCGATAGCAATATGGCTGCCTACTGCTCCGGGTGTGTGTTCACGGTGTGTGCGCGTGTTTGTTCACTACTCACTACTGTGTGTGTGTGCACTTGGATGGGTTAAATGCAGAGCACAAATTCTGAGTATGGGTCACCATACTTGGCCTCATGTCACGTCCTTTCCAGAAAAAAAAAAAAAAAAAACAGTTTTCTTCTCAATCGGGGGTTTGCGCAGTCAAAATCGCATTCTAAGGAAATCGGTCTAAACCGCGGACTTCAAAAACAACCCGTGGAGACATGCAAAAGTAGGCCAATACTGTGGTAAAACCACTGACCTGGCAACCCTGAATTTAACTTAGAGTATGTACAAAACTAGAACTATCACATACAAGATTTGCGAATAAGCACTGTTGCCATCCAACGAGTCAAAAAGAACAACATCACATTGAGGAATTTATTCAGCAAATGCGTTTCCACTCTTTTTCGCACAAGTTAAAAACCACCTCAACCTAGAGTAAAAACCTTTTTGTGAATGAAAGGATTTTCTTTTGAAGTTTGGTGTTTCCATCACTGGTTTCTTATGTGATACTTCGAAATGCGCATACAAACAGGGTGATGGAAACAGCTTGTAGACCTAAATGACTGTAGACCTTTACTGTCACTTTTGATCAGCTTAATATATTCTTGCTGAATAAAAGTATAACTTTCTGCATACAGAGGTCAAATTCAACTCTAAACAAGGAAAATACCAAATTTAATCTAACCTGAGAGTTATCTTGGAGAGGTAACAGCAAAGTTCAAAGAAAGGAAACTTTTTACTTTCACTACTGTTTACCCAAGATGAGAAAATGACATGGAAACAAGCATGTCATATTAAAGTAATCAAATCCCCAATCAAACCAAACACATCTGTTCAAATAAGGGTGAAATAAAAGGACAATAAACCCATGTCAAAGCAGAAAACTAATGACCCAGTAAAATAATTGTTTTGACAAATCCTTTCAATCTGTGAAAACATCAACATGCTACTCATCACACATTCATTATCAAGGCTTATGACAAAAATAGCTGGTGAAAGTGAATAAAATGCCACCAGGCAGCCTTGATGAGGAATCACGGGGCTTTAATGAAGCTGGAGCAACACAAATATGTAAAAAGAGCATGTTATTGAGGCCACGCTCTTTACTATAATCCTATTTCTCTAGAGCAGGCCTCTCTCAGATGCTGCATAGTGGTCTTTGGAAATCTCCCCATGCTGCAATACAGATTCCTACAGAATGGATCGTTTTTGATTTGATAAACAAGGTAAAATGCATTAGGGCTGCAGCTATGGATTATTTTAGTAATCGATTATTCTACCGATTATGCTATCGATTAATTGAGTAATCGGATAAAAAGTCATTTTTCTTTATTAAAGAGCAATACTAAATATACAAGAGGAAATTTACATTTTTATTGCTGAAATTGCATACATTAATAACCATGAAAACTAAACCTATTTAATGCATTTTTTTTGCCAAATTACATTCAAAATGCAAATACAAATATATATATATATATACATCAATGAATAAAAATTCAAAAATCAATTTTACACTACTTTAGAGAAAGGTAAACATTACAACCTAAAACAAAGGCATAAATCAAGAAATTTAGCCATTTAGATTTAGGCCTATTTTCCCACTATTTAAGTGCAGTTACAAATGCATAAATAATATTTTATTATTTTAAACAAAACATTGAATACTGATATTTACATGTATGTTTAAAATGAAGATACTTTAAATGTAAAATCAGTACCGCCAGTAGGTGTCAGCGAGTCACTGTTAAGTAAGTGAGTCATTGCGATTGAACTGAATCATTTAACGGGTGATTCATTCAAGAACGAAACACCGTCATGTTGCTCAAAGACTCAAAACAGTGCTGTGGCTGTGTTTGTAATGGTTATTGTTGGCGAAATACAGCAAAAACAGACAATATGTTGTCTAAAATGTAAGTCTCTTAATATTAACTTTTTGTTTATTGATGAACCGTTGCATAAAATGAGTATCACATTTGTAATCATGCTGAGGCACTCTTCGTTTGATATTGACTAATTTTCTGTGTCACAGAGAGAGAATG
The DNA here is from genome assembly GCA_036247105.1 of Cirrhinus mrigala. NCBI lineage: Eukaryota > Metazoa > Chordata > Actinopteri > Cypriniformes > Cyprinidae > Cirrhinus > Cirrhinus mrigala. The sequence continues at coordinate 16,741,609 of CM070024.1, forward strand.
AGACAATAAATAGCACTTAGTCTTTCCAGAAACATATCTAACTTAGGGACATCATAACTAACCACCATTAATTTACGGTCTTAAATATGTCCAGCGTTTATCGGTTTGTGCGTCAGTAATAATGGTCCGTAGGGAAACAGTGTTCCGTGTGTAGTTACAGTAAATGGACTAAACGATGATTTTTTTTTTTTTTTTTTCTCGAATCGTTTCTGCCCTAATATGCATGGATTCTCTCGATTAGCAGCATACACAGTTCTCTGTAATACTTGATTCTGATTGGTCAATCATGGCATCAAGCGACAATATGATTACGTGGACAAATATTTTGTATAATAGCCAATAGATTATATTTTACTGCTGTCCATAGAAACATAACTCCATAAATCTTTGCCTTTCTCAGTCAATTATATGTGTACAAAAAGGATAGCATCAACTGTACATGCACTTGGTCTATATCACTTTATCCTGTAAATTCTGTGCCAAGAAGATCTTCCTAAACAGTTATAATGAGTTTATTGTGAGCTTTAAACAGAGCAATGATGTTGTTGTCATAACTGTCTGATAACTCAGTTTGCTTTAACTCAATTTCCTGTATTTAGCCTGGAAAATACCTTGGACAGTCTGGGAAAACTGCTCTATTATGTGCAGGACTGTTGTCTGTGACACATTTGTAGTATGTTAGAAGCCTGACTTAAAGGTGTCTTGTGTTTCAGTTTGTAATATGAAACATGCAAAACACTTCTCACTCTCTTACTCTTAAACGGTTGGTATATGACTAGATAAACTGCAGGTAACGTAGTACTGTTAATTCATATACTGGCAACACTATTTGAATATCAAAGCTATTTGGTCAATGTTCATAATCAAGCTTCACATTTGAATAACTTTCTGTATAAAAGGTTAGAGAAGACTTTGCTCTACAAGGTTTGTGTGTCTAAATTCATGAATTCATCTAAATTTATAAAATGTAAAAAGACTATATCTTACCACCATTTACACTGTGCCAGCAGAGAACTATTTTAAGATGTGGCCTAAAATGTCCTATAAAAAGCATGCATGTTTCAATCCCAGAGTCATCTCAACATTAGCGACATTACTTTAAGAGCTCATAATGTCAAGTGACAATCATGGAAACAGGATTTAAGCTTTAACACTGATAAATGACTAAAGAGGAAAGCTTTAGAGCATCTTGATGTTCAAAATACGAATTAAAGTTGTTTAGAGTACGAAATTAATATGAGAAAGAAGGCAATATAATTATCTGCATTTTTTCATGCCTTATATATATATAAAGATATTGTACAAATATTTCACAGTATTATTGATATGAATAGATTTTTGATCAAATAAATGCAGCCTTGATGAGAATAAGAGACTTCATTGAAAATATTTAAAAATCATAATGCTTCCAAACCTTTAAATATAAGTACTCAAATGTATACTACATATTGTGTGTGTATATATAACAGTTTTTAATGAAGTCTCATACTCAGGCTGTGTGAGGCTGGATTTGTTTAATCAAAAATACAGTAATAACAGTATTATTGTGAAATATTGTTCAAATTTGAAATAATCCATTTCTATGTAAATATATTTTACAAAGTATTTTATTTCAGTGATGAAAAACTGAATTTTTTAGGATCATTATTGTAGTTTTCAGTGCCACAAGATCCTTCAGAAATTATTCTTACATGCTGATTTTCTGCTCAGTTATTATTGGTACTTGTTTATTAATAATGGTTCTTATTATTATCACTGTTTAAAAAAAAAAAAAGTTTTTGTTGCTTAATATTTCGTGGACATTTTTTTCAGGATTTTTTTTTTTTTTTTAAGGAATAAAAAGTTCAAAAGAACAGCATTTATTTATATTTCAAAAAGTACTTTATTTTTGTGATGAAAAGCTGAGTTTTTACCATCATAATACCAGTTTTCAGCACCACAAGATCCTTCAGTTCAAATTATAGTTACATGCTGATATGCTGCTCAGTTAATATTGGTGCTCAGTTATTAATAATGGTTCTTATTATTATCAATGCTTAAAAAATGTGCTTAACATTTTGTGAAAACAGTTTTCAGGATTTTTGTTGTTTTTATTTTATTTTTTATTTTATTTAGTTTTAGTATTAAACTAAATAACTAGTATTATTTAGTATTTTATTTCTTTGATGATAAGCTGATTTTTTAGCATAATCATTCCAGTTTTCAGTACAACAAGATCCTTCAGAAATTATTCTTAAATGCTGGTTTGCTGCTTAGTTATTATTGGTGCTCAGTTATTAATACTTTTTCTTATTATTATTTATCTTTAAAAAACAAACAAACACACAAACAAAAAACTTGCTGCTTGCTACAATTCTTTGAGGATTTTTTTGTTTTGTTTTGATTTTTTATTTTATTTAGTTTGTATTTTATTTATTGATTTATTTTTGAGGAATAAAAAGTTCAAAAGAACAACATTTATTTAAAATAGAATCTTTTGTAACATTCTAAATGTTTTACTGTTTCTTTTGATCAATTTAAAGTGGAAGTGCATCACACTTAATATTAATAGCACAACTGTTTTCAAAATGTATAAAAATAACACATTTATTATTATTATTATAAATGTTACATAGCTATATGTATAGCTAAATGATTTGTAGTAAATTTTCAGTTCAACTGTCAAATATTTATTTTTACAATTTATTTTTTCTAGACTCTGTTTTAATGGTTACAAAAATATAAATCAAGAAGCAAGTCTAATTATTTGAAATCATGAAATGTACACAATTTAACATCAGTGTATTAAAAGTTCAACAAAAAATAAATTTTAAAGCCTTATGAAATGTGTTTTTTTTTTTTTTTTCTCAATTTTTTTTTTTATTTAATCCAAATTCTGCATTATTAAACTAAGCACCAAAATAGCGTGAAACAGATCCCAGAACATCTCGCATCTTTCAGCAACTAAATTTGATCCTTAAAGCAGCCACGGTGTTATAAATCATCAGTGAAGTAGAAAAAAAATCTTTTTAATTCTACTCAAGCAAATTTTTCCTCTTGAATGACTATGCATGTGTGCTTGTGTACTATTCACACTGGCTCTGCTCAGTTGCCAAGCCCAAAGATATGTGCCAGCCTACTAGTTCTGGAAGCGTGACGAAAGGACGGGACAGGCCACATCCCCCATCTGCCTCCACTTTCTGCCTGCCTCAGAGTCTCTGCCAACCTTCTGAAACCTGCTGACTGAATAATAGCTGGGTCTCTTTGCAAACATCAGTGCCAGTGTCATAGCGATAGGGCACACGGACTGCCACCTTAATGCCAAGACACATCCAACACGCCAGCAGCGTCAACTCTCTGTTGACTCCACCCCGACGTACTGACACCCGTAGCCCTCTAATCTAATCCCTCAGTGTGAAACCACATTATTAGGAAGACTATGAATTATTGAACTATGAGACAAAAATCTCTATCATGTTACTGTTAAGTCAAGTTGAGCTTACATAATAGACGATGACAAATTCCTGAGTGCAGAACAACCAGTCTGTATCATTCAAGCGTGAAATGGTTTCTAGAACATTGCATCCTCCAGCAATCTGTGTTTGATTTCCAATATGAGAGAGAATCAGCGGTGCCTTATCAGTATGACAGGAAACAGACCAACAATAGTACTTACACTTTTTCCCAAAGGGTGGACCAATAGAAAACAGTGATGTTTCACAAATTAATTCCTCTGGGTGTGGCGGAAACCTTGTTTATATTGATTTTATACAGTAGTGATGTTCTTTCAAGCAATTTGCAGTAGTAGACTGTACCAGAGGGAGAATCAAAACAGTGCATTTGTTTAAAAAACGTTGTTCAACGCAGTCCTGATTTGAAATGTCTGTTGAGTGGCGTTATAACTGTAATGCTCCGTGGCATTTTAAAATAACGTACCATCTGCGCTACACCTAAACCTACATGACAGTTTGGACAAAAGCAAATGTGATGTTTTTAAGCTTGTTTCTTGGTTTTCCAGAATTCTTGTGTATTTGGACCCTTTCCAACAATGACTGTATGATTTTGAGATCCATCTTTTCACACTGAGGACAACTGAGGGACTCATATGCAACTATTACAGAAGGTTCCAAAGCTCACTGATGCTTCAAAAGGAAACACAATGCATTAAGAGCCAGGTGGGTGAAAACTTTTGAACAGAGAGATGTGTACATTTTTTCTTATTTTCCCTAAACATATTTTTTTCATTTAGTACTGCCTTTCAGAGGCTACAGAAGATAGTTACATGTTTTCCAGAAGAAAAAATAAGTTCAATTTACCCTGATCTTCAAATTCAATAAGTTTTCACTCCCAGGTTCCTACTGCATGGTTTTTCCTTCTGGAGCATCAGTGAGCATTTGAACCTTCTGTAATAGTTGCATATGAGTCCCTTAGTTGTCCTCAATGTGAAAAGATGGATCTCAAAATCATACAGTCGTTGGAAAGGGTTCAAATGCACAAAAATGTTGGAAAACAGAATTTGCGGGACCTGAAGGATTTTTCTGAAGAACAACAGGCAGTTTAACTGTTCAGGACAAACAAGGGACTCATGATCAACTATCACTAAACAAAAAACACAGCTGTGAATCGTTCAGGTATTAACACAGTGTTGGTATGTAAACTTTTGAACGGGGTAATTTTTATAAATTCAACTATTATTTTCTCTTGTGTACTATATGTAAATGTCTTGAAATATCTTATTCAGGTCAGTACTAAATAAACAATAACATGGATTTTGTATGATCCTTCTAATCTTGGTAAAATAATTAACATTTTGCAGATTCTGAAAGGGGGATGTAAACTTTTGACCTCAACTATATGACCTCCACTTTTCACAGCCTTGCTGTGTTTATAATCACGCTCTTATAAAGTATTTTAATTGGAACTTTTAGGGAAAATGTTTTTTGAATAAAGGCTGAAACATTGAAGTCATATGACTGTGGTGTAGTTTGTTTATCCACCTTAGTATAGGCGAGACTTAGTATTTTTAAAATAACGTACCATCTGCGCTACACCTAAACCTACATGACAGTTTGGACAAAAGCAAATGTGATGTTTTTAAGCTTGTTTCTTATCTCTCATCTTTTAGCTCTCTCATCTTGAGTCATGTTTTTCACAGGATGCGTACCCAAGGATTTTGCATCCTAAGTCTTATTCCGTGCCAGCTGAGCTACCAAACAAGCTTGTTACGTCCGGAAAGGGAAACATATGGAGCTGTAATCATAACTGTGTATTAAAACAATTACAAGTTCTCGCTGTTTTACCACCTCTAGTGTTCATTTCGGTTGGAAACTGCAGTGATATGTACTTATTGGTATGTATTTTGCATCTTGTGAAAAAGTTCCCACAATATACGTTTTCGTCATGAGATCAGGTAGGTTTTTGCATGTAACTACATTCATGTGACTCAGTCTAAGGCAACTTTATTTTCGAAAACATAAGTCAAATTGTGTTTGAAGTCGTGATGAAACTGAAGTCCAACTCTTGGATCTATGCATCAGTTTGTTGCCTTTAAAGGAGAAGTCCACTTCCAGAACAAAAAAATGCACAGATAATGTACTCATCCCCTTGTCATCCAAGATGTTCATGTCTTTCTTTCTTCAGTTGTAAAGAAATGATGTATTTTGAGGAAACATTTCAGAATTTTTCTCCATATAATGGACTAATATAGTGCCCCAAGTTTGAAGTTTCAAAATGCAGTTTAAATGCGGCTTCAAATGATCCCAAATGCGATCCCAGCCGAGGAAGAAGGGTCTTATCTAGTGAAACAATTGGTTGTTTTCATTAAAAATTGTAATTTAAATACTTTTTTAAACTTAAATGCCCGTCTTGTCTTGCTCTGCCTGAACTCTGTGTATTCTGGCTCAAGGCAGTTAGGGTATGTTGAAAAACTCCAATCGTATTTTCTCTCTCAACTTTTAAAAATCATTTCAAAATCATCCTACATCACTGCAGATGTACCGACCCAGTCTTTGTAAAGTGAGCATGCAAAGAAGATCAAACACTCAGAAAAAACCACTGTTGTAACACAAAAGGTAAAACAGCAATATAGGACGATTTTGAAGTTGAGGGAGAACATGAGATGGGAGTTTTTCGACATACCCTAATTGTCATGGACTGAAAAAAAAAAAAACAGAGTTCAGACAGAGTAAGACAAGACGAGCGTTTAACATTAAAAAGTATATAAAAATTTTATTATTTTTATGAAAATAACCAATCGTTTTGCTAAATAAGACCCTTCTTTCTCGGCTGGGATCGTTTGAAGCTGCATTTAAACTGCATTTTGGAAGTTCAAATTCGGGGCACCACAGAAGTCCACTATATGGAGAAAAATCCTGAAATGTTTTCCTCAAAAAATATAATTTCTTTATGACTGAAGAAAGAAACACATGAACATCTTAAATGACAAAGGGGGTGAGTTAATTATCTGTAAATCTTTGTTCTGGAAATGGACTTTTCTTTTAAAAGTGGATACAGATGAACAGAGTGCTGCAGGGATGATGTATTTTTGAACGGCATTACCGGGAAACAAATTAGCGTTTTATTTTAGCACTTCTGATTCCATCGTCCTAAAGTCAGTGGGTTTTTTTAAATGCGTTTTTGGTTAAATGCTTGAAATGTGGTCTGTGGTTAACAGAAGCTCAGGATATTTTTATGTTTATTCTATAACTTGAAATGCTCATGGCTGGGGATCAACGTAGGAAACTGGCACAATGCATGTCAAAAACAAGCCACTGATTCAGTCTGTGAAAGTCGGTCTGTGGTTAACACAAGCTTAATATATTTCCACGATTTAATCTACAGCAGCCAGGTGGTACAGAGGTCATATGGTGCAAGTTGTGACTCAGAAAATTCCCAGTTTACACGTTGTATTTACGAGTTCTACGTCGACATGAATGCTTTTTAAAAGTCGTTTTAATTACGGTAATCACAACATGGCACGGACGCACCTTTATTCACAAAATAGCACGCCTTGAGTACTTTATTGCAGTTTAGGTTACCACAGAATACAAACATTAAAACCAAAATGAATGTATTGATACGTTACTTTAAGTATATTCAAAAACAGTTCTTATGAATGCTCCTAGGTGTAACATGCCTCATCTTATGGAGTTTGAATAAATACAGAAAACATAAACGGTTCTCTTCCCCAGTGTCATTTATTTTTTTAACATCATATATGATATTTTCTCACACACATGCATCTCCACACCAAACAGTTAAACTTACAGTTGAGGTCAAAAGTTTATGCCCCCCTTTCAGAATCTGCAAAATGTTAATTATTTTACCAAAATAGTACTGACTTGAGTAAAATATTTCACATAAAAGAAATTAACTTCAAAAATCTTAATACTGTGTCATTACCTGAATGATCCACAGCTGTGTTTTTTGTTTAGTGATAGTTGTTCATGAATCCCTTGTTTGTCCTGAACAGTTAGACGCTGCTATTCTTCAGAAAAATCCTTCAGTTCCCACATATTCTTTGGTTTTCCAGGATTCTTGTGTATTTGAACCCTTTCCAACAATGACTGTATGATTTTGAGATCCATCTTTTCACACTGAGGACAACTGAGGGACTCATATGCAACTATTACAGAAGGTTCCAAAGCTCACTGATGCTTCAAAAGGAAACACAATGCATTAAGAGCCAGGTGGGTGAAAACTTTTGAACAGAGAGATGTGTACATTTTTTCTTATTTTGCCTAAATATCTTATTTTTTCATTTAGTACTGCCCTTCAGAGGCTACAGAAGATAGTTACATGTTTTCCAGAAGACAAAATAAGTTAAATTTACCCTGATCTTCAAATTCAATAAGTTTTCACTCCCAGGCTCTTCATGCATGGTTTTTCCTTCTGGAGCATTGGTGTGCATTTGAACATTCTGTAATAGTTGCATATGAGTCCCTCAGTGTGAAAAGATGGATCTCAAAATCATACAGTCATTGTTGGAAAGGGTTCAAATGCACAAAAATGCTGCAAAAGAGAATTTGTGGGACCTGAAGGATTTTTCTGAAGAACAGCAGGCAGTTTAACTGTTCAGGACAAACAAGGGACTCATGATCAACTATCACTAAACAAAAAACACAGCTGTGAATCGTTCAGGTATGAACATAGTATCAAGCGTATGTAAACCTTTGAACGGGGTAATTTTTATAAATTCTAGACTATTATTTTCTCTTGTGTACTATATGTAAATGTCTTGAAATATCTTATTCAGGTCAGTACTAAATAAAAAAATAACATGCATTTTGTATGATCCTTCTTATTTTGGTAAAATAATTAACATTTTGCAGATTCTGAAAGGGGGATGTAAACTTTTGACCTCAACTGTATGTACTCACTAGTCCACTTTTCACAGCCTTGCTGTGTTTATAATCACGCTCTTATAAAGTATTTTAATTGGAACTTTTAGGGAAAATGTTTTTTTAAAGGCTGAAACATTGAAGTCATATGACTGTGGTGTAGTTTGTTTATCCACCTTAGTATAGGCGAGACTTCCGGTTTATAAGCCGCTATAGGTTTATATAAAAAGTAACGAGAAGAATGACAACGTGCAGTAAAGTGTGTTCAGAAGTAAGATAACACATTAAAATAATATGGTAAGGCACACCAATTTGCAATATCAAGCAGCAAAACTAACCGTTTTGTACAGCTAAAAATAGCTTGACGCAGATGAGACCAGAAGCCAGACTCATAAAGTTCACAAATGGCCACGCCTGCTCTTACTGAAAAAAAAATAAGGTGGAGAGCCTATGTTTAGCTTTTTACTTCTTCTGACTATTTAAGCTTCAACATTCCTACAAGCTGTGTTTATTTGTAAAGATTATCATGACGAACAAAAATATAAGAATCGTAAACTTTTGTTAATCACAAAGCCAATGGTAAAATCCTATTGGGTTTTTGTCAAGGGAACCAGGGTGATGCTAAATTATGCGTAGGCTGACAAAACTGTCATCACAGCAGCACTAGCAAGAAATCAGTCACTGTAAGGTCCGGTAAAAAGAAAAAAAAATGCAACGTATGCATGGATGAATCATTCAATGTAAGATTTATAATATGCATTTAGAAAATGAAGAGGGTGAATTTTCATTTCACTCCTATAAATGGAAGAATATTAACTATGGAAAGACTACAAAGCATTGTTTTGTTTTCCATCACTCTTAAAATGACATTTCGAGACTGTCTGCCTGTTATCACTTATTTGCTTCTATCTTATTGAAACAGCTAATCTCACAGGAGCAATATGGTGATCATAAATACACGTCAAACAGCCATCTACACGTTTGTGCTTAGTACTGCACAAAGTAAAGAGTTGAGGTTAGATGAACCAGATATATTTGTTTGGATATGTCACGTGACACGTCTGCCAAAGGACATTTGCAAACACTGGCCCAGCATTTTTGCATCACAGTCAGAGTACTTAAATATATGCATACTGAAAGCTACACAAAGATGTGCGCAAGTTGTGAGTGCTTCAGGAGATTAAAAAAAGACACTGGCTCTCTAAGCAAACAGGGAAAGTCCAGACTGCCCAGAGTCAAGCTCGGGGCTTGGGCTAAACATAGGAAACTGACACAATGCCCAGGAATGAGTATGATGTCTCAAACAAGCCACTGAGTCAGTCTGTAAATGAGGGTGGAGGCTCCATCTCAGAATGGACAATTACAGTTGCTTCTGAGATAATCTAATTGAATCATTCGGAAATTACATGGAAAATTTAAACGCTACTACATGACCTGCGTGCTGATAAACTGTATTATATTTTTAACCTTGAACTAATAAGTGGATTTGAACAAAACATTGTCAAACACGACTATTGATTTTGTGTTCTATGTATAAATAACCCATTGACCTAGACGTTAAACAACCACTCTGAGTTTACAAACTTCTACCGTTTCGCACAAATGTTTGCTTCAATAAGACATTTGGAAAGAATTTGATGGCTGGTTTATCTATGGAAAAACCCCAGGGAGGATAAGTTTTGTGTAATGCGGTATCTATCTGTCAAAATAAATCTAGGCAATCTCTACATCTTCCAGTCCCACAAACTTTTTTTTTTAGCACCAAAGTTGTGTTGATTTGGTTTCCAAACATCAGAATTTCCATAAGCTGGGAACCAATCCAGTCCACAACAAGTGTACCCCTTTGAGACTGTTCCCATGATGTATTGTGGCTTTCTGGCACAGAGCAAATGATTGTCTCCTTTCCAAATATGGTCTGAGAGCACACAGACATCAGAGACATCCCAAGGGTATGGAGGACATGGCCGGACAAATCTCCTCCTTATCAAAGATGCTATATAGAGAGCCATCCACCTCACTGAAAGCAAGCAACGTGAGAATTTTCTTTTACTGTAGATGTCAGACACTACAAACTAAGCAGAGGCAACTGGAAAGCAGCACTGCTATGTCAAAATAGAAAAAGCAAACAAATTTTGTATGTTTGTGCCAAAATAAGGACAAGATGAAGACTTATGATATTTTCTCTTCCTGTAATACTAAAGAGGCATATCTCTCAGATATCAGAAACAGACTGCTGTTATCCTGGATTCTGTTATCTGCATCCATAATTATTTTTGCTGAATAGAAAAACTTGTTTTGTTAGGGACTATTAATGGAGTCAAAAAAAACAACAACACATTTTTATTTTTCGTGTAACATTTTTACAAAATTGTGTTGTACTGTGAATGCTCTACATTCAAAATAAGAGGAATGTTTTTAGAGAATCTTGCATGTTTGCCAAAATAAGAACAAGATGAAGACTCTGTAAATATTACATAAAGAGGTTATCATCAAAAATGTCTCTCAGATATCTAAAAAATATTGTTCTTGTTCTGGATTCTGTTAGCAGCATCCATAATTTTTTGCTGCGTATCTTGTATACTTGTTTTGTTAGAGAATTTATATCGTTGAATGCTGTTATTTAATAAAATATATATTTTTAATGTTGTTTTTTTTTTTTTCATGTTGTAATTTTGTTTTATACATTACAATTTTTGAAGAAGTCTCTTCTGCTCACCAAGCCTGCATTTATTTAATCCAAAGTACAGCAAAAACAGTGACATTTTGAAATATTTTTACTATTTAAAATAACTGCTTTCTATTTGAATATATGTTAAAATGTATTTTATTCGTATGATTTTAAAGCTGAATTTTTAGCATCATTACTCCAGTCACATGATCCTCCAGAAATCATTCTAATATTCTGATTTGCTGTTCAAAAAGCATTATTATTATTATTATGTTGAAAGCAGCTGATTAGAATTTTTTCAGGTTTCTTTGATGAATAGAAAGTTCAGAAGAACAGCATTTATCTGAAATAGAAATCTTTTGTAACATTATAAATGCTTTTACCATCACTTTTGATCAATTTAAAGCATCCTTGCTAAATAAAAATATTAATTTCTATCATTTCTTTCCCAAAAAAAAAGAAAAAATTCTACTGACTCCAGGCTTTTTAATGGCATAGTGTAAATGTTACAAAAGGTTTTTATTTCAGATAAATGCTGATCTTTGGATCTTTTTTTATTCATCAAAGAATCATAAAAAAATGTACTCAACTGTTTTAAATACTGATAATAATAATAATAATAATAATAATAATAATAATAATAATAAATGTTTCTTGAACAGCAAATCAGTATATTAGAATGATTTCTGAAAGATCATGTGAGACTGAAGACTGGAGTAATGCTGCATCAATTTACATTTGATCACAGGAATAAATTCTATTTTAAAATATATTCAAATTGAAAGCAGTTATTTTAAACCGTAAAAATATTTCACAATACTACTGCTTTTGCTGTATTTCGGATCAAATAAATGCATGCTTGGTGAGTAGAAGAGAATTATTAAAAAAAAAAAAAAAAAAAAAAAAAACATTAAAAATCTTTAAAAAAAAAAAATAAATAAATAAAATAAAACCTTTTGACTGGTAGTGTATATAAAAGCAATAATCTGCTGTACTGTATAGTGAACTGTACTGCGTTTTTTACAATCTTGTGTGTTTCCCAAAATAAAGAGAAGAAAAAGGCTTAGAAATATTAGAAATATTAAAGAGGTTATCATCAAAAATATCTCTCAGATATCTAAAATATATGACTGTTGTCCTGGATTCTGCATCTTTATTTTCCTTTCAGCCGCTGGAGCGGATTCTCATTAGTGAACTAGAGTGAAAAATAAAACTAGGAGTGGATCTCAAACGGAGTGATTAAGGAATGTATTGAGCGGAGAGCGGAAATCACTGTCGCTCCGTTCCACTCCTACGCTGCTCCTGACCGGCTTGACTCTGTGCAATACATTTGCTTGGTCACTCACAAAGCTTGATGCTGTTGCTTCTTTTGAAACTATTTTTGTAGGTGTTAAAGAAACATCCAAAATAACAGTTGACTAAAACATACGTGTCTTATATTAATGACTTTTTTTAAAGAACTATTGAAAAAAAAAAACAAAACAAAAAAAAAAAAAAAAAAACATCACACTCGCAATCTGAATATCAGAATAAGTGCAGAATTACAGCAGTGCTGATACAGAGTCCACTTTAATAAGTACTATTGCACGTGTGATGTTGCCTAATGGTATTTTTATTGATGCGGATTTAAAAATGACTCAAGGAAGGTTATCTGTCATAGACATGCACTGGCCCACAGCTTACCATGCAACTTATTTCTCAGAGCCTGACAGCTATAATCTCTTCTTATGTCTGCTGAGGCAGCTGCTTTATTGCATGAACACTAAGTGATGTTCACTTCTTTTCCTTTCATTCGCCTATTTTCTTTTTTCCTTGAACTTTGGGCATGGCATGTTACAGAATGAATGATTTAAGATCATTATATGATTATGTCACTCACATCCGCGTCACGTTTCTTGCCATGCACTACCTTTCACTCAAGTACAGGAAGGTTAAGGTTGAAGAAAGGGATTAGCGTAAATCAAATAAGCCAAATAAGTTCAGCAAGTTCAATACAGTCAATTCCAGAGCCTGGAGTGTAAAACTAATCCAAAACAAAAGGAAAGCATCGCTTTACTCACCAAGTATGCACCCACTGTGCCCTGTGCCAACATCAGAGCACATTCCGCCACTAAAAATATCTTAATATTTGAGAAACACGAGGGTTTTTTCTTTATATCATCCCGCTGAGGGTCCTCAGAGCTCCTCTGCTTTTTCACCTGCATCCTGAGCAATCCAACAGCCGAGAAACGCAGCGACAAACTATTGTAAACGGAGAATAAACGCTAAAATCGAGCTTGTCTTTACTTATCTGTAGCACCGACTGTTGTTTACAGTCAGACTGTGTGCTGTGTGACAGGTTGTGGACTTTTCATTGAAACTCCGCCGATGAATGAAGCCGAACTAAACTCTCCTCCTATACAGACTATCGCAGAAACAGAGGGTAAAACGTCGCTGGTTTTCACTCCAAACATCTTTCTTTTCCTCTGAGACTGTCCAAGCTCCCGTCGTGTTAATGTTTGCTCGTACTCCGTCACCATCGCTCTAGTCCGCAGGCTTGATTCTCCGCCTCGGTCATTATGACTGATATGCGAGCGTTGCTACCGGACAGCTTTCTTGTACAGTAACGACACATTCATACCTCGGTAGAGGCGCTGTGCAGCAGGCATCATAAGCTTAATGCTTTACTGACTACTGTAGTCATAATACAGGCACGTGAATGGTAGATCAATAGCATGTTATAAATCATTTCTATCTGTAGTTTTCTGGGTGTATTCGGTTCGTTTCATCCAACACATCATCAGCGTTTGACGCCCATAGCACGTACAATTACGTTTGAAATATTTTTTTGTAATGTTTTTGATGCAGTAATACATCATAAATTGCGCGACATTTTAAGCAAATACATACAAGTTAAACGTTTTTGAACAGTAAGATTTGTAATGTTTTTAAAGAAGTCTCTTCTGCTCACCAAGCCTGCATTTTTTGATCCAAAGTACAGCAAAACAGTAACATTTTGAAATATTTTTGCTATTTAAAATAACTGTGTTCTATTTGAATATATTCATCTTCTATCCATTTTAGCATTTATCTGAAATCACCGTTCAAAAGCCGTTCAAAAACCATTCAAAAGCTTTAAGTCAGTATATTATTTATTTTGTGTGTTAATACTTTTATTTAGCAAAGATGCTTTAAAAAGTGATGATAAAGACATTTATAATGTTACCATGTACAATGTTCTATTTCAGATAAATGCTATTACATTTAATTATATTTTCAACATAATTACAATAATAATAATAAATAAAAAGAATTGTTTTTTGCAGCAAATCAGCATATTAGAATGTTTTCTGAAGGATCATGTGACTGGAGTAATAATGCTAAAAAAATCAGCTTTGATCACAGGAATAAATTACATTTTAAAATATATTCAAACAGTTATTTTAAATAGTAAAATTATTTCAGAACTTTACTGTTTTTGCTGTACTTTGGATCAAATAAATACAGGTTTGGTGAGCAGAAGAGAATTCTTTAAAAACATTTGACTGGTAGTGTGTATATATATATATATAGTCACATATTATTACAGTTTAAAATAACTGTATTTGAAATATATTTTAAAATGTGATTTATTCTTATGAAGGCAAAGCTGGATTTTCAGCAGCCATTACTCAAATCTTTAGTGATCTTAACAATCCTTCAAAACTAATATGATTTGGTGCTCAAGAAACATTACTTATTATTATCAATGTTGAAAAACATTTTTGCTGCTTAATATAAAGTCATAATATTTTGAGAAAAAATGTTATTCTCAAAACATTTAGACTTGATTCTTGTAACTTTTATTTTATTTTTAAAATATTTCTACTTTTCTACTTTATTCTTGTTATTTTTACTATATTTTCAAAATATTTTGACTTTATTCTCATAATTATGACTAATGTCATAATCGTACTTTTTTTAACGTGGCACTAAAACACTGTCATAATTTTAAATTTTTTTAAAAAAACTTTTTACCTTTAGGCTATATTTAAAAAGAATAAATATATACACACACACATATATATATATATATACACACACACACATTACTTTCACTGTGGTGAGATGTTTTCTTTATTATGAGAATAATGTCCAGATATTTTGACTTTTTTCTTAAAATATGAAAAATTTAATCTCGTAATCTTATTTATTTATTTTTTTTTTTTTTTAAGTTATTTATTTTATTTATTTATTTATTATTATTATTTTTTTTTTTTTTTCAGGCTTAGTAGGGGTTATGCACAACAGACATCTGTATTCTGTTAAACAGGTCATGTTGCTTCCGGTTCACGTGTTTTGCATGTGCTTCATTAAATATGAAGCTGTTTTACTCAAGATGCCTTCAAAGTAGATACCAAAGATAGTCATAAACAATGTCCATCCCATATGTGGAATGATACCTAAAAGTTTTTTATTCTTATTCTTTTCAATAACATTTAGATATACAGATCGAATAAAACATCAACAATAAAAACAGCTAGCTAGTTTAACTGATTACCTTAAAACACCATAGATATCGCCATTATTTAATATGGCTATCAACGCGTTATCTGAGAAGCGGCAGTGCTGAGATCTGTTTATTGGGCTTGGTCAGGTGACGCTTGACCCTGTGGAACCATACACTGATACAGTACAAAATCTCATAAGCAGTTCACATGCAGTATATGAGTTTGCACCCTTGTAATTTTTTTTTAATGCTGATATATTATTAGACAGAATCTAAAGACAAATCATCATAAAGATAGGCCTACTTAGACTATTTCATTGCAAGCTGACATAACATGCTTAACAGCTTGCTTAACTCAACAGCTGAAGTTTTTACGGACTAGCTTTTTTGTTTTTGATGAATCGCTGGCAAGTGTGATCATTTCACAACATATTACTGCAGCAGAGATGCCTCACAAATTGATATTTGAATGAGTGTTATTTGTCTCTTTGAGATCCATCTGGTGAACAGCTATTAGTTTCATGACTGGGAACAACAGAATGGCAGCTGTGGTTACAGTACGAACACACAGTTCTGGTCAGAGTTTTGAGGAAGAAGAGTGTGAAATTCTGACTCATGCTACTGTAGGTTCAGTTATAGAGTAGAGACCAATGCTTGCCACACTCACATTAAGAGTGGCTGCACACGGGCCTGATGACACACTGCTGTGTTTGGTTGCCATAGCAAACACGTCACAGCAGCTGTTAAGTCATAAAGTCCTGTTTTTTTCTCTAACTATTTTGATGATTTAACATGGGTGTGTTGTTTAGGTAACTGAGAGAACCAATGGTAAATAGATGAATAGCTAATACTGGCTTGTCGGAATCCAACTGTATATTACGCTGGGTTATTATCTTTAAAGAGATAATTCACCCAGAAATGAAAAGTCTGTCATTAATTACTCACCCTCATGTTAAGATATTTTTAATGAAATCCAAGAGCTTTCTGACCCTGCATAGACAACAATGCAACTGACACATTCAAAGCACAGAAAGGTAGTAAGGACATTGTTAAAATGGTTCATTCCTGCTAAAAAATCCAGCTTAAATTCCAAGCTGGTCCAGGCTGGTTTATGCTGGTATTGTGCTGATCCAGGCTGGTTTATGCTTGTATAGTGCTGGTCCCAGGCTGGTTTATGTTGGTCGAGGCTGGTTTATGATGGTATAGTGCTGCTCCAGGCTGGTTAGTGCTGGTATAGTGCTGGTCTAGGCTGGTTTATGCTGGTATAGTGCTGCTCCAGGCTGGTTAGTGCTGGTATAGTGCTGGTCTCAGGCTGATTTATGCTGGTATAGTGCTGCTCCAGGCTGGTTAGTGCTGGTATAGTGCTGGTCTCAGGCTGATTTATGCTGGTATAGTGCTGCTCCAGGATGGCTAGTGCTGGTATAGTGGTGGTCCACGCAGTTATGCTGGTATAGTGGTGGTCCAGGCTGGTTTATGCTGGTATAGTCTTGTTCAAGGCTGATTTATGCTGGTATAGTACTGGTCCAGGCTGGTTAGTGCTGGTATAGTTCTGGTCCAGGCCGATTTATGTGGGTATAGTTCTGCTCCAGGCTGATTAGTGCTGGTCCAGGCTGGTTTATGCTGGTATAGTACTGGTCCCAGGCTGGTTTATGCTGGTATAGTGCTGGTCTAGGCTGGTTAATGCTGGTATAGTGCTGGTCCAGGCTGATTTATACTGGTATAGTGCTGCTCCAGGCTGGTTTATACTGGTCCAGGCTGATTTATGCTGGTATAGTGATGCTCCAGGCTGGTTAGTGCTGGTATAGTGCTGGCCCATGCTGGTTTAGGCTGGTATAGTGCTGGTCCAATCTGGTTCATGCTGGTATAGTGCTGGTCCCGGGTGGTTTATGTTGGTATAGTGCTGGTCTAGGCTGGTTTATGCTGGTTTATGCTGGTATAGTGCTGGTCCAGGCTGGTTTATGCTGGTATAGTACTGGTCCCAGGCTGGTTTATGCTGGTATAGTGCTGGTCCACGCAGGTTTATGCTGGCATAGTGCTGGTCCAGGCTGATTTATGCTGGTATAGTTCTGCTCCAGGCTGGTTAGTGCTGGTATAGTGCTGGTCCACACTGGTTTATGCTGGTATAGTACTGGTCCCAGGCTGGTTTATGCTGGTATAGTGCTGGTCCAGGCTGATCTATGCTGGTATAGTGCTGGTCCCAGGTGGTTTATGTTGGTATAGTGCTGGTCTAGGCTGGTTTATGCTGGTATAGTGTTGGTCTAGCTGGTGGACCAGCATATCTATGCTGTTCTCAAGCAAAATGGAGCTGGTGATGCAGGTCTTGCAGGGTTGAATGTCAGTAGGCCAGTTGTCTGTATGCAAGTAGTGTTTTGGGGAGAAACAGTTTTTGCTGGCATATTTCCCTATTTCACACATTAATGGAGCAACAGAAAAGCAATACAAGGTTAAAACCTGATTTATTGAATTATATAATAACTTTGTAAAATGTAACAGAAACATGCTGCTGGTTAAAGACAACAAATGCTGGTCCACCAGCACACCAGCATCCCAAGCCCGTTCCAGCATGCAAAATATACCTTATGCTGTTGGCGACCAGCAAATCAGCAACCAGCATCCATTGCTGGGATCCAGCAAACCAGCAACCAGCATCCCATGCTGGTCCCAGCATGCAAAACATTCCTTATGCTGGTGACCAGCAATGCTGGATTTTTCAGCAGGGATGTGACATCAGTCATTCAACTGTAATGTTATGAATACTTTCTGTGCACAAAGAAAACAAAAATAATGACTTTATTCAATCATTTCTTCTCTTCTGTTTCAATTTTCAATGTGCATTCATGAGAGTAGCTGTGTTGCTGTCTGAGAACGCTGTCAGACTTCATTAAAAAAATTGTAATTTGTGTTCTAAAGATGAACGAAGGTCCTACGGGTTTGGAACGACATGAGGGTGAGTAATTAATGACTGGAATTTTCATTTTTGGGTGATTTATTGCTTTAAGTAAAACTATTATATTAAACAAATAAAAACTGAACTAAACCTAAAACTGAAATAAAAACTAATTAAATCTATCAAACTAATATTTAAAACTATAAAAATGACAAAAATCACAAAGCGAAATTACTAAAAATTGAACTAAAATTAAAATGAAAACTGAAAATATAAAATAAAAGCTAATTCAAAATATTATTAAACATAAATAATACTAAAACTGATGATGCAACATGTTTTAGTTTGTTCTTTCAACAGGATATGAGTCAGGTACAAAAATTCATGTGGGCGCTTCAGCCTGAATGGCGGAACTGCATATAAATAGACTAAATAAACATAAAGACTGCTGTCGCTCTATGGAGATGTTATTTATAGGTTTTTGAAAACTTTTACAGACATTTAGCATGTTTGTAATATCTTTATATGGATAAAAAGGCAAAATCCAGAGGGATTCTTTTCATTGAGAGAAAATAAAAATAGTACATGCACACTGTTGCCCATTTAGTAGAAAAATGGTGGTGTTATAAAAAAAGACAGATTGTATGCACATTGAGCAGAGAAACCCGGGGGGTGGGGGGCTGGGTTAAGATCCAAACGGGAAATCAATGCTCGGCTTGTAGCGATGACATCAATGGTCTTAAACGGTATTTGACTCTTATGGAAAAAGTGGTATGTTTCCCATGAGGTCAATATTTCAGCACTCTTTTGAACGGAGCAATAGCGGAGAAACTAAATCTCATTTTAATGATCCAATCTGATGCTGCAGTAGGGCTGCTGAACTAAACAAGGCTCCACTCAAACTGCACAAATGATGTTTTTGCAGCAAACTAGATGATATGAACATCAGAGATCAATCTTTTTATCTAAAATCCAATTATAACAGGACCAAGTCAGAGCATATGAATTTAGTTTTGAACATTTACCTCTGAGACATATGTGGGTTTCCTGACATTTCGCTCTCAATTGTGTAATCATTGATGATGACCGTGGATGAGTTCCTTACAAGCCAGATATGGCTTTTGAAGGCCTCATTAAAGAAGAAACAACAGGTTGCAGTTCACTCAAGTTGTTAAACCACTGTGGGTTCAACCCTCATAGGACACAAAAGCATCAAAGTACAGTTTGAGAACTAAATATGAGCCACAAAACATGCTTTTACGTAAACAGTTAAGATACGGTAACACACACCATGCAGTTCCTTTATGCACATGAGTCAAGTGCATCCTGGAAAAATTCTTTTTCAAGCACAGGCTTGACATGTTAGCATCCATTAGTAGATGCAAAACATGACTTGCTGGGGATGGGGTATAGGCAGTATAGGCAACCCTTCTGACAATGTTCCATATGGCCCATGCATTTTTCATGTGGATTTGAGAAACAATGTGACAAAAAATATGAAATGCTGCTTTAATTTCCATTGAGAATTATATTTAAAAAAATAATCAAGTTTTTATATGGGCTGCTCATATAAATATCCTTTGGAGAAATTATTGCTCAATAGCAGTGGAAAACACCTAAACATATTTTTCATAAAGTCATCACCTATTTGTTTACATTACACTTTTTTTTTTGTTTTTTTGCACGTTTTGCAACATATTCAACGTCAAATGTCCATTTTGTGGCACTAAATTAATCAAAACAAATGTAAATCTAGCAATGTTTTATAACGTTGGTTCTTGTAAATATTGCGGCAGTTTGAAATACTTTACCAGGTGAGCTACTGAGCAAGTTTACTATGTCAGAAAAGCCATACATTTGGAGCTGGTTATGTGATTCAAACATAAAAATGTACAGTGCCTTGCGAAAGTATTCATACCCCCCCGCCCCCCGCCCCCCGCCTTTTTTTTTCATGTTTTATGTTGCATGTTTTTTCCCCCACATCAGTCTATACTCCATGCACCATAATGACAAAGCAAAAAACAGATTTGTAATGACTGCATTACAAAGTCTATATTGCGTAAGTAATCATACCCTTTTCTGGGACACTTGAAACTTAGCTCAGGAGAATTCATATTGCTTGAAGATGTTACTACACTCCAAATGGCGTTAACTTGTGGCAAATTCATCTGAATAGGTATGTTTTAAAAAGAGACACACCTCTCAATAAAAGAGCTAACAGCTGAAAATGTATATTAGAGCAAAACCCAAGCCCTGAGGTCAAAAGAACTGCCTGTAGAGCTCAGAAACAAGATTGCAGAACCATGAACCATATAGCCTCCATTTTCCATAATGGAAGACGCTTGGAACAACTAGGATTCTTCCTAGAGCTGACCTCCAGGCCAAACTGAGCAATTGTTGGGTAAGGGCCTTGGTTAGACTGGTGACCAAGAAGCTGATGGTCACTTTAGTTGAGCTCCATGATCATATATGCAGATGGGAGAAACTTACAGAAGAACAAACATCACTACAACACTCCAGAGATAGCTTTAATGAAAACCCAGTCCAGAGCATTCAGAACCTTAGAATGGGCAGAAGGTTCACCTTCTGACAGGACAATGACCCCAAGCACACAGCAAGAGTGGCTTAAAGACAACTCTGTGAATGTCCACAAGTGGCCCAGCCACAGCTCGGGCTTGAACCCAATCAAACATTTCTGGAGAAACCTGAAAATGTCTGCCAGCCCCCATCCAAGCTAATAGAGGAGAAGAATCGCAGATAATTGTAAAACTTGTTTCAAAATCATACTCAAAAGGCTTGAGGCTGTAAAGGTGTTTCAAGGGTGTGAATACTTATGCAATGTACTTATTTCAGTGTTTTATTTTTAATACATTTGCAAGGTTGTCACAAATCTGTTATGTGCTTCGTCATTATAACGTACAGAGTGTAGAATAATGTAGAACAAAAGCACTTTAAAGCATAAGTCTGCAACCACAAAATGTGAAAAAAAATGAAGGGGTGTGAATACTTTCGCAAGGCATTCTATTTGTTACCAATTACCAAGAAGCTGACCAAATGAACTAACTTCTCTAAAAAAGGAGTCATGCGATCGACTGCAATCAAGCAAAGAATTTGTTTTCATGGACGTCTTTTAAAAGGCTGTTACTGTGGAGTATGCATTTGTATATAATGCTAATAAAACCTTGCAGCAATAAAGCTGAAACTCTAAAGTTAACTTTACTATCCACACATAGAATTCTAAGAAAGAAAGAGCATTTAAAGCCACTTCTGGAATTACTGCTTCACTTACATTATCACAACAACATGTCAGACAAAGATTACATACAATCATTAGACAATTTAACAACAACATGCCTCTGCACAGCTCACTAAATTATCACACAATATCCAAGCCAGCCCAGCACATCTGAAACTGATCTCTTAAGGATTTAAATTACCTAAAGGTATGTTTAAAAAAACACATTATATAATAGATTATCTTCTGCAGTGCACCAAAGCACCGATTAGTACATTTTTGTGTGAAACATCTCTGGATTGGAACTAAAATTAGATTGGAAATGGCAAATATGCATGTATTATGTATAAAATGAAGAACATCAAGTGAACAAAATAATAGCTCTCCTGGAAGTATTTCCACTCCTCATTCCGTGCTTGGAAACTCCCTTTATACAAAGAAATACAAACACTTAACATGTTTCCGTTATGGGTTCTGGTCTCATGCATTACACATATGCACATATTATCATAAATACATTGTATTTTAACGGATGTTTTTTTCTCTTTTCAGAGATGATCAATAATTCAATATTAATTATTAAAAGAAACATATATATAAATGGAAATTTCATATTTAAACGGACACATTTGTAGACTTTATCGCATCTTAATATGTCACAGCTAAACAGCTGCGGGATATCAAACTAATTCAAAAAAAGTGTTTCCACATGCATTAGCGTTCTCCATATGCATTAGTACATATCTAGGCACTCCATTGCCAGCACACATTATGGTGAAGGCAGTCAGCAGGCTTTATCGACTCTAATGACTTCTCCATGTGCAACGAAGGCTTGCTCATTACACTAATGTGCTTTATGGTGCACAAACTGCATGATATTATGACAATACCAGTGGCCCTATATTTTACTGGTAAGCACAAATGAAACACAGGCTCCCACAGCTAAAATCAATTTACATTTAATTAAATGGCCTGTCTTGTGCTTCATAATGAAAAGTGGCACTGTGGTTTCAAATAGATGCAGCAATAAGCTGTTCTAGTACAAATGGGAACAAATTAAAAAAGGAACAAATTGATGGTTTGGTGTCATTGTGCCTCCTTTGAGCTGTACTGATGGGCTTGTGAGGCTATGAGACAAAATAATGTTGGGAAACACTGGCCTAGATTTTCTCACATTGTAGTTCTAGACCGTCTCACCGTGCCTACTCGGAGCCAACAGTCAGGTGCAGAGGAAATGTGGCCTGTGGCGCAACATAATTACTCACGCAAGCGGGATGGAGTTTCACCTGGAGACTGAACATATGTGATGCCTCCAGATGCCAGCATTTAGAGAATACCATACTGCAAGTTCCCTACAGATTCTACCATTGACCATGAATGTGAGCCAAAAACTGAGTAAGTATATTTTCATGTAGTTCACAGTGAAATTTAGAATCAACTGAAAGGTAAAAATCACCTTGAAACAAGGATTGGGAAGAAAAACTGGTAACACTTTAGATTAGGGAACACATATTCACTATTAAGTACAGTTGAGGTCAAAAGTTTGTAACCCCCCGTTCAGAATCATTAAAAATGTTAATTATTTTACTAAAATAAGTGAGATCAAAAGCAAAATTTTTGTGTTTTTCAACCCTTTCTAACAATGACTGTATGATTTTGAGATCCATCTTTTCACACAGAGGACAAGTGAGGGACTCATATGCAACTGTTACAGAAGGTTCAAAAGCTCACTGATGCTCCAGAAGGAAAAAAAACGATGCACTAATGTCCAGGGGTTAGGGTAAATTTAACTTATTTTGTCTTCTGGGGAACATGTAAAGATCTTCTGTAGCCTCTGAAGGGCAATACTAAAAGAAAAAAATATGATATTTAGGCAAAATAACAAAAATGTACACATCTCCATTCTGTTCAAAAGTTTTCACCCCCCAGCTCTTAATGCATACCCTTTCTTGGAGCATCAGTAAGCTTTTGAACTATCTGTAATAGTTGCATATGAGTCCCTCAGTTGTCCTCAGTGTGAAAAGTCGGATCTCAAAATCATACAGTCATTGTTGGAAAGAGTTCAAATACACAAAAATGCTGGAAAACCAAAGAATTGGTGAGGTCTTAAGAATTTTTCTGAAGAACAGCAGACAGTTTAACTGTCCAGGACAAACAAGGGACTCATAAACAACTATCACTGAACAAAAAAACACATGGCTGTGGATCATTCAGGTTAGAACACAGTATTAAGAATGAAGGGGATGTAAACTTTTGAAACGGCTTATTTTTATAAATTCAACTATTATTTTCTCGTGTGGACTATATGTAAACATCTTTTATGTGAAATATCTTATTCAGATCAGTAATAAACAATAACATGCTTTTTGTATGATCCTTCTTATTTTGGAAAAAAAAATAATTAGCATTTTTAATTATTCTGAAAGGGGATGAAAACTTTTGATCTCATTTGTAAGTATGTAACTGTAACTGTGAGTTTTCCCTTAATAAACTCCTAATAGTTAGTAAGGTAATTGTTAAAAGGATAGCTCACCCAAAAAGTGAAAATTACCCCATGATTTACTCACCTTCAAGCGATCCTAGGTGTATTACTTGGTGACTTACTTCTTTAAGATGAATACAATCAGAGTTATTATAAAAACGTCCTGGCTCTTCCAAGCTTTCTAACGGCAGTGAATGACTATTGTTTTTTTTGAAGTACAATAAAGTGCATCCATCCACCATAAAAAGTGCTCCACATGGCTCCAAGGGGTTAATAAAGGCATTCTGAAGCAATTCAATGCATTTGTGTAAGAAAAATACCCATATGTAAAACTTTACAAACGGTACTCTCTAGCTTTCGCTTTCTTGAGAACCAAGTTTTGTTTAAAGCAAAGCAAAACCAGTCTCCACTTGGCTTATACTGAAATCCTCTGATATTTTTCTTTACAAATCCTCAATTTGTACATCTCTGTGCTTCTATATTCGCATTTGGTTTACGTCATCCGCTAGAACGCCACTCTCTTGTGGACGCATGTACAACAGCTAGCGGAAACTAGACATTATGGTCCATAAAGTTTTAAATATGGATATTTTTCTTACACAAACACATCGATTTGCTTCAGAAGGCTTTTATTGACTGTCTAGAGCCAAGTCGAGCACTTTTTATGATGGATGGATGCACTTTATCTGAATTCAAAATCTCAGCACCCATTCACTGCCATTATAAAGCCTGGAAGAGCCAAGGCGTTTTTTAATATAACTCAGACTGTATTTGTCTAAAAAAATAAAGTCATATACACCTAGGATGGGGTAATGTTCATTTCTGGGTGCAGATGTAAACAAGAATTGTTTTGACAACATTGTTATCTGTACACAAATCTTTTAAAAAATGTGAAGGAAAAACTTCCATTTTTAATGCATGGTGGTTGTATAAACATATCTTTAATGTCTCTGACAACCTCTGCCGTCCCATTTTCCACTTTTAGTAAATGCTATTTTCAAAAGAAACATTTAAATGTAAATATTGCATGAGATTTTTCTCTGCCCATAAATATGTGACCTGCTAGCAATTATTAGTGAATGAGATTGAGTACTTCTGCACTGATCAGCTTCTGCCTTTCGTTTTTCAATGTTCATTCCACTATAGGAACTCTTCAGGTGTCTTGAGTGTTGAAAGGTAAAACAGCAGCTACAAATATACAGCACTGCTTTTCAGTCTTCCCATGAAAAGACCATTTCAAACAATAACATACAAAGAAAACAGGCTAATCACCTCAGGGTCCAATCTTGTACTCTCAAACATTTACGATAATACCTCATAGCAACAGCACCCTTGGGAAACATCCTGATTATAAAGATACCACACTGGCATTTGAAGACTAAGCAGATGTTGACTGAGAAAACGTCAGATGACTTTCTTTTTTCAGTTTTGCTGTCCTAGCTATTAATAGAGAATCAGTATCTGTTCTGTGCTCAAACCACCACACACACACACACACACACACACACACACACACACACACACACACACACACACACACACACACACAAACACACACACACAAACACACACACACACCGAGACCTCTTCCATCTATTTTTACCCTGGTATCAATAGAGAGGCCAACATGTGCTTTTAAACTTCAGTGGCACTGCAGCGAGAGGGTTTCAAATATAGAGCCTTCCACATGTGGAGTGATGGGTTCTGATATCCTGCCTGGGTAAATCAAAACACTGTAATGCTGTCTCATGCTCTTAAAGGAAAGAATGACGTTAAACATTCACAATTTCAAGCGCCATCGGTAGTTTTGTAGGTGTTATGTAGTAGGTATTTAGGGGTTCAAAACACTGGAACAAACTGCTCCCTAACTGCTTTCCTGGAAGGTCCTGCCACGCATACCGAATTGTTGACTCTGAACCGAATCTGCACCTTTACTTCTGGGAAAAACAATGAAGCCACACACTGGTGCAAGCAAGCAAAACAAGCTTAAATGCGATGGGAACGCCTCTGCCTATTGATTCCCTCAGCGAGTCAGCAAAAGCAAACAAAACAAAACAAAACTGGAAGCTGTTGAAGAAGTGACAAGTAAGCTTCTCCAGGTGCTCTTCTATGCCACAAGACAGGCCGGACAAGTTTAGCCATTGTATAAGTCGAAATAAAGCTATTTAGTCAAATGTGAACTCGCCATCTGCAAGTGAGAGAGGGAAAACGCAAGCAATACAAACATTAGTAACTCAAGCTGATGTTTGGGAAAAGCTGGGGTCTACAGAGAGGCATGTCATAGTGCCACATATTCCCATAATCCTCCCAAATCTCCTATTTCTATGAAATCTGCAACTGAAGTTATTGGACATGAGGCATTAATTTTGGCGATTTCAAATCCCTCTTCTGTTCTGTCCAAGTTATTAATTCCTCCGCCATAGCTGAGAGGAAGGAACATTATTTCTGGCAGAGATTCCCACTGGAAACAAACAAACAACACACCATCAGCTGCAATAAACTAACAAATATTTTACTTAGAACTTCTTATTTATTCATTCATTCATTTTTCTGTTTCCTGTCATTTATTTCAATTAATCACATCTGAAGTTTTTCATTTCCACAACACTGAATCCTCAAATTAATTTAGATGCAGAATAAAGAATATACACTTTGAATGATATTTGTTTAATGTGAATCTCTTTAGTATCAATGTATTATAGAAATAATATATATATTATACAGAATATATTACAATATGTTATTACATTTTATTAATATTAAAATTTCTATTTTATTATTTGTTACTTATGATAAATTGAATAACTATGCCCATTCAACATTATATTTATAAATATCTGATAGTCCAGCAGTATTTCACAACCAATTTGTACGTATCTTATGAAGTGGCTATTTCGTACGAATTCGTACAACCTTTTGTACAATTTCTGTGAGGGGTGGTTTTAGGGGCAAAGTAAGGCCCAGCTCAGAAAATACTTAAGATTTTTCAAAAATCGTATGAATTTGTACGACATCACTTGTACGATTTAGGGGTGGTCATTCATTCGAATTCTACGAATTTGCCACCTCAGAAAATATGCATGACTTTTCACAAATTGTACGATTTGCACGACCTCACTCATACGATTTTGTACGATTTTTGTGAGGGGTAGGTTTACAGGTGGGGTTAGGGGTGATCTTTCTTTCAAATCCCTACAAATTTGCCACCTCGGAAAATACATACTATTTTTCCACATATCGTACAAATTTGTACAAAATCGTACGAGTGAAGTTGTACAAATTTGTACGATATGTGGAAAAATAGTATGTATTTTCCGAGGTGGCAAATACGACCTCACCTGACCATTTTGTACGATTTCTTTGAGTGGTAAGCTTAGGGGCGGGGTTAGGGGTGTTCCTTCATATGAATTCCTACAAATCTGCCATCTCGGAAAATACTTACAAATTTTCACAGATTGTACAAATTCGTACAACCTCACTCGTACCACTGTGTATGATTTCTGTGAGGGGTAGGTTAAGGAGCGGGGTATTTCATACAAATTTGCCACCTTGGAAACATTTTTTACAAATCGTATGAATTCATACATTCTCACTTGTATAATTTCTGTGAGGGGTACTTTCCTATGAATTTGCCACCTCAGAAAATACGTACAATTTTTCACAAATCATACGAATTCGTATGACCTCACTCGAGCGATTTTGCACGATCTCTGTGAAGGGGTAGGACTACCATATTTTTGTTATGAAAAATAATGCTTGGAGAAACATTTCATTCGCGACACATCTGCCATATTACTAAAATATATTTCATATCATAGTAACCACAGCATCTCAGCTAAAAACGCCTTAGGGTCGTACTTTGTACGAATTGCTACGAATTTGCCACCTCTAAAAAATACATCAGGTTTTTCACAAATCGTACAAATTTGTACAACCTCATTCGTATGATTTTGTATGGTTTCTGTGAGGGGCAGGTTTAGGGGAAGGGTTAGGGGTGGGCATTCATACGAATTCCTATGAATGTGCCACCTCAGAAAATATGTACAACTTTTCACAAATTGCACGATTCGTACGATCTCAGTCATATGATTTTGTACGATTTCTGTGAAGGGTAGGTTTGGGGCAGTTCTTCACACAAATCCCCATGAATTTGGTAGGTTTAGGGGCGGGGTTAGGGGTGGTCTTTTGTACAAATTGCTACAAATTTGCCACCTCTGAAAATACGCAAGATTTTTCACAAATCGTACGAATTTGTATGACCTCAATCGTACGATTTTGTATGGTTTCTGTGAGGGGTAGGTTTAGGGGAAGGGTAAGGGGTGGTCATACGAAATCCTATGAATTTGCCAACTCAGAAAATATGTAAGACTTTTCACAAATTGCACAATTCGTACAACCTCATATGTACATATGAGGTTCATAATCATAATGTCATATGATTTTGTACGATTTCTGTGAAGGGTAGGTTTAGGGAGAGTTCTTCATGCAAATCCCTATGAATTTGGTAGGTTTAGGGGCGGGTTAGGGTCCTTCATACGAATTCCTATGAACTTGCCACCTCAGAAAATATATGTCACAAATTTGTACGACCTCACTCGTAGGGGCGGGGTTAGGGGTGGTCATTCATACAAATTTCTACGAATCTGCCATCTTGGAAAATACTTACAAATTTTCACAAATTGTACAAATTCCTACAACCTCACTCGTACCACTGTGTACAATTTCTGTGAGGGGTAGGTTTAGGAGTGGGGTTAGGGGTGGTCCTTCATACGAATTCATACGAAATTGCCACCTTGGAAAACAGAAGATTTTTTACAAATTGTACGAATTCATACATTCTCACTTGTATAATTTTGTATGTTTTCTGTGAGGGGTACGTTTCCTGTGAATATGTACGACTTTTCACAAATTGCACGATTCGTACGACCTCAGTCATATGATTTTGTATGATTTCTGTGAGGGGTAATTTAGGGACAGTCCTTCATGCAAATTCATACAAATTTGCCACCTCAGAAAATACGTACGGCTTTTGACAAATCGTGCGACTTCGTACAACCTCACACGTATGATTTTGTATGATTTCTGTGAGAAGTAGGTTTAGGGGCGGGGTTAGGGGTGGTCCTTTGTACAAATTGCTACGAATTTGCCACCTCAGAAAATATGTACAATTTTTCACAAATCGAATGAATTTGTATGACCTCACTCGTACGATTTTGTACGGTTTCCAGATTTTTCAGGCCGAGACCTCAATCGTACAATTTTTAATGATTTCTGTAAGGGGTAGGTTTAGGGGTGTTCCTTCATACGAATTCTTACGAATTTGCCACCTCGGAAAATCCGTATGATTTTTCACAAATTGCATGAATTCTTTGACCTCACTCGTACAAATTTGTACTCTTTACGATTTAGCCAACTTAATCATAAAATATGTACAAATTGCTGTGAGATTGGGTTGAACAGTCCTTAACTTATAAATGAATTATCAAACTATTTTTTATTATGTATTAATAAATAGATAATTACAAAAATAATTACATCAGAAAATGATCAATCTTATACAATTTAACTTAAACAAACTTGTAACAACTGTCATGTAAACCTTATTTTAGGCATTAACATTCATGCTATATAAGTCATAAAATCACTAATTTGAAACACTTAGTATCGAGCAGCTTAATTTAACACATTTTATCATATCCAAACCCAATCCTCAGGGCAGGGCAGATAAGGCAAAAAGTCTGCAGATTCTGCACATTACAAATTCAGCACACAAATTACCATCCATATCCGGGAGCAACTAGTCTGAAGTATCTTTGATGGTCATGCAGCTAAATTGCCCTCAAAATGACAGCCTTTAAGGCCCAACGCCACCATTCCAATGCCTTGTCCCTCACAGCACTAACTGACTTTTCTAATCCACATATTTATGTGACGTCTGTATTATGACCAGCGACACAGGATTAGCAATCATTAGCTGGGCACTTTCTCACGAACACGATATGTGCTTTGATTTCCGAGCGCTGACAGTCTAAAATTGCACTTTATGATTAAAAGATTTCGGAAATTAAACTTCAGTTAGATGAAAAGCTGGGACAAAAAGACTAGCGCTGAGCCATCACCGTCGACGCTTCTGCACTCTAATAGCATTGCCAAACTGCGAGTGTTGGATCAACCCCCAGTTTTAAATTTCACTGGGTAAATAATCCCTTTAATTAAACCTTCCCACCCAGGCGTTTAAAAGCTGGCAACTAGAAATAAACAGACATGCTATCAAATATCTCCACACAAGGGCATACACAGAGAAGTCCTAATCTTTATACACAGAGTTATTTTACCATTGGGAATGAATGAAAATCTCCTTCTGTTTATTTCTACCTGTAATTAAGAATTTAAAATGGAGGAGTGAAACGGCTCAAGCAATAGTCTGCTTAATAATTCATAAGGGTATGTAGAGCCAAATTACTTATCTATTAAAAGTGTATTGTGGTTTACTGTTGTAATTACATAAAGTAAACTAAATAAGTTTATGGGGCTTTCTGTGTTAAAATCTTAAACCTTTAAAAATGAAAAAATGCTTGTTAGGTTGTGATTTCTATAAAAGACTATATCTGACTATGATTTGGAGCATTGCATCACTTAAAAAAACAATCATTGAGGCATTTTAACTTTAAATCCTTACTTCTAGCTAAATTAGCAGTTCATAATCCATAAAACGCTTGCTCCAGTGAACCCTTTGAATCATCTGAGGGTGAGTAAATTTTCATTTTTGGATGAACTTTTCCTTTAAGAGTGGTTTTAAGGATACTTTTATCCCAGGGTGTGGCAAACTTTGAAACAGACAGAAAACCAAACAGTTTAGATAAATGATACTGTTATTCTCGCTGGGAGTTTGATATTTATGCTGTCCTCTCCACGACTGATACAGTTTTATGAGCGTGATGGATTTTATAGCAAGGGACAGACAAATTGCTATAACCTCCTTTCAAGAGCACATAAACTGCACTAAAGGGGCTCTGTTTTTTCTGCTGGCACAGAGTGAGTTGCCACCATGGAGGAAATAAACAGCATGTTTAGCAATTCAGAGTCTCTCGCTCTTGAAAACCCCAATAAATTCAGAGTTGAAAAGCTGCTGACTGCGCTTTCACAGGCCTGACTGTGACAGCAGTTTGGAGACAGGGTGCCGTGCCACCTCTCAATTCATTACAAACCCATTGGAACTATGTGGATAGATGAGAATGCACTGAAGGGCAAACATAAATGTCTGTTATGTCATGACAGGAGCTACATCTTTTAGTCAAAGTGGTACAGTTGTAAGCAAGACATCTTAAAGGGATAGTTCACCCAAAAATGAAAATTCTGTCATTAATTACTCACCCTCATGTCGTTCCAAAACTGTACAACCTTCGTTCATCTTCTGAAAAAAAATGATAATATTTTTAATGAAACATAAATGTCTGTTATGTCCTGACAGGAGCTACATCTTTTAGTCAAAGTGGAACAGTTGTAAGCAAGACATCTTAAAGGGATAGTTCACCCAAAAATGAAAATTCTGTCATTAATTACTCACCCTCACGTCGTTCCAAAACTGTAAGACCTTGGTTCATCTTCTGAAAAAAAAAAAATGAAGATATGAGCTACATCTTTTAGTCAAAGTGGTACAGTTGTAAGCAAGACATCTTAAAGGGATAGTTCACCCAAAAATGAAAATTTTGTCATTAATTGCCCTCATGTCATTCCAAAACTGTAAGACCTTCGTTCATCTTCTGAAAAAAAAAAAGAGAAGAAGATATTTTTCATGAAATCTGAGAGCTTTCTGACCCTACATAGACAACAACGCAACTGACACATTCAAGGCCCAGAAAGGTAGTAAGGTCACTGTTAAAATAGTCCAAGTAATTGTTATTATTATCATTTTTTGCTGTATATACTGTCATATTGTTTGCATAAATAAATAAATAATGTGTCTTACTACACAAAAAACACAGATTACAGTAAAAGATTATAATAAACTGTTTATTACATCTTTTTCTGCAAAGTTAGAAAATACTGTACTTTGTTTTTGAAAATAGTTTTAACACTTCTTATTTTCACACACACCCTGTTGGCTCACATCCTGTACAGCTCTAAAGAAGGAAAAGGCTCCTTGATTTCATTTGTCTTTTAAAACAATGCAAGCCAAGTATGTACTCGCCCTTTTGTCATGGCAACCGCCTTGGCTCTCATTCAACCAGTGACATTCTAGAGATATTTATAAATGTTAAATAGTTGTCTCTGTGGATACAGTCAGGGATGTTGCAATTCAAACAGGGTAAATGTGTCCTCTGATAAAAATACAGAAAATACAAAAGTCATTCCACTATTCACGATAACGAACAAGCGCACTAAATCTATTGGTGCATTCATGTGAGCTGAGAAAGATAAACTTGAAATTGTTTAGCCAATTCCTGTTTAGTCTGTCACAAGTTTTACTGGCAGATTAAAAGGATATGAAAAAAAGTCTCAAAAACTGATTCCCAAGGCAAAAATGTTGCTATTCCAACAATCCAAACCAGATTTTCCACTAGTAAAACAACTTTCTTAAAGCTCTGCCTTGCGAGGACTGCATTATCCAATTTACAGTGTTTATTAATGAAGTTACGGCTGTGTTGCACTGAATCAATCATGCATGCATAGTACGTACAAGTGAGTATAACAGAAAAGAACAGGGGAGTATTGTAGTAGCTTTGGTGAGCGTTTAGGGACCATTTAAAAAAGCACTTACCATATTTATGCCATGAATTATTCATTTGTTGCTTTTCCCTCAAGCATGCACATATGCCAGATATCTGAAGTCAAATTAAACTAACATATAAATGCAAGCCTTGAGATCACACATGCTCTGTGTTTTCAGACAAATGATTGGCTGGATATTCATGTGGAACTATCAGCTATATCAGATTAGTTTTACAGTTCTATCTACAGCATTTTATTACTGTCTAATGTCCTGATGCCATTTAAAAAAAAAAAAAAAAAAAAAAGTTTCTTATTGCTCACCAATGCAGGCTGCATTTATTTGATATATATATATATATATATATATATATATATATATATATATATATTTTTTTATATTTTTTTTTTATTTTATTATATTTATATTTTTATTTTATATAAAGCATTTTTAGCAGCCATGTCTTCAGTGTCACATGATTCTTCAGAAATTATGCTAAATATGTTGATTTGGTGCTCGAGAGACATTTTATTATCAACACTGAAAATAGTTGTGCAGCTTTCTTTCTTTCTTTGTGCATGTGTGTATTTATTTATTAAGGATTTTTAATTTATATGTTTTTTATAACCAGAATTTATTTGAAATACAAGTATTTTGTACAATTTAGTCTTTGCTGTCACTTTTGATCAGTTAGCATCCTTGCAAACAAAACCAGGGTCAAAAGTACAAAAGTAATTTGGGTAACACTTCAGAATAAGGTTCATTAGTTAACATTAGTTAACTACTTTAGTTAACATGAACTACAAATGAACAATACTTCTACAGCATTTATTAGTCTTCGTTAATATTAATTTCAGCATTTACTAACGCATTATTAAAATAAAAAATTGTGTTTGTCAACATTAGTGCACTCTGAACTAACATGAACTAATAATGAACAACTGTATTTTTATTAACTAATGTTAACAAGGATTAATAAATACTGTAATAAATGTATTGTTCATTGTTTGTTCATGTTAGTTAATACATTAACATTAACAAATGACATCTTATTGTAAAGTTTTACCGTTTTGTAAATGTACTGACTCCGTTTTTTTATGAATATGAATTAACATATGAAAAACTGCCTCCTTTTTACATTTCTAGGCAGGGTTGCCAGGTCTGCATAATAAAAAAAAAAAAGCCCAATTGGTACTTAAAATGAGTCCAGTTGCGATTCTGGGAGAAAATAGGGTCTAACCACCCTGCTTGTACTACGACTGTACAACATTGGAGAAGTTAATATTAGTTGTCTCCGAGTATTTATGTCTTTACCAGATGGAAATGCCGGACTACCATATCACTGTTATGAAAAACATGGTGAAACATTTCATTGGTGACGCGTCTGCCATATTACTGAAGTGTATTTCATATCATAGCAACCACAGCGTCTCAACGGAAAAAAAACATTGCGCCCTCAAGCGCTCAAAAAATGCTTTGGTGGACACGCACCCTTGTGGTAACAGTATAAAAGTGAAAATCACACATTTGGCAACGCTGTTTTGGGGTTTTCACAAGCTGAAGTCATCTTAGATGGGTAAAATTACATAGTGGTGAACAAAATAACAAAAAATATAGTTTTTGCCCCAATACCAAATAGTGTTTCTATAACTTTACAAAATAGGAAAAAAATTCAAGGGAAAGCAAGAAAAATGTCAAATTTGTAGCCAGTATTAGAAATGCTCATGCAGCAGCATTAACTGGTTTTCTGTAATTTAATGGCAAGTAATAAAACAAAAAGTACAGTGTTATAAAATTACATTATTGCCATAGTTTACACAGGACTGGTGGGGAATGTGCATTGATATACATTATCTCACAAAGTGAGTAAACCCCTCACATTTCAGCAATCATTTTAGTATATCTTCTCAAGGGACAATACTATAGAAATGAAACTTGGATATATTTGTCTTCAATGTGCAATTTGTATAGCAGTGTATATTTACTGTCCCCTACAAATAACTCAATATACAGCCATTATCGTCAAAACAGCTGGAAAAAAAGGGAGTACACCCTAAATGACGTGCTGTTATCACTTAGGGTGTACTCACTTTTGTTGCCAGCTGTTTTGACAATAATGGCTGTATGCTGAGTTATTTTCAGGGGACAGTAAATATACACTGCTATACAAGCTGCACATTGACTACTCTAAAATATATCCAAGTTTCATTTCTATAGTATTGTTCCTTAAGAAGATACTAAAAATGTTGCTGAAATGTGAGGGCCGTACTATATATATATATATATATATATATATATATATATATATATATATATATATACATATACATACACCCTTTTTACCTTGTTAGCATTGTTCACAGCGACCCATTTTAGTGCATGTCTCTTTAAATGCTAATGAGCTCTGCTCACCACGTCCCTCTCATCCATTTTTTTGCGTACTTGGTGACGTGTGACCACCAATGAAGAATCTTATGCCTGTTTCACACCGCAAGTTTAAGCTTTGCATCAGCGTAACTTCATCGTCATTGCAGCTGCAGACTAGCAGGAGTATTCACACTGGAAACAGCTGGCAACAAAAGTGAGTACACACTAAGTGAACTTGTCAAAACTGTGGCCAAAGTGTCAATATTTTGTGTCAAGCCATTGTTATCTAGCACTGCCTTAATCATTCTGCGCATGGAATTCGCCAAAGCTGCACAGGTTGCTGCTGGGATCCTCTTCAAATTCTCTATAATGAACTCATGGAGCTGCTGGATGTTAGACACATGGTGCTTCTCCACTTTCCGCTTGAGAATGCCCCATAGGTGCTCAATAGGGTTCAGGGCAGATCACCTGTACCTTCCTTAGCAATTCAATTGTCATCTTGGTGCTGTGTTTGGCATCATTATCATGTTGTAAAACTGCTGTTCGGCCCAGTTTCTAAAGGGAAGGCATCATGTTCTGCTTCAGAAATGTACAGTACATAATGGAATCCATGTTTCCCTCAATGAACCGCAGCTCCCTGGTACCAGCAGCACTCATGCAGTCCCAGACCATGATGCTACCACCACCATGCTTGACTGTAGGACAGACACAATTGTCTTGGTACTCTCCACCAGGGCATTACCACACATGCTGGACACCATCTGAGCCAAACAAGTTTATCTTAGTCTCATCAGACCATAGGACATGGTTCCAGTAATTCATGCTCTTGGACAGGTTGTATTCAGCAAACTGTTTGCAGGCCTTCTTGTAAGCCAGATTCAGAAGAGGCTTCCTTCTCGGATGACGCCAATACAAACCGACTTGTTGCAGTGTGCAGCATATGGTCTGAGCACTGACAAGCTGACCTTCTACTTCTGCAACCTCTAAAGCAATGCTGACAGCACTCATGCATCTGTTTTTTGAAGCCAGGTTCTGCACCTGACACACAGAATGAGCACTCAACTTTGTTGATCGACCCTTACGAGCCCTATTTCAAATGGAACCCGTCTTCGAAAACCTCTGTATGACCCTGGCCGCAGTACTGTAACTCACTTTCAGGTTGTTACTGAACCTCTTATAGCCTAGGCCATCTTTGTGGAGAGCAACAATTCTAATTCTCAAATCTTCAGAGAGTTCTTGGCCATGAGGTGCCTTGTTGAACATCCAGTGGTCAGTATGAGAGAACTGTACTTAAAGAACTGTACTTTGTGTGGTCCTGTCAAGCAGACAAAAACATGAACATGATGAATAGGACATGTGGCTTTGCATGGTTAAATGACATCAGTTTTGTTGCCAGCTATTTTTGACAATAATGTCTGTATGTTCAGTTATTTTCAGATGACAGTAAATATACACTGCTATACAAGCTGCACATTGACTACTCTAAAATTTATCCAAGTTTCATTTCTATAGTATTGTTCCTTAAGAAGATATACTAAAAACGTTGATGAAATGTGAGGGGTGTACTCACTTTTGTGAGATCCCGTACCTTTATTAAATGTTACATGGTTTATTTTGATAGGTTAACTGTTTTTGTGGTGTTAAGAGAAAGCACCTTGAAAGCAGTGCATTCTATATATATATATATTACACACCCTTTTTACCTTGTCAGCATTGCTCACAGTGACCCATTTTAGTGCATGTCTCTTTAAATGCTAATGAGCTCTGCTCACCACGCCCCTCTCATCCGATTTTTTGCATACTTGGTGACGTGTGACCATCAAAAACAAAACGAATGTGTCCTCAGTGGCTCTGATGTCAGGATAAAATGAAGAATCTTACGCCTGTTTCACACCGCAAGTCTGAGCTTCGCGTCAGCGTAACTTCATCACTGCAGCTGCAGACTAGCGAGAGTATTCACACCGGAAGCATCTGCGGTGTGAAACAGCCTTATGTTCACTTTTACATCTAACTACAAAACTCCTGCACTGCTTTCGAGACATTGTTGTCGTTACATCTGCTCGAGCATGGAAAAAATGGCGGACAGCGTACAACTGGCTGAGGGCTGAAACATGGTGATATGTGACGGCCCGTCATTGGTTGTGGGCGGGGCCTGAGCAATATGACATCATACTGCTCAGAAAATCAAAACTGCTTGATAAGTGAGACTTAAGGATTTTTGGGGTTTAAAAAAAAAAGGAGTGAATGGATTTTTATCATTATAGGGTGGCTGTGTCCACACACACTGCTAAGACACAATTATATGCAAACACCCTGTAAAAGTGAATTTTGCATCCGATGTCCCCTTACTGTACAGTGTTACCATTATTCCTTTTGTTATGATTCTTTCAGGATGAAATATAGAAATTACCCTTTCAGAAAATTTCCTCATGACGCACTTGAGAAACAGACATGAGCAATAAGCAACAGGATGTCTCATTTACATTCAGCGGCAGCTCCTCATTGATATACAACGATAAAGTGACGGGTAATGGAAAGTAAAACACATGCAATTCACATAACGCTGAACTGATAACACTTTCTGGCACATTGAGGAGTGCAGGGAACAGCTTCCACCCCCTTCTCACCAAAATACGTCTAGTGGCACTACAAGCAGCTGTTTGTGAAAGGCTGGGCTGTGCGATTCTGCCTCCTCGCTGCACAGCTTGTGGCTCTACAGCAAAGTAGCTCAAGCGTTTCCTTCCTGAGGGGGATATGAAAAAGCAATGGTCTCATCTTTTTCTTTTGTAACGGCTCCTCTGCAGATGTCTAATTATGTCTAATGAAAGCTGCGCCTCACAAAGGATAGTGGTTAACATCTCAAGACAGGCAACATGTAGGATCAAGAAGTGATTGGCTTTGAGATCCGAGAGCTTTCTGACCCTGCATAGACAGCAATGCAACTGATACGGTCAAGGCTCAGAAAGGTAGCAAGAACATTGATGAAATGCGTTGATTTTTTTTAACAATGTCCTTACTACCTTTCTGGGCCTTGAATGTGTCAATTGCGTGGGCCAGAAAGCTTTTGGATTTCATCAACAATTATTAAAAATATCTTTCATTTTTTTCAGAAAATGAACGAAGGTCGTACAGTTTTGGAACGACATGAGGGTGAGTAATTAATGACAGAATTTTCATTTTTGGGTGAACTATCTCTTTAAGATGTCTTGCTTACAACTGTACCACTTTGACTAAAAGATGTAGCTCATATCTTCATTTTTTTTCAGAAGATGAACCAAGGTCTTACAGTTTTGGAACGACATGAGGGTGAGTAATTAATGACAGAATTTTCATTTTTGGGTGAACTATCTCTTTAAGATGTCTTGCTTACAACTGTACCACTTTGACTAAAAGATGTAGCTCCTGTCATGACATAACAGACATTTATGTTTCATTAAAAATATTTTCATTTTTTTTCAGAAGATGAACGAAGGTCGTACGGGTTTGGAACGACATGTGGGTGAGTAATTAATGACAGAATTTTCATTTTTGGGTGAACTATCCCTTTAAGCTTTACAGGTCACGTTACAATAACAAAACAGGTCATTTAAATTTCCACATGGTATCTCAATGCTTAACCACTATAATAAAACAGCAGAAAGGTTTGAAAAAGATATGGGTGTGAGTCAGTGGCCTGTGTTCAGAAAGGGCCAAACACATTCCTTTGAAGATTATTCTATCACTCACAGTTTAAGGTGGGCAGTTCCTTAAGAAAATCCATCCAGCTGAATAATTAAAGTGTCTGAAACCCATCCATGAATATGCAAGAAGGGAATCAAAGTGCCTCAACCTCTCTCTTCCATCATCCTCCAGCGGGAGTCAACAGCACATCTGGGCTGCAGAGAAAGAAACGCTCATCGGAGAGCACTAAAGACCTCTGCCTCAGCATGATGGGTATTATTGAAATGAAATGCAATCAAATTAAATCAAATCAAATGTGCTAATGGGTTGATAACAAGATCTGTGTGTGCCACTGCTTCTAACAGACATGGAATAACAAAGCTGCAGCTTTGACCTGTTTGATTAGTCTAATATGCAATAAAATACAAAAGCATGTGCATTGTCTATAATCAATTATTTTATGTTCTATGTGTTTATCATAATATTACTATTCAGTATTTTAATATTTCCCTAACATTTAGATTTTGTTTTACAGTCACAAAACTGATTCTCTCCAGTGTTGTTACTTTAAATAAACTGAACGGAATAATGTTTAATGTATACAAGAGGTTCTAAGTCATCAAAGTCGTTCTTTGCTTTGGACAGTTTATCTTTATAAAGAATTGCAAATCCAGTCTACATTTCAGACATGCCTTCTGCTTGAACGGTCTAATCTCTCACCTTTACTCAGCCAATATACTTATACTATACACTTGAATCAGGAAAGGGTGGAATTATCAGACATGGAAGAGGGTTTAGATTAGTCCATAAGGAGATTCATTTGCATAAGCACAGGCACGGACTCAGCTGCTTTACTGGAACTGGCTTTGCATGAATAAATGACTGCAATAAGTGGAGGTTTAGAAGTATTGGGTTTGTAACCAGATATCAAAGTTCAATCCACATTAGTCTGGTGTCTGTTCCAACACTTTCTCAAATGCACACTTGCTTTTAATCAACATTTATTACATCTAATACTCTCAAATAAAATTATATAGAAATATGTATACACACACAACCCTGTGCATCTTTGTGTGGACATTCATTGACGCAATGCAATCTTGTAATCTCCAAAAAAAAAGTGGCTCACCTAAACCTAACCTTTAACCAATTATAACCTGATCCGTGAAACCAAGTCTTGACCCTCAAACAGGCATTTAAAGGGGTCCCAGAAAGTGAGGACCAGGAAAAATGTCCTCAGTTTACTCTCTTTGTCCTCACTCGGATGGTCTAAAACTCAAACTCACAAAAATAGCTGTACAAGTACACACACACAGCTGCCAACATTCTCAACTAAAATGTTTAAAGGAGAACTCCACTTCTCCACTTCTGTCTTCAGTCGTGAAGAAATTATGGTTTTTAAGGAAAGCATTTCAGGATTTTTCAACATATTAATGGACTTCATTGGTGCCCTGATTTTGAACTTCCAAAATGTAGTTTAAATGCAGCTTCAAAGGGCTCTAAACGATCCCAGCCTGAGAAGAAGGGTCTTATCTAGCGAAACGATCTGTCATTTTTTTCAGAAAATAAAAATTTGTATACTTTTTAAGCACGAAGGTTCGTGTAGCACAGGCTCTTGGATGCACTTTCACGACGTTACGTACTATTGAATCACGTGGAAAGGTCACGCGGAACGTAGGCGGAACTGCAGACCCAGTGTTTACAAAGCGAACGCGCAAAGACTAAGAAAGTGCAAATAAGTCAAACGCTGTTTACAAACAAAAAGGTACAACAATGTTTTTCACCATACTCTACCTTTTTTGTGCCATAGTACACAGACGATGAACTTAGACGTGATTCGTAGTAGTGATGGGAAGTTTGGATAATTTTACCAACTCAGACCTTTGAGTCGCGTTCAGCAAAATGAATGAATCTTTGTTCGAGTCATTTCGTTCATTTTAGCAAAATATAATTAAAATGTTATGTGTTACTTCCCTAACACATCTACTGCTTACACAAACATTGATCACACTAAAACAAAACAAAACTATAATGCTATAAGAAACAGAAAAGATGAATTCATTGTTTACCTTTAGTCTTTAGTCTATGATTAGCTCATCTCACCTCTTATCTGACAAGTTTTCGGGTTTGAGTCGTTTGTTCATCACGTGACAGACCCATAAACTTAACCAATGCAGTGTGAGTCGGAAAAAGAATTGATTAGTTCATCTCTCGAGTCTTCGGGTTCAAGACATTTGTTCATCAAGTGACAGCCCCATAAGATTAACGAATGACTCGAAAAACCCGAAGACTTGAAACAGGTGAACTAATTCCAGTACAGAACCTAATAGGATGTCACTCCCCGAGACGACTCGTTCTTCCCGAGTCACATTAAAGATTCGCTCAAAATGAACAAATTGTTCAAGAACGACCCATCACTAATTCGCAGCATCGTGGACGTGCATCCCAGAGCCTGTGCTACATGAGCTTTTGTGGTCAAAAAGTATACAAATTTGACCGATCGTTTCGCTAGATAAAACCCTTCTTCCTTGCCTGGGATCGTTTAGAGCCCTTTGAAGCTGCATTTAAACTGCATTTTGAAAGTTCAAAATCAGTGCACCAACGAAGTCCATTATATGGAGAAAAATCCTGAAATGCTTTCCTTAAAAACCATAATTTATGTGTAAATTATGAGTAAATTATTTGTAAATTGTTGTTCTGGAAGAGGAGTTCTCCTTTAACATATTTATAAACTTTTATAACAATTCAGAAGAAATGAACTATTTTTGGACTTTTTAATATGAGCAAATGGAATAGCCTGCCTACTACTTTAACGCAAAGTTTTAGCTGTGATAGCAATCAACAATTGTTTGTTCTTAAAAAAAAAAAATAAATAAATAAAAAAACTAAATATGACTAACCGTTAGTCAATGAAAAGGGGCTTGGTCGACCAAAAAAGTGGTCCACAGAAAGTGGCGAAGTCACGCAGTCCGTGACAGACAGATCGTTAAGGTCTGGTCTGTGTGGTAATCTAGTACATCGGGCAGGACATCCAAATGCTCGCCTATCATTCATCGACCACAAATATGGCTTTTCATCTCAAAGATGTATGTAGTAGCAACTTTACGTGGCAGCTCAATCTAATGTTAATCTAGAAAAATGTGTTATTCAAGTGTCTGTATGCAGTGTGGAAGCTGAACAGTAGCGCTTATTGCATTCCACATGGAGGCGCTGGTGCGGTCACTTGCTCTTAAAATACTCCATTTCTGGTCATACAGATAAAAGTAATAAATCTTTCAAATCTATAAAGACTCTACGTTTATTTTTGTGCACTCAGTAACAACAAAACGATGCCTTTTGTAAAATAATTAAAGCGAACAGGATGCGTTTTCTTACGTTATGGTCTCTGTTATACTGAGCGCAAAACTTTGAAACTCTGTGAAATTTCTACTTTCAAATGAACCGATTAAAACAGAAAACAAATA
Source organism: Cirrhinus mrigala (assembly GCA_036247105.1). Lineage (NCBI taxonomy): Eukaryota > Metazoa > Chordata > Actinopteri > Cypriniformes > Cyprinidae > Cirrhinus > Cirrhinus mrigala. The sequence goes on from CM070024.1 coordinate 16,783,868, forward strand.
TTCTCAGACAGCATGAAACACGCATAAAGGTGCATCATCTGTCAGTGACGCCAGCTTCATCTCTTAAACCAAAAACAAAGAAAGCACTAGTTTATCAATAAATTATTAGATTGTTAATGCAGTCTCCTTGCTGTTTTTCTCTAACATATTCATAATTATTATATCTGCCGGTGCGCTGTGGCAAGCTTTTTTCGCATGCGCTTAAGCACTTATTAGGCTACGTAGGCAATTAAAGGCTCATTATTATGATTTAAATGGTTTATTAATAAACGTACAACTAATAATCGACTAATGCTTAAAATTAAGGACTACTAGTTGACCAGAAAAACTTTAGTCGAGGGCAGACCTATAAGCAATAAATGTTAAATAATTATTATTATTATTAATAATTTCTTAATAAAATCAGATCTGATAACAGTAATAATAATCAGAATATATTTAAGTGTTTATTTCACCTAAAGTTGCTGTGTGTATACTTTCACAGATTTAATAAAGTTAAGCAAATAATAATAATAATAATAATAATAATAATAATAATAAATAAATGAAAACACAAAAATGTTTTTTTTTTTCAAAAAATTTGTATGAATGCAAATTAAAAAAAAAAAAAAATCTAATATTCAAGATACACATTTCTAGTAACTGTGCTGTTAATTCTCATATTGTAGAAGGTTATGAAATATTTGTCCTCTCCCCAAATTTGTCACTACCGAAACACAGTAATAATAATTTAATAAGAAGAGTTATATTGACCTATTAAGATTTTTTGCTATTTTAATTAAAATTTTCCAGAGGTAAATCAATAACAATTATATTCTTAACAATATTCAAGTGTAATTTATAAGATTTGTTGTATTTTTAATTCATTTTTTCTTCGTAAAAGGCAGAAAGTCGATCATACTGATTTCAGAGTTAAGAATTATAAGTTGGAATACTGAACCAAAAAATAGCAGTAACATAACATCTTTAATTTAGTATACTTTATTTTTGAAAAAACATCCATGTTTCAGTAGTGACTGAACATTTTCAGTAATAAAGGATTATGTGTTTGCTTTTGTCACTACCGAAACGATGACATGTTTCGGTAGTGACAATTTTAGATACTAATCTAAGATGCTAATCAGTACATGGTTATCTAGCACAGTTCTGAATAGTGGTACACATATAAAAACTACATGTTATGGAATAACTCCCAAAAAAAGTGTGCGTAATTGCAGAAAAAAGGTGTTTGGTAGTGACATTGCTTTTATTTCATTTTGATTTGTTGTTGTTACATAAAGTTTCATAATTTACAAAGAAAATATAAAATAAATATTTTTAACTTCACTGTTTAAAATGATAAAAAAAAAAAAAAGAAACTTTTAAAAACAACAATGGAAAAAAAAAAAATTATTTCAATATCATTTTCATAAGTTGAAATTTAGGGGTTCGGATTCAGGACAGCCACCTCCCAATTAAAAGTACCCAATAAATTATGTTTTTCTATATATTAAGCTTACTGATATTTTAAATATTATTGTGGGTTTCAATAGATCTTAGTAAACATGTAAGATTTTAATGCTTTTTAAATGTGTTTTTTGGTTGTGGGACAGCAGTTTGCACCAGTTCTGTAGAATGGCCCATACATATATATTTTTATCAAAGTTAGTTAAACGAAATTATATAAAATATAAAATAAAATAATAAAATGTTAAAGCTCAGCCTGTATGGGAGTAAATGTCACTCACCTGTGTGGGATATATGATTTCTGGGATATATGGTCTCTAAGACCGTCCTGCAGTATTTCACACATGTGTGTGGCAATTAGAGCAAATATAACCTCTGACAGCTCAGAAATTGAAGAAGTGGCCCCAGGGTGCGTACAATATTATCTACATTCCCTTTGGTGCCACCAGTGTATAATATATATACTTCATTTCACAGGGCATTAAAACATTTTCCTAAGAGAATCGTAATGACCTCGCACACTGTGCACTTCTAACCCTGCAGCGAGAATGCAGAACAACAGAATACCACATTTTACTGTCTGTCAAGCATGTAATGAGCTAGATCACATTATACTGTGTTTCATATGGCCCATTTCTTGTCATTGCTTTGACTTTCCCTGATTTTTTAAATATAGATGGCTAAAAATGGAAACATTCAACAATTCAGCTGAGACTAAGCTCTGCATGGATCATTCATAAAGCAAATTCATAAAAATATGATTTGAGTGTGTTCAGGAGAGCAGTTCACATGGCACTGAGACAGTTTTTCATTTCACCAGAGTGGCCTCAAATTAGTTTGATAGGGCTTTTTATGAGGTCAGTATGGATAATAACTGAAGCTTTGCCACTGGGCTCTAAGTGGGTAAGAGAGAGGAAGAATTTGAGATATATTTACTCTTTCAGATTAAAAAGTACATTAGCATAAATTAAATAATATAAAGACAAATAAATCATTTATTGCAATTGCATTTTTAGTTGTATTTAAAAGATCATTTTGCTAACAAACAAATCAAACTAAGGTTTTAAAAAGATTAAACATGTGACGTGACATGACCTTTTCAAAGCTGAGAGGCTAGACTTACAGGTTGACATTTTGAACCGGTACAATGCGTACTTTATTTAACTCTAATAGCAGCAGTTCATGAGTACCTTAAAGGAATAGTTCACCTAAAAATAAAAATGCTGTCATTAATTACTCTTACCCTCATGTCGCTCCAAACAAGTAAGATCTTTGGTCTTCTTCGGGACACATATTCAGACATTTCTGATGAAATCCGAGAGCTTTCTGACCCTGCATAGACAGCAACGCAGTAATGATATTATTAAAAGATTCCATGTGACATCAGTGGTACAACCATAATTTTACGAAGCTATGAGAATACTTTTAAGTTCACACTGCGAGCCTTAGTGCGTTAGATGCCTTAGTCATCTAATTTTTTGTTTTTAAGACTGGTCAAAAATTTTTAAAATTCAGTTACATGAAAACTTAGTATAAGTTGAATCCAAAATATAAGACTGATTACCCCTTGCTAGTTGGTCAAACTGGTTCTTAAGACACTGTCTTTAACATAGAGGCTAAGTTTATGCAACTGGCCCCTGATTTTTTTTGTATAGCTGTCCACATTGCTGTTTTAAATGTGGCCGATATCAGATTTACAGTGTGAACAGATCATGGTTCTGAACTGACCCAAATGCGCAAAAGAACGACACAAACAAGCTTTCCAGTTTTTCACAACAAAATCCGTCCAGCTGACCATATGCACGGATTACTTTCTTGTTTTAGACAAGCCAGCTCAGTAATTTCCGGTCAAATGTACTGTGCCGTAATAGAAGTGTCCTTTGCTCATTTTTCTCTACATAATCCATTCACAATTCAAAGAAAAGTTTTGTTTGTCTTATAGGACAAAACATCCATGTATACCATTTCAAGAATGACAAACGCGAGTGTAAAAAATTATGCGAATAAATCAGCTAATTATGCGCGAGTCATTGCTATGATTGACAGTAATAACTGAGCAAAACATCAGACAAGCCAATATCAAAAACAGAGCTGTGCATTAGATAATTCAGACTAAATTCAGAGTAAGAAAACAACAGCAGTAACAAGTTTGTGTTGGTTGAATATAAGCTATTTAATAGCTTTTACAGTTCAAGATAAAACTTAAAACATGTAGTTATTAAATTAAATAAAATATTTCAAATTTATTTTGATCATATTGAATGCATCATTAATTCTTATACCATTAATATTTAACACGTTTAATTTGTAGTGAACTATATATAAGTATTTAAATAATTCTCCCTTATATAGTCTGTTTGTGTCTGAGCTTATTTATTTATTTCTTTTATTGGCTTTCTGCACTTGCTATACAATATACTTAAGTGCGGTAAAAGTACTAATATGTTATTTTAATTTTATAACAAATCGAAAAGCAGGGCTGAAAAAAATAAGCCAATGAGTGATCCTCCACTGCCATCTTCTGGTTATAAGGGTAATTTCATATCATTTTCATCTTAAAACGTCGTTGTTTTCTGTTAAAATACTTTTTTTTATCTCCTCTTTATGAATGAAAAGTGAATATTTTAAGTGAATTTTACTGCACAGCTGTAGAGTTGAACAATAATAAAGGCTTCAAAATATTACAAGATTTTAAAAATGTGTTCATGACTATAAAGGAAAGTTATGGTCAACTGCGTCTCAAAACTAGCCCAATTATGTTCCGGGGGTAAATATCGCGTTAGTAGGGTCGAAAAGTTGAAAAACAACCCTCAACAACAGTGGAAAAAGTAGCCTAATTTCGAAAGAAAACTGTGGACTTGGCAAGACTTGCACACTGTCATACGGAAGTAAACACGGAGAGCATAAAGTAAGCGATTATACGCTTATTTATAGTGTGATCTGCTGCAGAAGCTGGCGAATTATGCTTAGTAATATATGAAAAATAAAGACGGGGATGTGACAGAAGAGAGCAGAGTTTTAAAACTTTTATGACACAAACCCTCATGTTATTATTGGAATACTTTCTGTGTTCTGACACATCACTGTACTTCCACTCACTAACTTTCGCAAATGTCTTAATAAATTTGGGTATGAAAAAATCTTTTAAGTGACTCCCATGAGCACAGATTTGTGACGAATGTTGATCTAGAGTGACGTTGCATGAATTCCGATATGACCGTTCACACTGTGGTCGCACTGCAAAACATCTGACCTCTATCGGATTTAGTACCACATATGGAAGTGGCACAAATCGGAATTGAAAAGATCAGATTGCATGTGGTTTGTGCTGTTCACACTGTCATGAGGAAAAACAGATCTGAGCAAAAAAAAGATTTGGCCCACATTTGCCTGCAGTGTGAATGTAGCCTTTGTGTGCAAAAAGTCATTGGTTCAACCGTAATTTTATAAAGCTACGAGAATACTTTCTGTGCGCAAAGAAAAAAAAAAAAAAACTCAGGAGCAAATAGTACATATAACTGAACTGATGTGTGGCCTTGCATGACTCCAATCCTATTAGTGGAAAAAAGAGTGCGCAACTTCACACCTTCAGTCACAGAAGAAATGAATCACACATACCAACAGCTCAGTCAGGGTGGGACAGCGGGAGAAGTTTATGAGGACCCCCTAGATACTGAAAACTTTAGGCACAGGCACTATTTAAAGCATCCCATCAGGTTGTATTACCGTCTGGCAAGTGAGCGGAACAACTTAGTACGGCAGAGACGTGCAGACGGTCAACTGTGTGTATGACTGAAGGTATAGTACAGCCAGAAGTTCAGGCATAATTTATAATTATATTTACATAGCAAAGCAATTCGTCAGAGAACCAACTATAATCGTAATACACAACGCCTGGTTTATGAAACAACAAGATTAGAGAGCAAGTTAGAGAAGAGGACAAATGCAGAGAAGAAAAACACATTTTTATTTGTGTGTGTGTGTGTAAGTGCATTGGTTTAAAGGTGTGGGTGATGAAGTGCTTGAGGAAAAAGTGTCTTCAGCTGCTTCTTGAGGAATCACAGCCACCCAAACAATAACATGTTCTCACAGCTGCAGTCAGGAAAATGGTACCATATTTTTTAAACCAGTACATAAATCATAAGGAGCTGCTTCCTCCAGGACACCCATATCTTTAATGAGGACACTTCATGATATGGCCACACACAAACCAGAAGTGAAACACTGTGGGCATCTTCATCTGTGCATGAATGCTTAGCATACAAACAGTGATTATTTAATAAAGCAACATATGCTTGTACTTACACTTTATGCATACTGATGAAGGTGAGTTTCTGTTCAGGTTTGTTTGTGGCAACATCATGCAGTCTGTTATTTTAGATTTTAAATACACTGTTATCAGTTTTGTATTTTTTTTGTTTAATATTAGTAAGGGACATATTTATTGCTGAATTTGGTGCTGGATAGTTTTTTCAAGTGGTTTGTTTATATGCATAAAAGCACAGGTGTATAAAACATACAAAATTTGGATGCCCTTCTAAAAACTTTACTGTTTTAACTAAATTCATCTAAATGCTGCAGACAACTCTTTTCTGTCTTATGCCACTTCTGTCATGGTCAAATGTGTAATTACTGTGATTATACTGCACCCTAGTGGCCAGATATGGACAATGCATTTTATAGTGCATTTCATTTTTACCTTTTCTGGCTTTCACCACAGGACACAGGAAAAACAAATCGTTACTGATCATCCTTTCATCGTTCATCTGTAAGAAAAAAAAAAATACACAATTATTGGTGTAAACTCCACTTTTCTCTTTTCAAACTTCACTATTTTCAATTTTTAAAACTTTGTTTAGAGTTATGATTATAGTTCTTTGTGTGAACGAGCCCTTAGGCCTTGGATATAGTTCAATAAACATACAGCATGCCTATGATACACGGTTAATGTGGTTTTATCGTATTCACTTTACTATCCACCTGTTTTCACATAAGATTTGTAAACAGTAAGAGTGTTTTCACAACGCGTCATCAATCGGCCATATTGGCGGCACTGAACTGAACGAAATTGACATATTTTGCTGATTATTGCTGCTGAAAATGGTCAATTATTGTCATGTTTTGGGCTGTACTAATCGGTCGGACCGGGAAAAACATTTGGAGTACTACAGACTGCCAAAAGTTATAACAAATCAAGGAGAAGAGTGCAAAAAAAACTGTCTGAGGAACAAAAGGCATTTGTGGTTGGCCAAACTGAACCAGGACTTCCAGGGCAAAAATCTTGACAACATTTGTGTTTGTTCCTATCATTTCCGGTCAGGTAGGTGAAATGTTAGGCTAATAACTTAATAAATACTGCTCATACATATCTTTACCACCTATTAACTGTAGTTTGTCAAATTATTGCACCATTTCCGGCCTACTAAGTCCTTCTCTATATGATTTAGCTGCTTCCACACATTTTTTCAGTGGTTTAGACATCATAAATAAGCAGAAGAATGTATTCAGTAGCACATTAACCATGTAATCCATGCTGTTGTTTACATCCGAATATCAGCAATGTGGCCGCACATCCGGGTAACTGACCAAATCATGACGTAAGTGCAAACCCTCCATAATATACTAATGAACATTTCAATAATTATCCAGGAAAAACAAATGCAGTTCATTAAACATAAAGCAAGGCCCTAGCAGCATAGAAGTGTGGTTTTATTACATTCACTTTTTATTCACTTTACTATCCAACTTGTTCTTCAACCCAGAAGTAAGCCCATGATCGACACTTCCGGTTCATTAGCTGCTTTGCGGAAATAACAAGAAGAATAACAATATGCAGTAAATGGTCAAATGTTTGTACAACAAACCAGTGTGTTCATGATTAAAATACTACAATAAAATAATATGGTAAGACACACCAATTTGCAATATGAAGCAGGAAACAAAACTGTTTTGTACAGCTAAAAATAGCTGGACATGGATAAGACCGGAAGCCAGAACTATAAAATTTACAGATGGCCCCGCCCAGTCTTACGGGAAAAATAAGGTGGATAGCTACCATACTATAGCTAGCAACAAATAATGTTATTTAAATTGTAATTTTTAGAATACACAAACGTTATTATAATTCATAACTGAACAAGACGGTTTGAAACAAACATATAAAACAATTAAAGAAAAATCTGCATGTCTACTTTTTACTTCGAAATATACTGTATATAGTTTATATAGAAAAACCTACCATGTTTTTTTTTTTTTTTTTTTTTTTTTTTTTTTCACATTAAAAGCAAAAGCTATCATTTTCTAACCCATAATAGCCTACTCACACCACCTTGTGGTCTTAAACTGGTTCCACGTTTGAACAATCCATGTAAACAATGCTACAAATACAGCATTCGCAACCTCCTTTAAGCAAAGTATTGAAATTAAATGCCGGTTACAAACATACAAACCTTTTATGTCTTCTAAGCCAACGGACATTCAATGTTTGTTGTGATTGTTTTGAGTTATCTGCTTTTTGCAGTTCACGAAACTCACCAACGAGCACACCAGCGTCACGGGGGCGAGCACGTCTAAGCTCCGCCTTCTCCTCAACTTTGTTGACTACTGCGGACACGCGCCAGATCACTCGCAGCATCTTTCTAAAGGACATGACAAGACTAAACGGACAGAGAATGGATGCGAACGTCGTGGTACTCGGCACAGACAATGTGGGAAAATCTGGTAAGTGTATTTTTTTAGAAGGTATACCATGATATAAATGCATAAAATGCATTTATTTCTTCTTCAGACATCTTTTGTAACTTTATGAAGATCTTGCCGTGTGCTCATATGACTTGTTTTTTGCAGCACTTATTGTCCGATTCCTGACTCGAAGATTCATCGGGGAATATGGGGATATTGGTATGTCTTTTCACTGACTAATTTATAATTTAATAAGTTTTCCTTAATGTTTTTACATTTCACTATAACTGATACGTTGGTTTCTCCACAGAGTCCCTTTACACTCACAATGTTGTTGTAGATGGACGAGAGCAAACTTTGAATATATGGGATGCACCATATTCACAGGTGATTCAGTGTTTCATTTGTAAAGATTTAAGCTGTTTTGTCAACTTTTGTCAACTATTTTATCTTTTTATTAACATTATTTAATTCATATTTAATTATATTAAGATATCCCTGATGGGTAAAAAAGCATAAACCTGCTTAAAGATAATATGCTGGTCTCCCAGCCTGGTCTGGATGGTCTGTTTGCTATATTTAAAAGGTTTTTAGACAAGGTTTTGTAACCTTGTGCAGGCTTAGGCTGGTTTCATGTTTTCTGCATATATATAAAATGTTCTGTAGTCAATAACAAATATTAAATACACCATCTGAAATGTTAAATAAATACACAGTGGTCGTCTTCTCAGCAGGATCTGTCTTCCGAGTCCTTGATGTGTGAGAAAAGAGTCCAGTGGGCAGATGGCTTTGTGCTGGTCTACAGCATCTGTGACCGAGCCAGTTTCAACGTGGTTTCCAGACTCATTCAAATAATCAAAACCACTAAGGACTTTCTGGGCTTTGAGAAGATGCCCATAGTTATTGTGGGAAACAAGAGGGACCTGCACCATCGCCGTACGGTCCTCAGCGAAGAGGGCAGGCTGCTTGCGCTCTCTGCAGACTGTCAGTTTTATGAGGTCTCAGCTGCTGAGAACTACCACAGTGTCCTCATGGTTTTCCATGGGCTGGTGGATCGCATCAGGGAGTCCAGGGTGTCTGTAAAAAAGTTAGCAGGGATCAAGAGCATTGTGAAGAGCATGTCTGCAGTGTTCGCCCGCAGGCGAACAGATTCGCTGTGAAGCTGATGGGAGCTCTGGAAATAAAGCTTATGTGGTCTGATATGACCTATTTTAGACCCACTGAGAGGGACGAGCTGTTGCTGTGGCTTGCATGAGAGTCTGGGATCTCTCATGTGACTATAGCTGGATCTTCCACGTGGGCAACCAAGAGATTGCCCTAGTATGTCTGCTGAGGTGATGGCTTCCTTTGAGAACATTGAAATCGGAGAGTTCTCAATAAAATGCTTAAGATGTGATGTGGCAGCAGATTATATCAATCATAACTGGAGTGAATATTCCATTGTATGAGGATAAATATGTATTTAAACCTCCTTTGCTTACTTTAAAAGGAATAGATCTGCTAAAAATATTTTTTTTCTGAAAATTTAGGCCATCCGAGATGAAGATGAGTTTGTTTCTTCATCAAAGATTTAAAGAAATGTAGTATTTGTTCACCAGTTGATCCTCTGGAGTAAATGGGAATTTAGAGTTTATATCTCGCAGTTCTCGCAGAGATATAAACTCGCAATTGTAAAAAAAGTCAGAATTGCAAGATACAAACTCGGAATTCTGAGAAAAAAAATCATTATGACTTTATGACTCGCAATTGTGAGTTTACGTATGTCACGCAATTCGGAGAAAAAAAAATCAGAATTTAGATATAAACTCGCCATTGTGAGAAAAAAAATTGATAGATACATACTCAGAAAATTCTGAGTTTTTATCACATTTCTCAGAATTGTTTATATCTCACAATTCTAAGGAAAAAAGTTAGAATTGTGAGATATAAATTCGCAGTTACAAAAAAAGTCAGAATTGCAAGAAATTCTAAGAAAAAATTCTGAATTGCAAGTTCATTTTACAATTCTCAGAAAAAAGTTCGAATTATGAGATATAAACTGGAAATTCTGAAAAAAAAGTCAGAAAAACTCGCAATTCCAAGAAAAAAATTTGAATTCTGAGTTTATATTTTGCATTCTGACTTCATTTCACAGAATTGTTTATATCCTGAAATTCTTAATTTTTCCTTAGAAAAGTAAGATATATTACATAGATATAAATTCGCATTTGAGAGAAAAAAAAAACAGAATTGCGAGATATAAACTCACAATTGTGAAAAAAAAAGTCAGAATTGTGAGATATAAACTCAGAATTCTGAGGAAAAAAGTCAGAATTGTGAGTTTATATTAAATTTCTTTAAATCTGTTTAGAAACAAACTCATCTACATCTTGGCTGGCCTGAGGGTGAGTAAATTTTCAGCAAATTTTCTTTGTTGGGTGAACTATTCCTTTTGAACAGGAAAGATGTCAGTGCTTCTGAAAATAATCATGAACGTTGGAAGAAGATGAAAACTGTTGTGATGACAGCCGCGGGAATCTTTCATGAGTCAATGCTGATGCGCTGTGGCCTAAAAATATAAGCTGACGCAATACAACATTGTATTTTGCTACATTAATCAAAACAAAAGTCTCCAAAAGTATCAGGTATTATCATTCAAGGAGCTGTTATCAGCTCAAGGCTGTCTTGCAGTTTAATTACAATGGACTGTTTGATGATTGCGTCAGTGTGCATTTAGATGACAGCACAGAATGTGTTCTTTTCATAGCTTCATTTCTGAGGCTGTTCAAGTGCTTTATGGAGAGTGTTTATTGCTTTCTAGACCACATTGTTTAATAATTATTGTGCTATAGAGCTAATAATCAAAGGAACACTTCCCCTGTGTGCCATTTTACAGTGCAATGTTACAATCAGAAAATGAATATGCTGTATTTGTATTGAATACATTGTTAAACCAAAATCAGGTTGTTAATGTTAATTGTGGTTGATGAAAGATTCCAGATAGAAGTTTAAAGGGAAACAAATGCAATGAATACATGGTGTACAGCTGACGGTTTATGTACATGTGTATTTATTTTTCAACAATCTAAACAAAAATTCATATTATTATATATTCATAGACCACAATCAGGCATTACAAGTGCATGTAAACATTTTGATCAGCTCTTTGTGATAAGACTGAAGAGGTGTTGGACAAATTAAGTTCAATGTTAATATTAGTTCCATAAATAATTTACAACTGAATAACATTTGCTGTAATAACTTGCTGTAATTGTCATTCTTGTATCTTTAAAATGGAGAAAAAAGAAAAAAAAAAAAAATTTGGAGGACTTTTTCATCTTTACTCAAGCCTACAATAGACAGGGACATGGTAAAACATCATCAAGTTTATAATTTGTTCCTGTACTTAATGGTTTGGTTTGGTATGGAGTCACAACTGTGCAGTCTTTGCTAATAAACCTGTTGTGTAATGATCAAATCTCACTCCTCACATCTTGGTTTTTCAAGGGACGTCTTACAGAAAAAGTGTATTATTACCAAATGGTGTGACTGTTGATACAATAAAATATGATTGAAAAGTTGACCTGTGTCATTAATGAGATTTGCACCATCTCTGCAATTATAGTTACTATTATATAATCAGTCACAAATAATGCAAGATAACTGTAACTTGGTGATTTCTCTAGCACATATTTTATTCTACTGAAGTCATGCCACAATTTCTAAATCAGCATTTTTTCCCAAACTACTAGTGATTAAAATTTTGGGGTCAGTAAGACTTTCTGAAGGATCATGTGAGACTAAAGACTAAGTAATAATAATGCTGAAAATTAAGCTTTGCCATCTCAGGTGTACATGTAAATGACATTTTACATTAATCTAACCTAACTTTTGAACAATAGTGTAAAGTGTATTTTACGCACAGTAAAATAACTTTGCTTTATTATAGACAAGACATGGAAAAACACAATCCAAAGCCTCTATATGTATAATTACGTGTAGGTTACTGAGTGTCGAGTTTCGCATCTATGGAAGCCTGTTTCCGCCAATGAATAAAAATAAAAAAAGGTACCTGCAATTGCGAGTATTTCAGTTTTTTCTCGCGCCTCAGAATTTACTTTATACCTTGCAATTATGAGTTTATATCTCACAATTCTGAGAAAAAAAGTCAGAACTGCTTGATATAAACTTGCAATTGTGAGAAATAAAGTCAGAATTACAATTTTATATCTCGCAGTTCCTAGAAAAAAGTCAGAATGAGTTATAAACTCGCAATTATGAGAAAAAAAATCTGAATTATGAGTTTATATGATGCAATTCTGTGAAAAAACATTTTAACTCAACACAAAAAGTCAGAATTATGAGTTTATATCTCACAATTCTGAGAAAAGTCAGAATTCCGAGTTTATATCTTGCAATTCTGACCTTATATACACAATTCTGAGAAAAAAAGTCAGAATTATATGATATAAAGTCACAGTTGTGAGAAAAAAGTAAGAATTACGAGTTTATATCTCGCAATTCTGATTTATAACTTGCAAATGCGAGTTTATATCATGCAAATCTGAAAAAGTCTGAATTGTGAGATATAAACTCAACTGCGAGAAAAAAGTCAGAATTTTGAGTTTATATCACGCAGTTCTGAAAAAAAGGTCAGAATTGCGAAATGTAAACTTGCAATTTCGAGAAAAAAGTCAGAATTGCTTGATATAAACTCACAATTGAGAGAAAAAAGTCAGAATTACGTGTTTATATGTTGCATTTTTGACTTTATTATTTGCGATTGCAAGTTTATATCACAATTCTAAAAAGAAAGTCGCAACGGCAAGATATAAACTCGCAATTGTGAGAAAAAGTCAGAATTACAATTTTATATCTCGCAATTTTGAGAAAAAAGTCCGAATTATGAGTTATGAACTCGCAATTGTGAGAAAAAAATCAGAATTATGAGTTTATATGACACAATTCTGTGAAAAAGGTCAGAATTGTGGGATTTTAACTCGCAATTTCAAGAAAAAGTCAGAATTACGAGTTTATATCTCACAATTCTGAGAAAAGTCTGAATTACGAGTTTATATCTTGCAATTCTGACTTTATATAATGCAATTCTGAGAAAAAAAGTGTGAACTGTAAGATATAAACTCGTAATTGTGAGAAAAATAAGAATTACGAGTTTCTATCTTGCAATTCTGATTTATAACTCACAATAGCGAGTTTATATCACGCAATTCTGAAAAAAAAAGTCGGAATCACGACATATAAACTCACAATTGCGAGAAATAAAGTCAGAATTACGAGTTTATATGACGCAATTTTAAGTAAAAAGTCAGAATTACGAGTTTATATCATACATATCTGAGAAAAAAGTCAGAATTGCGAGATATGAACTATTGCTAGAAAAAGTCTGAATTGCGAGTTTATCACAATTCTGAGAAAAAGTCTGAATTACAAGAAATAAACTCACAAATGCAAGAAAAAAGTCAGAATTACGAGGTCATATCTGTAACAGGACTCCAGGGAAGCGTGTAAGATCCAGATGCGAGCTTTATTAAACAGCGTAGTCAAGACAGGCAGGGTCGATCTCCAAACAAACAGTAATACAAAGGCAAGACAAAAGCGTAATCCAGTAAAACAGGCAATGAGTCCAAATACCGGTGAGCAGTCCAAAGTAACAAATAAACAAGGCTAAGAAACAAGATGAAACTATGGCAATGAAACAAGGTAAACTATGACTATGAAACAAAACCAAAACCGTGGAAATAACAAAACAAGGCAATGAAAACAGGGAAAACGCTTGGTAGAGTCCGCACAGGCAAAACAATACTTCGGAGTCTGTTTGGTTTAGGCCTCCTTATATGGCCACCAAACAGGAAGTAACCCATGAAGCAGCAGTGGGAGCGGTAACAGAGAGTCAGTGGGTGAGGGCTCCCTCTGCTGGCGTGGCGTTACAGAATCCCCCGCCTTAGGAATGACTCCTGGCGCTCAAGCAACAACAGTCCAGGAGGGTGGGGGAACAGAGGCAAAACAGGGGGTGGGACGGAGGGCCAGGTCTGTGCAGAGGAGGTGGGCCTGAATCGTGGAGCAGGGATAGACAGTGAAGCACTGGAGGACCTGGGCCATGGAACAGTAGCAGACAGTGAAGCACTGGAGGACCTGGGCCTTGGAACAGTAGCAGACAGTGAAGCACTGGAGGACCTGGGCCGTGGAGCAGTGGCAGACAGTGAAGCACTGGAGGACCTGGACCGTGGATCAGTGGCAGACAGTGGAACCCTGGAGGACCTGGACCGTGGAGCAGTGGCAGACAGTGGAACCTTAGAGGACCTGGATCGTGGAGCTGTGGCAGACAGTGGAACCTTGGAGGACCAGGGCCGTGGAGCTGTGGCAGACAGTGGAACCTTAGAGGACCTGGATCGTGGAGCTGTGGCAGACAGTGGAACCTTGGAGGACCTGGACCGTGGAGCTGTGGCAGACAGTGGAACCTTAGAGGACCTGGACCGTGGAGCTGTGCAGACAGAGCAGGCAGAGCAGGAAGCCATGGCGGGGCAGGCAGAGCAGGAAGCCATGGCGGGGCAGGCAGAGCAGGAAGCCATGGCGGGGCAGGTAGAGCAGGCAGAGCAGGGAGCCATGGCAAGGCAGACAGAGCAAGCAGAGCAGACAGGAGCAAAGTTATCCACAGTGGAACTAGTGACATCCATAGTAGAGCATATGGCTCATGATTGGCCTCCTTAGCCGTGACATGACAGGCAGAGAGTTCATGGGTGGACGCCGCCCCCATAGGAGGTTCTGCAGCCGGAGCCGCCACCTCCGGGGGCATTGGCGCAGACTCGTGGTTAGACGTGGCAGTGAGTTCATGGGTGGACGCCACCTCCTTAGGAGGTTCTACAGAGCATGCTGACACCTCAGGAGGTATTGGTGCAAATTCTTGGACAGACGAGGCCTCTGGAGCAGACTCGTGGACAGACGAGGCCTCTTGAGCAGAGTGTGTAGCCCACACGCTTAAAATGGCAATAGCCATTACAGGCAGCACAGTGGATAGTGGGATGCCTGCTGGTCTTGAGGGTGTGGACGCTGTTGACATCTGGCTTGGGAGCGTGGGCTCTGCATGGCTTGGGATATGAGACAAGACTTGGCAAGGCTTTGAAAGGACGGCTGAGACTTGACGAGGCTCCGGGATGTCAGCTGATACGTGACGAGGCTCTGGGGGGTCAGCTGAGACGTGACGAGGCTCTTGGGGGTCAGCTGAGATGTCACGAGGCTCTTGGAGGTCAGACGGGACCTGGCGAGGTTCTGGCACGGCAGCCATGGCTTGGCGAGGCTCCATACTAGCAGCTATGTCGTGAAGAGGCTCCGTTAGAAGCACAGCTGAGTCTTGACTTGACTCAGGGAGGTCTGCCGTGGCTTGACTTGACTCAGGGAGGCCTGCCGTGACTTGATTTGACTCAGGGAGGCCTGCCGTGACTTGACTTGACTCAGGAAGATCAGCTGTGGCTTGACTTGCTTCATGAAGGTCAGCTGTGACTTGACTTGGCTCGGGGACAACAGCAGTAACTTGACTTGGCTCATGAAGATCTGCTGTTTCTTGGCTTGGCTCATGGAGATCAGCTGTGGTTTGGCTTAAAGACAACCCCCCAGACAACTTGACTTGACTCAGGAACAACAGCTGTAACGTGACTTGACTTAGGAACAACAGCTGTAACATGGCTTGACTCAGGAACAACAGCTTTAACTTGGCTTAACTCAGGAACAACAGCTGTATCGTGGCTTAATTCAGGAACAACAGCTGTAACTTGACTTGACTCATGGGGAACAGCTGTGACTTGGCTTGACTCATGGGGAACAACAGCTGTGTCTTGGCTTGACTCATGGAGAACAACAGCTGTGTCTTGGCTTGACTCATGGAGAACAGCTGTGACTTTGCTTGATTCAAGAAATACAGCTGTAACTTGACTTGATTCCGAAGTAACAGCTGTAACTTGACGTGGCTCAGGAATCACAGTTGTCACTTGACTTGGCACTGAATGTGCAGCCCTGACTTGACTTGACACCGGAGGATCAGGCATCACTTGATTAGCTTTGGGTGCGACAGACATGGCGAGGTGAGATTTGGATGAGACGATTTTGGATAGATGAGGCTCAGGCGTGGCAGCCATCTTGGCCGGGGACTCAGACGGGGCGGCCATCTTGTGAACAGGCTTGGGGATGGCAGCCATCTTGTGGACTGGCTCTGGGATGGCGGCCATCTTGTGGACGGGGTCTGGGATGGCGGCCATCTTGTGGACTGGCTTGGAGATGGCAGCCATCTTGTGAGCTGGTTGTAGGAGGGCGGCCATGACAAGTGCAGACTCTGGACAGGTGTGAACAGGCCCTGGAGCGGCAGGCATGGCGTGAACAGGCCGTGGCTTGGCAGACGTGACGTGAGCAGTTTGTGGTATGGGGGTTACTGCTGGATTGCGGGGTCCCTCGTTCGCAATCCCAACAGTAAAAGGTGAACCCGCCAGCAACAAAGCAAAGTCGATGTAGCGTACCAATGACCAGTGGCGGTGATAACCAGGCATTTTATTAGAAATGTCTTTACGCAAACCAAAGTAAAAAATGTCTTTGAGAAAACTCTCCTTGAAGTCCACCAAGTGGCACAGTTCACAGAAATCCATAACATATTGCTCAATGGGCCGGTTACCTTGACGAAGCTGAACAAGGCATGATGCTGGATCCATGGTTATCTGGGTACAAAAGCCGCTGGATCTTTGGTAGGCGAAGTATTCTGTAACAGGATTCCAGGGAAGCGTGTAAGATCCAGATGCGAGCTTTATTAAACACAGCGTAGTCAAGACAGCCAGGGTCGATCTCCAAACAAACAGTAATACGAAGGCAAGACAAAAGCGTAATCCAGTAAAACAGGCAATGAGTCCAAATACTGGTGAGCAGTCCAAAGTAACAAATAAACAGGCTAAGAAACAAGACAAAACTATGGCAATGAAACAAGGTAAACTATGACTATGAAACAAAACCAAAACCGTGGAAATGGCATGGCAAGGCATGGCAAGGCAAGGCAAGGCAAGGCAAGGCAAGGCAAGGCAAGGCAAGGCAAGGCAAGGCAAGGCAAACAGGGAAAACGCTTGGTAGAGTCCACACAGGCAAAACAATACTTCGCGGAGTCTGTTTGGTTTAGGCCTCCTTATATGGCCACCAAACAGGAAGTAACCCATGAAGCAGCAGAGGGAGTGGTAACAGAGAGTCAATGGATGAGGGCTCCCTCTGCTGGCGTGGCGTTACAATATCACACAATTCTGAGAAAAAGAACTGTGAGATACAAACTCGCATTTGTTAGAAATGAAGTCAGAATTAGAAGTTTATATCACACAATTCTGAAAAAAAAGCCAGAATCGCAAGAAATATAAACTCGCAATTGTGAGGAAAAGTCAGAATTCCGAGTTTATATTACAATTCAAAAGTCAGAATTGCGAAATATAAACAAAAGTCAGAAAAACGAGTTTATATCTCACAATTCTGACTTTATAACCTGCAATTGCAAGTTTATATCATGCAATTCTGAATTCGCAATTGCAAGATGTAAACTTGTAATTCTGACTTTTTCACGCAAATGAGTAAAGTTTATATCTCACAATTCTGGCTTTTTTGCGAAATGTAAACTTTTAATAGTGAAAAAAAAAGTCAGAATTGTGAGGTTATATCTTCCAATTTAGACATCATTTCTCAGAATTGTGAGTTTATATCTCGCAATTCTGACTTTATAACTCAAAATTGCGAGTTTGTATCGTGTAATTCTGAGAAAAAAGTCAGAATTGCGAAATGTAAACTTGAAATTGCGAGAAAAAAGTCAGAATTGTGTGATAAAAAGTCGCAATTACTTGTTTTAAATTCTTTATTCAGTGGCGAAAACGTTATTACATAGTTGATGTACCCCTCTGCCAGCACTTTAGAAATCATGCCCCATGACTGCTCTGCCTTATCCTTTAAATGAACATGACAGACCTGCAGGATAAATAATGAAAACTGCATCCCACTCTGTCTATGCTCCATTCTCATTCTGCAGTAGGGGCGGCGTTTTGCACTGTATTAATTGAAGACGACGAGGAGGAGGAGGAGATCTCTGTGCAATCTGTCTGACTCTCCTTCGGGGATCTGTGGTGGGATACTTTCTTGTTGCTGCCACCAAGAACTACTTTCTGCTGAATGGGAATCTGCTTCATGACCTTTTTCTTCAGCTGATGGGTCTCCTCTGATATCTCCTTGAGCTCTGTATCCTTTAGAGGCTGCTTTTGAGAGCTGTCACTGGGACTGTGCATGTGGTCTTCTACATTAGACTCTGGCATTAGGAAGCCACTCACACATTCTTCTGATCCATCTTTTTCCACCAGTTGGGAACCTCCTTCTGGCTTGGACGATCGCCTAGGAATCTGTTATGAAAGAAAACAAAGCCATTCTTTAGTTTTCCACATGTGAAGGCTCTCAAAAGTAGCAATATTATGGAATTTGGCAGTCAAGCACCACTGTTCATTCATATGAATGTATAAGGATTAAAAATAAGCAGATGTCATGGAGCTATCCGGCTGAAGATGAAAACATCTAGAATGCTTGATGTTCAGACAACAATAGAGACCAAGACTTCAGAATGAGGCATTAACATATACTAAACATGGAGTTAAATTTAAATCCCACTCACATAAACACTTTGGTTTGCAGAATATCTGCTTTGTTTTCAATGGCGAGGCCAAAATGTGGTGGGTCTGTCTCTTTTACTTATTTCAAACACCATTTCAAACACTGTGAACCTATTATTTTGTGAGTAATGATTCTCTAAAATACCAAATGTACTCCAAAATACCATCAAAAAGGCAGAAGTCACACAACATCTCCATGTGGACAGTTATCCAGCTGCTAGAGGGCAGAGTAACTTTGGTGCCAGACCTATTGGAGTCTCCTCCTTTTGTCTAGCTATTTTATGGGATCCCAAACAGTCCCAGGCCAGGGGTTAATTAGGGAGGGACGGGACTGTCTGTAGCCAATTACAGCTCTTTGTCACATTCCCTGACCTCTATTGCCTCTAAAGTGACTGAGCTCTGAGCTACAGTGAAGACAGTAAAGAAACTTCATTAAAGGCATAAAAATGAAAATTCTGTCATCATTTATTTACCCTCATGTCGTTTCAAACTTTTGTGACTTACTGTTTTTAGTAAACACAGATATTTTGGGAAGCTATTCTGCAAAATATCTTGTTTGGTGTGTGTTGTTTTGTTTTTTGAAATGATTTGGACCCCACTGCCTTTCATTGGGTAGACAAAACAGTGTCTTCTAAATTTCTTTCATGTTCCACAGGAGAAAATCAGTCATAAAGGTTTGGAACAACATGAGGGTAAGTGATGACAAAACTTTCTTTTTTTTTTTTTGGATTAACTATCCCATTAAGATTTCAAAACACTTACCTTGTATAAAAATACATTGGAATAATAATAATAATTAAAAAAAAAAAAAAAACAAGAGCAAAACAAAACAAAAAATAAGTAAAATACACCACAAAACCAAAACAAGACAGAATGAAACAGACAAAAAAAAAAAAAAAAAAAAAAAAGACAGAATAAAACACAAAAAAGTAAGTACAAAACACAAAAGCAATGAAAAACAAAAATAAAAGTCAAAACAAAAAAATAAATAAACCACAAAACCAAAAACAAACTAAACGAAACTAAAAATAATAAAAACAAAACACAAAAAATAAAGCAAAAGCAAAACAATAAATAAACCACAAAACAAAAACAAAATACAAAACAAAATCAAACTTGTTAAAAACAAAACACAAAAGCAAAACAAAAAATAAAACAAAAGAAAGAACAAAACAAAAATCATAAAAACAAAATGCAAAACAGAACATAAAAATAAAAAAATGAATGAACCACAAAATAAAAACAAAATACAAAACAAAGTTGTAAAAAACAAAACACAAAGTAAATAAAACAAAAAAACGAAACACAAAAAAACAAAATGCAAAACAAAACACAAAAAGACAAAAGCAAAAGCAAAACAAAAAATAAATAAAATAAACCACAAAACCAAAACAAGACAGAATGAAACAAAACAAAAAAACTAAGCAAAATGGTAAAAACAAAATACAAAAGCAAGGCAAAACAACGTAGTAAAAAACAAAACAGAAAAGCAAAACAAAATTAAAATAAAACAATATCATAAAAACTAAATGCAAAACAAAACACAAAAGACAACAAAAGCAAAACAAAAATAAAATAAATAAATAAACAAACCACAAAACAAAAACCAGAACAAATCAAAACAAACCTGTAAAAACAAAATACAAAAGCAAAACAAAAAATAATTAAACTACAAAACAAACAAAAACAAAAAACAAAGACCGAATGGAACAAAACAAAATCAGAAAAACAAAACACAAAAAGCAAAAGTCAAACAATTAATAAATAAACTACAAAACAAAATTGTAAACAAAAGAAAACTAAAACAAACAAAAGCAAAGCAAAACAAAAAATAAACAATTAAACCACAAAACAAAACAAGAAACAATTAAACAAAACAAAATTAGAAAAAAAACAAAACACAAAAGCAAAACAAAAATAAACCACAAAGGCAAATCAATAAACAAACAAACATACAAACCACAAACAAAAACAAAACACAACACAAAAGACAGAACAAAGCAAAACAAAAAAACTGAACAAAAACAAATTCGTAAACTGGGCAAAGATTTATGGCACAGGCCCTAAATGGGAAGGTTCTGGCACTGAAATAGAAAATGAAATGCCAAAGAAAGTTTCTGTGCAATTTTCCGCAGCCAGGCAGATCAGAGTACCTTATCTACTTCTAAGAACATGAAGAAACGTGTGGCCTCAGCTCTTCACTGTTAACACTGTGGTGCTATCACAGATCTTCCACTCCAGATTTTCCACTCAGTTAAACTCACACAGATCCTTAAGAAACACGCAGACACAAGCATCAACCTACGAGTCATTCCACGATACCGGTGCCATTTGCATCCCTAAGAAATAATCAAACATACAATAAATATAAAAACAAATAAATGTATTTAAAAACATAACAATCCTATGTATTCCTTCATCAATATTACATCAAATTAAAGTCAATTAAATATTGATTATTATTAAATATTATTTGAAATAATTTAAATAGCATTTATGCTGATAAGGGTAAGGTTTTCGGCCTGTCCCTCGCTATGATTTTTTTCTTTTTCAGCAGAACTTTTACTTTGCAAAATGCCAGAAACATTTACATATTGTTCTAAATACAGTCTCATTGTTAAGCAGTGTTTTTGGCATAAGTATACATTTCCCTGATTTCATGTCAGCCCTGTTATCTTTACCTTATCAAAAAACCCTTGTAAAATAATGGTACATTCAAGTGACATCACTTCTCTCAACCAGGATTTTAACACATTTTAACACAAGCATGTTTCTCTCACTCCTCTACAATTTTATATTTTTAATGATTTATGAGGCTTCATGCAATCATGCATTTTCAATACTGTTGCCATTTTTCTAACGTAAATTTAAACAATTATGTATTACATTTAATTTAATCAATATCTACAAGTAACATCCTTTCAAAGTGTACAACAGGTGCTTTTGTGAACTTGACTATTAGCTAGCAATTACCAAATTAGTCTGAAATCATCAAACCTGTTACTGTCACCCCTTGTATAAAGCGCTAAATAAATATAGGTGACTTGACTTGACTAATACAACCATGCGAAGTAAATGCAAAATAATATAATGCAATATAAAATAGTAAAACTTTACAGTATTATGTAAACAAACATGTGCATTGTGCTAAAGAATGTGTGTCCTGTCATTCCTGTTAAACTGTTCATGATGTCAACCCTGTTACTGCTTTTAATTTCATTAAAATAGTAAAAATTATATTTGATACAGCCTTCCAAGTTTTTCCATTGTGACTTTAACTATAGTGTATTTCGGACAAAGTCCTTTTTAAATATCTCTCTTGTAAAAACATATATTTTTCTATAGGATGTTCTTAGTCATATAAATGACAGATATATATATATATATATATATATATATAAAGTGAAACAATCCCAGTGAAAATAGGGACTAAAATGTGAAAACTATCACATAATTTTAAGTAAAACTATAGTATATAGTTTTTTTTTAGCTGATTAAACATTTTATTTTCTATTTTTCCAAGTGGAAACGGCACCGATTTTGTGGAATGACCCCTATCTCTACACTGTAAAAAACAATTTTTTGAGTCAACTTAAAATAATTTGTAACCTGGCTGCCTTAAAATTTTAAGTTCAGTCAACTCAAAAAAAGTTTATTCAAATTGAAATGTTAAATTATACTAAGTGACAACTTAGATATTTGAGTTGAATCAACTTAAAATTTTAAGGCAGCTGGGTTACTTACCCATCTGTTAAGTTTAGCAAACACAAATATCTAAGTTGTTACTTAGTACAACTTAACATTTCAAGTTGACTAAACTTATTTTAGTTGACTGAACTTAAAATTTTAAGGCAGCGGGGTAACAAATTATTTTAAGCTGACTCAACAAATTGTGTTTTTTATTTTTTACAGTGTACCTCTCACTTCTACAGATAAGCTTAAGAGCAAAAACAAAGAAGCTCTTAGACAAAATAACTCAAATATTCATAGAATGATAAGATCATCTGTGAGACCTGACTCAGTAGCACAGTCTAACCAAACTTAAAAACAACATTATGTGTAACAAAGCCACAAACGTGCACTCAAAACATGTATTTTTAAACCAACTCTAAAGCAAAAAACTGAGGTAAAGGTCATTGAATATCATTAATAAGCATGAATTTATGCAACTTCACTCATTAGTTTTTAGTCAAACTGCTTGCAGTTTGTTGTATCACAGACGTCATCTCCCAGCTGCTTTCTGGGTACTGTGATGTAACAATCAACACCTCTGTACCCAATTCTGTCACTCCACATTTATGATGTCTGTGCTAGCTGTCTGTGGCTAATTACAATATCAGACCACGTTTCCTAGAAGCAACCAGTGGGGTTTGTTCTACTGGTAGACATCTTCCAGTGAGACTCACCTGCTGTTTTTCAAAGAATTCGAGACCAATATGGCAAAAAAAAAAAATGGAGAACTTTGAATGATTCATTGGATTCTCTCTGATCTCATCTGGTAGACACACTGCAATATAATTAATCAACAACGGGGATCTAAAATATCTTTTTTATCTTGATGACTACTAGGTATCCCACTGCACCTGGGAATAGGTATTCAGCATGTCATGAGAAACTAAAGCTTCGCTAAAGCTCTTTATGAAGCTGTAAATCTGAATGAGTGTTATTAAACATCACTTGTAACTTTAGAGTTTTTAAAGGCTATTTATAGCAATGACACATGGCCAAGTGTTAACTCAAACTGTGCAATTATTCCGATTATTCCGATGCGATATAAGGCTGAACAACGTGCTCAGTTCCAGTTTGACCTGCAAAAGAGCACAGCTCATAAGGATAAAAATAAAATCAATTCTGATTAAGCTCAAGGAAGCTTGAGATCAAATTCATTTAATTAATTCTACATTCTCATTCTGGTTTGGATTTTATTGGATTTCCTGTATCAACTAGATCTGACGCACATCAACGATTGACGTGGAAGAGAAGAAAATTGTTGAATGAAGTCATTATCTTTTGTCCACAAAAAGTATACTCAGGCTTTATAAAATTATATTTGAACCACTGATGTCACATGGACTATTTTAATGAAGTTTTCGTGTTGCTGTCTACACTGTAAAAAAAAAAAAATATATATATATATATATATATATATATTTCAAAAAGTTTCAGCTTAATATAATTTGTCACCATGCTGACTTAAAATTTTTAGTTTAGTCAACTTGAAATTTTAAGTTACTTAAACAAGAAGTCCACCTACAGAAGAACAATTTACAAATAATTTACTCTCCCCCTTGTCATCCAAGATGTTCATGTCTTTCTGTCTTCAGTCATAAAGACATTATGGTTTTTGAGGAAAGCATTTCAGGATTTTTATTTATATAATGGACTTCATTGGTGCCCTGATTTTGAACTTCCAAAATGCAGTTTAAATGCAGCTTCAAAGGGCTCTAAATGATCCCAGCCGAGAAAGAAGGGTCTTATCTAGCGAAACGATCGGTCATTTTTTAAAAAAAAAAAAAATACAAATGTGTATACTATTTAAGCACAAAAGCTTGTGTAGCACAGGCTCTCGGATGCACGTCCACGTCCTCCTACAACTTCAGAATCGTCCAACATAGTTGTATCTTTTTGTTTGTAAACAGCGTTTGACTTACTTGCACTTTCTCAGTCTTTGCGCGTTCGCTTTGTAAACAACTGGGTCTGCAGTTCCGCGTGACCTTTCCATGTGATTAAATAGTACATAGCGTCGTGAACGCGCATCCCAGAGCTAGTGCTACACAAGCTTTTGTGCTTAAAAAGTATACAATTTTTTTTTTTTTTTTCTGAAAAAAATGACAGATCGTTTCGCTAGATAAGACCCTTCTTCCTCAGCTGGGATCGTTTAGAGCCCTTTGAAGCTGCATTTAAACTACATTTTGGAAGTTCAAAATCGGGGCACCAATGAAGTCCATTATATGGAGAAAAATCCTGAAATGCTTTACTCAAAAACCATAATTTCTTCACGACTGAAGAAAAACATGAACATCTTGGATGCCAAGGGAGTGAGTAAATTATTTGTAAATTGTTGTTCTGGAAGTGGACTTCTCCTTTAAGAACATATTCGAACTTTGTTAATTGAAGTGACAACTGGAATATTTTAGTTGACTAAACTAAAAATTTAAGTCAGCGGGGTAACAAATTATTTTAGGTTGAAACAACTATTTTTTTTTTTACAGTGTATGCAGGGTCAGAAAGCTCTCGGATTTCATCAGAAATATCTTCATTTGTGTTCCAAAGATGAACAAAGCTCTTACGGGTTTGGAATGACATGAGGGTGAGCAATTAATGACAGAATTTTCATTTCTAAGTGAACTATCCCTTTAAGTAGTAAAATTGCTTTATCAGATCTTTCATCTTTAGATTCGTGACAGTTCTGTAAGCCAATAGCAAAAATTCCTGCTGTGATTCCAGCTGGATCGGTTCTGCTATTTTGCAACAGCTAGAAAACTAAGATTTGAAGCCAAAAACAATCAGTTTAATTTTATATGAATTTGATAAGCTTGTTAAGCTGACTTCTAATTCCAATATGCAAACATTTCTTTAAGAAGATGATAAAACCATGTTAAACTGTGCCAGCAAAACTATAAAGAGAACTGCATTCATTAAACCATTGCACAGGGTCTCTAATATATATATATATATATATATATATATATATATATATATATATATATATATATATATATGAGAAATTATACATCAACCATATTTATAGTTAGGTTGAGGACAGTTAGAAAATGCCAGGACGTCACTCTTGAACCCTGGTTTCTCGAATAACATTAGCAACAAGCCACCAAAAGAACATCCAAGAATTAACTACGTAGTCATGATTGAAACTATTTGTTTCCATATCAGCTGACGTCTCAGATGTGTGTGGTTGTCTGGCTTTGTCATTAACTACATGTTTGCCACTGACTCTGCATAGGAAAAATAAATGACTCTGACAAATACAATGAATGTTGGCAACTGCAGATAACTGACAACAAAAAATGACTAGCCTGTTAAAAAAGCAAAAGCCTTGATTATTAATCCATTTACCAGTCTAAATACCACAGAGAGTCTGATATTAAAATCAATAAGTACAGTAAATATGAAAGTCAGAATGAGATTGTCACAGTGTGCCCTCAGTGGTATTTAAAATATTAAATACCACTGAGAGCAGACTATGACAATCTTATATTGACTTTCAAAAGTGCAATAAAGAGTTTGTCAGGCTCTGCAGGGGTCTGGAATGTGTGAACTATAAAACGCTCTTGTGTTAGTGTGAAATATCTTGCTAAAAAAAATAACAAAAGAACATTTAACTGTTCAAAAATTTAAAAAATCTGATATCCCAGTGCTTTAAGCACTCCAGTGGAGCCTGAAAAGGCCACTTGCAGATCTGATTCCCAAATAAATTTCTAAACACAGCCTTCCTTACCCTTGCTGTGCCATACAACACCCTTTTGTGCTTTTGTGTTGTGTCATTTAGGTACAATACCACTCAAAAGTTTTTGAACAGTAAGATTTTTCTTCTGCTCACCAAGCCTGCATTTATTTGATCCAAAGTACAGCAAAAACTGTAAAATTTTGAAATAATTTTACTATTTAAAATAACTGTTTCTAGTTGAATATATTTTAAAATGTAATTTATTCCTGTGATTTCAAAGCTGAATTTTTAGCATCATTACTCCGGTCACACGATCCTTCAGAAATCATTTTAATATTCTGATTTTCAGAAAACATTTACAGCTGCGTAGAATCTTTTCAGGTTTCTCTGATGAATACAAAGTTAAGAAGAACAGCGTTTATCTGAAATTTTGTAACATTATAAATATCTTTATCATCATTTCTGATCAATTTAAAGCATCCTTGATGAATAAAAATATTAATTTTCTATAATTTCTTTCTCAAAAAAAAAAAAAAAAAAAAATGACTGACTCCAAGATTTTAAGTGTATATTGTTACAAAAGCTTTTCATTTCAGATAAATGCTGATCTTTGAACTTTCTATTCATCAAAGAATCCTGAAACAGGCAAATCAGCACATTATAATGATTTCTGAAGGATCATGTGACACTGAAGTAATGATGCTGAAAATTTAGCTTTGATCACAGGAATAAATGATATTTCAAAATAGATTCAGATAGAAAGCAGTTATTTTAAATAGTAAAAATATTTCACAATATTACTGCTTTTTCTGTATTTTAGATCAAATAAATTCAGGCTTGGTGAGCAGAAGAGAATTCTTTAAGAAGCATTAAAATCTTACTGTTCAAAAACTTTTGACTGTTTTTTGACTTTAATTAATACATTTTTTTTAATTAAAATATATAAACTGAATCTATTCCTTTACTCCATTTCAAAACCTAAAACGAACATTTGTTAAAACCAGACAGGAGCAGTATCTCCTGATCCGCCTGCAAAAATACTCTATAATACAGACAACCTCTACCTCATCTGTTTTTGATTAAATCTTCATGTGGGCATCTCCTTTTCACACAACGCTTTACAAATGCCTAGAAAACATGTCTGCACACGTGCTTGTGCCGTGCCATGGATGCCCTAGTTTTTTCAAAGAAAGTCAAACTTAACCCGCTTGAGAATAAACAACACAATACAAGCAGAAGTAAAATGATTTTCAATTAAATTTCATCTATAAGATCTGTAGACTATAGAGGAGGCCTTAAATGGGCAGTACTGATGTGTGTTGTGACAGGTTGCTGAAGTGTCTACAGAGTGAAGTGAGGTAATGAGGACTTTTGCAGGACACAATGGGGTCAGACAACCACTTTGCCTAGCAACACCACAAAGAGAGACAGTCACAGACTGTGGACCGCCACACTCCATCACAACACCCACATCAGGTTAACTACCAGAGGTGTCGAGCCAGACAAAGGTTAACAGGTTACAGCTATCTGCTGTGCACATCTCCATGTTATCATTTGCCTTTCCTTAGGAAGGGATGCAACTGTGGGAAGGACTGTTAGAAATATAATATGGTTGAGCCATGCTGTGGATATTTCTTTGTTCTTTAAAAAGATGAAGACTAAATTTTGCGTGTTGAGTAAACCAACCAAATTATATTTATTATACTACGGCTGTTGAATGCTTGAATCTGATTGGCAGACAAACATTCAAGTGTGCAATTATTTTCAGGGAAAAGCACAGCGTTCCAGGCAGGTCTTTAAAGAAAGATTGTATCATGTCAAAGGCTTAATCACATCAAACATTTATATGGCTTTGAACGGAAACTTTGTAAAATGCCAAAATGCTCACAAAAAATGCTCACAAAAATGGCAGATTTTTCATAGTTCTACACGATAAAAAAAAACAAAACGATATTTGCATTGAGTTTGTTAGAACGGACAGGTGCAATTTTTGAGAGGAACACAGGAGTCACTCTAAGAATATGCACAATGATTTTTGCAAAGAGCAAAAAATCCTCAAACAATCAAAGAAAAGAAGCATTTATAAATTGTGTTCATCTGGACCAAAAAAAGTCTTTTTTTCTTTCTAAAAATATTTAAGCAATGATTTTGCTTTTATAAAATACTGTATTATAAACAAAATGTTAACACTAAGCAACTTATATTTAAAAAAAATATATAATTTCTTTAATAAGTACTTTTAGAAAGTTCGCTGAAGTGTACTTCCTTTCACAGGGGTACATTTAAAAGGGGTCATCGCATGCCCATTTTCCACAAGTTTATATGATTCTTTAGGGTCTTAATGAAAAGTCTCTAATATGCTTTGATTAAAAATTCTCAATGATCTTGTAAAACAACACCCTTTTTACCTTGTCAAAATGAGCTCTGCAAAAATAATCTCATTCTAAGAGTTGTTCCTTTAAATGCAAATGAGCTCTGCTCGCCCCGCCCCTCTCTTCTCTCTGTGGAATGACGAGCTTGTTTACTTTAGCCGCATTTAGCCACGTTTAGCTAAACTTCCTAACTACCACATTAGGAAAGGCGATCGCAAAGATTCATAAAAAAAAACCTTATACTCACTTCGGCTGTAGGTAAGACTGGATTACAAATGATTTACGCGAACATAGATGGATATATGTAGATCGGGAGGCGCATTCCATTCACAAACAAATGCAATCCACTGTATCTTCAGTGGCTCAGATGTCCTATGTTCATTATTACATCCAGCAACACAACACCTCAATCACTCAATCTGAGATATTCTTGTCTAATTTACATCCCTGCTTCGGCATCGAAACAAGGAAAGTTACTGGACTGTGACAGCTGATCTGAGGTAAGATGATCATGTCAATCAACTATCATGGGAGCGGCCTCTGTCGGTGTGACGGCACACCGACAAGCATCTGAGAACGGCTCGATTTGAAAAAGGGGATTTTTACAGATTAATTAAAAACCATTGCGTGGATTTTTATCATTATAGGGTAGATTTGTGCATGCACTGCCAACACATTAATGTTCAAACAACATGAAAAAGTGAAGTTTGCATCCGATGACCCCTTTAATACCAGTTAATTTGTCTAATTTTACTCTGTCAGTGAAAATATTTCCAAAATGAAGCCATAGCAGAATTATAGGAGTAGAATCTGTTTTTAAACTAATCAGCTGACTGAATGTTTTAATGACTCACTCACGAATCACTTTGAATCACTAACATATAGCTCTGTTGTATTAAAACAACTATACTTTTCTGCTCATTGAAGTAAAATGACTAACTACTGTAGATGAACTGCTTATATTAACCTTTTTCTTAACGAGACAGTTCACCCAAAAACGAGAACTACCCCATGATTTACTCATCCTCAAGCCATCCTAGGTGTTTATGATTTCTTCTTTCAGACGAATACAATCTGATATATTTTAAAATATTCCTGGCTCTTCCAACCTTTATAATGGCAGTGAATGGGTGCTGAGGGTGCTGAGAAGTCCAAAAAAAACATCCATCCATCATAAAAAGAGATCCACAAAGCTCTTGTGGGTTAATACAGGCCTACTGTAGCGAATCGAAGTGACGAATTAACCCTTGTGTGACCTTATGGACATTTTTGTCCTTTTCAGTTTTGTCTTGTTTTTTTGTTGTTGTTGTTGTTTTTTTTTTTTTTTTTTTATCATTTTGCCTGTTTTAATGCCAACTGCATAAATTTTGGCACAGGTGTGTATTTTTATTGGAATTTTAATATTTCACCCTCATTTCCTTTAATAAATCTATTTTACACTAGGTACAAAAAATAGTTCCTCTTATGACCTTAAGGACAAAAATGTCCTCATTAAAACACTGCAATTTTTAATTCCAGGGCCATTTAACTATAAAATGAACTAAATAAAATAAATAAAATAAAATAAATTAATAGGCTTTAATTCTATTGCCAAGGCTTCTAGATGGTGCCATTTAGATTTTTTCAAGTTTGGCAATTACTTGCTTTATTCCTGTTTTCTGCTTATGCATATTATAGCCTATTATAGAGTCAATTGGATAAATTATACATCTATAGTGTGTGGGTATGTTGGTATGGATGTCAGAATATGGTTTGTATGTGTGTCCTAAATACATTTTTTGTGTGTTTGTGTGTGCGCACCTGTAATGTTTGAGAGAGAGGAATCATACTGTACTGCGAATCTCAAATCCCACCACTGTGTATGCCAACGGTCATGCTTTGCTGGAATGTGTAATGGGAAAAATTTAGTACTGAACCCAAACAAGATCTTACTAAAAGCTCTAAAATTTTTTGAGATATAAACCTTAAACTTGGAACACAACTTTAGATTTATGGCTTTGATTTTCTATCAATTTTTGAGTTAAAAATGTTCTGTAAAATATATGTTTTATATAAAAATGGCTCATAAATCATTTTTATAAACTTAAACTTCTATAACTTTTTTGGATTCAATTTTTTTACTTTTTTAACTTCAACATTAATCTGCCAAACTTAGGTCTGTATTCCCAAGCTTCAATTTTTTATGACAGTTTTTTGACATGGACATTTCTGTCCTCTATGAACTCTATGTGTAATTTTTTTTAATTGACGCACAATGGTTAGAAGTACAAAACAAGGATTGGTAAAGAAAAATGTCAGAGGATTGCGATATAAACCAAGAGGAGACTGTTTTCCTTTGCTGTTAACAAAACTTGGTTCATGCGAGACCAGCATATTCTCACCAGAGCTTACGCTATGCCTACGTCATCCGGTCTCTCTTGAACGCATATCAAGATGCTGATTAGACAGCATGATTATTGCACAGGTGTGCCTTAGGCTGGCCACAATAAAAGGCCACTCTAAAATGTGCAGTTTTACTGTATTGGGGGTGTCCAGAGGGGTCAGAAAACCAGTCAGTATCACCATTTGCCTCATACAGTGCAACATTTCCTTCGCATAGAGTTGATCAAGTTGTTGATTGTGGCCTGTGGAATGTTGGTCAATTCCTCTTCAATGGCTGTGCAAAGTTGCTGGATATTGGCAGGAACTGGGACACGCTGTCGTATACGCCGATCCAGAGCATCCCAAACATGCTTAATGGGTGACATGTCCGGTGAGTATGCTGGCCATGCAAGAACTGGGATGTTTTCTGCTTCCAGGAATTGTGTACAGATCCTTGCAACATGGGGCCGTTCATTATCATGCTGCAACATGAGGTGATGGTTGTGGATGAATGGCACAACAATGGGCCTCAGGATCTCGTCACAGTATCTCTGTGCATTCAAAATGCCATCAATAAAATGCACCTGTGTTCGTTGTCCATAACATACGCCTGCCCATACCATAACCCCACTACCACCATGGGCCACTTAATCCACAACATTGACATCAGCAAACCGCTCACCCACACAACGCCATACATGCTGTCTGCCATCTGCCCTGTACACTGAAAACTAGGATTCATCAATGAAGAGAACACCTCTCCAAAGTGCCAGACGCCATCGAATTTGAGCATTTGCCCACTCAAGTCGGTTACAACGACGAACTGCAGTCAGGTCGAGACCCCGATGAGGATGACAAGCATGCAGATGAGTTTCCCTGAGATGGTTTCTGACAGTTTGTGCAGGTAGCTGGTCTCAGATGATCTTGGAGGTGAAGATGCTGGATGTGGAGGTCCTGGGCTGGTGTGGTTACACGTAGTCTGTGGTTCTGAGGTCGGTTGGATGTACTGCCAAATTCTCTGAAACGCCTTTGGAGACGGCTTATGGTAGAGAAATGAACATTCAATTCACGGGCAACAGGTCTGGTGGACATTCCTGCAGTCAACATGCCAATTGCACGCTCCCTCAAAACTTGCGACATCTGTGGCATTGTGCTGTGTGATAAAATTTTAGCGTGGTCTTTTATTGTGGCCAGCCTAAGGCACACTGTGCGGTAATCATGCTGTCTAATCAGCATCTTGATATGCCACACCTGTGAGGTGGATAGATTATCTCAGCAAAGGAGAAGTGCTCACTAACACAGATTTAGACAGATTTATGAACAATATTTGAGAGAAATAGGCCTTTTGTGTACACAGAAAAAGTCTTAGATCTTTGAGTTCAGCTCATGAAAAATGGGGCTTGATGGCTTGATAAATCATGGGGTAATTTTCATTTTTGAGTGAACCATCCCTTAAAGTGAAGTCTCCAATGTTAAGAAGATCTTACACAGTTGTGAAGAAAGGTCATAATTTATTGAAGTAATTCAATGTTGCTCTCAGTCTAGACAGAATCTATAATGGAAATATCCCCCTGATTTGCAGAGCTAGGTGTGTGATCACAGCAGGAGTGAGTCGAGGTGTGTGTGTTTGTTTGTGTTGAAGGGGGCCTATGCACATGCGAGGAGTCCACGTGAACTAGATTCCAGACAGTTCAAAGCACGTGAGGGGCCAAATCAAATCAAATTTGAGGATGACTGACTCACTCACCAGCCCGTAATAAGAAAGGTTGTCCAGTGTTTTCTCCCTGACTGTGCCAAAGGACCGCAGGACAATGCTGACTCCATCCTTAGCCAGGTTGAAGCTGGTGTGATGGGTTTTCTTTACATTAGTCACTACAGACCCATAGACCTTCAGTAACTGCTGCCCTAATCCACTGACCAGTCTTGACAGCCCATTACCCTGCAAGAGAAAATATATGTGTACTGTATATGCACAAGCATCTTAATATGAGTGTACAAGGAAGATTAAGCAATGAACAACCCAACATTTTTCTTATGCTTTTAAGGAGTTCTGGGTACTACATATAGTTTCTTTCCAGGACTTCTAGCAACAAGTATTGCGTAATATTGCTTAAATATTCTTGGCCATCATTATACTGTAAATTCTGTGAAATTTCACAGGCAAACAAGGTCTGTTGTCAATAGTGTAGTGATCTATGAAGCACAGAAATTACATTCACACAAATCAGCTTTCTGTTCTGTTTCAGTGTGTAAATTACTAGACATAAACAGTTTTCAAGTTCAATTTTTAAGAAGTGAAGAGAAACTAAAAAGGCCAAAAGTTTGAGTTTAGATAAGTGGTAATACAGTCTTAATTTGCCAGATTTAGTGATGCTGAAAAATCTCACAAACCTTGAACTGCTCATGCTCATTATTTATCACCTCCTTCAAAAAACTGTGCTCTTTCAGATACACTGCCACAGAGCTTGGCAGTCCCAGTATTCCACTTCCTATGGTTTTCACAGTCCTCATGGTATATTCAACCTTCAAAAATACAAACACCACAGATATCAGTTTTTAATTTATATTTTTACTGTTTTTAACTTTGTTTTTGTACAGGCAATACATTTTGTACGTGTGAAAATAAACAAATAGCTTATTTAGTTAATTAATGAGTGAATATATGCGTGTTGTGTGTGTACATATAGTTGAGGTCAAAAGTTTACATCCCCCTTTCAGAATCTGCAATATGTTAATTATTTTACCAAAATAAGAGGGATCATGCAAAATGCATGTTGTTGTTTATTTAATACTGACCTGAATAAGATTTTTTCACATAAAAGATGTTTACATATAGTTGCCAATCGGCCTGACAGGGGTGCTACAGCGATCAAAAGAAAAAAAGAAATTGCTCATAACTCCTAAACTGTCAGTTGCAGGCTCAAGTGTGTTATGTCGTTGGAATCCTTGGCTCACGCCGGACAAAACACAAGCCTCAGTCTAGATTGTGAGCTAGGTGAAAGTTTTGGATTTTTTGAAAAAACGACTTTTGCAAACTAGTCCTTGTCACACCCCTGTGGACTGTTTCTTTAGTTTTTCCCTTTGTACGCCCTTGTTTGTTCCTTCCTGTTCCGTTTTCAATTATGACGTCATTGTTTAATCATTCCCACCTGTCATTGTCTGATTAGCCGGTGTATTTAAGTTTGGTTCTGTTCCCCGTTTTGGTTTGTCGGTTCTTAAAGTCTCTTTAGTTGTGTTACGTGTGGATTCCTTGCTGTACCTGTTTGTTCTTGTTCCACTGTATGGATTATTTAAATAAACTCTATGTTCCTGATCTCCTCGTCCCAACTCCTCATTCCCACACACGACGACTGTGACAGTCCTAGGTTTTTTACCCGATCAGGACCAAACCTGTGCAGAATGCCTATAACCCCTGAATGGAATGAGATATCTCTGCCAAACTTATGTAAGAGCTCAATCTGAGGTCACAGGGAAAATGGCTAAAAAATGGCCACTTGGTGGTGCTATAAGAGGAAAAAAACTTAAAAATGGCTATAACTGTGCAACCATTTGTCCATGAAAATCGATGTGCACGGTCTTGGACCAAAGTGCCACAAGTGTCTACAAGGACGTTTGCGTATATCAAAAAACATGGCCTCCACTGGCCGACAAAGTTTGAGCACCTGTTACACAAGGTTAACAGAGGCCGATCAGAATGAAAGTCAATTGGCCTGTTCGTTTCACAGCCCCAAAGGTCTGAGAGAAATTTAAAAGAAATCACCCACTAGGGAGCGATATCTCATATTTTCAAGGGCGTAAATGATTGTACGTCGCACGTTTTTCTGCACATACGCACAATATTCCTATCATATGATAGAACTCCTCATTCCAGAAAACTTTGCCTCTAGAACCACTGCTGTCAATCAAATCATTTGTTAAATGACTGAGAAGACAGAAGTATAAACCTACTTTTGCGAACTAGTCCTAGGTTTTTCACTCTATCTGAAAAAAAAAAAAAACACTGCAGTACAATTCTCTGGACTCTCTAGGCCAATAATTATCAAAAAAATGTTGAAATGTACCCTTTGGGAAGCTATAATGAGGTTGTTAAGAAAAGTGGCCTGGTCAAATTTACCCAAAATCCTATGAAGCTTAGGAAATCAAAACTTCACGAAACCTGCTGAGCACATGCGACAGGTGATTCTGAACAAGCATGCAAAGTTTTAATGGGAACGGACCACAGCTGGTGCTCTAACTGTTACAAGCTTGCTAAATTATGTATTTTTTCATATGTGCTTAAATGCCTTGAAGTGCTTGAACCCCGATAATCACCGCTTGCAGCTGTATTTATTTTTGTTTTCTTTGTGCACAAAAAGTATTCTCATAGCTTCATAACATTATGGTTGAACCACTTATATCACATGGACTATTTTAACAATGTCTTTACTACCTTTCTGGGCCTTGAAAGTGTCAGTTGTGTTGCTGTCTATGTGTTTCAAAGATGAACTAAGGTCTTACAGGTTTGGAATGACATAAGGGTAAGTAATTAATGACAGAATTTTCATTTTTGAATGAACTGTACCTTTATTTTTTTTGCAAACTCCCTATTCTCCCCTTGTATTGCACAGGTTTGATCAGTTCTTACAACTGTGTATATGACTGGCGGTTTAACAATGTTACTACAGCAAATGACTGCATGTGTTGGGTCATGTGCTCTCTGTTTGGGTCTGCTGGCGTGGTACGGTGTGGAATCACAGTAATTTAGTGCACTAATTGAGCGAGAGGTATGCGCAACTATGGTTTCCAAAATCAAGGATATGTACAACACAGATGGCCGCTAATGTGCGGCGGCTCTGTGAAGAGTTGTACACTATTACATAACCTAACACTTCAATAAAGAACATGTGCTTTACGCTGAAGCCACATTTTGCACTTGGAAGGACAAACTAACACTTGATTACGGTTTGCTACTTACCAGGGGACTCGCGCCAGGGATCTGTGTGACCAGTCCCTGACCTTGACGTTTGGAGCGCTGGAGCTGTGCAGCTGTCTTCTCAAACGCCCGTCTGCAGATGGTGCCGGCCAGCGCTCCCAGCCTGCTGAAGCTGGGCTTTGGGCCAGAGGCTCCAACATCAGGCTCCTGCTCTTCCATACTCCCATCATCCTCTGCAAAAAAAGAGCTCTTACATCTTATGTGAGGACATAAAGAGTGGAAAGGAGGATTTTTAACTGCTTAGTGGTCCAAACACTCATTCACTCAGTTTCTGTGACAAAAAGATGAGTGCGAAAGGGTCACAGGGTGGTTAAAATGACTTTACGCAATGGAATTAAAAAACAACAATGGAATGGACAGACAGGATAAGTTGTTGAAAAGGCTATTAATAATGTACTAGTATATTTACTTTTAAATACACTGCCATTTAGAAGTTTGGAATCTGTAAGATTGTTTAATGTTTTTTGAAGACATCTCCTATGCTCATCAATATGGAAGCCCG
Source organism: Cirrhinus mrigala (assembly GCA_036247105.1). Taxonomy (NCBI): domain Eukaryota; kingdom Metazoa; phylum Chordata; class Actinopteri; order Cypriniformes; family Cyprinidae; genus Cirrhinus; species Cirrhinus mrigala. Next base: position 16,820,268 of record CM070024.1, read on the forward strand.
AATCCACCAATGAATGAATTTTTTTTAACAAAGTTTGTTGCGACTTTTTATCTCACTGTTCTGACCTTTTTTCTTGGGATTGTGAGATATAAACTCGCAATTGCGAGTCATAAAGTCAGAAATGCGTAATATAAACTCAGAATTGTGAGAAATACACTTTTTTTCATGATACAAACTTACAATTCTGACTTTTTTTTGTAGAATTGTGAGATATAAACTTGCAATTGTGAGTTATAAACTCAGAAATTTGTGATATAAACTTGCAATTGTGAGTTATAAAGTCAGAATTGAGAGAAATAAACTTTTTTTCTCGCATACACTCTTAAAAATAAAGGTGCTTCACGATGCCATAGAAGAACCCTTTTGTCTAAATGGTTCCATAAAGAACCTTTAACATCTGAAGAACCATTCACAGAAGGTTCTTTGTGGCAAATAAGGTTCTTAAGATTATAAAAAGGTAAGCAAGAAATGGTTCTTTAAAGAACCTTTGACTGAATGGTTCTTTGTGGAGCCAAAAATGTTTCTTCTATGGCATCGCTTGAAGAACCTTTTGAAGCACCTTTATTTTTAAGAGTGTATGCAAGTTTGTATCTCACAATTCTGACCTTTTTCTCGCAATTGATGCAATTCTGACTATTCCTAATTTTGAGGGGAATAAACACTGATGCACTCTTAAAAATAAAGGTTCTTTATTGGCATCAGTGGTTCTATGAAGAACCATAAACATCCATGGAAACTTTCAAATGCAGAAAAGTTTCTTTATAGTCTTTATAGATTTTCAAGGTTCTTCAAGGTTAAAGGTTCTTCAAAATGGTTGTTTTAGCAACTGTTCACTGAAAGGTTCTTTGGGGAACCAAAAATGGTTCTTCTTTGGCATCACCGCAAAAACAACCTTTTGGAACCTTTGTTTTTAAGAGTGTATGTTCTCAGAGTTGCGAGTTTATATATCATAATTCCAACTTAACTCGCAATTGCGTGTTATGAAGTCACGAGATATAAACGTGCAATTCTGAAAAAGTCACAATTGCAAGATATAAACTCGCAATTCTGAGAAAAAAGTCGCAATTCTGACTTTTTTTCTCGCAATTGTGAGTTTGTATCACACAATTCTGACTTTATAACTCGCATCTGCAAGTTTATATCTCACAACTTTGAGAAAAAAAAGTCAGAATTATGAGATGTAAACTCACAATCGTGAGAAAAAAATCTGAATTGTGAGATAATAAGTTGCAATTACCCTTTTTATATATTTTTTATTAAGGGGCGGAAACAGGCTTCCATTTGTTTTATCAAAAACAGAAAAATAAAGTAATAATAAGAAATATTATTGCAATTTAAAGTAACAGTTTTCTATTTTATTATACTTTAAAATATAATTTATTTCTGCAATGCCAAGCTGAATTTTCATCAGCCATTACTCCAGTCTTCAGTGTCACATGATCCTTCAGAAATCATTCTAATATGCTGATTTATCATCAATTTTGGAAACAGTTGTGCTGCTTAATATTTTTTTGGAACCTTTAATACTTTTTTCAATATTCTTTTATGAATAAAACATTTTAAAAGAACAGCATTTATTCAAAATAGAAATCTTTTCTAACAATATAAATCTTTACTATCACTTTTTATCAATTTAACACATATTTTGCTTAATAAAAGTATTAATATCTTTTAAACAAAGAAAAAAAAATCACTGACCCCAAACTTTAAATAGGAGTGTATACTGTAACAAAAGATTTCTATTTTAAATAAAAGCATTTATTTTTAAGATTTAATTTAAAGAATCTTAAAAAAAAAAGTTTCCAAAAGAATATTAAGCAGCACAACAGTTTTCAACACTGATAATAAATCAGCATATTAGAATGATTTCTGAAGGATCATGTGACATTGAAGACTGGAGTAATGATGCTAAAAATTCAGCTTTGCATCACATGAATAAATTCTATTTTAAAATATATTAAAATAGCAAACCACTATTTTAAATTGCAATAATATTTCACAATATTATATTTTTTTTCTGTATTTTTAATCAAATAAACACAGTCTTGATGAGCAGAAAAGACTTCTTTAACATTAAAAGTCTTACTGATCCCAAACTTTTGAAAGGCAGTTTTTCTATTACAGGCTTTACTGTGACAACATACCCTTTATGTGACATGGCCCACTACTGTGACAACTATAGCACTGGTTTCCCACATAGAGGGTGGAAATGTATTCCTTCAGGCTAGGAAATGACAAAAACAAAAAGATGGCGGAAGTGAAGAAAGAGAGTTTCTTAGCACTGTATCTTCAGGGCAGATATATAAATGATCTAAATGCATAAGGGTTAAAAAGAGAAGTTCCTCAGGAAGCACTTCCTCTCGGTGTATAAACAGAACAAACAGCACCCAATGTAATAACGACACACATGACTACTAAGCTCAGGGCTACAGAGGCATTCAGACCCCCTCGCTCAATATCCAACATTAAATGCAATCCAATTCAATTTACAAAGGCAGACAAAACACACGCTAAACAGATTCTCCCTGCTGAATGTACCATTAAACATGGCCAGAGAAAGACAGAAGCATGAAAAAATGCTCTAACTGTATTGGGATAGAAATAACAAGCAGCATGCTGCTTCTTTAGGGCCACGTGAGGAAGGAATTATCCCTTTCGACACACTTTCACACTCTTGGATAAACAAAGGTTAAACCAAAAAGAGCTGTACACAGGAAACTTTACTTTTCTCTTTCTAAGAGAAAACATTGCCTCTGAGTAAACAGGTCTGTAAGTCACTTAAGTACATTATCGAACCACCACATACCATAATGCACTGAATGCAGAAGCTAAACAGGTCAGGAGCACATGTACTGTAACTCTTAATAGAAAGGTGACTGTTGGGTAACACTTTATTTTAAAGGAACAGTTTACCCAAAATACCCAAACAGCTGATAAAAACATCACAACAATCCATAAGCAATATAAATATGCAAAAGCTGTGTGTTAGTAATAAAACAATCCTTAAGACATTTTAACTTTGAACCACTGTTGGTGGATTTTGATGTGAGAGGACAACAGGATGTGTTATTATGGGTTAAGGACTCAATTTTTTGCCAGAAGCGATGTTTTAAAGTTAAAACACCTTAATAATGGATTGTTTTTTCTTACAAACATGCAGTTTTTCACTTTTTTGGCATGGATTTGTGTAACTTACTTGTGGATTATTTTGATGTTTTTATCAGTTGTTCGGACTCTCATTCTGACGGCACCCATTCACTGCAGAGGACCCATTGGTGAACAAGAAATGTCCAAATCTGCAAGAATTTGCTAAATCTGCTCAGATGAAGAAACAAACTCATCATCTTGGATGACCCAAGTAAATTTTCAGCAAGTTCTCATTTTTGGGTGATCTATTCCTTTAAGAAGATGTAGTTAAGATGACACGTTACATGTACTTACTATAGTAATTCGAGTAAATAAAGCATAATTAAAAGCTACTAAATGTAAACCAAACCCTAACCCTAATTAATATTACTTAGTGTGTATTTGTATTAAAAAAAACAATTACCATTTAGTTTTAATACACACACACACACACACACACACATACATACATATATATATATATATATATATATATATATATATATATAGTAAAACACAATTTAAAATAATTCAAATAATTTGTTACCCTGCTGCCTTAAAATTTTAAGTTCAGTCAACTCAAAGTTTGGTCAACTTGAAATGTTAAGTTGTACTAAGTGACAGATATTTGAGTTCATTCAACTTAAAATGTTAAGGCAGCTGGGTTTGTTTAGTCAACTCAAATATCTAAGTTTTCACTTAGTACAGCTTAACATTTTAAGTTGACTAAACTTATTTGAGTTGACTGAACTTAAAATGTAAGTTGACTCAACAATTTTTGTTGTTGTTGTTGTTGTTGTTGTTGTTGTTTTTACAGTGTGTATACATATATACAATTATTTTAGTCAATTGCCTGGAAACTTTTTTTTTTTTTTTTACTTTTTATGTGATAATTATGATTTATCAAACATGATTATTGTCTTGTGTGTTGGAAATGGGCTTCTATTTTAGTCAGTCCATCCATTCAGCGACTTTATCCATTTTGTTTAATGTTTTAAAAGTTTTAGTATTATTTAATGACCCTGTCTTTTTTAGACATCAAACAGTGAGAGCGAAGCACTAGGGATCAACTCAAGCCAAAGCCAAAGTTCAAAGCCTGAATAGTTCAGTTTCATAAGAAAACTGAATGTCTCACATGAATAGATACTAAATAATGATGTGTTGAAACACCCTCTTTAAAACATCCTATTAATAGATGATGCAATTTGTAGCCATGAATGTGAATACGTGCCTCCGGACACATCTCTGTAGAACAGCAGATGCACAGTGGACACTTAAAGATGAAATATTATAATAAACAGACAGAAAGGAGGGAACAAGGCTACTACAGCTTTTCCAGGCAATGAGTCACTAAAATAGATCAACACTTATTCAATCCAGGGCTCTCTATTAACTTTATCCATAGCTGCTATAAGACTTGAACCAGAGCAATACAGTTTACAACACAATAAAAATTATAATACAACTGTTGTTAAAAAATTATAAATGCAATGTTTACATTCAACAGATACAGTTGCAAAATGGATGGTCCAAATCAGGGGTGTCTAATGCTTCTGAAAAGCCACTGTCCTGCAAAGTTGAGATCCAACCCCAATTAAACACGCCAGTAACAGCTAATAACTGTCTTGAGGCAACTTTACAAACTTCCAGGCAGATGTATTGGGACAAGTTAGAGCTAAACTCAGACGTTGGCCCTCCAAGAGCAGGTTTGGACACCCCTGGTCTCTGACCTTTGCCACATAAGAAAAAAGATGGTAAATCATAACTGACATAAACAGTCAAAATTATGACAAAGTCATACTTATAAATAGATGACATACTAAAGTATTTGTGATATAAAAAGTCAAAAGTATGACATTAAGGGACTTTATTTATGTTTCATCATATAGATATGAATAGTATGTCATAATTTTGCTTTTCGTAATGAGTGTAGAATAGCACCCATTAACTAGTCATGGATCAACAACAGAGATGAAAAAAAAGTAAAAGCAATGTAGTTTTTGTCAATTTTGACAAAATTATTATGGAACCATGACATTTCAGGACTTCATCACTTTAAGAATGAGGTTTCAGTGACATCTAGTGTCCAGCTTTAAAACCACATGCATTTGGCTGGAGCCACACTAAATTATTAGATTTTTTTATAATATGACTTTCTCCCATGGAATACAAATGAAGAAACGTTAAAAAATACATACTCTCAATATTTACCAAAAAAAAAAAAACGAAAGTTCTGTCATAAAGGGAGACTTTTCTCCATATAATGGACTGATACGGTGCCCTGAGTTTGAACTCTCAAAATGCAGTTTAAATCGGCTTCAAACGATCCCAGCCAAGTTTCTAGCGAAACAATCGGTTATTTTCATTAAAAAAATACAATTTAAATACTTTTTAATCTCAAACGCTCGTCTTGTCTTGCTCTCCTTGAACTCTGTGTATTCTGGCTCAAGACAGGGTATGTCGAAAAACTCTGATCGTATTTTCTCCCTCAACTTCAAAAATCATTTAAAAATCACCCTACATCGCTGCAGAAGTACCGACCCAGTCTTTGCAAAGTGAACATGCAAAGAAGATCAAACACCCTTAACAAAAAAGGTAAAACAGCGATATAGGATGATTTTGAAGTTGAGGGAGAGATGGGAGTTTTTCGTCATACCCTAACTGTCATGAACCAAAAAAAAAAAAAAAACAGAGGTTGGGAAGAGCAAAACAAGATGAGCGTTTAACATTAAGAAGTATATAAATTGTATTATTTTTTATGAAAATAACCAATCGGTTCGCTAGATAAGACCCTTCTTTCTCAGCTGGGATCGTTTACAACCACATTTGGGATCGTTTGAAGCTGCATTTAAACTGCATTTTGGAAGTTCAGAATTGGGGCACCATAGATGTCCATTATACGGAGAAAAATCCTGAAATTTTTTCCTCAAAAAACATAATTGCTTTACAACTGAAGAAAGAAAGACATGAACATCTTGGATGACAACGGGGTAAGTACGTTATCTGTAAATTGTTGTTCTGGAAGTGGACTTCTCCTTTAATTACTTACCCTCATTTAATTCCAAACCTGTAAGACCTTCGTTTATACACGTGTCAAAGACTAACATGGAAAAGTAGAAATCGTTGAATAAAGTTGTTATTTTTGTGTTCTTTGTGCACCAAATTTTCTCATAGCTTCATAAAATTAAGTCTGAACCACTGATGTCTCATGGACCTTTTTAACAATGTCCTTACTACCTTTCTGGGCCCTGAACATGTCAGCTGCATTGTTGTCTATGCAGAGTCAGAAAGCTCTCGTGTTTTATTAAGAATATCTAATTAATGACAGAATTTTCATTTTTGGGTGAACTATCCCTTTAAGCATATAAAAAGATCAAAATACCTGTCTCAGTTGAAGATGCAGGAAGGACAAAGTCAGCTAGGTTCTCCATCAGACTTATAGCCCTGTCAGCTCTCTGCTCGACCAGGCAGGCAAGCTTGCTGTTAAGAACATAATGCATGCCGTCACTTAAGGCATTTTTACTCTGCTGGTACCGAGTAGATACCTTGTCCAATACAACATTAGAGGTCTGTTTGATTGGACTGGTAACACTATCCTTTGCGGTTGCCAAAGTTGATGACATCAGCTCCTTGATACTTGCTGCCAGCTGTTGTGAAGGAAAAAGGACATTTTTGCTCTATACTTCTTGCATCTTAGCTAAATTTCTGGCCAAAATTAAAACAAATCCGATTAACAACTTTTTTGTTGACAATTAACATTACCTCTGCAGGTGGACATTGCAAAGCTGGTAACTTCTCCTCCAGATGGTCGAGTCCTCTGCAGGCCACTGAGTTGGCTGCTACAACTATGAATAATAAAATTTTCATACAAATGCAGAGCGTTAATGTTTTATAACTTGATTAAATGTATTAACACATATGTTAATACAAGCATATGGTGATTGATTTGGCAAAAGCATGAACAGTTCCTTTCAAAATGTTTCCCCAGCTAATGCTAAGCCTTACTAACTAAGCCTTACTAATTACCAGAATTCATGAGGCTGACCTTTAAATTCTGAAATCACTGCTGAGCTGATCTGGAATGATATTATTGCCTTGTAAATATCTTGTTAATGTCTGTTAAAGAAACAGATCCACTATATGGATGAAATATTGCATACATAATGTACACTACTGTTCAACAGCTATACTTTATTTGATCAGAAACACAGTAAAAAATAAAAATAAAAAATAGGGATGTCAAATCGATTAATCACAATTAATACATAATATATGTGTGTGTACTGTATATATGTATATATACAGTTGAGGTCAAAAGTTTACATACACCTTGCAGAATCTGCAAAATAAAAGGGATCATACAAAATGCAATTTTTTTTTTTTTTTTTTTTTTTCTGTTTAGCCATAGTTGTTCATGAGTCCCTTGTTTGTCCTGAACAGTTGAACTGCCTGCTGTTCTTCAGAAAAATCCCACAAATTCTTTGGCTTTTCAGCATATTTGTGAATTTGAACTCTCTCCGGCAATGACTTTTCACACTGAGAACAACTGAGGGACCCATATGCAACTATTACAGAAGGGGGTGAAAGCTTTTTGAATTTGAAGATCAGGGTAAGTTTGACTTATTTCGTCTTCTAGGAAACATGCACATATTTTCTGTAGCTTCTGAAAGGCATTACGAAATGAAAAAAATATGATATTTAGTCAAAATCTGAAAAATGTACATATCTTCTATCTCTTAAGAAGTTTTCACCCCCTAGCTCTTAATGCATGCAAAATGATACCATCATTGTTGGAAAGGGTTCAAACACATCAAAATGCTAAAAAAAAAAAAAAAAAACTTTTTAGGACCTGAAAGATTTTTTTCTGAAGAACAGCGGGCAGTTAAACTGACAAACAAGGGACTCGTGAACAACTATCACTACCCAAAAAAAAAAAAAAAAAAAAAAAAACAGCTGTGGATAATTCAGGTAACAACACAGTATTAAGAGCTTTTTTATAAATTCAACTATTATTTTCTCTTGTGGATTATGTGTAAATGTCTTTCATGTGAAAAATCTTATTCAGGTCAGTACTAAATAAAAAACAGCATGCATTTTGTATGATCCCTCTTATTTTGGTAAAATGACATTTTGCAGATTCTGCAAGGTGTGTGTAAACTTTTGACTTAAACTGTATTTATGGTGTGTACTTGAAAAAAAAAAAAAGTTCTAAGAAATCTTAGAAAAAAAAAGGAATATAAATTATATTATGCAGCACCGGACTACAAAATATTCAGCTATTAGCTCATTACAAAAAGGAAATCTACACAGGCGATTCAGAGTGCTAATAATGTGTAATTACGTCTTTAAGCAGATTAGTCTTGGGTAATGCTCAAGTGGACCCTTAAAGGATTCAAATATTTAACATTATTGCCCAATTATTCATCAACTAATCACAAACACAGTGAGACCAGAGTTCAGTTTTGCAATGCCAGACTATAACCTTGGCTACACTGCATTTCTCAACTTGTATTTGAATTTATGTTACAAACATATTTGTACAAAATACACATGAGGACAAGAAACGCACTTGCAAAGGATGATGCAACTGAACAGCACCTGGCCTATTTATTGGTATTTTTCCGAGTTAAATAAATGATCTTTTACAGGTATCAATAAAAATCACTAATAAATGACATCCAGTGCAATAAACAGTTACGTTTTAGATTTGACATTGACCTGAAGGCGCAGCATCCACTGGCAGACATGTCAGAAGTAATTCATGAGTCATACTGTGTCTAGACAGACTCTCCCTCACTTGAGCATCAATATCCACATTTGAAGACCAAACCAGCTCATTAACGTCTCATCAGATTACTTCTTTTGCAGAGTCTCACTAAAACAGACTTTATTGCAATGCAGAAATAAGATATAAGGGTACTCATTTTGTTTTGTTCTGCTCATATTCAACAGACTGATTTGTTGCCAAACTAGAAACTAAACTGCAGTCTCCATTCTTTTACATCAGTTTGAACACACTTGCTTACTGATTGTCCCAAAAACAAATAGACATTCTCTAAAAACTGGTAGTTTTTACATGTTAATCCTTTAAATTGACAAATTGTATTAGCCTGTAACAACAAAGTTGTTGGTAAATTATAATTATGACATAAAAATCACAAATTTGAGATACTAACCTAAACTGTAATTATGAGATAAAAAGTCGAAGATGATATAAAAATGACATCAAAATTCAAACTTGGCATAAAAGTTGTAATTATGAGATAAACTTTTTATGTTATGATAATTTTACTTTTTATCATCATGTTTCATAATTATGAGCTTCCACAAATTAGTCATGGTTAAACAAAAAAGAAAAAAGTAGCTAAATTTGACAAAATTATAATGTACCCATACAACCTTCTCTAATAAGTCACATTTCGGGACTTTAATCAATAAAAAAAAAACCCAATCTGATAATAAGTTTTATTAATAATACATAAGATTTCACTTACGCTGGGGCTCTAGTACATGGAGGGCAGGTTGCATGCTCCATACAGCTAACCTGCCAGCCCTACTCACACCTTTCTCATACATCCCACACACAGAGTTTATAATGGGATGAGACCGCTTCGTATCCATGTATGTCTTCTCAATGGATTCCAGAGCAGAACTGACAGATCGAAGATTGCGGATTCGAAGTAATACATTCTGTAAGGAAAAACTCATCACAATTCTAAACAATAACATTTCTTTTTTTAACTTTCTACCTCAGTTTTTAATCCAAACCCAGTCATACTTATGTGAACTGGTATTAGTAATAACTTTAAGTAACCTAAACAACTAGTGTGGACATAGACATACTGACAAACAGCACTGACCCTCAAAAAGAACAAATGTATTCATACAAAAAACAGCATAGGACGATAACCTTAAAAATGAAAAACTAAGCTATCAGCAGGAGGACATCAGCTGCCAGACTTTGAAACATTACCTGATCCTTCAAAACTTCACCGGTATCTTTTTTCTCAGACGCCATCTCCAATAGCCTTCAATGAGCTGCTGAAATATGTGGAGAGAAACTTCAGCTGGTATAATCTAACAAGTAGACAAATATCTTGTGACAGAATTATTAGACTATAAGTACTGCTGCATTATTAAGTAATGAGTAAGTCTATTAATCTCAGTAAAGCTCAGGATATTTAAGACTGTCATCAACAAATCAGAGTAATAGACTCTGAAATGAGCTACACCCACTGGCAAGCCTGTTATGATTTCAAAATCTCTCCCTGAGTTACATGCATGTGTTTTTATTGCTTAGCTAATTTCAAAGGGTTTGCTCTACTAAATATACGTTTAACAGATTATTTACATTTCTTACTTGTAGAACAATAACTTTTGCTTCCTGACTGAGAGCCAGAACATCCATATGAAAAAGGTCTAAAATTCTGTTAAGGTACTCTTAAAATGGTCTACTCTAGCTAGACTTTAAACCTGGCCAAGCAAGAGAACTAGCAAGAAAACAGCTGTTAACTGTTGACGACTTAACAGACCAGCTTGACCAGCAAACCATCTTAAACGGGATGTTTTTAGTGGTGTAATCAGGGGCGTCGTAGTTGGGTGAAAAGTGGGGCTAAATTACCAGGGCCCCAAGTGGGGGGAGGGCCCCTGAGGAGTGAAATTTTATTTTCTTGCAGGCCTATAATGTTAGGCTACCTTTGGTGGCATCTACTGTTAGCTTTTAAGCATTCTGCAAATAAAACAGAAATTCAGAGAAGTTGTGTAATAAGGCTTTTTTTTTTTATACATATAAGAGTTCTTAGATTAGTAGTAAGGTTAGTTGTAGGTAGTTGTGAACCTCGAGCTTACGGGGGCCCATGGCCACTGCTTGTGCATAGGGCCCAGAATTTGGTGCTACGCCCCTGGGTGTAATATTTGATCGAGGCTTTCAAGTAGATGGCTGAAATGTTCTTATGTGACCGCAGAGCGACATTTCACGTAAATACGCAGCATGTTAAGCCTAAAGTTTAAGTTAACGGGTTAATATTAACTAACTATTCCTCAGCGGTGTTTCACTCATGTTGCATGTTGTCCGCTGCAGTTAGTTTTGTGATGCAATAACATCTACAACAACTAGATGTCAGTGTTTTACAATCACCTGTTACATTCGCCATATAATTATCGTCACTAGATGTCAGAATTTGTCCAGCTCTATTTACTTTCATATTCAGACTGAATATGAGAATCTGTGAGGTTTTTCTTTATTAGCTTTTCACTAACATTTAAGAGATATTGACAAAAAGAGACAGTTGTCTATAGAGTGTAACTGTGTGGAAAGAACAAAAATGTCACAATGTGTGACTGATGTCTAGTGTATTCATTGTTATTTTAGTATCACTGATACACTATTATAGTTTTCGTTAATATTTAATATTTTATTATATTTTCTGTTTTCACTTGTTTAGTAATTTTGTTGTTGTTGTTTGTTTTTTTTTGTCACTTTTATTAGTTTTTTATCTACTCTACCTGTCAAAAGTTTTTGAACTATGATTTTAAATGTTTTTATTTTAAAAGAAGTTTCTCTTGCACACCAAACCTGCATTTATTTGATCCAAAGTACAGGAAAAACAGTACAATTTTAAAATATTTTTACTATTTAAAATAACTGTTTTCTATTTGAATATATTTTAAAATGTAATTTATTCCTGTGATTTCAAAGCTATTTTTTTTTTGGCATTACTCCAGTCACATAATCCTTCAGAAATCATTCTAATATTTTGATTTACTGCTCAAAAAACATTTATTGTTATTATGTTGAAAACAGCTGAGTAGAATTTTTTCAGGTTTCTGAACAGAAAGTTAAGAACAGCATTTATCTGAAATAGAAATCTTTTGTAACATTATACATGTCTTTATCAGCACTTTTGATCAATTTAAAACATCCTTTCTAAATAAAAGTATTAATTTCTATAATTTCTTCCAGCTCTTTCATCCAGCTCAATAATATTTAAATGCACACCAAGATGAATACAGCCATACTAAAACCTCTCAATATTATTCAACTTGGAAATTACGACTGCATTTTTGGATGGACTTTGAAATGAAAACAGCTTTAAAAACTAGTAATTTCAAAAGGGACCACTAATTGACCTTTAAAAATCATACTAGCACCTGCTGAAATAACACTGGACATCACTGTTTGGATAAAGGCTAAACTGTATTAGACAGGCTGAATAAAAAGCTTCTCTATAACCTTGAGATAATTTTATTAGTTTAGACTTGGCTAGATTGCCTGTAATGAATTTATGTCTATTCTCCTATACAGGGAAGGATCCGACAAAAATGACATTGTCCATCAAGCCAACTAAATAATTGTGATTTTCATTTCACAGACACATCGTGACAGAAGTGAACAGGAGTGCTTGTGCTGATAATAGACTCTGTGTGTGTCTCTCTCAATGATGTGGATCCAGCTGTCTGTATTCATAATAGCATCTGAAATGTGTTTACAGTCTTTGGAAGGATCAGCCACATTGAGAGCTGATGGTGAGAAAAGCAAATACAGATTTTTGCTAATAAATGGAAGATGAGTCCAATGCCAATCAAGGCTGATATAATCAATAGTGAAGCCAAGTCGTCGAAAACACCAAAGAATATGGGCAACAAAATAATTCAAAAGAAAATGATCCTCAAAGTTGTTGTGGAAACACAAACACTCACTAAGGAGTTGCCCATAGAGGCTCAAACCAATAAAGATACACAAAACAACAAAAACCAAAGAAGGGGATGTGGGAGATCAAAGGAGGAAAAAAAATATTGTCATACCACAGGGATGAAAAATAGATAGGAAGACAAAAATTAAGAGCTGGATGATCATTTCAAAGACAGACAGAAACTGCTGTGTTCTGCATCTTAGCTTTTATGCTGATCTGTTGTACCACGAGAGATTTTAAAAGTAGCATGAAATCATAATTTACTATATATACACACTACTTTTCAGGTTTTTCAGCGAGGATGCATTAAATTGATCAAAAGTAAAATTAAAGACTAAATGCTGTTCTTTAAAGTTCTATTCTTAAAAGAATCCTGAAATCCTTGAGCACCAAATTGAGAGGTGAAGAGATGAGGTGAAGAATGGCAGATAATTGGAAAATGCAGATGTCCACAATTTGTTGCATTATACGTAAAAACACTTGAGGCTGTAAAGGTGCTTCAACTAAGTACTGAGTTAAGGGTATGAATACTTATGCAATGTATTTATTTCAGTGTTTTATTTTTAATAAATTTGCTAAGTTGTCAGAAATCTGTCATTACGGTGTATGGAGTGCGGACTGATTTAAGAAAAAAGTAATTTAACACAGTTTAACATAAGGCTGCAACATTAATCGTGAAAAAAATAAAGGGGTATGAATACTTTCGCAAGGCACTGTATGTATTTAGATACAATGTTAGAATGCCAATCAAGGCCGATATAATCAATAGTGATACCAATACTAATAAAATCGTCAAAAACGTGTAGATTGATGTGGGGAAAAAAGCAATTTAAAGCAGTTTAACATAAGGCTGCAACATAAAACATGAAAAAAATGAAGGGTTATGAATATTTTCGCAAGTCACTGTATGTAGATACAACATTAGAATGCCAATCAAGGCTGATATAATCAATAGTGATACCAATACTAATAAAATATCAAAAACATGTATTTTGATGTAGAAAAAAGCAATTTAAAGCAGTTTAACATAAAGCTGCAATATAAAATGTGAAAAAAAATTAAGGGGTACAATTAATTTTGCAAGGCACTGTATATATTTAGATACAACGTTAGAATACCAATCAAGGCAGATATAATCAATAGTGATTCCAATTCCTGATAGCACACACACATCTGGGAGATGTCTGCATTTACATCTGGAAGATGTATTTTTTAAAGTGTTTGCTCATCTGCAATACGTCTATGGGACGTTTCCTATCAGATGTCAAATAGACATCTATTACATGTCTTTAAGATGTTTGTGATTTAGAATGTATGTAAAACTGACATCTTACAGACGTCTGTCAGATGTTTGTACACAGCAGATGCTTTCCAGATCAAGTGATCTTTAACAGACATCAGACGTACATGTGCTATCTAGGAAACCAATAAAATTGTCAAAAATTTGAAGATTGATGTGGGAAAAAAAGCAGTTTAAAGCAGTTTAACATAAAGCTGCAACAGAAAATGTGAAAAAAATGAAGGGGTATGAATATTTTTTCGCAAGTCACGGTATGTAGATACAACGTTAGAATAATTATTATTAGATATAATCAACAGTGATAACAATACTAATAAAATCATCAAAAACGTATATATCGATGCAGAAAAAAGCAATTTAACATAAGGCTGCAATATAAAATGTGAAAAAAATGAAGGGGTATGAATACTTTCGCAAGGCACTGTATATATTTAGATACAACGTTGGAAAACCAATCAAGGCAGATATAATCAATAGTGATTCCAATACTAATAAAATCACTGAAAACGTGTAGATTGATGTGGGGGAAAAATGCAATTTAAAGCAGTTTAACAACAAGGCTGCAACATAAAACGTGAAAAAAAAATAAGGGGTATGAATATTTTCGCAAGTCACGGTATGTAGACACAATGTTAGAATGCCAATCAAGGCCGATATAATCAATAGTGATACCAATACTAATAAAATCATCAAAAACATGTATATTGATGCGGAAGAAAGCAATTTAAAGCAATTTAACATAAGGCTGCAATATAAAATGTGAAAAAAATGAAGGGGTATGAATACTTTCGCAAGGCACTGTATATATTTAGATACAACGCTGGAAAACCAATCAAGTCAGATATAATCAATAGTAATTCCAATACTAATAAAATCACTGAAAACGTGTAGGTTGATGTGGGGGAAAAAAGCAATTTAAAGCAGTTTAACATAAGGCTGCAACATAAAACGTGAAAAAAATGAAGGGTTATAAATATTTTCGCAAGTCACTGTGTGTAGGTACAACGTTAGAATGCCAATCAAGGCTGTTATAATCAATAGTGATACCAATACTAATAAAATCATCAAAAACATGTATATTGATGTGGAAAAAAGCTATTTAAAATAAAGCTGCAATATAAAATGTGAAAAAAATGAAAGGGTATGAATACTTTCGCAAGGCACTGTATGTATTTAAATACAACGCTACATTCGAATGTAGCTATATATCAAGATCGATCTGTCCAACAGCAGCCCTAACGTTTATTCCTGTGATGAAATAAATGCATATTTATGAACTTATAGGCCATTTGAATATTCATTTGAAGAATACCATCATAAATGGTAGCTTTTTGTTCTGTCTTTATCAACTGAATGTGTCCTGTACTTCAGTAAAGTACATAAAAACCTTACATACAAAGAAATCTCCTCACACACTAGCACACAGACTCCTCCATCATTATTTCTCTTCTAAAAGGTGTTCATCAAGGACTATTATTAACACTATTGCAAGCACAAATCTTTACTCCGGTAATTTAAGTGGTGTTCCAAATCCATTAGTGCAAATGTGCCCACCTCTGTTTGCCACTTCCAATTAAGTCACTGAACACTATTCATGTTTTCTCAACCGTGAGCTGGATCTAAACGGTGTATTCCAACAGCAAGATATTTAAGAGCAAATATAAAAACCTTACCCTATTTTACAGTATATGGGATCATGTATAATTAGATATCAAAATATCTAACAAGCCATAAAAGATGGCTATAGTTTGGAGTGGTGCACTAAAACAAATGGTACAGCTGTATTACAAACATACAGCTTTTCACTTCACAAGACATTAACTGATGGAATGGAGTTGTGTTGATTACTTGTGAATTATTGTGATGTTTTTATCAGCCATTTGGACTTTGTATTCTGATGGCACCCATTCACTGCAGAGGATCCATTGGTGAGAAAGCGGTGTAATGTTAAATTTCTCAGAATCTGTTCTGATTAACAACCTCATCTACATCTTAGATGGCCTAAGTGTGAGCAAATTTTCATTTTCCAAAATGAAGCTTTTTGACGGTTTATATAATTGCAGTGAGATATAGATATTAGTTCTCCATGGATATATGAATGTATAGAAATAAAAAAACCTTTCACCAGCAAATATGAGTCACAGCTGCAGTCAACGAAAGTTAATCTGATGATCAAGTTTGCAAGCCTATTAATAGAGCAGTATGTCATTGAATAATAATGGAGCTAATATATGGTGTCTCCCTGCAGCAAATTCCCCCCTGAGCTTGCTTCCCACAGGCATAGAGAGCTGATGTGACTCACTAAACTCCTGTGTACATCCTCTGAAGCTCTTGCGAAGTGAACACAGCAGGGGCTAAGAGGTGCCATCCTGCTTCTGTCTCACATCTGAATCTACCAACAGCCACTGAAGAATCATGTCTCGTAGTTTGATTGATGCACACACTCATATCAACTGACATATCAGGAATTGTGCTTTTATTATGGGTACATTGCACTGCAATTATCATTTAGTCTGAGCAGGGATGGGAGTCATAAAGAAATGAATGATTCCAGTGTTTTAACTGTTCCAATAATGATTCTTTTATCATTTTTCCAAAAGAAAAAATGCTATTGCGAAATAAGAAGATAATAAATTCATATGAACGTGTCAGTTCCATTGCTGTCTATGCAGGGTCAAAAAGCTCTTGGATTTCATCAAAAATATCGTAATTTGTGTTCCGAAGATGAATGAAGGTCTTACGGGTTTGGAACGACATGAGGGTGAGTAATTAATGACAGAATTTTCATTTTTGGGTAACCTATCCCTTTAAAGCAACCAGCTCTGAACCTTAGGTTTCTCTGTTTTCAACCCTAGATGCAACCCAGGAGACCACACAACATGACTGTAATGTACCACAGAAGCCACATATAGACCACAGAAAGATCCGTCTACAAAGATTTTTCATTGTGCAGACAGGGGAAATGTTCAGTAAACATGTCCTCCATCTAGCCCTCAAACGTCCTCCATCTACAGTACAGTTAAGGTCAAAAGTTTACATACACCTTGCATAATCTGCAAAATGTTCATTATTTGAACAAAATAAGAGGAATCATAGAAAATGCATTTTATTTTTCATTTAGTATTGACCTAAATAAGATATTTCGCATAAAAGACATCAAATAATAGTTGAATTCATAAAAATGACCCCGTTCAAAAGTTTACATACACTTAATTCTTAATACTGTGTTGTTACCTGAATGATCCTGTTTTTTTTTTTTTTAAGTTGATCATGAGTCCTTTGTTTGTCCTGAACAGTTAAACTGTTGGCTGTTCTTCAGAAAAATCCTTCAGGTCCGACAAATTCTTTGGTTTTTCAGTATTTTCGTGTATTTGAACCCTATTACAGAAAGTTTAAATGCTGATGCCCCAGATGCACACGATGCATTAAGAGCCAGGGGGTGAAAACTTTTGAATTTAAAGATCAGGGAAGCATGTCCTCTGGGAAACATGTAAGTATATTCTGTAGCTTCTGAAGGGCAATTCTAAATGAAAAAAAAAATTTCATATATAGGCAAAATAAGAAAAATGTAGGCTACACATCTTCATTTTGTTCAAAAGTTTTAACCCCTGGCTCGTAATGCATCGTTTCTCTTTCTGGAGCATCATTAAGCGTTTGAACCTTTTGTAATAGTTGCGTATGAGTCCCTCAGTTGTCCTCAGTGTGAAAAGATGGATCTCAAAATCATACTGTCGTTGTTGGAAAGGGTTCAAATACACAAAAATACTGAAAAAACAAAGAATTTGTAACAACACTGTATTAAGAATCAAGCGTATGTAAACTTTTGAACGGGGTAATTTTTATAAATTCAACTATTATTTTCTCTTGTGGACTATATGTAAATGTTTTTTTTTATGAGAAATATCTTATTCAGGTCAGTACTAAATAAAAAATAACATGCATTTTGTATGAACTCTTTTGTTTTGGTAACTTTTTGCATTTTGCAGATTCTGCAAGGTGTATGTAAACTTTTGACCTCAACTGTATATGGGTGACTTCATTAAAAAAAAAAAAGTCTTAGATGTTTTTCTACAGACTTCAGAGCATCAATTAGAATAAACCACACAACAAGAGAGTGAAAGGTGAAGGGTGAAGGTGAAATTGTCTATATGGTAGTGAAAAATAATGACGTGTTCTCAGATATATCACATGTAACAAGCAGAACAGCACATAGATCAGTCAGCGGGGGATCCATCATCGCCATATCACAAGAAGCCCGTATGACACATCAGTCCTTCTGGAATTCTTCAGTACATTGCATGACCTTTCATTCCTACCACCAGAAACACTACAGGACTCCACACTCTCTATGGGATAATATCTGCCCCCAACATGTAGTCATCATCCATGAGAGGTTCACCTCCTACCCACTTACACAAATTACCTTCCTGCCATGATTTTCCCTGTCCTTCAATCTGGCTGGAGAATATTTTTCCACTTGGTGCTGGGGAGCTTAAGATCTGAACTCTTATCAGCAAGTCTTGAGGCGTGCAGGCTGTTGGCATGCAGGAGATATTCCTCCACAGCATCAAAAATATGTCTGTCATTCAGGGTGATACAACCCCTATTGGGCAGGAAACATGTGCTGGTATACGGATGAAAAAATCTGGCCCAAATCCAACATGATTGACAGGATTTTTTAAAAACGACTAAATTTCATTATATAGATAGAAAGATAGATAGAAGGGCTGGGTAAAAATATCTTTTTTTTTTTTTTTTTTAATCGATTCTCATATTTATGAAACAATATTGATTCTTAAAGGAACCGTATGTAAGAAATTTATTTCAGTTAATCATAAAATGGCCCTGACATGTCACTAGACATTAAGAAATCATGTTTATTTCAAATACTTATATCACTGACAACAGTGGTCCGGCCAGGATATTGTCAATTAAAAGTGAAAGTTGCAGCCCTCAACTGATGTTGATGTTGTCATGTTGTGTTTTGGTCTGAGGCGCCACCCTCCAGCTATCTACCAATCACGATGTCAGTAGAGTTTCGTCATCCCGGTTGCCAGCTCTGCTCTAGTTACAGCTGCAGCTACGAACGTGTCGGATAAAACATGTATAAAGTTACGAAACCTAAAAGACCTCGTTATGAATCTGAAGCTTCCGTACACAGTGGATTTTCCATGGTCGCCCGTGCTAAATGCGTTCATAAAAAGCTTTATATCGCACCAATAGCATGGTATGAAAACAATCTATGTTCCGACTGAAATGTGGTATTACACTACATCTTTACGAAATATTTGGCTAATCGCCTTTAGTAAATTTTTGCGACACATAATTACTTAGCAAAACATCTCTCGTGAAAGTTTTGAAAGTGATTGCAGTACCAGTTTTGGCCACAATCCTACATACGGTTCCTTTAAATCTCAAGAATCGATTAGTTTAGCCTGTTTTCAGTTAATGAACTGAACATTGTAGCGCACCTCCCATCCAATAAATCACAATAAGCTTTGTGCTTTGTTGCTTTTGATATGAAACAAAGTCTCAGATTTCAAATTCTATCCATTTTATTACAGTGTTCAAACAATAAATGGCATTTTGGTTCTGTTTAATGTGGAGTGACAGATCGCTGTAGCGCCTCAGTTTAGAGAAGCAGCGCAAAACGCACATGAACTGATCATCTCTTCCGCTTCAATACCAGTTTCAGCACGAAATAAACATGAATAAACATCTGAAGGTATGTTAAAAGAAAGAGTACAACTTACCGAAATCCCTATCCTGTCTCATGTAATCAATCAATCAGTGTTTCTGTGCAAACATTTCAAAATAACAGCTTGTAAACAATGTCATGTAACGTCACATTTACCTCAGAAAAAACATTCGGTGAGCATAAACTCCTTAGTCAGCTAGAAAAATGAACTCTAGAGAGGAGCATTTAGCTAAATATATGCACCATATAACATAGTCAATTATTTTTACTGTTCTTCAATGTTTAATTTATGTTCGTATTAATCCGTCAAGTTTTTGTGATAGCCACCATTTAAATGTTGATCTTCTGAAAAAAAAGAAAAAAAAAAGCACTTGGAGTAGAAATATAATTATGTAATTGTCTACCTAATCTCATGATGAAAATGTTTTCCCAAGACGTGAAATACGTACCATTAAACACGTCACTGCAGTTTCCAACAGAAATGAACACTAGAGGCAGTTAGGTAAAACAGTGAGCACTTGTAATCATTTTCGTGCACAGTTATGATTACAGCTCCGTATGTTTCGCTTTCCAGACGTAACAACCCAGATAGCACACGTACGTCTGCAAGGTGTCTGTTAAAGATCACTTGATCTGGAAAGCATCTGCTGTGTACAAACATCTGACAGATGTCTGTAAGATGTCAGTTTTACATATGTTCTAAATCATAAACATCTTAAAGGGGTCATCGGATGCAAAGTTCACTTTTACATGTTGTTTGAACATTAATGTGTGTTGGCAGTGTATGTACAAATCTACCCTATAATGATAAAAACCCATGCAGTGGTTTTTAATTAATCTGTAAAAATAATATCCCCATTTTTCAAATCGAGCCATTCTCAGATGCGTGTAGGTGTGGCGTCACACCAACAGAGGCCTCTCCCATGATAGTTGATTGACATGAGCATCTTACCTCAGATCAGCGGTAACAGTCCGACCTCCATTGTTTCAAAGCCGGAGTAGGGATGTAAGTTAGACAAGAATATCTCCGATCGAGCGATTGAAGTGTTGTGTTGCTGGATGTAATAATGAATATAGAGGTCGTCATTTACTCCCCACATCTGAGCCGCTGAAGATGCAGTGGATTACATTTATTTGTGAAGGGAATGCGCTCTACATAAATAGATCTACATAAATGCGTCTATGTTCGTGTAAATCATTCGTGATCCAGCTTCACCTACAGCAGAAGTGAGTATAAGGTTTTTTTTTAATGAATCTCTGCAATCACCTTTCATAATAACGTGCTAGTTAGCAAGTTTCGCGGCTAAACGCGCTAAATGCAGCTAAAGTAAACAATCTCTCAGAGCAGCAGAGACAAGAGAGGGGCAGGGCAAGCAGAGCTCATTTGCATTCAAAGGAACAATCCCTCTGAATAAGATTATTTTTGCAAAGGTTATTTTTAAAATTATTTTTGCAAAGGTAAAAAAGGGTGTTGTTTTACACAACCATTGAGAATTTTTAACCAAAGTATATTATAGACTTTTCATTAGGACCCTAAAGAATCATATCAACTTTTGGAAAATGGGCATCCGATGACCCCTTTAAAGACATCTAATAGATGTCTATTTGACATCTGATAGGAAACATTCTATATACATATTGCAGATGAGCAAACACTCTAATAAATACTTCTTGCAGATGTAAATGCAGACGTCAAATAGACGTCTCCAAGATGTGACCAGACGTGTGCTATCAGGGAAGTTTGCTCGGTAGCTCAGCCGGCACGGAATTGGACTTTGGATGCGGAATCCTCAGGTACGAATCCTGTGAAAAACATGACTCATGATGAAAGAGCTGAAAGATCAAATATCAAAAAACAAGCTGCATGCTTTTTACGTCACATTTGCTTTTGTTCATACTATCGGGTAAGTTTCGGTGTAGTGCAGATGGTGCATTATTTTTATTTTTTATTTATTTATTTTTATTTTTATTTCTTTTTATCTATCTGTCTTTTTTTTTTTTGGTATTTTATTTTAGAGGTCACAGAGCATTAGAGTTATAGCGCCACTCAATGGACATTTCAAGTCAGAATTGCGGTGACAAAGTACAAAACCAGCATCACATAAACGTACCATATGTACGTTCCGGGGTTAAAAAAAAAAAAAAAACAACACTCTTTAAGCGCCACTCAGTGGACATTTCACATTGAATATGTCACGAAACGTACATACTACATTTTCACCATCAGGTTGGTAATTGTAACTTTATTATTATAAAAAACTTAACTGAGTGTAATTTAAGCATTTGTATACAAATCAGTTAATTTTAAACTTCAATATTATTGTAATGTAGTACCAACTGACTCTCATGTGTAATTTTTTTTTTTTTTTTTACTGAGCAAATTTGGCATGTACTATACCTAAAATATATCCAAAATAATCTATATCTAATCAAAAGCTTGTGAATCAGAATCGAATCGTGAAATTTGTGTCAAAACTCAGCTATCTATCTATCTATCTAGATAGATAGATAGATAGATAGATAGATAAAAACTTTTTTCCATTTGATTTTTAGTCGAGGTCTGGCAGCAACAGCACATTTTTCAGTTTGGGTGAGCAACCGAGAACAGCTTTTCTTTTGTACGAAATCACCCACAATGCCAACAAACTAATGAGAATATGGAACAATATTGATGATTTATAGCAACAGAGCAACAAAGCTGTTACGAAAGGATCCGCTCCCCTAAATTCCTTCATGACTTGCACACATCTGCAGAAAATTACCATTATTTGGCAAATAAACAATTTAGGGAAAGTAACATTCTGTATTTCCAACGTTTTACTATGTAAGCTTTATGTTACAAATTAGTAATGTTAATATTTATCCAGTCCCAGAACTCATTATCTCAAATGGTGTGAATATGCAGAGCATTCAATGCTTATATGGACTCTTCCTTAGTGTCTGAATAATCTATGAAAATGACATTATTTCAAGTTAAACTAAAATATTTCAATTTTCACAATGTGCTGCAGTTATTAAAAGTAAAGCGTTTTGCACTTTACGTCAAGTGCAATAATATTGTTTACCAGTCATTATTCTGCTAGCATACACATTTCTACCCACTGTTTGTGTATATTTTCTCACATACGCAAATTAGATTAAAATGACAGATAACATGTGCCAATACACCTACATCTATTGACATCAGATGGTTCATTGAGTCATCTTCATTTTGATACTATTAGTAAACCTAAACACACCAGTCTTATTTCAGCATGTTATTTTCATGACTGATCACAGTGGGTGATAATTCATCGTATTTCAAGAACAATACACAGGTGAGGTTCATCAGATGCTGAATATGGTGAAAACTGTTTTAACTGAGGCCATTGTTGGGGCTTAGTGCTAAATATAAAAACAAATTAGATACTAAACTGAATTTAATAATAGCTTCTGGTTCATGCTTCAAAGTGGTAACCAAGGCCATCAGTGGAACAGATCCAACAATTTTCTTTTTAATAACAAAAATAATTAATTTATGATTGTTTCACTCTGTGAACGTAATTAGTGTTTCTGTGCTGCTAATTTAAAATGAAAATAAACCCTTATGGGCTTATTATTTTAAGAAATTAATATTTTTATTTAGAAAGGATGCATTACATTGCATTGATTTTTTTTGTACATTGTACAAGATCTTTGTACAAGGTCAGGCAAGGACTGTCCACGGGAAAACATACCAGATCTTTTGTGGATTTTTTTGCCCAGCAAGCCACCAATAATTGTACATTCAGGTAAATTTCTCTAGAATTAAGGGTTTACAAAAAAATAATGGTGTGAGAACAAATGCAGCTTTCAAAGCTGGAAATCCACAAGTAATCATTTTTGAAAATGGTACTTTCACAGCTTACAATGACTATTCAGCAGTTTTATGCATAAATGGCATGCAGGTGGACGGCTTTTGATACAAAGAGCCACTTTGGTTCTTGCAAATTAACAACCTTGGGTCTTGAGTAGCAGCTGTCAGGTGATGTACAGTAATAATTATTGCTTTGAACTGACCAAAAATACATCGTTATTGAAAGGCCTACCGAAAAAAGCACCTCTGAAAAAGTCATCTAGCTTAGATTTCAAGAGATGCTAAAAGAGAAACTCAAGAGAAACAATAAAGCTTTAAAAAAAAAAAATGATAAGCTTAACATGAAAAAGACAACTAGGAACTAATGCACTGCTGAATGAATTGCATGTATGATGCCTCATATTGCATCATTTTACCATTTCCAGCAGTCTGTTTGCTTTTCAAAACACTGACATAATGAATACCCTTCATTATGTCACAATTCATATTTTCAGCAGGTTGTAACCGTCTCCTTGGTGATATTGACTAGGAATGGTGCTATGATTTTTTTTTAGTTCCCCTCATGGTCAGCAGAACTAATCAGAAATTCCAGGCGTTTTTTTCATTGTTAAAGCCATTTCCACACAAACCACTGTGCGTTACGCATGCAGTTTAACCCGAGGTGAATATGAATCTACCACCTCCACAGGCACTGGAGCTAATAAACGCTTGTGTGTAATTCGCTTGTTTCCTAGAAATTGAGGAAAGTTCACCAGAGAATACTAGAGTGTAGTGAAGCTCTGACAACTTCAAATAAGGAAAAACAAACTACATTTAGAAAGAGCGAGAGAAGAGGAGAGTGCGAGTGGGTGAGCAAGGTCCAATGATCGATTGATCTATCTATCTATCTATCTATCTATCTATCTATCTATCTGTCTATCACAAAAAACATTCTAAATGTCATTCATGTGTTACAGAATAATGTTTTACAGTTCAAAAGCCCTATTTTGTTGTTATTTCAGTCCACCGTGGAAAGATTTTTTTCACCGTATCCTTTGGAACTAATTCTAATGTCATAGCAGGCAGTTGAACAGTTCACTTCTACTTAATTAAATGTGGAAAATGCAATATATTCTTTTATTACTTCTTGAATTATTGAGGACGCTTGCGTTTCTGTTCCAGGCATGGGTGTGCATTTCTGTCTTGAAAGAAGACAGTCCACTGGATCAGACATTAGGACAGTGATAGAAGTGGATGGCTCAGATGCACGACAACAAGAGACAAGTACATCAGAGTCTCTAGGTTGAGAAACAGCTGGCAGAATCAGTACAGAGTACAGGCCAAATAACATAACCATTCATATAACCAGCTGAAGTCTGCGATAAAGAGCAAAAACTTTAATGAAACCAATTTTGTGCATAAGTGTGTAATACTATCGATTTTGCACTTTTAGTGTACTTCAAATCTTATTAAAAAACTGTTAAAGGGGTCATCAGATGCCAATTTTCCACAAGCTGATATGATTCTTTAGGGTCTTAATGAAAAGTCTCTAATATACTTTGATTAAAAATTCTCAATGGTTCTGTAAAACAACACCCTTTTTACCTTATCAAAATAAGCTCTGCAAAAATCATCTCATTCTAAGGGGTTGTTCCTTTAAATGCAAATGTGCTCTGCTTGCCCCGCCCCTCTCTTCTCTCTGTGGAATGACGAGTCTGTTTACTTAAGCCGCATTTAGCTGCTAAACTTCCTAACTACCACGTTATAAGGAAAGGCGATCGCAAAGATTCATAAAAAACCCTTATACACACTTCTGCTGTAAGTGAAGCTGGATCACGAATGATTCGCGCGAACATAGACGGATATATGTAGATCGGGAGGCGCATTCCCATCACAAACAAACGTAATCCACTGCATCTTCAGCGGCTCAGATGTTGGGAGTAAATGACAACCACTATGTTCATTATTACATCCAGCAACACAACACCTCAATTGCTCAATCTAACTTACATCCCTTCGGCATCAAAACAAGGAAGGTTTCTGGACTGTGACAGCCGGTCTGAGGTAAGAGCTCATGTCAATCAACTATCGTGGGAGCGGCATCTGTCGGTGTGACGGCATCTGAAAATGGCTCGACTTGAAAAAGGGGATATTATTTCTACAGATTAATTAAAAACCACTGTATGGATTTTTATCATTATAAGGTAGATTTGTACATACATTGCCAACACACATTAATGTTCAAACAACATGAAAAAGTGAACTTAGCATCCGATGACCCCTTTAATGTATGTTACAAGTACTAAATTGCAACTTTATCATTACAAATTTGTAATTACAAACATAATTTACAAATCACAATAGAAATGACATTATTGTGTATTTTAGTTTACCATAAATGTTTGTCAGTACATTCAACAGTACACTTTAATCATTCTAATACAAAAGAAGTGTTTTTCCCTTGAAAAAATAATTATTTTTTCTGTAATTTAATTATAGTTACTTCTTATGTAATTGAACTTAATACTGTGTATAGAATGTAGAACATTTATATACAATACAATAGTGTATTTAACATCAAAATTCAAAGTCTAACCTTAAAATGCATACTTTTAATGTACACTTCTCACTTTAAATACTTTCGTGAGTTAATAAGTATATTGGTAACACTTTAGTGTCAAAAACTCTCTCTATTAACTAGTTGGTTATTAGCATGAATATTACTGGGAAATTGGCTGTTTATTATTACTTAAAAAGCATATAAGAATGTCTTATTCTGCAAGACCTTATTCTAAATCCTTAATCCTACCCAATTCTTACATTTAACAACTATTTTACAAAGTATTAATAAGCAGTAATTAGGAATATATTAAAGGGTTAGTTCACCAAAAAATGAAAATGATCTCATAATTGATCCTCCAGGCATCCTTGGTTTATATGACTTCCTTCTTTCAGACGAATCCAATTGGAGTTATATTAAAAACTGTTCTGGCTACTTAAAGTCTTATAATGCAGTGGGCAGGTGTTTCTCTTCATCAGTCTAAAACAAATCCAATGAAGTGCATTCACCCATAATAAAAAGTGCATCACACGGTTTTGGGGGAAGACCTCCTGTAGCTAATCGATGCATTTTTTGTAAGAAAAATATCCATATTTATAATGTAACAACCACTTTTATCTGGTTTGTGCCGGCTGGTCGTACACGGAAGCAGCTCTGGGCGGATAGCGTAAGACGTTGGCTTTGCGCATGCGCCACTCGGAAGTGACGAACGCAGACGCGCAATGGAGAGAGATAAACACAGCACCGGTCACAAATTAGAAGTTCAACATGAGGATTTGTAAAGAAAAATGTCAGAGGATTTTGATATAAGCCAAGAGGGGACTGGTTTTCCTTTGCTAAAGTAAGGAAACTTTGCTTCCTTTGCTCCTGTAAACAAACACTGGTTTGTGTGAGACTCACCGACACATGTGCAAAACATCTGCCCGGAAGGGCTTCTGTGTACAAGCAGTTGGTGCAAGCTAGATTAAAGTGATTGTTACATTTTAAATATGGATATTTTTCTTACAAAAATGCATCGATTTGCTACAGGAGGCCTTTATTCACCCCCTGGAGATGTGTGAGACACTTTTTATTATGGATGGATGCACTTTATTGGACTTGTTTTGGACTAATGAAGAGAAACACCCGTCCATGCAATTCTAAAGCTTGGAAATGCCAGGATAATTTTTAATTTAACTCTAATTGGACTTGCCTGAAAGAAAAAAGTCATATACATCTAGGATGCTTGGAGGGTGAGTAAATGATGACAGAATTATCATGGTAAAATATCCCTTTATATGGATCAAAAAAAAAACTTAAGCTAAACTAATTTTATTTAATTTTAAATAACATTTAAGTAAGTGTCTGATAATTTTACATGTAGTTTGCACACAAAAAGTATTCCTATATCTTCATAAAATTACAGTTGAACCACTGATGTCACATGGACTATTTTAACGATGTCCTTACTACCTTTAACGTTTCAGTTGCATTGTTGCCTATGCAGGATCAGAAATCATCAAATTCATCAAAAATATCTTCATTTGTGTTCCAAAGATGAACGAAGGCCTCATGGGTTTGGAACTACATGAGGGTGAGTAATTAATGACAAAGTGTACTTCTTTTTCACACATATGTTTATTGTTGTTGATATTTATGATGTGTATAGAATGTATAGAACTAGAATAGGTAAACCAACTAATGAGTGCAGTGTTTATACATTTTAGTCATCCTATTTTTCCATTAAACTGTTGTCGCAGTTTTGACAATCAACATTTTTATAGGACTTACAGCTGACAATTCTTAATTGCCAAATGACAATTTAGCAAAAAAAAAAAGAACTTAAAAAAAGAAAGAAATATGTAACCAATTACTAATTATAATAGAAGTGACATTCAGATACAGTACTACATGACAACTACTTTGTTTGATGTAATAAAAGTTGTCATGGAAACAATGCTAATGACAATTCCATGCACTATAATTATCTTTTAGTACCGAATTGTCAATCATGAAAAAATTCACACTTTCAGCACAGGCTTATTGTACAGTTGGCGAGGACAGGTGGATCGGTGACATGACATTGGGAAGTGATACAGAAAGCATGCAAGAAACTCTGGAAAGAATTATAAGCTGACTACCTAAAGTCTGGAAAGCTGTCATTTCTACAAGTAAAGGATTCATTAATGAAATTCATTCTTCAACATAAAGTTGGACAAAAACAGCATTTATTTGCAACAATACATTACATACTGTATGGAACAGCCATTTATGTCTGTTCATCTAAGTCCTGACCTTTTCTCTCCCTGTCTGTTCCTCTGTCCTCATACCACCTGGTTTATTTTTAACCTTTATTTTACTTGACTTCCACAATGACTCTTTGTGATGTACTGTGTCGGATGCCACTACTAGATTCTAAACTCACAGTGTCTGCACTTTTTTGCCCTTTTGTCCTGAAACCAGCAACACCAGCAGTCCAGGTCTGTTGCTGTCTAAATTTCTTACATTGGATCTAAACAGCAGTGATGTGCAGGGTGGAAAAACCAGGTCTTCTGACAACTGTTGTTATGCTACTCCATGTCATACATTTAAATATTGTATATTTTTACATGCATGTGCATTTCTAATACCAAATAGTTCAACTCTAAATATTCTCCTCTCAAATTCCCTCTTTGGATGTCTCACAGAATACATTTACATCAGTTCACAGCTTAAAATAAATAAATAAAAAGCCTGGTTCTACGTTGAATCTAATCTGCTACTTCACACCATTTTAGTGCATCAAGACCTCTTATGCTCCAAGAGAAGATGTTATTAATAATATGTTTTCCTGCAGTCTGAAACGTCCTTTAACCTCTCTATTATCCAGAAACACTTTAAACTATATTGCAACTCTGCTAAATCTTCAGTGGAAAGTCTTGCTACTCTACATACACTGTTTTGTCATGACTCCAGCTCTGTACCGACAGTTTAGCTTAGGTGCACACTTTTTGTTAAACCCTGGACCATTTATTTGTCACATATTTTTTAAAATATGCAGCCTAACAGTTCTCAGCCTACTGTAGTACAAAATGTTAACAGTTCATTCTTTTTACACTTATTTCTTTGCAGGACTGAAAACAATCATATCGGGAAATAGTATTTTTTGTCTTTAACTCAAAGTAATAGTTACCCAAAAACGAAAATCTGCTGAAAAGTTATTTTAAACCATCGCTTCTGGCCATAATCTATAATAACGCTTCCTCCAGTGAAAAAGTCCATCTCCTGTTGTCCTCTCCCATCAAAATGTCCATCTCCTGTTGTCCTCTCCCATCAAAATACTCTCACATCAACATATTTTCCACATGTAAACAGTGCTTGATCTGTGCATATTTCTCTCCTGAATCAGACAAGACAACCTTTTCTCTGAAGATAGCAATATTATGGATAGAGGGCTCATATTTCAGTCTGAAGCAATAGTTTAAAGTTTAAAAAAAGAAAATCTTAATGACGGATTTTCTTATGAGCACAAAGCTTTTTGATTTACAAGATGTTAATCGAGTTGTATGGATTATGGATTAATGCTTTTATCAGCTGTTTGATCTCTCATTCTGACAGCACCCATTCATTGCAGAGGATCCATTGGTGGGCAAGTGATGCAATGCTAAATTTCTCTAAATCTATTCCCAATGAGCAGATGGAGAGGAAATGAGGCAAAGATAAGAGGAATATGTCAAAGTTTGTGTGCTACCTGCAAAGGCCACAGCACTAACCTCCTTTTGTTTTATTTTTTATTTTTATTTTTTATTTTTTCAGCAAAATTCAGCCTCCACCAGTCGCCAAAAGCCAATAGTTATCTTAAAATCTTTATTCCAGAGTCAGGAGAACTATTATGCAAAAATCACTTTTCTAAGATGTTTAAACACAGTTGTGTGGCTGCAGTGTGTGAAAACAACCAGCCTATAATGGTCAAAATCCGCCCACTCATTCTTTTATAATCCTAATAAATCATTAACGGTCTCTCTGAACACACAAATCCAGATTTCTCCCTATTTTGATGTCATCGTAGGGAGAAATCCCGCCCATCAGTGTTACCAGATTGGGCGGGTTGGCGCTCAATAGGGCTTCTTTTGATCGGCTTGGACTGGAGAAACACGCATTGGGCGGGTAGACAAAATTTGGACTGCTTTTAAAAAAAAGAAAAGCCGCCCAATCAGCTGTTTTTTTCTTCGCTTTTATCTTTAGTCATGTTATTTTAATATGTTTGAGCTCAAAGTATCACAGTAAAATAATGTGTAGTGCAGTCATCAACTCTCAATTTTTCCTTAACTCAACCCTTACTGATTCAGTTTAGCAGAGACTTGTCGATCAATCTACCATCCTTTATGTTGGTAAGATGTGATGACTCATGAGTGACGGGGTTTTGCAGCTATTAAGGGCAAGATTTTGAATGTGCAGCTATATATTCTTTCATTCATTTTAAGTGATTGCGATGGCAAAGTGGCCTAAATATAAGTTACACGATAAAGAGTCTAAGAGCGACTCAGATCTAACAAAGTGGATTACACGTGGTGCGAGATGAATAGAAGACTTATAAATATAATTGTAACTGAAATAAGAGAACAGATGAATGAATTAATAAAAATCAAAACGGAATATGTGGACTATACGTTGCTGTCTTGCTTCAGAACATCTTTTAAACCGTCCAGACTACTCTGGTATACTTGGCATTGACAGCTGCTGGACTTGAACAGTTTTGACTGTTCTGCAATATGTTCTAAAATGTGTACTTCATGAAATACGTGCTGTAGTTCTGTCTGAAGATAAAGCACAAGACAAAGGTAAGCGCATTATTGTTGTTAATTGTTATTATTATTATATTTTTGCTGTCCGATTATCACCCCCTTGTCATCCAAGATGTTCATGTCTTTCTCTCTTCAGTCATAGAGATGATTTTTGAGGAAAAGCATTTTTTTGAGTAAAGCATTTCAGGATTTTTCTCCATATAATGGACTTCATTGGTGCCCCGATTTTGAACTTCCAAAATGCAGTTTAAATGCAGCTTCAAAGAGCTCTAAGTGATCTCAGCCAAGGAAGAAGGGTCTTATCTAGCGAAACAATCTGTCATTTTTTTGAAAAATAAAAATGTGTATACTTTTTAAAGCACAAAAGCTCGTCTAGCACAGGCTCTGGGATGCGCGTCCACGATGCTACGAATTAGTGATGGGTCGTTCTTGATTGATTCGTTCATTTTGAACGAATCTTTAATGTGACTCGGGAAGAACGAGTCGTCTCGGGGAATGATTCATTCAGTCGCGCATGCGCAGCATCCTATTAGGTTCTGTACTGGAATTAGTTCACCTGTTTCGAGTCGTTCGTTCATCTTATGGGGCTGTCACGTGATGCTGATTTTGCTAAAATGAACAAAATGAATGAAAAGACTCCAAAAAAGATTTGTTCATTTTGCTGAACGAGACTCAAAGGTCCGAGTCGGTAAAATGATCCTTCACTACTTCCCATCACGTCTAAGTTCATCGTCTGTGTGCTCAAAAAGGTAGAGTATGTCAAAAAACTCCATCTTATTTTCTCCTACAACTTCAGAATCGTCCAAAATCGTTGTACCTTTTTGTTTGTAAACAGCGTTTGACTTACTTGCACTTTCTTAGTCTTTGTAAACACTGGGTCTGTAGTTCCGCCTACATTCTGCGTGACCTTTCGACGTGATTCAATAGTACATAGCATTGTGAAAGCGTATCCCAGAGCCTGTGCTACACAAGCTTTTGTGCTTAAAAAGTATACAAATTTTTATTAGCATGAACATCTTGGATGACAAGGGGGTGAGTAAATTATTTGTAATTTGTTGTTCTGGAAGTGGAGTTCTCCTTTAAGGAGATAAAAATGGCAATAAAATTCTATGACATTATTTTGGCAGTTAAAATTTTGGGCTGGTTTTTGTTGAAGTGGGCAAGTTTTGGTGAGCTTTTGGGCTGGAAATCGTCAACCCGATCTGGCAACACTGGCACCCATTTGTGATGATCTCTGCCCTATTAGCATAGACACAGCCCTGAGTGAGAAGCAGCAGTCCGCCATTACTGTCTTCTTGCTGTAGCTGCTGGAGATATACAATGTCAGCACCAAAGAGGCATTACGAGTGTTGTTTTTGGATCCTCCAACAAACATAGTAGCCTCCATAGACTCCCTTCATCTGAGCCACTGAGGACACTGTGGTTATCCCTTTAACCGTCACCGTCCCGCCTGCGGGATGCTTGGTGTTATTTTTTTCCTATCACATATTTTAGTAGTAGTCATAAATTATTATTTGAAAGCTTAGAAGCTCAAGATTCATCCTGTGAAAACCATTTTGAAATCAGACATTGCGTTACCTTAGCGGGCGGTGCCAAGAGTCATATTACAAAATGCATTATGGTCTTTTACAATCAAAACTTTTTAGAATATTTGGTGATATTTTGTGATAGAAGCAATATTGGCCATTATTGGAGTTTGGATGGCACCCAGTGGGTGTTTGTGGTATAACGCCCTAAATAAAATTTCACAGGAACCTCAAACTTATTTAGACTTATTTAGCTTTTTATATTTCTAGCAATTTTAGAATACAACCTGTTATGTAAAATATTTATTTTCTATAAAATCTAATAATATAGTACAGTAGAGCAGAAAATAGAATAGTACAATACATTTTCTTTACAGTCAGTTTAAGGTTCTATAACTTTTTGATACTTTAACATTTTGCGTTCATGAATTATAACAATTTAAGTTTGGATAGTGCACCTTTACGCCTATGTTTAAAAATGGGGACTAACAGTTAAAGGGTTCAATTTTATTTTCGATGTAATTGCTCTACGATGCACACATGCGGCTTCATGCATTACCTAAATTATGTTGGAAAAGTCACGCGTGGTTTGTTCTTTGTTTGTGCACTCTGGTTCAAAAAGGTAGGGTAGGGTGAAAATCTATTTTTTTTTCTCCTACTGAAGCTGAGCTAATTCAAGATGAGCATTTGTGATTAAAATAAGTATATACATTTTATTTATTTATTTTTTTTAGAAAATTACCAATTTTGCTAGTTTTGCTAGATACGACCCTTATTCCTCAGCCTTTGAAGCTGCATTGAAACTGCAATTTGGACCTTCAACCTGTTGGCTCCCAATTGAAGTCCACTATATGGAGAAAAATCCTGAAATGTTTTCCTCAAAAAACATAATTTCTTTTCGACTGAAGAAAGAAAGTCATGAATATCTTGGAAGACATGGGGGTGAGTAAATTATGGAAGTAAACTAATCCTTTAACAGGTTCTTTGAACGCTAGCAATAGTATAGCACCTCAACCACTCCAAGAACCGCAGAAGAACCAAATTTTTAGTGTGTGTAGGATGTAATGCTTTTTTTTTAGTAGGCATGTGCTGACTGGCATAAAAGACCTGCTTTTAAAAAAAGAAAATATGAGTCCCTTTATCACCGACTGAAGCAAAGAAAAGTAAAAAAAACACATAGGTCTAAAAACGAACATAAAGACCTTGTATCCTGTTGTGATCATTTACTGACTATTGAGAGGCATGTGCAAGTTTATAATTACACTTTGTATTGTACACGAAGCAATTTTCTGTTTTTCAACAGCATAATTTTAGATCTCCCAAGGAAAAATAACCACAGTAAATTGTATGTGATGCATTTGTATTTCATTGACGTTGCTGTATAAGATCTGACAGAACTGACCCTGGTACATTTCCTCTGGGAGTGTAATCAACAGTCCAACTAAAACTGAGACGGCTTTGTGACACTCTTGATATAACATCTCAAACTGCCAGAAGTGTCTTGGGAGGATACACAGAGCCCTTGTATCATGAAGCGTCCCTGATTTCAATACCCTTAATACGCTCACTTTGATCATATCATTACAAATTACTTTGCAACTAGATTAAAGAAAAAAAAAAAGTGTTCAAATGCTCCATTTGGCTTTTTTGTTTTTTGTTTTTTCATTTCTTGTTTCTAATCATCCTCTCCATCTGGCAGCAATATAATCTTCATTCTTTAAGAGTGTCACTTATTACTGTCATACTATATGCAGTACAACGGATTCAGATAAGCAGAGCTTTTATATTTTACACTGGTCATCAAGTGTTGTGCAACATAGCAGCTAAATTATTCATCGAACTACATTTAATCAGTAGCGATCAGTATTTTGTTGTCAAAATTAAATATTCACGCGGGAGGAGGCAACGTTCACAAATAAATATCATGTTTAAATTGCTACTGCCTTGAGTTATTTTAATAAATGTGAAATGCTTAAAAACACTAAACTGATTAGATACTTGGATTTAATTAACAGAATATTGATTACATTGTAAATGTAAAAATATAAAATAGATTTGTTTCTCTTTTTCTGATAGTGTAAGTAATGTTTACTCAGAGCTGGTATTTTTTTCCTTTAAAATCTATTCTTACTCTTATTAGAATAACTAATCAAATGAATTTACAACATAATAACAAAAAAGCCAGGCTTTTAAAGATGTTCATAATAATAAATACTTTATAAAACCCCAGAGATCAAGGTTTCCACAGTTTTTTGTTTACACAACCAGAGCGAGTTTGCAAATGCAGATGGTTTAATTTCCGTTACACTTGGCGCACTGTGACACTGGTGCGAAAAAAAATCATAAAAAAGAGCTCTGAAGTAGTTATTTTTGAGCATTTCTGTTTGGAACGACACAACATGATGCAACATGATAGCTCTCCCTCTGGAACGCACTGTTAATGAATGAAATTAGAAAAGAGCTAAAAGATTTTTAATGTGACACCATCATGGGATGCACCTTCTGTACTAATTTCTGGCCTCTTAGAGCTGTGCAGTGCTGTTATTAGCAAGTGGACATCACTGGGTAAGTTCGAACACAAAATAATAGGTCACATAAATTTACTAAGCAGTGATCCTTGTTGAAAGGTATAAACATCCTCTATCCAAATGGCTCTTGGAAGCAATTCTGGCCAAAAATCATTTATTAGGTTACAAGCTTCGGGTAATGGGTTTCCATCTGTGCAAATGCCTAAAATCATTTGGTGGTGTAAAGTTCACTGACACTGAACTCTGGAACAGTGGAAATGCATTTTCTGTCTGAGGAATTTCAGTCTGGTGAATGTCAGAAGGACACTGCAAAAGTTTAAAGGGCGAAAAAGAATATTCTGGGGCTGCCCATAGTAGCACATGACTCTGACTTTGTGGCACTCCTCCCCTGAGAGATGTCTTTTCTTGTTCTAGCATGACAATGCCTTAATAATCGCATTGCATTGTGAGATGAGTGGGGAAGAACTTCACAAGCCTGCAGAGAGACCAATTAAATGAACTGGAATGGAGACTGTTAGCTTTTCTTGGTTTTAATTAATCCACAGTTTTTATTATACGATTAACTGTTTTAATAGCTTTTGCCATTTCCTAGTCAAATCTTTTGTGCAAAAGTTGTTGATCAAACAGCACACAAAGATGAATTCATCAACTGGTTCTGTCAGTTTGTACAATTCAGCATAACCGTATATACAGTGTCTTGCAAAAATATTCATAACTCTTAATTTTTTCACGTTTTGTTATGTTGCAGCCTGCTTTCTACACTTCATACACCATAATGACAAAGCACAAAACAGGTTTGTAACAACTTTGCAAATTTATTAGAAATAAAAAACTGAAATGATTCCATTGCATAAGTATTCATACCCTTTTCTGGAACACTTGAAATTCAGTTTAGGAGCATTCATGTTGCTTGTAGATGCTACTACACTTCAAGTGAAGTTAACCTGCGGCAAATTCATTTGAATGAGTATGATTTGGAAAGGCACAAACCTCTCAAAAAAGATCTAACAGCTGAAAATGCATATCAGAGCAAAAACCAAGCCCTGAGGTCAAATAACTGCCTGTTGAGCTCAGAAACAGGCTTGCATCCAGGCACAGATCTGGAAAGAGTTCAGAAAAAAATCTGCTGGATTAAAGGTTCGCAGAAGCATGTAGGCTCTATTATCCATAAGGGAAGATGTTTGGAACAACTAGAACTCTTCCTAGAGCTGGCCTCCTGGCCAAACTGAGCAATTGATGAAGCAGGGGCTTGATTAGACTGGTGACCAAGAAGCTGATGGTCACTCTAGTTGAGCTCCATGATCATATATGCAGATGGGAGAAACTTACAGAAGGACAAACATTACTGTAACACTCCACCAATCTAGTCTTTATGGTGGTGTGGCCAAACTCAATCCTCTCTTCAGTGAAGACACATGAAAATACACAAAAAAGCACCTAATGTATCCTCAGACTGTGAGAAACAAGATTCTCTGGTCTGATGAACCTCAATTCCAAACATCATGTTTGAAGGAAACCAAGAACTGCTCATCACCTGCAGAATACCATCTCAAAAGTAAAGTGTGCTAGTAGCAGGCTCATGCTGTGGGGCTGTTTTTCAGCGGCAGGGACTGAGGGACTCGTCAGAGTAGAAGGAAAGCTCAATGCACCAAAATATTGAGATGGCCTTAATGAAAACCCAGTTCAGAGCATTCAGAACTTCAGACTGGGCCGAAGGTTCACCTTCCAACAGGACAATGACCCTAAGCACACAGCAAGAGTGGCTTATAGACAACTCTGTGAATGTCCTTCAGTGCCCCAGCCAGAGCTTTGGCTTGGACACAATCAAACATTTCTGGAGAAACCTAAAAATCTCTGCCAACCACCATCCAAACTGAGTTTGAGAGTTAAAGAGATGATGAGAAGAATGGCAGATAATTGCCAAATGCAGATGTACAAAGCTTGTTGCATCATACCCAAAAAGACTTCAGGTGCTTCAACTCAGTACTGAGTTAAGGGTATGAATACTTATGCAATGTACTTATTTCAATGTTTTATTTTTAATACATTTGCAAAGTTGTCACAGATCTTTGTCATTATGGTGTATGGAGTATAAAGTGATGTGAGAAAAAAGCAATTTAAAGCAATTTAACATAAGGCTGCAACATAAAACGTGAAAAAAATGAAGGGGTATGAATACTTTCGCAAGGCACTGTAGATACAGATTTTGGGTTCGTAAGACTTTCATGTTTTTGAAAGAAGTCTCTTATACTTACTAAGGCTGCATTTATATAATTAAAAATACAGCAAAAAGCAACACTATCTTATGACCAATTTGTACGTATTTTACAAGGCGGCCAAAATGTATTAATTTGTACAACCTCATTTGTACGATTTTGTACAATTTGTCTGGACCCCAGTGACGAGTAGGGTTGGGGTAGGTCATTCATGCGAATTCATATGAATTTGGAAACGCATAAAATATGTACAAACTGCCATGAGATAAAAACTTTTAAAAACATTTTAATTCGAATATATTATGAAATGTAATTTATAGCTGTGATGTCAAAGATGGAATTTTCAGTAGCCATTACTTCAGTGTCACATGATCCATCCAAGAAACGCTAAAGAAACATTTAATGTTATTATCTCTGTGCTGCTTCATATTTTTGTTGTGATACAGGATTCTTTGAATAGAAAGTTCAAAAGAACGGCATTTATTTTAAATATTTTGTTTTACAAAGTTTTTCATTCACACAATTAAATTGTTTCTATTATTAAAAAGACAATGTATTGTTGTATCTGTTTGACTGATGGCTTTGGTTAGCACCTTAACTGATGAACCGGTAGCTATTATTAAATCTGATTCAGTATCTAATTTGTTTTTATATTTAGCACCAAGCAACAATTGCCTCAGATGAAACATCCTATTCAGCATCTAATTTCATGTGGTTAGTGAATAAAATTTGTTCTACTGGGCCGGGCAGTAAAACAATGCAGACAGCGTGTGCAAATAAATGCTCCTATCAGGCTATAATTTCCTCTAAGCAGTCATTCAGCCAAAACAGGAAAACCCTCTTAAAATGTTTGTTCACATCTACTGGTAAATGTAGTTTGGTAACAAGCTGGTGTTTTTCATCATGCTGCTTTCTGAACTCTATGGTGCTATGGCAGTAGTAAATAATCAACTGTCAAGCTGTCATTCATGTTATTCACAGTCCCTGCTTCTGATTGTGTTTGCAACACTGCTTGTTAGAGCAGCAAGCAGTACATTTCACATTTTCGTTTTCTTACGTTTTTTTTTTTTTTTTCCTGCCTGTTAGCTTGGTGAACAGTGCACTTCAACAGTTCAGACTGTGCTCCTCTTTGACCCCACCATTACAACCCAAGATGAGAAATATGGCTTTTTACGGATGAACTCCATTACATTCTCCAAGCTGTCTGTGTAGGTGGACCGCACCTTCTGCATCATCAGCACCTTCTGACAAGGCTTGGTACTTAATATCCTCTTGTGTCTGTGTACCTGTCACTTGTGATATTCAGCAAGAAAATTTCTGTGGGTTAATTTCTGCAACGCATTCGCCCCCTCATTTCAAATTAAAAAATATTTAAGTTTTTTTCTCTCCCATCTTAATGAACCACACATAAATCTATAAACCTGAAATGTTTTGAAGCTGTTTCCAAAATGGTAATTGTGAGATTAAAAGCGATAGTTCACCCAAAAATTAAAATTCTGTCATTAATTACTCACCCTCGTGTCGTTCCAAACCTGTAAGATGTTTGTTCATCTTCGGAACACAAATGAAGAGATTTTGATGAAATCTGAGATCTTTCTGACCCTGCATAGACAGCAACACGACTTACATGTTTAAAGCCAGGAAAGGTAGTAAGGACATTGTTAAAATAATCCAGGGGTGGCGAACGTCGGTCCTGGAGAGTCGCAGCCCTGCAGAGTTTCGCTTCAACCCTAATCAAACGCACCTGAACAAGCTAATCAAGGTCTGAAGGGTTACTAGAAAGCTACAGTCAGATGAGTTTTAATTAGGGTTGGTGCTGAACTCTGCAGGGCTCTCCAGGACCGGAGTTCACCACCCCTGAAATAGACAATAAGCGGTTCATAAGCCGCAAAACTCTTTCATAAGATTCATTTGACAGTGATTTATAATTTAAGTATTACATATAGTATTATATAGTTATACATTATAGTAATTATCAGAATGGACCATTAGTGAAAGCTTGGGCAAAGGATTAAAGACAAGATAACATTTGTTGGAGATTGATGATTTTAGATTTATTTTCGCAATAAATAATATAAACATGTATATTTTATACAATGTTGCCTGCACTGCAGGAATGTAAACTTTTAAATATAATAAACATTGAACAGTTTCAATACAGTACTGTAAATGTAAATATAAATAACGTTGAACTTTTGCACTGCAGTACTGTAAACATGTAAATATATAAATAACTTTAAACATTTGTACTGCAGTAATGTAAACATGTAAATATTTAACTTTGAACAGATGCACTGCAGTAATGTAAACATATAAATACAAATAACTTTGAACAGTTGTACTGCAGTAAAGTAAACATACAGTGCCCTTGTCACGAATCTGGTCGGTGCTCTGCGGTCCGCTCACCACCAGAGGTCGCTCTCACCCCATCATTACATTCAGACTGTTGCTTTGCACCCCGGACTACTATTCCCATCACCCATCGCACCCATTACGTTGCCTCCGGTAGCCAATCAGGCTCACTATAAAAACCCTGGACTTTCCCCATGAAAATCACGGTTTGTTAGATTATTGTTTGTATTCCATAGTTAGCGTTCCTTAGTTCCTGGTTTTTGTTCTCCTGCCTGGTTTTCTCGTTTTTGACTGTCTAGCCGCCTGCCTTTGGATTTTCGCCTGTCTGACTATTCTCTCGGATCTCCCTTCACGGACGTTGTTCGCTCCCGATTGGACTTACGCCTGATTCACGGATTCCGATTGTGCTTAGCCTACGATATCCCTATCTGCTATGGTGTTTGACCCTGCCCGCTCGACCATGTATCTGTCTCGTCCCTTCAATAAAAGCTCGCATGTGGATCCGCTCGTCTCTCGTCAATCACTCCGTGTTACAGAACAAACCGTCACAACAGGATCCAGCAGCTTCACCCCCGGACATTCAGATACAGACACTGACAGGATTCTATGCCGGATAAAGCAAGGACAACGTTCACTCGAGCAGTACACCCGTGAGTTCTTAGTTTTTGCAAATTATTCCACCCAACCGGACTGTATTATAATTGAGATTTTTTGCGACGGTGCAAACGAGCACTTAAGGGCTAGACTCAGACGCGAGGGTCCGCGCTCATCTCTGGCTGCCTTCTTGAACTTTGCTTTATTGTGTGTGGGCTCGCCGTGTACTGTGAGGGTCGCGAGGAAGGAACGCGACAAAGCAGCCGCGCACCCCTCTCGCAGATTGGCGGTAACGCCGGATCACGACGCCGCAAACAGGTTTTCCGCCTGGATCGCTCGTGAAATGGCGGCTGTGACGGAGCGTGCTCAAGCTATGACGGCGTCAGCAGAGCCTGCGCACAAGATGGCGGCCGCGCCGGAACGCGTTAACGCGGTAGCGGCGACAACGGTGCCCGTTCACAAAATGGCGGCCGCGTCGGAGCGCGTCCACACAGTGGCGGCGACGGCGGAACCCGTTCACAAGATGGCGGCGAGAACAGAGCTCCGTCATGTCACAGCCGCCATACAAGAGCCATTTAAAGCTACAGCTGCATTTCCCGAGTCAAGTCAAGTCTCCAAGTCAAGTCAGATTGCAACTGTGTTTCCTGTGTCAAATCAAGCCAGAACTGCTGTTCCTGTGTTAAGTCAAGTTACAGCCACGCCAGAGCCACTGCACAAGATGGCTGCCACGCCAGAGCCACTGCACAAGATGGCTGCCACGCCAGAGTCACTGCACAAGATGGCCGCCATCTCCAAGCCACTCCACAAGATGGCTGCCATTCCGGAACCTGTGGTCAGTACCCGGACGCCACCTGTGGTCATGATGGCCCACGTGCTGGACACACCCCTAATGACAGTATGGGCAGCTAAAGTGGCGCTCCTTCATGTCTCGGCAGCTACCCCTGAGTCAAGTCAAGACACAGAGTCAAGCCAAGTCACAGCTGTTCCCCATGAGTCAAGCCAAGTCACACCTGTTCATCACGAGTCAAGTCTCGTTACCGCTGTCGTCCCTGAGCCAAGTCACGTTACCGCTGTCGTCCCTGAGCCAAGTCACGTTACCGCTGTCGTCCCTGAGCCAAGTCACGTTACAGCTGTTGTTCTTGAAGCAAGCCAGGCCTCAGCAGATCCTCGTGAGTCAAGCATAGTTGTCAGGTCCTGTCATAATGCAGTTTCAGCGTCCAGTCAAGCTTCAGAGTCCAGTCACGTCCCGCCTGACGGCCCAGAGTCCAGTCACGTCCCGCCTGACGGCCCAGAGTCCAGTCACGTCCCGCCTGACGGCCCAGAGTCCAGTCACGTCCCGCCTGACGGCCCAGAGTCCAGTCACGTCCCGCCTGACGGCCCAGAGTCCAGTCACGTCCCGCCTGACGGCCCAGAGTCCAGTCACGTCCCGCCTGACGGCCCAGAGTCCAGTCACGTCCCGCCTGACGGCCCAGAGTCCAGTCACGTCCCGCCTGACGGCCCAGAGTCCAGTCACGTCCCGCCTGACGGCCCAGAGTCCAGTCACGTCCCGCCTGACGGCCCAGACTCAGGCCACGTCCCGCCTGACGGCCCAGACTCAGGCCACGTCTCGTCTGACGGCCCAGACTCAGGCCACGTCTCGTCTGACGGCCCAGACTCAGGCCACGTCTCGTCTGACGGCCCAGACTCAGGCCACGTCTCGTCTGACGGCCCAGACTCAGGCCACGTCTCGTCTGACGGCCCAGACTCAGGCCACGTCTCGTCTGACGGCCCAGACTCAGGCCACGTCTCGTCTGACGGCCCAGACTCAGGCCACGTCTCGTCTGACCGCCCAGACTCAGGCCACGTCTCGTCTGACCGCCCAGACTCAGGCCACGTCTCGT
Organism: Cirrhinus mrigala; assembly: GCA_036247105.1. NCBI lineage: Eukaryota > Metazoa > Chordata > Actinopteri > Cypriniformes > Cyprinidae > Cirrhinus > Cirrhinus mrigala. Next base: position 16,862,317 of record CM070024.1, read on the forward strand.
CTGACCACCCAGAGCTTTACCATGCCCCGTCTGATGGCCCAGAGCCAGGTCATGCCCAGTCCAACGACCCCAAGTCAAGTCACATCTCGTCTGACATCCCAAGACCATGGCCTATTGGGATAGCCAGCGCACTGGACCCACCACAACCTCCCGCTGCTGCTCTTCCTTTAATGGCGGTTGCCATCTGGTGTGTGTGGGCTGCACACTGTGCTCCAGAGGTCCCGTCTGGTCTCAGGTCTGCTCCAGAGGTCCCGTCTGACCACGAGACAGACCCAGAGGCCTCACCGGTGGGAGAAGCCGCGCCTATGCCTCCTGAGGTGTCAGCTTCGGCTGTGGATCCTCCCATGGAGGCAGCGTCCCTCTACAGACTCTCTGCTTCTCCCCAAATTCTTTCTACCTCTTCTGTCTCTGCCGTTTCCAGATCCCAGGCCATAACGCAGTTTCCTGCTCCGCCCCAGCTCCCGCCTGGTCACAAGCCTGCTCCAGAGCGCCCGCCTAGTCACAAGCCAGCTCCAGAGTTTTCGCCTGGTCACAAGCCTGTTCCAGAGTGCCACTTGGTCGGAGAAGCTGCGCCAATACCTCCAGAGGTGTCAGCCATGGCTGTGGATCCTCCCTTGGAGGTGGCGTCCCCCTACAAGCTCTCTGCTTCACTCCCTTCTCTGTTTGTCTCCTCTGTCTCTGCTTTCCCCAGGTCCCAGATCGTAAAGCGGGGTCCTGTTCCGCCCCGGAGGGCCGCTGCGCCTCCTGTTCCGCCCCGGAGGGCCGCTCCGCCTCCTGTTCCGCCCCGGAGGGCCGCTCCGCCTCCTGTTCCGCCCCGGAGGGCCGCTCCGCCTTTTCCCCCTATTCTGTCTGCCTCCTCTGTCCCTGCTTTCCCCAGGTCCCAGACCGTGACGCGGATTCCTGTTTCGCCCCAGAGGGCTGCTCCGCTTCCTGTTCCGCCTCGGAGGGCTCATGCTCTGCCTCCGGCCCTGCCCTGGAGGGCTTCTGCTCCGCCTCCGCCCTGGAGGGCCCTTGCGCCTCCTGCTCCACCTCCGGCCCCGCCTTGGAGGGCTCCTGCGTCTCCTGCTCCGCCTCCGGCCCCGCCCTGGAGGGTATCTGCTCTGTCGGTCCTGCCTCAATCACCGGGCCCTCCACATGGACCTGGCCCTCCAACCCTCGCCCTGTCTCCCTCCCTCCCCACCGCTCCCCTGGACCGTTGTTTCCTTCGAGCGTCTGGAAGCCGCTCCTTGGGGGGGGGCTATGTCACGAATCTGGTCGGTGCTCTGCGGTCCGCTCACCACCAGAGGTCGCTCTCACCCCATCATTACATTCAGACTGTTGCTTTGCACCCCGGACTACTATTCCCATCACCCATCGCACCCATTACGTTGCCTCCGGTAGCCAATCAGGCTCACTATAAAAACCCTGGACTTTCCCCATGAAAATCACGGTTTGTTAGATTATTGTTTGTATTCCATAGTTAGCGTTCCTTAGTTCCTGGTTTTTGTTCTCCTGCCTGGTTTTCTCGTTTTTGACTGTCTAGCCGCCTGCCTTTGGATTTTCGCCTGTCTGACTATTCTCTCGGATCTCCCTTCACGGACGTTGTTCGCTCCCGATTGGACTTACGCCTGATTCACGGATTCCGATTGTGCTTAGCCTACGATATCCCTATCTGCTATGGTGTTTGACCCTGCCCGCTCGACCATGTATCTGTCTCGTCCCTTCAATAAAAGCTCGCATGTGGATCCGCTCGTCTCTCGTCAATCACTCCGTGTTACAGCCCTCCACTAATATTGGCACCCTTGGTAAATATGAGCAAAGGTGGCTGTGAAAATAAATCTGCATTGTTTATCCTTTTAATCTTTCATTCAAAAAATTCACAAAATTCTAACCTATCACTGAAGTAAAACAATGGAAAGCAGGGGGAAAATCCCATTATGAAATGTTTTTCTCTAGTTCATGCTGACCACAATTATTGGCACCCTTAGAAACTGTAATGAGTAAAATATCTCTGAAGTATTTTCCCATTCATATTTGCATTTATTTAGCACACTAGAATGACTAGGAGTATGATATTGTCCAGCCATGACTTCCTGTTTCACAGGATGTTAAATGTGAGGCGCACAAAGGCCAAATTCCCTTAATCATCCATCACAAGGAATAAAACCAAATAATATAGTTCTGATGTGCAGAACAAGATTGTTGAGCTTCACAAAATAGAAAGTGACTGTAAGAAAAGAGCTAAAGAATTGGAAATCCCCATTTCCATCATTAGAACAATAATTAAGAATTCCAATCAACTAAAGATGTTACAAATTTGCCTGGAAAAGAATGTGTGTCTATATCCTCCTAGTGCATGGTGAGGAGGAGAGTTTAAGTGTCCAAAGACTCTCCAAGGATCACAGCAGGAGAATAGCAGAGATTAGTGAAGTCTTGGGGTCAAAAGACAAAAAAAAAAATTCAAACAGCCCCTACATCAACACATGTTGTTCAGGAGGGTTTTCAGAAAAATCCTCCTTAATCATCCAGAAACAAACTTCAGCATATTCAATTGTCAAACATGACTTGAATTTCAAATGGGACTGGCTTCTGTGGTCAGATGTAACTAAAAAAAAAAGAGCTTTCTGGCAACAAACCCACCAGATGGGTTTGGTACAAAAAATACCCCATGTCCACGGTTAAATATACTGCTGGATCTTTAATGTTGTGGGCTTATTTTCCTGCCAGAGGTCCTGGACTTCTTGTTCAGATACATGGCATCACGGATTCTAGCAAATACCGACAGATAAAAAATCTAAATCTGACTACATCTGTTAGAAGTTCTATAATGAGCTGTGGTTGGATCTTCCATCAGGACAATGATCTAAATCAAACATCAAAATCAACACAAAAATGTGTCACTGAGCATAAAATGAAGCTTCTGCCATGGCCATCCCAGTTGCCTGACCTAAACCCTGCAGAAAATGTGTGAGGTGAACTGAAAAGAAGAAGCACCAGCATGGAGCTGTGAATCTGAAACATCGGGAGTGTTTCTGTATGAAGGAATGGTCTCTGATCTCTTGTCAGGTGTTCTCCAAACTCTTCAGGCATTAAAGAAGAAAACTCAGAGATGTTATCTTGAATAAAGGACGTTGCAATAACTGGGTGCCAATAATTGTGGTCAGCATGAACTAGAGAAAAACATTTATTTCATAATGAGATTTTCCTTCAATGATAGGTTAGAATTCCGTGAATTTTTTGAATGAAAGATTAAAAGGATAAACAATGCAGATTTATTTTCACAGCCACCTTTGCTCATATTTACCAAGGGTGCCAATATTAGTGGAGGGCACTGTAAATATAACTGAACATTTATAATGCAGAAATGTAAATATGTAAAAATAAATGACTTTGATACAGTGTTAAACATTTCCTGTACAGTGATGTTGTGAAAATCAATGTTAAATGTTTTTTTTTTTTTTTTTTTTTTTTCTATACCTGTAGGCAATGAAATGAAAATAAATTGAAACCAAACCAGTAGGTGGCAGCAAATGGCTGTTTGAATAAGTGAGTTAAACAGATTCGTTCAAACAGCTGATTCATTCAGAAACAAGGCAAGCAACTGCCTTTATGAATGGATTACTGAATCACTGACTCACTTGATTTGTTAAAAAAATGTGGATTTGTTCACCGCTGTGTTGCTCGGAGACACAAAACAGTTCTGTTGTGGCAACGCAGGCTGCACAAGCAACATCTGGCACAACAATTCGTATAACATTATAGCATGAGAATACTCACCCTCAAAACTGTTGATGTAATTCTAAATATATCATTTGAAGCCCTTCTCTTTCTTACTGTTAACCTGATTGCCTCACGATACAATTAACGTCCTTCACATTTATCCAGGGAAGCTCTTGTAAACAGCAAGTGTGGTATGTCATCCTCTCCTGCGGCATTTTCACACAGTTATCGCTAATAGCAAAAACGGCTTCCGGTACTGCACCGGATGTAACTGAGTGGACTGAGACCAAACGTGGAAGTGATCGTGCATAGAGTCAATTTCTACTCTTACGTGTCAGTCTACGATGCACATTCATGAGAGTATAACGAATAAAGTCATTATTTTTTCTTTGAGTAAATAAATCACAGAATTTTCATTTCTGTGTAAACTATCCCTTTAATTGTGAGGTTAAAATAAGAAATAATTTACAATTACAAGAAATAAATTTGCTCTTACAAGAAATACAGTTGCTAGATAAAAAGTCACACTGTAATATATAATGCTGCATTTGCGAGATATGAAGTCGCAATTATCAAGTATCAAGTTGAATTAGCAAGTATCAGTTGAAAAATACTGTAAAGTCGCCTTGTTAGAAAATAAAATTGCAGGCTTCTATAGAAATATCTTTGAAATTAAAAAACAGAAATGGAAGGCCATTTCTAAATTGCTATAAAAAAATGGTAATTTTTTTTTTTTTTACTAGGGCTGTCAGTTTAATGCGTTAATTAGTTATGAAAAAGTAATGCGATTAAAATATTTTAACGCAGTTAACGCACTGGCCCCATCCCCAGACCTGTAGGTCATCTTACATTTCATATAGTTGACTGTTCACAAATATGATGCAGGGCAACAACTCCATAAATGCAGTTATGCCTTAAAGTTCAAGATATTGGTGCAAAAAAAATGCCCCTGTATGTGTTTTGTCTCACAAGCCTAAATGTGATTTTATACAACAGTTCAGTAAATAAGAAGTTGCTATTGTGTTACATTCCAAATAAAATATTATGTGTATTTGCTCAATTTTGCATAGAACATATTAACTTTGAAGCCATAGCAGAATTGTGGCACGTTTCCAAGCAACACCGCAGTGTTTAGTTTCTGAATGAATCTGCATTTTGAACAAATTGTGTAAATCAATGATTCAAAAGCCCATTCATAAAGAGAGCTATTTATTTAATTCCTGAACAAATCAGCCATTTGAACGAATCAGATGAATGAATGAATGAATGATTCATTAAGGCATTTATCGCCACCTACTGGCAGATTTAGGTTCTTATTTAGAGTTTCATAATAGTAATACTACTAATACTACTAATAAAGAAAAACAATAATCATGTCATTTCAAACCTTTCTTTTATGGAACATAAAAGAAGGTATTTTGAAGACTGTTGGTAACAAAGCTGAACATGAACAAAAAAATGCGGAGATGTTTCTCAAATTATCTTCTTTTATGTTCCATAGTTTATGTCAGGCAGTTGCAGCCTAAATGTTTATGCGTAACATATTTTATGTTAAATCAAATATTTCTTTCTAAAGCTACAATTTGTAATGTCTGCTTGATACTTTCTCATTTAATACAACAGCTTATAGCTTGATCTTTTGTGGGTATTTTCACAGTCAAATTTATTTTGCAATTAATTAGATTAAAGGAGAAGGCCACTTCAAAAACAAAGATTAATGTACTCACCCCCTTGTCATCCAAGATGTTCATGTCTTTCTTTCTTCAGTCGTAAAGAAATTATGTTTTTTGAGGTAAACATTTCTGCATTTTTCTCCATATAATGGACTGATATGGTGTCCCGATTTTGAACTTCCAAAAGGCAGTTTAAATGCGACTTCAATCGATCCCAGATGTGGTTGTAAATGATCCCAGCCGAGGAAGAAGACTCTTATCTAGCGAAACAATTGATTATTTTCATTAAAATAATACAATTTAAATACTTTTTAATCTCAAACGCTCGTCTTGCCTTTCTCTCCCTGAACTCTGTGTAATCTGGCTCAAGACAGTTAGGGTATGTCGAAAAACTCTGCTCGTATTTTCTCCCTTAACTTCAAAAATCATTTCACAGTCTTTGCAAAGTGAACATGCAAAGAAGATCAAACGGCCTTAACAAAAAAGGTAAAACAACGATATAGGACGATTTTGAAGTTGAGGGAGAACATGAGATGGGAGTTTTTCGACATACACTAACTGTCATGAACTGGAACAAAAACAGTCCAGGCAAAGTAAGACAAGACGAGCATTTGACAATAAAAAGTATATAAATTATTTTTATGAAAATAATCGATTGTTACGCTAGATAAGACCCTTCTTTCTTGGCTGGGATCATTTACAACCGCATTTGGGATCGTTTGAAGCCACATTTGAACTACATTTTGGAAGTTCAAAATCGGGGCACCATATCAGTCCATTATACGGAGAAAAATGCTGAAATGTTTTTCTCAACAAACATAATTTTTTTACGACTGAAGAAAGAAAGACATAAACATCTTGGATGACAAGGGGGTGAGTAAATTATTTGTAAATTGTTGTTCTGGAAGTGGAGTTCTCCTTTAATTAATTAAAACATCATGTAATTATTTAGATTATCATTTTTAATCGACTGACAGCCCTACTTTTTGCATACACCATGTGACCTGCCAGTGCGAAAAACAAAACAAAAACAAAAAATTTGAGTTGTTAGATATATAGTGCCAGGCTTCCAAAGAAATATCTTTAAAATTGAGGAAAAAAAAAAGGAAAAAGAAATGTATGGATGAACAAATCTATATCACTGTAACAATAAAAATGGTAAATGTGAGATGTAATTGTCAGCTTAAAATAAGAAATTATTGACTGTGACGATCCCTGTACGTTCGTTTTGGGAGCATGGTGACTGGTTGCTCCGCCTACGATTTAATCTGATGGGCAGTTCATTGGCTGCACCTGACGTTGGCTGAGGCGCTTCTTTTAAAGGGGTCATCACATGCCCATTTTCCACAAGTTGATACTATTCTTTAGGGTCTTAATGAAAAGTCTATAATATACTTTCATTAAAAATTCTCAATGGTAGTGTAAAAAAAACACCCTTTTACCTTGCCAAAATGAGCTCTGCAAAAATCATCTCATTCTGGTCGAGGTTGCTTTAAATGCAAATGAGCTCTGCTCGCCCCGCCCCTCTCTTCTCTCTGTGGATTACTTTAGCCGCATTTAGCCACTAAACTTGCTAACTAGCACATTATTAGGAAAGACGATCGCAAAGATTCATAAAAAAACACTTATACTCACTTCTGCTGTAAGTGAAGCTGGATCATGAATGATTTACGCGAACATAGACGGATATATGTAGATCGGGAGGCGCATTCCCTTCACAAACAAATGTAATCCACTGCATCTTCAGCGGCTCAGATGTTAGGAGTAAATGGCGATCACTACGTTCATTATTACATCCAGCAACACAACACCACTTAAAGAGGTATTCTTGTCTTACTTACATCCCTGCTCCGGCGTCGAAACAAAGAGGGCGGACTCTTACAGCTGATCTGAGGTAAGATGCTCATGTCAATCAACTATCATGGGAGCGGCCTCTGTTGGTGTGACGGCACACCGACAGGCATCTAAGAATGGCTCGATCTGAAAAAGGGAATATTATTTTTACAGATTAATTAAAAACCACTGCATGGATTTTTATCATTATAGAGAAGATTTGTACGTACACTGCCAACAGACAATAATGTTCAAACAACATGAAAAAGTGAACTTAGCATCCGATGACCCCTTTAAAAGAGACCGGTAGACGTTTAGCATGGGGGGGACTTGGGTTTGAGGCTTTGTTTGAGTTTCTCCTCCTTTTCGGTTTATTTGTTTGGTTTAGGTTTTGCTTTGCCTTTGGTTTCGTTTTGATTCCCCGTTTTGCTTAAGTTTTGGGTTTTGCTTTGTACGTTTTCCGACCCTGCAACAATACATTACATGTTCATTCAGACACCCGCATTACACACTGATGAAACTGACAATTACAGAAACATTGTTTTATTTTATTATTTTCCTGTTTTTGGAATTCATTTTTGATTAATATAGTCTTTTCCTTTTGAGCTCAGTTATAGTTGTGTATGTGTCCCTTTTGTTGCTTCCCTTTGAGCCAGGGGTTGTAACAGACAATTATGTGAAATATATTTGCATTTACGAGAAATGAAAAACAAAAAGTCACACTACGACAGTCACATATTGTGAAGATATGAAGTCACATTTACGAGAAATAAAGTATCAGCTGAAAAAAATTCTTAATTGGCATTGATTCATAGATCCTTTCTATTTTGCGTGAAAGGTTTGAAATGTTGTGCTTTGAGATAGAAAATGTTAATTAAAAGTTTCTTTGAGGAACCAGAAATGTCTCTTCTATATGGAATCACTGTGAAACCCCCGCTTTTTTGTGTGCACTGTAAGTTCCCTTTTGCAGACATCCATAGAAATATCTTCAAAATAATAACAAAAAAATCTAAAATAAGTAAAACTACTTTTTCCTCTTGTTTTTTTTAAAAAGACTTTTTCAGTTTTACTTGTTTTCCGCAAGCTGATTGTTATTCTTTACTCAGGCTGCGGTCTTTCCTTTTCTCTTGACAACAATTTGTTTCGCTGGGCTGAAGCACTTGTTTCAAGTCATGGTTTAGTCAATTGTCTCAGGTATTATATTCAGCACATTGCCATGCTGCCAAACCTCTCTTAGGGCTTTCAGAATAGAAGAGGTACATCATAGATGGACTGGATCAACACTTGTTTATTGCACCTGGCTGCTGCATTCACACTATCCCGACCTACTCCACACCTGTCTCACACGTCTCTGCACTACTTCCTATACCTCAAAATGCATCATATGGAGGTGCATCTAACTAGGGTCTTCTGACACACATTTCAACCATCTCAACCGCTCTCCACTTCCTTCTGTACTTCATTTTCATATTATCAACAAGAGTCAGGCTCGATATACATCCAGCATTTCTCCTGTACTGGTCATAATAAACATTTAGCTAAAGTGTAAATTTTACTAACGACAGATAGATCTGATAACAATATATCAAATAAAAATGTTTAACAATTAGTACTTTGATATTTTATATTTATAAAACATCAGGTAATGAATGTAGAGCAAAATATGGCAAAATTTCAGAATCAGATGCTTTGGGTATCGTGTTGAACAGTCTGAAAATCATTTTCTGAATCTCACTGAAATGGAAAGACAAACACTTGAGGATAATTGCTAAAAGCCATGAAAGTACAGCTTGGAAAAAAAAATTGCTTCAGAATTAACCATCACCTTTGTGTCCCAGGCTCTAAAAAAAAACCCTCTGTACACCGTGAGCTTCACAAACAGCAATTTAAGGTAGGGGATGCCATTCAGGAAGCTATTTGTTTCTACAATCAGCACAAATTTTGTCGCATGCGAACTCACGGTAGAAATCTCAGGCTGTGAATGAGTGCTCCTTGTCCTTTAAACCCAGTCCTGCCTGGAGGGGTTCTCCCGTTTATGCTGCGCCATGTGCTTATCAGGCTAATGTTCCGCCTACCCAGTGTACATGAAAGCGTATATAACCCCTTTGTGAATATGTCTGTATTTGCGCTTATATTTGTGCACATTGGATATTTCTGGTTCTTTGGACACAAGAGCTTATAAAAAATGTGCATCAGGAATGTGTTCACCCAGGAGGCTAGAAAGGCAGTGCATTATAAAAATGTTCGAAAGAAAAAAAATAATCTACTTTGAATAATATGACTTTAAATATGTGTACAATACTTACTTTTTCTGAAGTAACACTGTCAAGTAGTAAAGTTTCAAAGACAGCATCTCTTGCTTTCCTTGAGGTCTTAGAGCGACATGAGAGGGAGCAGCTGGAAAAAAAAAATAGTAATGTAAGAGGCAATGCAGAAAATAATTAAATAAATCATTTTCGGGTGTAGAACATTAGTCCAGTCTCGGTTATACATGGTTACACAGATGCACATCTGTGTCACAGGCTTTCATTATTTTTGAGGATTTGTTAACTAATGAATGACATATTATTTATTTATATAGTACAAATTACCCCCCCAAAAAATGAAATTGTACACAAAATTAAAAAAAAAAAAAAAAAAAAAATTATATATATATAATTATTATTTTTTTAAGCAATATAGGAAAAATTACAAAAACATATAGCTTTGGTTGCTTATAGTTTAAGGTAAATGGTGTTCCATATGTATTAAACTGCATATGTGTAAACATAAAAATGTAATCGTAACATGAATTTACATTGGACAGAAACACATAGAAGCACAATATGGTACTAATATATTCTGGAATATATATTACCTGTGAGGTTATGAAAGACTCTCAAGCCACAATATTGGACAGTGAAAAGACCTTTACTACAATAACGGAATTGGATGAACCTTCTACTTTCAGATAATTGTTGAAATATAACATAACAGACTAAATGAGAATGAAATCTGTATGCTGTGTGTGTATAACCCTCTCCACACTCTGGTTTGTTTGCTTTTAAAGGTTAATTGCTTGAATTTGAGGCACACAGTCTATGCAAGTATAAATAAGTGCATATATTCATGTATGAATCAATATTGCACGAGAAAGAGCGTGTTGTGGGTTCCTGCCGTTACAAAAGATTACTTCGAAAGCAAAGACGGCATGAGTTGTTCCTGAATTGGAATAGAGTGTTCCCTTTCGAGGAACTCGAACTGCGTCCTCTAGGGGTCGCTATGGGGAACGCCATCTCCGCGACCCGTGTCTGAAGCCTACACATCAAAACGACAACACTGCGTCTCATTTGGAAGGCTGCATCCTTCGGAGGTCGCATTTGAAGGCTGCACACGTCATTGGGGAGGTCTCATTTAAGAAAAGTAACCGTTAAATTGCAAAGTAAAAAAGAAATTATAGTATTTTACACCTCACAAGGAATAACGGTTCATTTTATTATGGTTACTTTTCTTAAATAAGACATCCTTTTATGATGTGTGCAGTCTTCAAATGTGACCTCCGGAGGATGCAGCCTTCCAACTGAGACACAGCTAATGTTGGTCAGTGACAGCCTTTGGCGTCACTTCCAGCATGACTCGTCGTCGGGAACTGGATGTGCTCATTGCGATGCATTCGCAAACGAGGGAGGTGAGTCTTCACTGTAATACCCAAATTTGCATAGGTTTGTTCGCCTCTCGCAGCATTAACAACGCATTTGCGTTCCTGGAAGCATAGCTGTCTGAGGATAGCTATGTGCTGGCTGGGGCTGTGCGGATGGTTGGATACGTTTGTCGTGCGATGTTCCGTTGGTGGTACTGGTTCCGTGGTTGGTCATGGATCTCCGTCGCCTGCTGTCGGGTGGGGCTGCGTATGCTGCGTGGTGCCTTGGTTTGCTGGCGGGCTGCGCGGTGTCGCGTTCATCATCGGGGGCAATACGTCTCCGGTGGTGGGTGCGGAGTCACGCAGCTTGTCAGTGGTCTGCGGTTCTGTGTGGTGGGTGCCGCTCCGTCGGGCTGTGCGTGGTGGGGGTCGCGTCCGATTGTTTGCACAGCCCTAGTGCTAGCTAAGACCCTTGTTTAGTGTTCTTAATAGCAGCCTCCTGGAGCCTGCCGAGATGGTGCTGTCTTTCCTTATGGGGTTTATAGTTAAACAGCCCACTGCTGGTGGTCTCGGCAGTTGCATGGTCCCCTTTCCTAGAGCCAGCTATCTGAGGATAGCCATGTGCTAGCTCGGTGATCGGTCCCCTTGCTAGGGTTTTTAGGTAGCGGTCTCTTTGAACTCTTACCCAGACAGCGCTGTCTCCCCTGCTAGGGTTGTAAGTGGACAGTCCACTCTTTGTGGTCAGGTTTATCTCAGCTGGTCCCCTTCTGGTAGCCTTCCTAGGCACACTGACTATCTGTAGATACCTTTTTGCTAACTCTGTGATTGCTCCCCTTCTTAGGGTTTTTAAGCAGCAGTCTCCCTGTGCCCCTGCCTAGACGGTGCTATCTCCCCTGCTAGGGTTGTAAGTAGATGGCCCACTATGGTGGTCTGGGCAGCTTCACAAGAAGGTCTACCTGGCTATACTATGCAGGATACTTATCCAACTTATTTTTCCCGTAAGAGTGGGCACAGACATATATAAATTTAATATGTCTGGCTTCCGGTCTCATCCACTTCCAGCTGTTTTTAGCTGTACAGAACAGCCCAGTTTGCTGCTTGGTATTTCAAACTGGTGTGTCTTACCATATTATTTTAATATATTAAAGGAACACTCCACTTTTTTTTTTGAAATAGGCTCATTTTCCAACTCCCCTAGAGTTATACAGATGTGTTTTACCGTTTTTAAATCCATTAAGCCGATCGCCGGGTCTGGCGGAAGCACTTTTAGCATAGCTTAGCATAAATCATTGAATCCAATTAGACCATTAGCATCTCACAATATTAAATGACTAAAGAGTTTCGATATTTTTACTATTTAAAACTTGACTCTTCTGTAGTTGCATCGTGTACTAAGACTGGCGGAAAATGAAAAGTTACGATTTTATAGGCCAATATGGCTAGGAACTATACACTCATTCCGGCGTAATAATCAAGGAATTTTGCTGCCATACAATGGGTGCAGCAGGCGCACTGATATTACGCAGCGCCTGAAAGTGACCGGCACTAAGTTTGTGTAGAACTAGTAATATCATTGCGCCTGCTGCACCCGTGGTACGGCAGCAAGGTTCCTTGATTGTTACGCCGGAATGAGAGTATAGTTCCTTTTTTCGTCCGTCTTTGTGCACGATGTAACTACAGAAGAGTCAAGTTTTAAATAGGAAAAATATCGAAACTCTTTAGTCATTTTATAGTGAGATGCTAATGGTCTAATCGGATTCAATGATTTATGCTAAGCTATGCTAAAAGTGCTACCGCCAGACCCGGCGATTGGCTGAATGGATTCAAAAACGGTAAAACACATCTGTATAACTCTAGGGCAGTTGGAAAATGAACCTATTTTCAAAATTATGTACACATAATTTGTATAAATTATGAACACAATGGTTTGTCATACAACAATTTTATGGTTTACTGCACTTTGTTATTCTTTTCGTGATTTCCCCACGGCAGCTTATGAACCAGAAGTTTCACACATTACCAGAAAACAGCATACTTCCGCATTAAAAAATAACGTGGATAAGTTCCTACTGAATGCGAAAATGAATCAGTGTAACATTGCCTTGACTCTTTTGTACTTTTGGACTGATTAAGTTTTCTCTTTGAACAGACCAAAATAGTGTGCATATGCCTTGGGGCAGTCTCTATACTCAATAGAAATGTGAAGGGAAGTAATGTTCATTTCAATTTGTGCTTCTCTTTATTGCTGTAAGGGTGACTTTCCTTTTATGAGATTTCTGGAAATTAACTTTCTCTGGCCTCTCTGAATGAGGTCAAGAGGAGCATTATACTGTACTATAGGAAATAAGAATAAGAAAGAAGGCTAGCACGCACCTATACAATAATTCGAGTTTACAAGCACCCATTCTTATTGCAGGTAATCTTTCAATATTCTACCAGAAGACGGCAGTTCAAAAGTCTGTCATTCAAATTCTCAGCTGGCTGCGATTGCTCTCTAAGCAAGTTTGCGGGCGCATATTATACCTGTGGAGAGGGTTTAATAAGTTCTCCCGTTCTCCCCAGTGACAGGATGTCTATACCTGACTGTGTTTGGGAAGGAGGGGTTGTGTGTTTGTTTATACATGGCAAGATTTAATGAGAGGAGACAGGGGAGAGCCGTATTTGTTGCAGTGCTGATGTGCCAGACAGCTCAGTTCCCTGTAGCAGGGAAATGGGGCCAGCTCGGGCCGGAGCTCAGATCTGTCTGCAACACCCTCTGAAGCTGAATTGAGCTTGACTTCTGCCACCGCACCCTCTCCTGTCTCCAGGTCTGGGTGGGTGGGAGAGACCTTGAGGTCACTATGAAATTAATTTCCCTTGCAGCAGCAGTGCTGACACCTTCTCTTTAATACAAAGCCTCACTGAAATCAATTACTGTCATGCTAATGCTTAGGAAATATATTTTAATCAGGAGAGCACGCTGTACTCATTGCATAATCAATTGTGGCGATTATTCTGGGTGCCAATGTTGAGACCTGCTTGGAGCTTCATCATAATAGTGGAGTGCAATGCAAAGCCCACATCATGCCTCAGCGAGTAAATTATAATTAAAATACGGTTATACAATTAATTAAATTATAACTGTGAAAAAGAGCTGGAAATCGTCCCATATGGCCAAACATAATGAAATAATTTACTTTCAGACTATAAGAACATTAGCTTAAACCCATTAGGATAAGAATTTTTTTGACTGAATAAATTAAATATATTAAATTACACAATTATTAGGTAATCAACTAAGCTGAAATAAAAACCAGATTGTTTAATTTAATATAAATACAGTTTATTACATGCTTGACTATACATGCCTGATAAACCATTTATCAAATCCCCATTTGGCTTTATTTAAAGGGGTCATGACATGATTTCTACAATTATTTTAATATGTTCTTTGAGGTTCACTTATAATATTAATAAAGTTTTTGCACAATTTTTTTAACCCTCATTCTAACCCTTTATCTAAAACAACTCATTTTAAGGGGCGTGTCCTTTAAGGCATGTCAGTAATCGGCCACTGTTGTGATTGGCTAATGTCATTGTATAGAAAACATCATCAATGCCCCGCCCCCTCACTACTGCGTATGTTTTGACAACATTATCAAAATAAAACAGTCATTTCCAGACAAAGCATTATGGAATAATTTACTTACAGTTTGTGATGGAGCTGCGGTCAGATCTAGCACTTTCAGATCTAGTCTCCTTCTTTGTGAACTCTCCATGACACTGTGCCTTGTTTTCCAAAACAAACAATCCAGGATGACATTAAAAATAAACTATCCACTTGTTCTTTACGCTGGGATCCTTCTGATATCGGTACAAAGATGCGAATGAGCTGTTTGAACCAAACAAGTCAAAGCAAACCTTCCTTCACTCCATTTGTCTTATTGACGACAGACTCAAGCACGTGGACTATGTCAGAAAGCAAACATGCATCTCTATACTGTAGACAAGATAGCAGCAGTGATTAGGCACCTATTACATCCATTGGCGTTCTTCTTCTTCTTCTTCTTCTGATCGAGTCTATGGCAGCCCATAGAACTGCTTGCGGGAAAGTTACGAAATTTGGCACACAATTACCGGACAGTCTCAACATTAACCATAGAAAGTTTGGAGTCTCTAACTCAAACTCTCTAGCGCCACCACTTGTCCAAATTTTCACTCATGTTTATGCTAATAACTTTTAAACCATTAGGTCTAGATGGAAAATTCTGAATCCTCAGCTCAAAAAGTTACAATTTGTAAGGTCACATTGTTTTCCTCCTATTTTTAATAGTTGAAAAAAACCCTACGTTATAGAAATGAAGTTGATTAGTCAAACCATTCTTGAATAACGCGTGATGGATAGATGCAAGGCCATATCTCCGCAATGGTTTGGCATATTGAGACCAAGCTTGGGGTGTGTTAAAACAACCATGACCTGAGGCTACCTGCAAATTTTCAGCACATCTAGTGGTCAGGGGATATAAAAAAATAACTATTTTTGCTTAAAACTTCTGAATGGCCAAAAATCACAAAACTGGTCTCTTTAGATTCGGTGTAACATGCCGAATTGAACCATACCCAGTTTTCCCATGTCAGCCAATAGGCGTCGGCCATTTTGGATTTTGTCATAAAATGCTATATTTTACAAACGTTATGAAATTTGGTATGTGTCTTTGGCACCATGCCCTGATGGTACTGAGAAAGTTTCGGGACAGTGCCACCTTGTGGTTAAAAGTTATAAAGACATTTCTACAAATGCTAATAAATATGTATATTTGTATTTATATTTGTGTAATACAAATATATATTATATTTGTATACTATTGTGTAATGCTAATAGCCTATTGTAATGAGACTGGTCTTGGTAGATTCCTTGGATCATGCAGAGAACATCAATACCAATTATGACATAATTGGCTAAACTTCCTGTCCACCATTTTGAATTATGTTCAAAAAACCTACTTTTTCCAAACTCCTCTTAAAGGAGAGGTCCGGTGTGATATTGACCTAAAGTGTATTGAATCATGATACCGAGTGTGAACTAACCTTGCATATCTCATCTCGGCTTGTCCACTCCAGTCCGAAATCTGGGGTCAGTTAGCCGATGCTAACAACAGGTTGTCGATGAGAGTAAATGGGGCATCGGGCTAGCCATGTAAATAAATCACTGTTTTACACCATTTACGAGGCACAAAGTAGCTCCACACTTCATTGGTAGACTTCCAAGGGCCCTGGCATTTAAAACGAGACATTGAGAACTCAGAATAACCACCGGTAGTTTATTTACAAGAAGACTTATACAAACAGTACCTGCAAGAAAATGACGGGCCGCCGCCATCTTCAATGTAGTCACGATAAGTTGAGTGTCGAGCAGGAACGAAACTACAACCTGATAAGTCACGTGAGTCCTCGCGTTTGTTTTGGACTGGAGTTAGTGCAGACAGTTGGCAATTGCAAGGATGTCGGACGATGAAGCTACTGAGTTTTATGAAGACGAGGATGAAACATTTGAGTTTGATGGGCGTCCTTATTTATTTGAGCCTGAATATACGGAGGAAGAGCTGCGTGAGCGCCGTGAAAGGAGAGAGATTGAGAGACAGCGACTCAGTAGCTTCATCGTCCGACATCCTTGCAATTGCCAACTGTCTGCACTAACTCCAGTCCAAAACAAACGCGAGGACTCACGTGACTTATCAGGTTGTAGTTTCGTTCCTGCTCGACACTCAACTTATCGTGACTACATTGAAGATGGCGGCGGCCCGTCATTTTCTTGCAGGTACTGTTTGTATAAGTCTTCTTGTAAATAAACTACCGGTGGTTATTCTGAGTTCTCAATGTCTCGTTTTAAATGCCAGGGCCCTTGGAAGTCTACCAATGAAGTGTGGAGCTACTTTGTGCCTCGTAAATGGTGTAAAACAGTGATTTATTTACATGGCTAGCCCGATGCCCCATTTACTCTCATCGACAACCTGTTGTTAGCATCGGCTAACTGACCCCAGATTTCGGACTGGAGTGGACAAGCCGAGATGAGATATGCAAGGTTAGTTCACACTCGGTATCATGATTCAATACACTTTAGGTCAATATCACACCGGACCTCTCCTTTAAACCGTTAGTCCCATTTTCACCAAATTTGACTCATCTTCAGACTATGCTTGCAAAAAGTTATGAATTTTGTGTCTATATACGAAACAAATTTCCTTGAAAGATGCCAAACTGCATCTGAGGCTTTATCTTTGCAAAACTTTGAGATATTGACACCAAACTTTGTGTGCCATTGTCACCTCACACTGACCACGTCACATCAAGTTGGTAACACTGCCACCTATTGGTTCATTCATTAACCATTAATAATGAAATTTTCAAAAATGCTAATAACTTTTCGTTTACATTATTGTAATCATTGGTCTCAAAATATTCCTTGGGTCATACCGAGAACATACCATTTTGCCATAGTTGGCTGCACTTCCTGTCCGCCATTTTGATTTTTGTTGATAACCTTGTTTGGTCCGATTCTCACCAAAATTGAGTCAGATTATCTTCAGACTGTGCTTACAAAAAGTTATGGATTTTGTGTTGATAGACAAAACTAGTTGTGTATAGCACCACAATAAATTTGAGGTATGATGCCAGATTGCGTCTGAGGTTGTATCTCTGCAAAGCTTTGACATATTGACACCAAACTTAATGTGTGCCATTGTCACCTCACATAGAACACACCACATTGGTTTGATAACAGCGCCACCTATTGGCCAAACGTGATAATCCATTAAATCATAATTCTAGTGGTCGTATTTATGATTTTCAGCCATTTTGACTAAAGTTATCTTTTAATGCCTTCAATGTTTAATTGCTGCAGTTGGTTTGATGCTTGCTTGCTTTTTGTACTTGGCCCCTTAATTGCTGCTTGTTTCCTCTTTCTTTTGACATGACCTGACACTCACATTCTGCATAATCAAGTGTCAGCCATTGGTGAGAAGACTATTCGTCGATGTCTTGCACTGGAGGCAGTGTTTATGCAAACGACTGCACTCAGGTGACATCACCTCGCACCTCAGATCCAAACGAGACATTTTAGATTGTAAAACTTGCAGGACGTATTAAGCATACAAAGGCCTCTTCTGCGTCAAAAGGTCAGGGGAATTTGGTTTATCATGTCATGACTCCTTTAAATCAGTTTCAATTAAAGTACATTCTCAAAGGCCAGCTAGCCAGGTCTCAGATTGTTTCACATAGGGTCACAAACTCTTTTTCAGCATGGTCAGTGAAACCGGTCTCTCTCCATATATAGATATCTTTTTGAAGTGTGTGTCTGTCGAATGCTAAACCAATTGCTCATAAATAATGTATGGTTCCTAACCTGAACCACAAATTACCTTTCAAGGAAATTCTTGTCAATGCTACAAAGCTCAACAGTTGACTGGTCACACAAATGTGACCCTGGACCACAAAACCAGTCATTAGTACCACAAGTATATTTGTAGCAATAGCCAACATTACACTGTATGGGTCAAAATGATCGATTTTCAAAAATCATTAGGATATTAAGTAAAGATTATGTTCCATGAAGATATTTTGTAAATTTCTTACTGTAAATATATCAAAACTTAATTTTTGATTAGTAATATGCATTGCTAAGAACTTCATTTGGACAACTTTTTTTTTTTTTCCACCCTAAGATTCTAGATTTTCAAATAGATCTTGGCCAAATATTATAATATATCCTTTCCTAAGAACCCATACATCAATGGAAAGCTTATTTATTCAGGTTTTAGATAATGAATAAATCTCAGTTTCAAAAAACTGACCCTTATGACTGGTTTTGTGGTCCAGGGTCACAAACAGGGTGAGTTCAGCAAACCGGAGACATCAGTGGGACAAATACTTTCATGAAACAGACAGATTTTATTGAACAGAAAATTGCTTTAAGGATTTTTGTACTATTTGAATTGCAGCAAATGCTTTATGTAAATGTCATGAATGATCAAGAAAACAATGACCATTGTTTCATTTATACATTTGCATTTTCAATTAGTAGCGTCGTGGCATCACAGAAAATGGCGGAGAGACAACTCAGTTTGACTTTGAGGAGAATTCATTTTTAACAGATTTTCTGTACGTAGCCTAATTTCTTGAGGTCTGTCTTCCAAACTGCAGATGTGCTAAACATCATCCATTTTAAAGACTTTGAAAACATCTTTTAAAAACGTCAGTAACTATTTAAGAGTTTTATCGAACTGCTGGAACGCGTGTTGTTGCTATAGTAACCTTCCCAGGTGATTTCGAGTTTGATTTGTAAACATCTGTTTGGCACAGCGTGAATATACACGCTAACCAATTTGTAATCTAATCTTTGTGTTTACTAAAATTATGCTTGAAATGCCAGTGAAACTGTATGCATAATTAAAACTCTTCAGTATAATAACTTTTTTTTTTATTTCCTTCGGAGTGGAGGATCCAAATCTCCAGAGAAACCCTCCCACGCCAGTAATTCTCCCTCTACTTTAAATGAAATTACCTAATGTAGCTTCCTAAAAAACGGTTAACGGCAACACAGCTGCCCTACGTGATGACAGTTAAGACTGCCACGCGCGGCGAGAGCGAGCGCGGTGTTGTCAAGTGACGCGCGAGGGAATTAAGAGGTGGAAAGTCCGTGGATGCGAGCGATGCGCCAGAGTGAAGGAGACACACACGGACATTCACACTTCACTCTGCTCCAACCGGAAAAGAAAGCACTGAGGAGGCTGTCGAAGATACGTACTGATTAGTATTTCTGAAACTTACTCTCTACAGACTTCATTGAGATTTCAGTTCATTTAAACTGTAATTTCTCTGAAAAAGTAGAGGTGCCTTTTTAGTTACAAATCAGACTGAATAACTTGTCTCGCAAAGACGAATGTCACCTTGCGAACAGGTGTCTTGTTGGATGACGAACTACTCATCTGTCTGGAAAAGTGTTTGAGAAGAACTACATTTGAATTTGAAGATCGGATTTTAGAAATGATGGATGATACGAATTAACGAAGGTTTTTAAGTCACTGAGATGTACAAACAACTACTTATTTCAAGGTCATTGGATTCTTTCTAATGCTCTAAGTTCCGTGAGACGTGTCAGGTAAGACTGATTTTTTATATATTTTGATTAGAATAAAGGCATTAAAATACATACACTCTTAAAAATAATGGTGCTTTAAAAGGTTCTTCACAGCAATGCCATAGAAGAACCATTTTTGGTTCCACAAAGAACCATTCAGTCAAAGGTTCTTAATAGAACCATCTGTTTCATACCTTTTTAGAATCTGAAGAACCTTCTTTCACCACAAAGAACCTTTTGCAGTAAGGTTATTCAGACGTTTCTTTATGGAATCATTTAAACAAAAAAAGGTTCTTCTGTGGCATCATGAAGCACCTTTATTTTTAAGAGTGTAGGCGAGTTTTAATGGAGTTTTAATGCATCCCTAACTAAAATTAACCATGGTTTTACTACAAATAAAACCAAAAAGCATAGTTAAACAATGGTAACCACAAATTAACCATAGTTTTGCTAACCATAACCATGATATTTATAGTAAAACTGTGGCTATACAAAGGGTAAACAATACAGATAAAAAACATAGTCACTACACTTTTTACTATAATAATACTATGGTTCATTTATGTAACGGATATTCTAAAGCCAGCAGATACACAGAAAAAGCTTTTGAAACACTGAGAAATTGCTAGGCTAGTAAATGTTTATAAAGATGCAAGTAAGACGTAAAAGTGAATTTAAGTAGAAAAACTTAAAGTATTTTGTCGTAAAACGTACTCCAAATGTACTGTTTTATTTACATCTTAGAAAAATCGTTTTATATGGTACGTAGTGCTTTAGCATTTAAGGATTGTAAAGATCACAATTTAAAGATGCATTTAAAGATAACAAAGAAGAGTAATCACTATCAAACTTGCGTTATTATACATTTGTTTTCATCCATGAACATTTTTTTGTATTTGTGACCCTGGACAACAAAACCACTCATAAGGGTCAATGTTTTGAAACTGAGATTTATTCATCACATGAATGAAAACTGGATAAATAAGATTTCCATTGATGTATGGTTTGTTAGGATAGGACAAATATTTGGCCGAGATACAACAATTTGAAAATCTGGAATCTGAGGGTTAAAAAGAATAAAAAAATAAAAATAAAAACATATTGAGAAAATCGCCTTTAAAGTTGTTTAAATTAAGTTCTTAGCAATGCATATTACTAATCAAAAATTAAGTTTTGATATATTTACAGTAGGAAATTTTACAAATATCTTCATGGAACATGATCTTACATCCTAATGATTTTTGGCAAAAAAGAAAAATCTATAATTTTGACCAATACAATGAATTGTTGGCTATTGCTACAAATATAACCGTGCTACCTATAACTGGTTTTGTGGTCCAGGCTCACATTTGTGAAATGTTCTACAAACACTTAATGACCACATTGATTGTCTGAAAAAAATACTTTTTTCCCCTCACTCTAGTACTATCAAATAAAGAAGATTTCCAGGTACTATTATAATCTCCTCCCCCGGATCATGATGAATCGTCTGTGAGCCTCATTGTGCAGCAGGTAGCCGAGCGAATGCAGCAAACACACGCTTTCGCTCTTCAGTGATGAATGACAGCTCTCCATCTAAGAACATCATGTTTCACCAGCTGACTGCAGATGCTTTGAACAGTAGCTGTGACTACACCTTGCCCACGTGTAACAATAGCACAGGTGAAGCGGCATTGCAGCTGCCCACTTTTTCCATGGCAGCAAAAGTGAGGGTGATAATTACCTTCACGCTATGCGCAGTGTCAGCTGTTTGCAACCTCTCGGTGTTATGGGCTGCCAGCACCAACAACAAGCGCAAATCTCACGTAAGAATTTTAATCATGAACCTCACTGTTGCCGACCTACTGGTGACTTTCATTGTGATGCCAGTGGATGCGGCTTGGAACATCACGGTTCAGTGGTTGGCGGGGGATCTGGCTTGCAGATTGCTAATGTTTCTGAAGCTCGTGGCTATGTACTCCTGTGCGTTCGTGACCGTGGTCATAAGCCTGGACAGGCAGTCGGCCATTCTCAACCCTCTGGCCATCAATAAGGCTAAGAAGAAGAACAAAATAATGCTGAGCGTGGCCTGGGTGATGAGTGTTGTTCTCTCTGTCCCTCAGGTGAGGAGCTGCTTGAGTGATTTTTCATGTTTTTCATTGTGTCTTATCTCCGTATGCCGCATTATGTGAAATCACCAGAACCCCCAGAGTCTAGCGAAACACCCTGAATCAAGTAGAGAGATCAAAATGAAAACGACAGGAGGTTTAACGACTTGCCTTCTTGAGCTCAGACTTGAAATATTTATATTTTTCACATTTAATCTAATTTTAAACCACAAATTCGTTCACTTTAAATGGAAAATGCATTTGACAAGTGTGCTATACAGTTTTTAAAATGAATGGTTTACCCAAAATGAAAATCCTGTCATCATTTACGCTCCTCCTCTTCCAAACCGGTTTGATTTGCGTTCTTCCGTGGAATAGAAAAGAAGTTATTTAACAGAATGTCCAAACTGCCCTTTTCTATAAAATGCATGTGTGCAATGCATCATTACTGACAACTCATTTATCTCATTTACATAATATGGCATTTCACATTATGCTTAATGTCACTTATGCCACACTACACCTACATCGCAATGCATGAAATTTGAATATGTGCATATTGAAATCATCAAAAAAGAAACGAAATCTGTGGAGGCGGGAAACATTCTTGGAGTCCCTTGCACAAAGGTATCATAGATTGTTGCATGTACTGCTATGGTACTGCGTATACACTACCAGTCAAAAGTTTTTGAAGACAAAGATTTTTAATGTTCTGCTCACCAAGCCTTTATTTGATCCAAAATACATGAAATATTTTACTATTTTACTACTACTTTTTTTAAAAAATGCTTTCTAATTGAATATATGTTGAAATGTAATTTATTCTTGTGATCACAGCTGAATTTTCAGCATCATTACTCCAGTCTTCAGTGTCACATGATCCTTCAGAAATCATTCTAATATGCTGATTTGCTGTTTAAGAAAGATGTTTTATTATTATTATTATCAATATTTAAAGTTGAGTATAGTTGACTACTTTTTCAGGATTCTTTGATAAATAGAAAGATCCAAAGATCAGCATTTATCTAAAATAAAAAAGCTTTTGTAGCATTACACACCTATACCATTAAAAAGCTTGGAGTCAGTATCATTTATTTTTTATTTAATTATTTATTTTTTGGGGAAAGAAATTATAGAAATTAATACTTCTAATTAGCAAGCATGCTATAAATTGATCAAAAGTGATGATCAAGACATTTATAATGTTACAAAAGATTTCTATTTCAGATAAACACTGTTCTTCTGAACTTTCTATTCATCAAAGAAACCTGAAAAAATTCTACGCCAAATCAGAATATTAGAATGATTTCTGAAGCATTGCGTGACAGGAGTAATGATGCTAAAAATTCAGCTTTGAAATCAAATAAAATAAATTACATTTGCTTTTAAATAAATTACATTTTAAAATATATTCAAATAGAAAACAGTTATTTTAAATAGTAAAAATATTTCAAAATTGTACTGTTTTTGCTGTACTCAGGATCAAATAAATGCAGGCTTGGTGAGCAGAAGACTTCTTAAAAAAAACCTAAAAATCTTACTGTCCAAAAACATTTGACTTGTAATGCATTTCTTGTCATTTTTGGAACTTAATCAGGTCAGATCTCCATTCGATTTCATAATTCTGTATGGAAAAAAGCAGCATGAACATTCTGCATACTGTCCTTTTGTGTCTGACAGAAGAAGAAAGTCATTACAGCTTTGTAAGCATATCATGGTGAATAAATGATGACAGAATGTATTACTGCAACATTTTTTCTCTTTATCTTTCAGATCATATTGAAAACCATATGTTTTAAATCAGCAACTTATTTCGTATTCAATATTCTCCCTAGACCTGTTGTAAAATTAGAATCAGAGCTAGAAAGTGTTGTAAAATTCATAGACGTTAGATTAGTTCAGCAATTACAGTACACGCTCTCATCAGCCCTTTAATTTCACCTCAGATTTAACATAATGACTGGCGCTTACTGAGACACATTACTCAACATCACACACAAAAAAGGATAAATTATGCAGTTTGGAAGTCAATCAGATGTTTTGAAATTTTTTTTGAGCATCAAATGACCCTCAAACCCAATACTGGAGAAACGCTCTGCGACCTTCAGTTACAATATCTGAGAAGATAAAGATGAAAGCAGCAAGAATTACTGGAATGAGTGTTAATAAAAGGCTGATTCTCAATCAGAGGAGGCGTGCACATATTAAAACACTCTGCAGTTGAAGTAATAAATGCCGGGACCTCTTTATTTGCTCCTCCTGATGAAGTAGAGCGTTTAAAATCAGTGTGCTTCCAAGTTTAGAGGAGGTTGATGACAGGTCAAGCCAGCTAAAAGAATGAGGGTATATTACGAGCTCCAGAACTCCACAGTGTAACACATTGTTATGACATAGCAGATTGTGTCTAAACGAGATCATTTCAGACAGATATGGTAGGAGATACAAGGTCACGACGGGTTATGCCGGATATTTTGTTGTCATTTGTTTTTGTGAATCATTTCTGAGGCATAAACAGACAGATGGCTTCATGTCACCATTGGCTCTGCCACTCTTCATTTGTCATTTGGGAATCATAATATGGAGTCTGGCATCATAATATTTATGAAATGTTCTGCAAAAGACTGATCTTTGGAACACTGAGCCTTTCGCTGAAGGGGATATACGCCACATCTAATTTGCACAGCTGACAGTGTTCACTTGATTAGTTGGCTGTAGATGCGTATAACATTTAGCATTTAACAGTCACTTAGAGTTCAGGGCAGAAAGGCACAATTAGTCATTATAGTCATTATTAATCTGTTCTGATAAAGAAACAAACTCATCTACATCTCTGATGGCCTCAGGGTGAACAAATATAAAAAGAATTTTCATTTCACTACTAGGTTTGTTGATATTTGGTGTTTTGAAGGTATTTAAAAGTATAGGTATTAAAAAAAGTAGTTGTGATTGTAATCTGCTGACCTGCTGAATTCCCCAACAGATGTTCCTGTTTCACAATGTGACCATCACGGTGCCAGCCAATTTCACTCAGTGCACCACTCGAGGGAGCTTTGTCAAACACTGGCAGGAGACCATCTACAATATGTTTACTTTCATTTGCCTTTTCCTGATACCTCTGGCCATCATGATCTGCTGCTACACAAGGATCTTGGTGGAGATCTCTCGAAGAATGACCAAAGGAAACAGTAGGTGGAATTACATTCGAAAAGCTTGTTACATACATACAGGACAGTGTTACATAATCATATGAATCGGTGTGTTCAAAATATAGGCTTTGGAAATGTCATTCTTCAGTGACAAATTAAAACCGTTATAGAATATTACTTCAGTCAAATTATAACTCGGAATCAGTGAGTTATTAACTGCAGCAGTTGACCCTTCGCAAAGACCCGACCCCCTTTGTTATGTTGCTATGTGCTCTCACATCACACATCATGTTCTCACGCAGAGAAAAATACATCACGGAGCAAAGAGGAAAGTGACAATGTGGTACAGTTACTTCTGGAATGAAACAAAGTCTCAGCTTTCAGATTTTTTTTTTAGAAATTCAAACAATAAATAACATTTTGTGGCTTTTTAATGTGCCGTGGCAGATTGTTGTAGCGCCTTAGTTCAAACGGTGCATGAACTGATCATCTCTTCTTTTTTACTAGTTATATCATAAAATAAACATGAATGAACATCAGAAGGTATCTTATTTCAACCTTGGAAAGACGTCAATACACAGTTTTTCAAGTTCAAGTCGAACCGATGGTAATTTACTCTCCTGTCTGGTTTGATTGTCGGACAGATTCTGCATTATGATTGTCCAGATCGTCTGTCAATCAAACTTACTGTGACGGCTCACTTGGATCAAACATTTAAGTTCAAACTCAAAGATGAATCATTCAGTACCATTTGTGGACCAATTCAACAGGTTCACTGAAAAAAATTTTGACATTCTCAGGTCTTAAATTATTTTCTGAAATGTGGTAATGGAGTATGATATTATGCTTTGGAATGTAGGGAAGTGAAAGTATACATTTTCCAAAATGAAAAGTAGATATTTGAACTACCTGATCTCATGATGAAAACATACCTGTGGGAATGTTTTCGCGAGATGCGAAATACATACCAATAAGTACATATCACAGTTTCCAACAGAAATGTCCACTAGAGATGGTAAAACAGCGACAACTTGTATCATTTTTGTACATAGTTATGATTATAGCTCCATATGTTTCCCTTTTCGGACATAACAAGTTTGTTCGGTAGCTCAGCCGGCACAAAATTGGACTTAGGATGTGGAATCTTTGGGTACGAATCCCGTGAAAAACATGACTCGCAATGAAAGATCTGAAAGATGAGAGATCGAAAAACACGCTAAAACGGCATGCTTGCAATTGTGGTTTTACATCACATTCGCTTTTGTTCATACCATTTTATAGGTTTAGTGGCAGTGCAGATGGTACGTTACTTTAAAACATCACGGAGCATTAGAGTTACAGCACCACTCAATGTACACTTTAATTCAGAACTGTGGTGACACGTACAAAACCAACGTCACATAAAACGTACCATATGTACGTTCATCTGTTCCAGGGAAAAAAAAAACGAACGCTCTTTTAGCATCTGATGGAAACTGCAGTAACATGTACTTACTGGTACGTATTTCACATCTCGCAAAAACGTTCTCACAGGTACGTTTTCGTCATGAGACCAAGTTGTATTTGAAACATACTTTTGGATAGTTCACTCCATGTCATTCCAAACCTGTAGGATGTTCTTTCGTCTGTGGAACACAAAAGAAGATGTTTTGAAAAAGTATCTCAGTGATTTTTGTCTAGACTAATAAAGTCAGCAAGGTCTAAACATTTCAGACTTTTGTTATATGTACTCATACATTTAAAATGTTCTTCAGAATGTCTGGTTTTGAGCTGCAAAGTAGAAAGAAATTCATACAAGTTTAGGACAACATGAGGCGTTAGTAAATTTTGTCACAATTTGCATTTATGGGTTAAATACCAAGTTCTGTCATTAAATTCTAGATGGTGCTGGCTGATGGGTCATTACTGCAAAATGATGATTTTCACAGAGTTAAACTACTTGGCACAAGCTGATTGGTTCATGTTGCATACACAGCCAATGAGCTTGCTGCTTTACATTTAAATGGATGGTTGGCATTCACTAGAGCAGTCTGAAACCCTCCACCTCCCCAGCTCCACCTGTATAGATGCTGCTATGGGTTATTATATATGATATTTGTGCAACAGCAGTATGTCTTAAATACTCACAGCAGCGTATCGGCGTATATATTGTCAGTAGCAAGTTCCTGTACTTGCTTTGCAGTAGCAATTCAGCAGTGTAGCAGATCTATTCCACCTAGACAAAATACACTAACATTGTCATGATAGAATTTTACGTACCATAATGAAGCAAAATACTTCAGATTTATTAACAAAATCCTTTTGCTTTTACAGTATCTTCAAAGGAAGTTCACTTACGGCGTTCCAACAGCAATATCCCGAAGGCCCGTATGAGGACTTTGAAAATGAGCATAGTCATAGTGACGTCTTTCATAGTTTGCTGGACGCCGTACTACTTGCTGGGTCTTTGGTACTGGTTCCTTCCTGAGGATTTAGAAGAGACGGTTTCTCACTCACTCACTCACATACTGTTTATTTTTGGACTGTTTAATGCAATTCTGGATCCCATCACGTATGGGCTCTTCACCATCCATTTCCGCAAAGGACTGAAGCGCTACTGTCGCAACGCGGTCGTACTCACAGAGTCAGAGAATAACTCCATCATGACAGGCTCATTGAAATGCTCACCATCCCCGTTTCGCATGAAAAGAATGACCCAGACGAGTCCAGGAGCTGACCCGGAGCAGAGTACGGTGGGTGGGGAAGATAAGAAGCCAGCTGACAGTAAAAAGGAGTAGTGGCAACCCTACCAATCTAGCCTTGAAAGTGTCATTTGATTAGAGATACGGATGTGACAAGGCAGGCCTTGTACTGGCTGTCTAGCTGCTCGCAAGAACAATGAGACAACAACCCTCTCCTGCCTGTTCTCCTCAACGGCGTTAGACAGATTCAAATTGAACCCAAGTGTGTCACATCTTTTGATTCATTCACTGATGAGCTGCCTCAATTACTCAGTTATATTTAATACCCATCTATTTTCCTGATACAGGTGATTAAGTTTTGTAATCACTTGCTCTTTACTAAATACGCCAATCATTTGTTTTTTTCTGCAGATTAATTAGACCTTTCCTACTTGTGGCTTTTGTTGAAAATGTCATTTACATCAAATGTTTTTTTTACATCTCATACAAATCCAAGTAGATCCACCTGCTATCACAAAGGGCATCGCTCTTGAATTGCTAAAGAAATTAGTTTCATCTACAAACAAATAAGATGTGTGGATTTGGCGTTTTGAGATATTACAAATGCAAATTCGTGTACACTGCTTCTTGAATAATTTTCTGGTGTTAATTGGAAGCATTCAGTCATACCTTTTCAGGAATCTTAACCCGGTCCCTTGAGATAGTATTGTTTAATGTGTATTCATGGATGGATTCAGACACACTAACCAGCCCCAAGAGATGCCTGGGCTGTGCAGCCTGAACTCATAAGAATCTATATTTATGGTGTTTACACATACATTGTTTGTATGTTTGGATCTAGGCTGAAATGTACAATATGGATGTATTGACAGCATCTAAAATGTGAACGTGTTTACATATGCACAGCATTTTAATTGCGAAAATCTTTATAATACTCTATATTTCGTTTTTTATACTCATCAAAAAAATCCACCATATAAATGTATATTTTACATGAACATTGTAATCAATATTCTATTTATTAAAGCAAAGTATGAATCTCATAAAGTTAGTGTTTTTAAGCATTTCACATTTATTCCAAAATAATAACTCAAGGCAGCAACAATTTAAGCTACACATATTATTTGTAAACCTGTGTTTCAGCTATTCTTTTTAATAGTTAAATGTTGTAACTATTTTTTAATTTTTTGCATCATCAGTCAAAGCTGGTAAATATTGGTCACATAGACATGGAGATTTGCTAAGCTTATTACTCACATAAAACTCCCTCAGACCATTTAAGTCTTATTTTGACATAACGGTTATATGTAAGTGTGTAATTATTTTATTTATTTATTTTTTTTTTTAAATTATTCTTCTCATTAACGCTGTAAAATAGTTCATTCAGACTGACGCTGCCTTCACCTCATGTCGTAATTACCGTAATTCCGAGATGACAACACGTGACATTTTACTCATAGCTTTCCATGTTGTCAGACTCAGAGGTAGGGCGTAATGCTGCGTTCACACCCTATCGTAATTACCGTAATTTCGAGACGACAACATGTGACGTTTTATTCGAAGCTGTTCACGTCCTCAGATTCAGAATTATGTTTTTCTATGGCAACACTATCAACGCCTAAACAGAACCTACGTTGGTCATGTGGTACAAGTCGTAATTCTCAGAATACTCCCAGTTCACAAGTTGTAATTACGAGTTCCACAAGGATGTGAACGCTTTTTACAAGTTGGAATCTCGTAATTACGGGAATTCCGATATGGCGTGAACGCACCTTAACGTTATTTGCACAACTACTTCCGCATTCTTCATGTTACGGCTCGGGAGTTTCCGGTTAGCGTTCAGCGCACCTACATACAGACAGTTTCTCATGAGAACGCATATTATTACTACATTTTAGGGCTGGCATTTCTTTAAAAAAAAACAATTAATCATATTCTCTGAGTTAACATGAATCATCTTCAACCTGCTGAAATGTTACTATAAATTTCCCTTCCGTATGTGCATTCTGAATAATAAATAAATAAATATATTTCCCCACTAACCTGCCGCATTCTCATGAACAGTATTTTTCTTTTACTTATCGTATTTCATACCTGATGAATGTACAGTTTTGTGGTAAATTCGTTTGTGTGCGTTGGTGCTCTTTTTCCAACGCTCATTTTTATTTTATTTTTTTAAATGGCTGAATGAATGTACGGTAACTGCCTTATTAACGTAAACATTTAAATAGTTTTTAACAGTAACACGTTGACATTTAACATATTTAATACAGATAAATAAAGGTCCATTATGATCTTATTCATCAGATCCAACAAACTGCAAGCGTCGCGATTCAGCCACTATAGAGCACTGACACCCTGTGGTGAAACAATCACCTATGATTACCAGCCACCGCTTTCTCAGATCGATTTATGTTGGATTAAAACTTAACGTTCCGTTGAGTTTGGAAAATTCTGTAGACAGTAATCATTAGAATATGTCTTTTCCTGTCTCTGAAAATGTCCAAATTTGAAATCATCCCGCGAACTCTCATTTTATTAGGCGTTTAAGTCAACTAGATGATTACATCGCATTGAAAATGTACATGACCGCAAATAACTGAGCCGTAAGATTTCAGAACCTGCTGGTGTCGCTGTTGGAAAATGTTTCTACACGAGCGATTTATATACATTTTAATGTTGTATTTTATCATATTGGCATTGTTTTATCTTTGCACTATGATTTTTCTCATCCAACACTTTGAGGAGGCACTGCCTCCTTTGCCTCCTCAGAAATGCTGTCAATACTTCCACAATGTACTTTCCTCTAATCAAACATACATAAATATACTGCGCGTGTGCTAGAACCACTCTTTACATTACAAATACCAACAAATTTATGAAATAACGTTGCACTGAGTCCAACACATACCATTATGTCCCTTGCAGTTGCAACAAACTATTTAGCTTTAAAATGATATTTGATTGACGCATGAGCTGCTCATGAATGTGTTTACATCATACTTCTCAGGGAAGGTGCTTCTTTTGTCACAGGGTATTGAAGTCCAACTGGAGACTGACAAACTGTAAAGCTTTCCTCATTTTAATGTCAGGTGAATACTATCATCTCTGTTGATGTGACGTTACGTGCTCTGACAGTGCTTGAAACATGCCTATAATCAAAAGAACCATGATCATTGCTGTATGTTTGAGAGTGTATTTCTGAGAGACACACACGTGACATCCTCTAGATGTGCTTCTTGTGTTTGCCGTGTCACTACAGGGTGTACTTAGGCCTTAATGACCTAGATTTTCAACTTCAGTAAATGTAATAGCCCTGCGAGAAAATGTACCGAGGAGGAAAATGAAAGGGGAGTGAGTCTTTTCTGTCAATCTGTCACTGGTGAAGGGAATATACATCTATACTTCTGCATACGTATGTATAGTATCTGGCCATTAAGTAAGCCACAGCTGCACTTTAATGTTCTCAGATGGAAACATTAGGTACGCATTGAGGCTACAACAGTGCCTGATGGGTTTGCAGTGGGATTTAAAATGTATTTAGGTATTGTTTGCCTGATTTGCTCATTCTCATTATATATATTTGCTGAAGAGAGGGATTAGGGATATTACAAGGAGGAAAAACATTACTGCATCATGATGTGAATATGATATGGTATTTATATAAACTGTTGACATTAATCTAACGAAGAGGTTAAAGTGTTAAAACCTTATTTAAATGCATGACGCCAATGTTTTTATGAGAAAAAGAAGAAAGGAAAAGCAGTTCTTTTCTCTTGTTGTGCATGATATATGATGATATTGTATTGTGTGTCCTTATGTTGTCTGTTCTGGGTTATGTGGAGAAGTAATAAAATATATTGCTTTCATTTACAATCTGCCTTTTTTTTTTTTTTTTTTAAATTAGCCCATAAGTGTAGTTTTCATTTATAATTCAGCAACTTGTTTAATATTACTTATTAATGTGTAAACAGTCCTATAATAATCTATGGCTGGGCGATATGGGCGAACAATTCTCATGATCATTTTTTTTTTCATATCAGTCGATATCGATAATTATCACGGTAAATGTCAAATTTTTATTTCTTTCAAGTTTAAAGGCAGATTTTTGCTACAATGTGAAAGTTGTGAAAACCAGATGTTAAATGTGGCTTTAAAATATTCTTTATGGTCAGAACATGACAAACACTTCATGTTTTTTTAAAATTCTTCACACTTTTCATTTTTCCTTAACAAAATAATTTCTTAGTTTTGCTTGTTTTATTGAGTATTGTTTCAAATCAAGAAACATGTTTGTGTTACCTGATAATATTAATAATAATATATTTTTTGTCTCTTGGAAATACATTTTTGATAGCAACTTGAGTAATCATTTAGTATAAATGCATAAACGCTACAGCTTAATCACAAAAAAAATTGTAATTATATTCCATTACTTATCCTTCAATACATTTAATACATGTCTACATTAATAACATAATAAAATTCGACACAAATACACCCACATTTCTGACACAACTGTGCAGTTAGTGCTACTACAGTAAATC
This sequence comes from Cirrhinus mrigala, assembly GCA_036247105.1. Classification (NCBI taxonomy): domain Eukaryota; kingdom Metazoa; phylum Chordata; class Actinopteri; order Cypriniformes; family Cyprinidae; genus Cirrhinus; species Cirrhinus mrigala. Next base: position 16,894,717 of record CM070024.1, read on the forward strand.
CATGGTAAATAATGGCGATTTGTAGATTAAAAAACCTTCTGACTACACCGTTGCACACAGTGTTTCTCCTGTTTGTCAGCGCTGTTCCATCTGGCTATCCACCTTATTTTTCCCATAAGAGTGGGATGCAGCCATTTGTAAAAATTTTTGGTCTGGCTTCCCGTCTTATCTACTTCCAGCTATTTTTAGCTGTACAAAAAGCTGGTTTTGCTACTCGATATTGCAAACTGGTGTGTTGTACCATATTATTTTAATGTATTATCTTAATTATGAACACACTGGTTTGTAGTGCAAACTGTTTTACCATTTACTGCACTTCGATATTCTTCTCGTTATTTCCCTATGGCGGATTATGAACCGGACGTCTAACACATTACCAGAAAACAGCTTACTTCCGCATTGAAAAATAAGGTCGATAAACCGAATCATTTGTGTTCTTCACTGAAATCAAGCGCTTCACACTGGCGCTGTTTAGTAGCCGAGATTCATCAGCGAGTAAAGGCATCTGCTCTAGTAAGCCCGCGCTGTGCGGCCATTTGAACTTTGATCCGAGCGGATAAACGTCCGAGTGGTGCGCATTGACTAGCGCACTTTTTTCCGCCTTTGCCGCATAAACGTTAGCTGCGTCTTATTTGGAAGGCTGCATCCTCCGGAGTACGCATTTGAAGGCTGCACACATCATCAGGTCTCATTTAAGAAAAGTAATTATCGTTATCGAATTATCGCCCAGCCCTATAATAATCTGAACCATTCTGTTGTGACTTGACTTGTAATAAATATGCAAACCACATAAATGGCAATTATCACGTTCCTGAAAATACATAAAATATATGTGAAAAACGCAAAACGCTGACCAGAAACCTACTGCAAAAACATTTTTTTTTTCACTTTTACTGCAATTACTATGTTCTTGAGAATACATAAAACAAGCTAAGTGAAACCCAAAACGCAGAGAAGAAACCTGCAACTGCAAAAAACTTTTTTTTTTTTTTTTCACTTTTACTGCAATTACCATGTTCCTGAGTGTACATAAAACAAGCTAAGTGAAACCCTAAAAGCTAAGAAGAAATCTACAACTGCAAAAACATAAATTTTGTCACTTTTACTGCAATTATTATGTTCCTGAAAGTACATAAAACTAGGTTGACCATATTTTAGTTTGCAAAAAAGAGGTCAGTGGGGGCCACATGCATGGGGGGTTGAGGGGGCTTATAAAGCCCCCAAAGTAGCACAATGGCCCTATCCCATATCAAAACTCAAAATATTTCATTTCCATACCTAAAATGAATATTTTAGTCACCCTTGTGCAGATTGGTCATAAACACAGCTAAAAGGCTTCCTACCAGTGGTCATCACAAATCTTGCACAGTTTTATCACAGGTGGTATGCAAAATGTTTCAATATACAAGCATTTCAGTCAAATGTAATTTATGCAATATTACAAACCCTTCACAACAGTTTAAAATCAACCCAATTCCATCCATGAAAAATGTGGATTTGCCAACCCTGCATCCAACCTAAACATGGGTCAAGACAAGAGGAGAGATGACTGACAAATCATGCTAAAGGATTTATTTATCCTGCTCAACAAAAAAATACAGAATCATGCTCAGCAGAAAATGTGCTCATATCCGATCTTGTAAGATGTGCTCATTTTATAATACAGAGTGCGTGTGATCGTGAAATTTAAAGTGAATAGCCGCTCTTTCAAAAGAGATTTAAATACTCCGTATACTATAGCGGCTCCATGATGTGCGTGAATTATGTAGCATCTGGACCAATCAGACATACAGTTATTTGTTACATTCAACAAACAGTCTTTAAACCCAACAAGCCATATACGCTGGAGCTCTGGAGACAACCCCCCAAAGCAACTAACACCCCAAAAGGGCTCAGTTGCCAGGACGACTATCTGATAAGAGGTTTTATTGCCTAGAGAGATGCACATTTGCCCATGCTACATTTGCCCATAGGAAAGACACAATGCCTATAGAAATAGACTCTTTCCTATTAATTTACAGACAAACCTTTCTTTGACCTTCCTATCACATTAGCCCAGGTCATTGTGTACAGTATTACTGCATTGTATTTTAATGTTGTCTATTGTATTTGTATTTGTCTTTCTACTGTTTTATGCATGTGTTATGATAGATGACTAGTCATATAACCCACCTATGCCGTGTTTGGTCTCTTTGTATTCGTATTTTGATGATCTAAAAGATGGTGTAAATTAGATGTTAATACCTATGTAACATATTAGTGTTTTAAGAAACCTTAGTAGTTTTGTATCAACACCCAATCAAATTACATATGCAAAATACCATGCTCACAGACAAAGAGTCGTAAACTTTCCCTCCAAAGGAGAAAGTTACCATTGGTTCGCGGACCTCCTGGAGGCACAGCCTCCAGAGAGCTTAAAGGCATCAAACGATTGACCGCCTCCCTTCTTCACTTTTTTCGCGCTCTTCTTCCAATTGCTGCCCGTGTGGAGGAACCCACGGGGAGCCTGAGCCAGCACAGGGCGTGCCCGGCGTGCCCGACAGGCCCCAACATCTAGAGCTGTGGCTCTCGAACACAAAGAGCCAGACGCTTTCACTCAACCCTGGAATCCATCCTCATGAAATGTCCTCGAACAGACATTTCTCTCTTCCGCGATTTTTAGCTTTCTTCACTTCAGAACCTAAGAGGATGAGGAGGATGAGCTAGAACTCGCCGGGACTTTAAGCCGCGCCAGGCCTTGCAGCCTTGTCTTTCCATTCCCCAGAGACCACAGGACTTCAGCTGGGTCCCTCTCAGCTCTTGGTTCTTCTTCAATTTTCACATGGGAAAAAACTCCCAGTCACCATCGAGTCAGAACATCTTTGGAGTTCATCACTCTTCGGACCCGGAAGAACGTGATCGCGATTCCAAAACCACCACTGCTCCAAACCATCAAGACTTTCACCCGAGACTGCATTCGGACACTTGTTCATCGACCAAGGCAATGCAAGTATCGTACATTTAACTAAACAAAACAAGAGGTTTAGTATAAGCTGTAGACAGCACTGATGGTTTCACTCAGGTGGTTAACTGACTCTTCTCATAGCTACATTCTCTGGTCTCTCTAACTGCTTCTCACTGACCCTTCCCCCATGTATGAATGATTTCATGTTTGTTTGTTTAGATTAGTTATGTGTTAGTCCTTCGTTAATAAACTCTTGTGCACAAATTACATGAGTTTTGATTCTGATTCTGCCTTGCAAATGAATGTCCCTTTATGATTCCGATTCGAGCTACATGCTCTAATGCAACAGTACTTTAAGAAAGTTATTTTCTGTGCCCAAGAGAATATCATTTCTTAGAGTTGATATAAAAATTATACTGAATGTTCGCTGGACGAACAGATTAGTTGATGGAAAATTAATTCTGCTACAGTTTCTAGTTTTTTCTAGTTTCTGGCAGCTGATATAAATAATTGTAAGTAATCAGAATTAATTGCAGTTATTTATATACATTTCCCTTTGAGCTAAATCACAACAATTATATTTAGTATTAGAATGATTGCATGAGCAGGCGGTAATGGCCCGAAATTCAGCGTGAGAAGGATCAAGAAAACAGTCCCATGTAGGGCTTTAAAACGGAAAAAACAAACAAACAAAAAAACGCACATAATGAATGGCGACTATAGAAAGCAAAAGCCGAATCCCGGACATTTTGGGCGATTTAGAAATCCCGGCTGGACACATCTTTTTAGGTCCAAAAAGAGGATATGTCCGGGGAAAAGAGGGGTTGTGTCTAGAAGGGAGCTCCGACCGGAAACTAACAATAAAATAAGAAAAAAACATACAACTGCAAAAACATAAATTTTTCACTTTTACTAGAATTACCATGCTTCTGAAAATAAGACATGCTAAATGAAATCCAAAACACTACAACTGAAAGCTACAACTGTAAAAACATTTTTTTTTTTTCAATTTAATGCAATTACCATGTTCCTGAGAATAAATAAAACAAGCTAAGTGAATCCCAAAACACTGAGAAGAAACATATAACTGTGAAATCATAATTTTTTGTCACTTATACTGCAATTATAATAAAACAAGCTCAGTGAAACTCAAAATGCAGAGAAGAAACCTACAACTGCAAAAACATTTTTTTTTACTTTTATTTTATTTTATTTTTTTTACTTTTACTGCAGTAACAACGTTCCTGAGAATACATAAAACATGCTAAGTGAAACCCCAAAAGCTGAAAAGAAACCAACAACTTCAAAAACATTTCTTTCACTTTTGGAACACATAAAACAAGCTAAGTGAAACCCAAAACTCTGAGAAGAAACCTACAAATGCAAAAAAAACATTTTTTCCCCACTTTTATGGCAATAACCGTGTTCCTGGGAGTACATAAAACATGCTAAGTGAAATCGAAAATGCTGAGAAGACACTTGCAACAAATGCAAAAGACATACATTTTGTTGCTTTCCTTGTTCAAGCACTCACTCTTTTATATTCTTATCAAGGTTGTTCAAGATGCTGCTTTCTTTGCAGCATTAGCCATGAACATAATTTTGTATTTTTGGCTGTAATGGGCTCTTGAGCCAGTTTCATGGTTCTTTTAAAATCCTCCTCTAGTCACTAATTTTAACCCTTAAAACTCATCTTTGATAATCAAAATGACATATTTAACAATTTTCCATGTGAAAATGATTACTTAATATTAAAAAAAAAAAAATGGATTGAATATAATTCTACACCCCTACCTCATTAAAGGGTTAGATCATCCAAAAATGAAAATTCTGTCATTAATTACTCACCCTCATGTAGTTCCAAACCCATAAGACCTTCGTTCTTCTTCGGAAAAAAAATTAAGGTACATTTTGTGAAATCTGACAGCTTTCTGACCCTGCATAGACAGCAACACAACTGACATGTTTAAGGCCCAGAAAGTTAGTAAGGTCATTTTTTAAAATAGCCCATGTGACATCAGTGGTTCAACCTTAATTTTATAAAGCTACGAGAAAGAAAACAAAAACATTATTTAAAAAAAAAAAATAATAAAACCTAAGATTTTTCATTATAGGTTTTTTAGGACCAGTGTACTAGTTTCTTCAGTAGCATATGTTTGCCCTGAAAAACTACAGAATAAACACTTAGCGGAAGGTTTTCCTATGACATCAAGATGAGTCAAAACTGGATGCCCAAGGCTTTTGTATTCATGTGATATCAATAGGTAAGTGTGTCCTGAAGCTTTGTTCAGTGACGGTATGAGTAACGACTGACAGCTGTGCTTTAACACGATTTATGTGCTGATCCTTACTGCTGACATGAATAACACTGACACAGCTGGTACAGATCAATTTTCATTACTGAAAAGAAGAAGAAAAAAAAAAAAGCATGAAAAGGTAAATGGAAAAGTGCAACCAATGCACAACCAACTTCTATAGAAATTTGGATGGCAACATCTCATATCAGATCCAAAGAGAGCATTCAGTCTTTTCATTTAATAAGGCAAGATGAACTTACAAAACATATTACGTCATCAAAACCATGCATAACCAGAATATTAAAAGAGATGCATCCTAAACTTCTACTGAGTATCACAAACATCAGTGACTTACAATTGAGCAAAAAAATGTGCTCAATTGTAAGTCTGTGAGGATGAATGCATCAGCTATATGAATATACTAACAATGTATTTAAAATGGGCACAGAATACAATAAGCCAAACTTCCTCCTAAGATTTTGTCCTCATCTAGCCTTCATATTTTAAATGGAGTTTTCAGTACCACCTACGCCTTTGCCTTGTACAATGAGGATTGTAAGGCACCTTTCTTTGCAAAGCTGCTTTGGAGCTGTTTGCATTGTGAAAGCACCATACAATTAAGTTTAAATGAACTGAATTATTGATTCTTTCCATGACTTCTCATCCAGGGCAGACATTTCTGCACATAAAACTATCAGCAGCTAAGGAGTTGATGTTAAAGGGCAAACTTCTAAACCATGAAATAACTTAAATCAAATTCATATTTTAAAGCCTTTTCTGGTATAAAAAGAAAACAAAATCAACAAAGCATTATTAAAATGGATAGTGCAGGCTTAGAAATCTTGGATTAGCCACATGTTAGATCATATTTGCGTTGTTGTGGGAAAAAAGGACCATTTTTCTTCTCAGTATCAAATGCCAAATACTCTTAATTATAGAATGACCCAGATACAGATGGTTTTTAAGTTGGTCTTGGTGTGAAGCCTTTGAAGGTGTCCTATGGGAAGCGTTCGCACAGATTGCAACTTACTTGATTTTTTAAGAAACCATTCGACTGAAGTTTAGCAATGCGCATGGACATAAGTAACCTTTATTTGTACTTCAGTTCAGAAGGACTTTCTCGTTACTACTCCTTAAAGAGCTCTTACGAGAAAGCGTATGCTGAAAACCTAAAGCAGAAATTGGAGGGAAAAAACAGAACAGATTTCATAAGGTCCTTTATCTGTGCTGTCCTTTCCTCTCTGCTCCCTCCACATAAATAACTGCACATTTCCAATGACAGAAGACCAACCGGACTAAGGCAAGAATCTGCTCTCAAACAGAAGGTGAACAGCTGGTGCGGACACAACAACATCTTGAAGGCTCTGAGCCTGAAAACCATAGAGGTGATTGTAGATTTCAGGAGGGACCCTTATATTCAGACCATCTTGACATCAATAGCTTGATTGTCACATCTATTAAGTCTTTCAATTACCAGGGGATCGTAATTTAACTGAATGTGAACTCTGACTGGAAGGAAGGCTCAACATAAGATGTAGCTTCTGAAAAAAATCTATCTGGTGTAGGATTTAGTGGCTAAGTGTGCCTCATCCTGTCATTGACAAGACTGTTCTCCTGTTGCCTTCCAGTCAACTGGAAACTTTATGGGCCAGTTTGACTAACAGCTTGCGCCAGCGCAAACCATCTTGCGCCTGAAATGGCTTTTTCCACATATATTAATTTATATGGAATGCCAGAACACATTATCTGCACACATCGTTTGCCAAGCCATGTTATTTTTAATTTGGGTTACTTACCCATGTGCTAAGTTTAGCAAACACAAATATCTAAGTTGTTACTTAACATTTAGCCAGTTGTTAACTTAACATTTCAAGTTGACTAAACTTATTTTAGTTGACTGAACTTAAAACTTTAAGGCAGCAGGGTAACAAATTATTTTAAGCTGACTCAACAAACTGTGTTTTTTATTTTTTACAGTGTAGGAGTCACACAATACTAGTTCTATCATAACTTCAAGCAAACCTTCGTTTTTTGGCCTCCGGTTCCTTTCAACATATTGTGGCTTCTTTATTTTTTTTATTCTTTATTTGTGACTTATTGTGTTGGTCGATATGTAAATGAGATGATGTGTCTGTATTCTTTAATTTGCGCATTGTTAGTATATCACCCGCAGAAATTTCCCCTCCCATCAGCGCTGTTTTGGAATAGCGCTCTTGCGCTAATTTGCCCTGTGTAGTATAACTGGCCCTGTGAGTTCTGACCCAGAAAGTAAGCAATACATAATTTGTATGTAAATGTAGCGTCTGGAACAATCAGACATACATTAATTGTTAAATTTAACAAATAGTCTTTAAACACAACAAGCCAGGTTATATGCTGGAGCTCCGGAGACAAGCCCCCAAAGCAACTATCACCCCAAAAGGGCTCAGTTGCCAGGACGACTATCTGAGGTTTTATTGCCCAGAGGAATGCACATCTGCCCATGCTACATTTGCCCATAGGAAAGACACAATGCCTATAGAAATAGACTCTTTCCTATTCATTCACAGACAAACCTTTCTTTGACCTTCCTATCACACATAGTCCAGGTCATTGTGTACAGTATTACTGCATTGTATTTTAATTTTGTCTGTTGTATTGTATTTGTCTTTCGACTGTTTTATGCATGCGTTATGATAGATGACTAGTCTTATTACCCACCTATGTCATGTTTGGTTTCTTTGAATTCGTATTTTGATGATCTAAAAGATGGTGTAAATTAGATGTTGATACCTTTGCAACATGTTAGTGTTTTAAGAAACCTTAGTAGTTTTTGCATCAACACCCAATCGAATTACATACGCAAAATACCATGCTCACAAACAAAGAGTCGTAAACTTTCCCTCCAAAGGTGAAAGTTACCATTCGTTCGCGGACCTCCTGGAGGCGCAGCCTCCAGAGGGCTTAAAGGCTTCAAACGATTGAACGCCTCTCTCTCTTCACTCTGTTCACTCTCTTCATGATTGCTGCCCTTGTGGAGGAACCCACTGGGAGCCTGAGCCGGCACAGGGCGTGCCCGGCGGGCCCGACAGGCCCCAACATCTAGAGCTGTGGCTCTCGACCACAAAGAGCCAGACACATTCACTCAGCCCTGGAAGTCATCCTCATGAAATGTCCTCGAACAGACATTTCTCTCTTCCGCGGTTTTTAGCTTTCTTCACTTGTTCTTTCAGAACCTAAGAGGATGAGGAGGATGAGCTAGAACTCGTCGGAACTCTAAGCTGCGCCAGGCCTTGCGGCCTTGTCTTTCCATTCTCCAAAGACCACAGGACTTCAGCTGGGTCCCTCTCAGCTCTTGGTTCTTCTTCAATTTCCACATGGGAACTCCCAGTCACCATCGAGTCAGAACATCTTTGGAGTTCATCACTCTTCGGACCCGGAAGAGCGTAATCGCGATTCCAAAACCACCACTGCTCCAAACCATCAAGACTTTCACCCGAGACTGCATTCGTTCATTGTTCATCGACCAAGGCAATGCAAGTATCGTACATTTAACTAAACAAAACAGAGGTTTAGTATAAGCTGTAGACAGCACTGATGGTTTCACTCAGGTGGTTAACTGACTCTTCTCATAGCTACATTCTCTGGTCTCTCTAACTGCTTCTCACTGACCCTTCCCCCATGTATGAATAATTTCATGTTTGTTTGTTTAGATGTGTTAGTCCTTCGTTAATAAACTCTTGTGCACAAATTACATGAGTGTTGATTCTGATTCTGCCTTGCAAATTAATGTCCCTTTATGATTCCGATTCGAGCTACATGCTCTAATGCAACCGTAGTTTAAGAAAGTTATTTTCTGTGCCCAAGAAAATATCATTTCTTAGAGTTGATATAAAAATTATACTGAATGTTCGCTGGACGAACAGATTAGTTGATGGAAAATTAGTTCTGCTACAGTTACTACTGGCAGCTGATATAAATAATTGTAATTAATCATAATTAATTGTAATTATTTATATACATTTCCCTTTGAGCTAAATCGCAACATAAATGTATATTTTATGTAGCCTATGTATACAAATATATATAAATACACAACTATATACCATTTATATTTTTATTCAACATTATTTTGGTTTTAAATAAATGCTGTTCTTTCGAACATTCTATTAATTAAAGAATTCTGGACAGGAAAAAAAAAACCCACAAAAATAACCACTAATAATAAGAAGAAATGTTTCTCAAACACCAAATCAGCATAATATAATGATTTCGAAAGGATCATGTCACAACGAAGACTGCAGTAAAATTCAGCATTATTAAATGTAATATTAATATACAAAAATTTTATTTTAAAGTGTAATAAATTGACATATTTCAAAAGCAACACACACACACAGACGTTGGGTTTTCATGTTTTATGGGGACATTCCATAGGCGTAGTAGTTTTTATACTCTACAAACTATTTTCTATCGCCCTACCCCAAACCATGCACCTAAACTTACCCCTCACAGGAAACTTTCTGCATTTTTAGATTTTTAAAAATTTATATCTGTATGATCTAGAAGCTTGTTTTCTCATGGGGACCAAAACATGTCCCCACAAGGACAAGTATTTCGGATACTGCCATCTTTGTGAGGACATTTTGTCCCCATAATGTAGGGTATACCTTAACCACACATACACACCCACACACACAAAAACTTTATTAAAATGTCAGCCCAACATCCATCACATTCAATACTTGGAGCAAGTGGCCGATTTATCCTACCTATCACTTTTCTCATCACCTTGGGCTCAAGGGATAAGGAGGCCAACTGATGCAGGGGTGTGTTTGTAAGGGCTCTTGAAAAAAAAAAAATAAAAGATCCTGAGAAAATATGAATATAATGTTCTAAAAATGACTCAACAGAACTGAAATGATGAAAACCTACAAGCCACGTTTGTTTTAAACTCTCTAAAAATTATGGTAACCATTTAAAGACAAACCGTTTTTTTCAGCCAAGTGTTTTTCTGTTTTAGGAAAACTAGTACTACCTGTGCAATCCTTTCTTTATTTTTCTTGTCAAATATTTAAGGCAAAATCTATACTGAGGCTTGCAATTTGAATTTTTTTTACAGCAGATGAAATTGTGATATTGTCTTTTACTGTCAGCTACAAATGAGGGTCATACAAGAAGAAACAACTGGTAACTTTTTAATCTTATCTTGCTTTGTATAAATCCTTTTTTTTCTGAAAAAGGTCTCCAACCCTCCCTATAATGTACTTTGTAATATGCTTCTGTAATGTAAAGCTCAAAACCCCTCTTGATCATTTCCAGGCCTTTGCTGGCCTTTTCAGAACAGATCATTGGGATTTGTACGCCTCACAGGCATTGGATGATCACGTCAGTTCGCATTGGTAGTTAAAATCTATCAGCATGTATGCTTGCCCACTGAATCAAATCAAGCAAATCTCAGAACAGAAAGACAAGATTCTCTCAAAGTTAAGAAGAAACATTCTTTTAGTAACATTAATAAAAATTTCATTCAAAGTCATCTGGCACTCATCAGAATTACAAATGATTTTCTCATCATCAAAGTAGTGTTTCCTTTGAAACTATCGATCGCAACATTTTGTAGCAGTAAATGGAGAGGTATCATATTGCTTACTAGTTCAGTATGGAGTACTGCAAGGCTCAGTACTAGGACCATTGCTTTTTACCCTGTACATGCTACCCTTGGAAGAAATAGCTTTCACTATTGAACAAACAAAATTCAGTTCTTTATTTCTGATAAAACATACAAATTCACAAAACTAACAGAATATGTGATGTAAAAAATAGATGACTAGCAACTTCCTACTACTAAATGAAGCAAAACAGTTTTTAAAACTGGCTAAATGGCAGTACTACCTTCATATTTTCCAATCTACAACTCTTTCCTTCCCACCTAATGCCGTTGTGACATACAGTGCCTCGCGAAAGTATTCATACCCCTTCATTTTTTTTATGTTTTGTTATATTGCAGCCTAATGTTAAACTGGTTAAAATTACTTTTACCCCACATCAATTTACACTCCATACACCATAATGACAAAGCTAAAAACTGTGACAACTTAGCAAATTTATTAAAAATAAAACACTGCATAAGTATTCATACCCTTAACTCAGTATTTAGTTGAAGCACCTTTACAGCCTCAAGTCTTTTTGGATATGATGCAACAAGCTTTGCACATCTGCATTTGGCAATTATCTGTTATTCTTCGCCTCACCTCTTCACCTCTCAAGCTCTGTCAGCTTGGATGGGGGCTGGCAGACATTTTCAGGTTTCTCCAGAAATGTTTAATTGTGTTCAAGCCAAGGACACTCAAGGACATTCATAGAGTTGTCTATAAGCCACTGCTGCTGTGTTCTTTGGGTCATTATCCTGTTGGAAGGTGAACCTTCTGCCCAGTCTGAGGTTCTGAATGCTCTGGACTGGGTTTTCATTAAGGCTGTCTCAATATTTTGGTGCACTGAGCTTTCCTTCCACTCTGGCGAGTCCCTCAGTCCCTGCCGCAGAAAAACAGCCACACAGCATGAGGCTGCTACCACCACACTTTATTTTTGAGATGGTATTCTGCAGATGATGAGAAGTGCTTGGTTTCCTTGAAACATGATGCTTGGAATTGAGGTTCATCAGACCAGAGAATCTTGTTTCTCACAGTCTCCGTAAAGACTGGTGGAATTGGTGGAGTGTTGCAGTGATGTTTGTCCTTCTATAAGTTTCTTCCATCTGAATATATAATCATGGAGCTCAGCTAGAGTGACCATCAGCTTCTTGGTCACCAGGTTAGCCAAGCCCCTTTTGCATCAATTGCTCAGTTTGCTCAAGAGGCCAGCTCTAGGAACAAGTTGTTCCAAGAGCTTCCATGGATAATAAAGACTACATGCTTCTGTGAACCTTCAATGCAACAGATTTTTTTCTGAACTCTTCCCCAGATCTGTACCTTGACGCAAGGCTGTTCCTGAGCTCTCCAGGCAGTTATTTTGACCTCATGGCTTGGTTTTTGCTCTGATATGCAGACCTTTTCTGAGAGGTATGTGCCTTTCCGAATCATACTCATTTAAACAAATTTGCCACAAATGAACTCCACTCGAAGTTCAGTAACATATACAAACTATATAAGTGTCCCTGAGTTAAATTTCAAGGTATGAATACTTATGCAATGGAATCATTTAAGTTTGTTTTTTTTTCTAATAAATTTGCAAAGTTGTTAGAAACCTGTTTTGTACTTTGTCATTATGGTGTATGGAGTGTAGATTGACTATAGATTGACTGCGGTCCTCCGACTGAGCCTGGTTTTCTCAAGGCTTTTTTACTTGAGTGCAGGGTTCAGGGTTCCTTGCCCAGAAGCTGAACAAAGAAAACAGTATCTGTTAATAGAATCACCTGCAAATACTACGAACAAAACCAGGAAACTTTAGGTCATTTTGAACACGCTCAAAAAAATTCAGAAATATCGTCAGCCACTAAAGGCCAATGAAAGCTGTTGCCTCAGTATAGAAACTCATTGACAGTGTTGGGCAGTAACACATTAGTGATGGAAAGTTCAGATCATTTTACCGACTCGGACCTTTGAGTCTCGTTCAGCAAAATGAACAAATTTTTTTTCGAGTCATTTCGTTCATTTTAGGAAAATATAATTTAAATGTTACGTGTTGCCTCCCTAACACATCGACTGCTTACACAACCGTTGATCACACAACAAACAAGACAAAACTATAATGCTATAAGAAACAGAAAAGATTAATTCATTGTTTACCTGGGTCCTTAGTCTATGATTAGCTCACCTCACCTCTTATCTGACAAGTTTTCGGGTTTGAGTCGTTCGTTCATCACGTGACAGCCCAATAAGCTTAACCAATGTAATGTGAGCCGGAAAAAGAATTGATTAGTTCATCTCTTGAGTCTTCGGGTTCAAGTCGTTTGTTCATCATGTGACAGCCCCATAAGCTTAACCTATGCAGTTTGAGCCAGAAAGAGAATTGATTAGTTAATCTTTTGAGTCTTCGGGTTTGAGTCATTCGTTCATCACGTGACAGCCCCATAAGATGAACGAATGACCCGAAAAACCCGAAGACTCGAAACAGGTAAACTAATTTCAGTACAGAACCTAATAGGATGTTGCACATGCGCGACTGAACAAATCATCTTTCGTCCCGAGTCACATTAAAGATTCGCTCAAAATGAACGAATCGTTCAAGAACGACCCAATATTATAACGCATTACTTTGTAACGTGTTACTGTAATTTGATTTTTTTTTTTTAGTAACGGAGTAATTTAACGCTTTATAATTTCCAAATGAGTAATTAGAGTATAGTTACACGCATGCGTTACCGCTGTGTTACGTCATTGCCGACAGAATGTGTTTTATCATCTAGATTGTAAAAGGGGTGTTGGCTAGCACAGGCGACGTCCTCTACCTGAGACTGTGAGGCGGGTACTACCAATGAAAACAAAGTCAGCATGGAGAGAGTACACGTTCTGTAGCTGGAAATGCAATCATTATTTTAAGTTTATTTCTGTCAAAGGCAAGAACATTATTGTGCGTTGTCAATTAGAGGGGAAGAAAACCTTTTCAACCGTGAAACGGCACATTAAAACTTCTTGAGAACGTGCCGGGTGCGGAGAGCAACACATACACTTCTGTTGTCTTGACATAAGTCTCTAACCGTTCGCGCCCGCACTCGCCCATCAAGTCTTGTCCCGCGCCGCTCTCTGTTGCGTCGGGACCAGCGGGAGTGTGGGTCTCTAATCCACTGGCACTGAACTCGACGCATCAGAGAGCAGCGCGGGGCAAGACTTGATAGGTGAGTGCGGGCGAGGGCGGGCAGAGACTCGTGTGTGCGGGAAGAATAAAATGATTCGCGGAACTCCCCCAAAATAGAAATATCTAAACATAAAATATATAAAACAAATGAATTGCTATTCATGTATTGCACAAAAGCAACAAGAACAACTAATATAAAACAAAAACGATTAACACGCGTAAGCATAGGTAGAGTTTCTATTTATAACACGTGTCTGCAGCGTTAAACAATGTTAATTTCTGAAATGCAATGGACAATGAGAGAATCCACTCACCGCTCGAAATGCCGTGTATTCTGCAACCACATACGCAACAACCTATTGCTTTTAGTAAAAATAACAGTGGTTTGTAAATGTTGATGCTTTAATAACAAATATTTTATCAGGAGCGTTTACGCTGGGATGTTAGGCAACACACAAACTTAATATTTTATGTATATTTCGTGGATGTACAGAAAAAAAAGTAATGTAACTAGTAATGTAGCTAATTACTTTTGAAATAAAGTAATCAGAACAGTAATTTGATTGCTTTTAAAAGGAGTAATCAGCAATTTAATTACATTTTCAGAGTAACTTGCCCAACACTGCTCATTGAGAGAGTAATCATTCAAAACAAATAATTTACTCCATCTGCTACAATGCTATAAACAAAGGGGCACTCAATATACAATTAAATCTGCTACCATCGTACTTTGATTAACTATTGCAATTATATGAAAGATATTGTAAACAACTGAAGAGGTCTGACATGAGAGGCCTCTTATAGTCTGCATCATATCATCTTCTTTGTACAGCCCTGACAGAAAATAAAGAAACAATCATTTGATTAGACAGAAGTTCTTCAGAGAGGACACTCTATGCCGATACTTTATACTGCTGAGAAGCACACAATTGACTCATCTCAAGGCTTTATTTTTTATCAGACAATGCTGCGAGTGAGCAGCTGACAGAATGCAGAAGCTAAGCAGTGCTTTTCTCTTTGCTTGAGGAAAAGAGGCTTACTGTACAGGCTTGGAAAAATAGCCTTTAAAAATTGTTCTCAGAGTAACGTAAACAGCAACAAAATGATTCAGTGCAGGGTTCAGGAACAGAGATGAGCAAATAATCAGATAGGTGGAGGCAATTTTAAAATGCAAATGATACAATATTCGCAGAAATGTTTAATCCCAATCAGAACGCCCTCCAGGCTCTCATTTAGCTCATGCTCTGCATTCACATATGTTTTGTACATGCAATATTTGTATAACCAGTTTTTTGATTGATCATTTAAAAGAGGATTTCACAGACTATTCTTTGCTGACTGGAATATAAGATAGAGTCAGATATTACTTGGGTAAAGAGGTACTTTGTGCAACACCAATTTCGTGCACCATGCTGAATTCATTTTGTCATAAAAATGACTTTTAAAAAACGACATGTCATTTGGTAATCACCCATGGTGGACGATTTGCATTTAACATCACATTCTGAATGATTAAAAAGGCTTGTAGAGGTCTATCATGGAGAGAAGGATCAACAGTCAGATTTTAGAGATCTGTCCACTGAGGAAAAACATTTTTTTTCTCTCCTTTTGTTTCTCTCCACTACAAGGCTAGACCGATCAAGTGTGTCCTGTCTTTGTCAGCACAGCGTCCTGGTGATGGGCACCAAGGGGGATTCTTTTTGTAAAAGCTCAGACTGGAAGATTACAACCAACATGAAAGACTTTGTTCATAATAAACAAGGTCCAATATATTTGGTTGTATTCATAGCTAGTCAAATGACACAAAGCCCAACTCATTAATTCTCAAAAAGAATTACTAAACAGATCTGATTACAAACAGCCAAATGTCAAACTGTTACATTTGTCCACTAGCATCCAGATCTTCAAGATTACAGGCTGTTATTGAAAAGTTATTAGCATGTCAGAACCTGGAGCTTTGATTCTAGTATCTTTAAATTACTAATTCAATGTTGGAGTTGCCACTTTATTGTTTTACAATGTCAAGTATTGTCTATGGGGTGAATATACCCCATATCGCAATTTGCTGCCGAGCTTTTATTTAGTGAATTATCATATAAATAAGAATAAAACCAATAATGAAATTGAAGGAAGAGAAGATAAAACTTCATGTGTAATCTTCAGTTCATTTGCATGTGTTTGAACAAATAAAGGTCAGATGTTTCATATCATAGGTGCATGACTGAATATAACCAGGTGTGAGTAAGTAAAGGACAGCTAATTTACTGAAACAAGAAATGTGTGAGATTTCTAAAGCACAGATAGAGTCAAGTTTCTTTCTGTCAGTCTTGTCAGACTTCTTGGTGTTTTAAATGACCTTTACAAGGCTCTTTAATCACATGGAATTATGATCATTATTTTTACATGATTATTTTTAACATTAAAATTAAACTGTCATTTTGAGTTTTGAAAGTACAATATGTTACAGTACAGCATGTGTTGAGGAATCACAACACCAGATCACTTTGGCAGAGAGAAATATTTAGAAAAAGGCATCTAAGACCAAATGTGTTAGTTAAAGTCACAGATCCATGACGTATATAACACAGTTGAGTGTGTATCTATAAAAAGGGGACAGTAAGACGTAAAGAAATGCAACATGACTCATCAATAGTAGAAGCATGTATTTCTCAGACCTCTAACTCCGCTAAGTCCACCAAGCAACCCGTTTACGTAACGGCTTTAGCATTCCGCCTTTCTATTAATGTACTGCTTTTTAGGATAATTGGTTCTAATTCTCATCAGTCGTGACATTTTGAGGTGTGCTATTCCCAGATAACAATTGTCGTTATTAGCAACAGTGAAAAACATACCACTCATTTGGGTATTTGAGCCCGGTGCTTCATTCACATGTCATGTCACATAGCTGTGCTCTCACTGGTTTCATTCAGATTCAACTTCTATTATCTCACCTTCTATTATCTCATCTCATCTCATCTCACCTCAGCAATTGACTACTTTATAGTGGCCGACAGAGCTCAGCATGCTGCAAAATGAAAACCAAAAAAAAAAAAAACATGCAAATTGAAAATAATACCACCTGCAAATCAACAAAAAAAAAACATTATCATCAGTTCAACATCACACATGCTGCAAATACTCACAACACAACCAAATAATTTGCAAATACTCGCAATACAACCAAATACAGAAATGTGGTGCAAATACTCATAACACAACCAAATACAGAAACACGTTGCAAATACTTCCAATACAACCAAATACAAAAACGCTCTGCAAATACTCACAACACAACAAAATACAGAAATTTACTGAAAATACTGGCAACACAACTAAATACAGAAATGCACTGCAAATACTCCAACACAACCCAATATTCTGCAAGTACTCGCAACACAACCAAATACAGAAAAATGCACTGCAAGTACTCGCAACACAACCAAATACAGAAAAATGTACTGCAAGTACTTGCAATACAACCAAATACAGAAATGCTCTGCAAATACTCCAAGCACAATTAAATACGGAAACGCGCTACAAATACTCGCAACACAACCAAATACGGAAGCACGCTACAAATACTCGCAACACAACCAAATATTCTGCAAATATTCACAATACAACCAAATACAGAAACGTGCTGCAAATACTCGCAACACAACCAAATACAGAAATGCACTACAAATACTCCCAACACAACCAAATACAGAAATGCACTGCAAATACTCGCAACACAACCAAATACGGAAGCGCGCTACAAATACTCGCAACACAACCAAATATTCTGCAAATACTCACAATACAACCAAATACAGAAATGCACTACAAATACTCCCAACACAACCAAATATGGAAACACGCTACAAATACTCCCAACACAACCAAAATTCTGCAAATCCTCGCAATACACCCAAATACAGAAACATGCTGCAAATACTCACAACACAACCAAATACAGAAATGCACTGCAAATACTTGCAACACAACCAAATACGGAAGCACGCTACAAATACTCGCAACACAACCAAATATTCTGCAAATATTCACAATACAACCAAATACAGAAACGTGCTGCAAATACTCGCAACACAACCAAATACAGAAATGCACTACAAATACTCCCAACACAACCAAATACAGAAATGCACTGCAAATACTCGCAACACAACCAAACACGGAAGCGCGCTACAAATACTCGCAACACAACCAAATATTCTGCAAATACTCACAATACAACCAAATACAGAAATGCACTACAAATACTCCCAACACAACCAAATATGGAAACACGCTACAAATACTCCCAACACAACCAAAATTCTGCAAATCCTCGCAATACACCCAAATACAGAAACATGCTGCAAATACTCACAACACAACCAAATACAGAAATGCACTACAAATACTCCCAAAGCAACCAAATATGGAAGCACGCTACAAATACTCGAAACACAACCAAAATTCTGTAAATCCTTGCAATGCACCCAAATACAGAAAAGTGCTGCAAATACTCACAATACAACCAAATACAGAAATGCACTGCACATACACAACCAAATAAGCTGCAAATTCTCAAAACACAATCAAATACAGAAACGCGCTGCAAATACTCGCAACACAACTAAATAAAGGAACGCACTGCAAATACTGGCAACACAAATAAATACAGAAATGCGCTGCAAATACTCGCAACAACCAAATACAGAAACGTGCTGTGAAAACAAAAAGGCACTGCAAATACTTCCAACACAACCAAATACAAAAACATGCTGCAAATACTGGAAAAAACGTGCTGTAAAAAACACGCAACACAACCAAATATAGAAACGCACTGCAAATGCTGGAAACACAACTAAATACAGAAACGCACTGCAAATACGCACAGGTGGTATGTAAGCTGGCTAACTTTTTACATCTTCACTTATGATTATGAAATTAACTATGGTTTCACTACAAAACAAACAAACAAACATACAAAAAACATTGTTACTATAGCTAAACTATAGAATCGTAAGAGTGTAGTAACCATGTTTTTTTTTTTGGAGTATTGACTACCATTTGTATAACCACAGTTTTACTTCAAATATCACGGTTTAACTACTATAGTTAGTGTAGCAAAATGTTGGTTAATTTGTGGTTACCATGGTTTATTTGTAGCAAAACCATGGTTAATTTTAGTAAGGTTTCGGTTGTGGTCTGTGCTACTTTCAGTGTGTTTCTCTATCTGGTTGTGTTGCGAGTATTTGCAGTGTGTTTCTGTATTTGCAGCGTGTTTCTATATTTCTATATCCCCCTGCAATACTTTTGTAGACCCAGGGGTTCAAGACCAAAGAAAAAGAAAGAAAAAAAGAAAAGGAAAAAACATAAAAGTAACCACAGCCTAATCAAGACCTAAAAGCCTAATGCATGTCTATTTCTGGCATTTAGTATGTGTTCATGCATTATGAAACAGTATATCCCTTGTGCTGCCTTTAAAAGCAGGAATACAATTTTGCTTTTAAAATCAATGTGAGCAAAAAAAAGTTCTGTCTTTATATACTAATTCAACCTGAAAAACATCAGCTTAATAATGTGTATTATTAATAATACTAGTTATTAAAGAGTTGAATTTCCCTCCAGAGCGCAACACCAGAAAGCATCCACCTTTTCATGTGAAGTCATATAACCTCTAATTGATTAATATAAAAAAGATTCAGTATAAAAACGATAGACCATGTCTCATTCAATATTACATCAAACTGGCATTCTCTATTTTACACTAGTCATATTTTTAACTGCAGATGTCACAAAGGTCACATGGATTTCTAAAAGGGATTAATTCCAATTCTATCCCTCCAGAGGAAGTTGCAAATTAACCCTTTAACTTTCACCGTCCACCCTGTGGGACGCCTAAGTTTACTTCATCATATTACAAATAAATCCCAATCTAATCTTGACAAACTATACATTGTTGGAAAGGTCTAAGACTCCTAAATAGATATTTTACCATATTTTTGTGTTTCAAATTATGTAGGAAAAGTAATAGATTAATATATGTCAAGAGTGCAACTTTCATTGCCTTTTTCCCTTTCACACTTTAGAAATCATAAGAAATTATATATCAGTTCAAAACTTAAAATCTCAAAATTAATCCTTTGAAAGGCATTTTAAAATCAGACATTGCATTACCATGGAAAACGTACATCAAAATCATATTACAAAATGTTTTCATTCATGAATTATAAAGATTTAATTCTGGATTTTTATGTCTGTGTTCAAAAATGGGGGTGACAGTTAAAGGGTTAAGACAAGGCTGTAAAAAAAGGAAGCAATTACCAGTGATAAAATAAAAGTTGTGTCTATAGCGAGCAGCAAATGACATCTAACTGCTTATTGTTTTGCACTTTAGACTTTCCATTTCCTGACCTGCTTTACACATCTGAACGCATAAAGGTCATCATATAAGGTTATAAAGGGAGTAATTTAAATGAGTCCAATTAAATTCATCAAGAAATACCTGAAACCATGGCAGTGAGGTAGTATTACAGAAGGTTCAAATGCTTACTGATGCTCCAGAAGGAAAAATTATGCATTAAGAGTCAGGGGTGTAAACGTTTGAACAGAATGAAGATGTGCACATTTTATTCTTATTTTGCCTAAATATCTTCTTTTTTTTTTTTTTTCTTCATACAGTACTGCCCTTTAGAAGCTACAGAAAACACTTACATGTTTTCCCAGAAAATAAAATAAGGTAAATTTAACCTGATCTTCAAATTCAAAAAGTTTTCACCTCCCATCTCTTAATGCATTGGGTTTCCTTCTTAAGCATCAGTGAGCGTTTGAACCTTCTGTAATAGTTGCATTTGAATCCCTCATTGTGGAAAAGGGTTCAAATACACAAAAAAGCTGGAAAACCAAATAATTTGTGGGACCTGAAGGATTTTTTTGAAAAACAGCAGGCAGTTGAACTATTTAGGACAAACAAGGGACTCAACAACTATGAAAAAAAAAAAAAAAAAAGGTTAGTCAACTTTTGAATGGGGTCATTTTTATAAATTCAACTATTATTTTCTCTTGTGGACTAAATGTAAATGTCTTTTATGTGAAATATCTTATTCAAGTCAGTACTAAATAAAAAAATAACATGCATTTTGTATTATCCCTCTTATTTTGATAAAATAATTAACATTTTGCAGATTCTGCAAGGTGCATGTAAACTTTTGACCTCAACTGTATATATATTCTGACGGCACCCATTCACTGCAAGAGCAAGTGATGTAATGCTACATTTCTCCAAATCCATTGCAATGACGAAACAAATTCATCTACATCTTGGATGGGCAGAAGGTAAGTAAATTTTTAACAAATTGTCATTCTTGGGGTGAATTATTAAGCTTACCAAACCAAAGTTTTAGTTAACAATAGCAAAACTGGTGTTTTTTCTAGCAGTGCTTATTGATCAAGTTTTTTAAATTAGGATATTAAACTATCATCTTCTAAACTAAAAGCCAATTCTAACATGTTTTTGCATTACAATTTTTCAATGACCAACAAATTGATAAATCAGGTCCATAGTCTCTGTCACAGCATCTGGCTCTCATTTCTCAGATACAGTGAAATGCATTTAAATATAGATAAATTATGCCACAATTATGCACGCACATTTTAGTGTTGCTAGTGATGAAAAAAAGCATTTAAAGACATCAAACTGAAAATATTTAATGGAATTTATTCAGGTTTTTTTTTTTTATTCATGCATGCAAAATCTCTCATCACAAAAAAGCATGTGAATATGAATGACTAATCACCAAAGACTAAGATATTACATACTGTGCAAAACGCTTGTGACATTCATCCCAATTCCATTATTTTGACATCTTTGATCTCTCAAAGATTAAAATTCCACAACACTTTCCACAAAGCTTTGTAAGAGGGCTAATGAATGCCACAGAGTTAATGTGCGAGTCTGTGATGAAGACGTTCTTGGCATTAACAGAAAGGAAAGTCTCAAAACATTTCTTTAGTTTGAGGCAAACTCACAACCTCTTGACCCTAATTTACAAAACCAAGTCACAAATTTTCAGTTCGAATGAAAGAACGAATCTAGCATTTTGTTGTTGATCTACTGGCCTTAGCAACCTCAGTCCGTGATTTTTGACTTGAAAATGAACGCAGACCTACATATCGCTCTTTCAAAAACAGGTGTACCAATCAAAGTTCATCTAATTGAACATGACCTGACATGAAAGTGAGTGTCTTTGGATAATTTCCAAACGAAACCGCGGGAACTCTTTGTGCTCTCAGCACTTTGGGTACATGAGGGGATATGACAGCCAGTGCTGCTCTTTACATGGAAGTGAGATTTGGAACACAGAGTCTCTACCTGTACTCTGCATGAAATGCTAAAGGTGACAGCACTGGGTCTGACACTGCTGCTGAACTGTGGTGACACCCATACTCAGTGCTCGACTTTGATCTATTTCTGAAAAGCAGGCCACCACATCTTTATTCTTTCTTCCAGTTCAGGGTAATGCAAGGTCCAGTGATTTGATGTCAGAGACTGCTTCAAAATGATCTGAATGTCTTATGGTAATAATTTTTTTCACAATGCAATGAACAAGATGAAGCATTTAAATGCTTGACAGTTGTACCTAAAAGATACAGACTCATTAATCACCTGTCAGGACACTGTGAGATTATTATTTCAACTGAAGACCACAGAAGTACTCCAGTGTCTACAAAGCCATGCTATTAGGTTTGGGTAAAAACACATTATGCAAAGAATACATGCAGAATGGGAAAAGGAAGACGAATTAGATCAGAAAAGGGTGGATTTGAACTCTTTGGATTTTACTCTCTACACATTGTCCCAGTTGTCAACAAGACCGGTTTATTGCACTTAGTGTAAATAGACACCCCATTATCTCTTTCTTTGTTCTAACACAGAAACAGGTGTCCACATGCTTCTAAATTTACTTAAAAGGAATATGTAATAGAGGACATGCAAATGAAGTCACAGCAAGTGGGAGTCACTGTGGTTATACCTGCTGGGTGGTAAAAGACTGTGTATTAGTGTTCATCTTGAATGCCATGAAAGATCTAAAATGTGAAAGAGCTCTTGTGTGCTTAACTGCACAGTTAGGTCAAACTAGAAATGTTTTTACAGATTGCTGCAAGCTACAGTAAATAGAAGTAAATGGATCACTGCAATTTGCAGAAACAACTGGAATCCAGGCACTTAAATGCGGATATGTAATGGCCATTTTTTGTCATGTATGTTGAATTTCTGGGTAAATTCATATCTTAGGTTATACAGTCATGGCCAACAATATCGGCACCCTTGCAATTCTGTTAGAAAATGCAACATTTCTCTCAGAAAATTGTTCCAACTGCAAATGTTTTGGTATTCACATGCTTATTTTGTTTGTACAGCAACAACACAAAAAAAAGAGAAGAAAAATCAGCTTGATCAAATTTCACACAGAACTCAAAAATGGACTGGACAAAATGATTGGCACCTTGTCAAAATTGTAAGAAATAATTGCTTTTCAAGCATGTGATGCTCCTGTAATTTGTATTTAGGTGTGGGCAATATAATAATTACACTTTCTTTCAATTAAAATTGAGAAAAGTTTGTGTCTCACACTGAGCATGGAGAAAAAACATGTAAAGTATAAAGAGTTATCTATGGATTTGAGAGAAAAAAATGTGGAAAAACATGGACAATCTCAAGGCTACAAGTTCATCTCCAGAGATCTTAATGTTCCTGTGTCCACTGTGCGCAATATCATCAAGAGGTTTACAGCCCATGGCACTGTAGCTAACCTGCCTGGACGTGGATGGAAGAGCAAAATTAATGAAAAATTACAACAAAGGATTGTTCGAAAGGTGGATAAAGAATCCAGATTAACTTCCAAACAAATTCAAGCTGATTTGCAGACACAATCCGTCGCCATCTGAATGAAAAGGGACACTATGGTAGTAGACCACTGCTGACACAAAGGCATAAAAAAGCGAGACTCGAGTCAAACATGGTGGAGGTTCAAAGATGTTTTGGGGTTGCTTTGCTGCTTCTGGCACTGGATGCCTTGACTGTGTGAACGGTATCATGAAATCTGATGATTACTAAAGAATTTTGGGGCACAACGTAGTGGCCAGTGTCAGAAAGCTGCGTCTCCACCAGAGGTCATGGGTCTTCCAGCAGGACAATGACCCGAAACACACTTCAAAAAGCATAGATAGAATTTTCAATCTTTAGTGAACTAACCCTTTAATCAACTCATCCTTTTATGCTAACCATGAGAAAAACCATAAAAATGTTCATTTCACCCCTTCATTCAAGTGCTCGGTTCAAGCATGCACTTATTACTAGCTCATCGGTCCTTGGTTTGAGTCATCATTGGATCATATATGTTGATATGGAGTCGGAGTGACTGATTGGCACGTCTGAAAGTGAATTTTGATTGAGTAACTTGTAGATCCGTGCTGCTCGTGCTGCAAACTGATTCAGGCAGTTTGGTGAACTAAAAAGAACTGGTTCAAAAGAATGATTTTCTTGAGAACCAAACATCACTTCATGGACTGTTTGCCCAAGTCTGTGGATTACGAGTAATAATGTTGTAAATAATGTTCAGTTCCTTGCACAGACTAATTTCACTTCAATATATATCATCAGGAGCCACTGGGATTCATTTTGTATTCCCTGATATGCTTCTTTTTATTCTCAAAAACGTGCAGCCACTGACTTGCATCATACAAATCACCAAGGACCATGGTTTCAGATATAAATATTCTTTACTGTTATACTGAAAATAATAATAATCTACATCTTGGATGGTGTAAACAGACAAAATAATTTTCATTTTTGGGTTCACCACCCTTTTAATAATATTTGATTTACATTACATTAAAAAACAAACATTGCAATTATATTTTATTAATCTTTTAATTGTCTGTATTCTATAGAAGCCCATTTCTGCCACTGAATAAATTTTTTTTAAAAAGTAACTGCGAGTTTTTCCTTTTCTCGCGAGTTTACAACACGCAATTCTGACTTTTTTTTCATAAAAAATAACTGTCATAACTGCAAGACAAAGTCACAATTCTGTAAAAATAAACTCGTTAAGTAAAAAAATTGTGAGATATAAAGTTGCAATTCAGAGAACATGGTATATTTTTCTCCTCAAAATTAGACTTTATAACTCACAATTGCAAATTTATATCACAATTCTAAAAAAAAAAAAAAAAAAAAAGAAGGAATTGCTAAAAAAAAGTGAGAATTGTAAGATATAAACTCGCAATTGTGAGGAAAAAAAAAGTTAGAAATGTGACTATACACTGTCAGAAAAAAGGTACAGTTCTATCGCTGGGGTGGTACCCTAAAGTACAAAAAGTAACAAAAGGTGAAAATGCACATGTTTGTACCTTACCTACCCCTAAACGGTAGATATTAGTACCTTAAAGGTACATTTTAGTACTTTGAAAGTAAATATTTGTACCTTTTAACTTTTGTACCTTAGGGTACCGCTGCAGTGACAGAACTGTGCCTTTTTTTCTGAGTGTATCTCACAATTTTGACTTTATAACTCGCAATTACTAGCTAATACAAAGCGGTTTTCCCGTGGAATTGGGCTACGTTAACACTGTTGCTGTGGGTTGTTTTTGATGTCTGCGGGTTCTCAATTCTGAAAAACACAGTATTTTTCCCCTTAAAACTGAACTTTATAACTTGCAGTTGGGAGTTTATATCTCACAATTCTGAAAAAAAAGGCAGAATTACGAATAAAAAAGTCAGAATTGTGACTATATCTTGCAATTCTGACTTTATAAATCGCAATTGCTAGTTTATATCAAGCAATTCTGAGAAAAGTTCAGAATTGTGACTTTTACAATAACATTTTTTACATTTTTAATTCAGCGGGGGAAATGGGCCTCCATAGTATCCTCTAGGTTGTATTTAGGCAAAATATAAGTTGTGCTCTGTAGTACGTAGTACAAGTGCTCTGTGAAATGGGTGACAAACTTCCAAAAAGATCATAAAAGCCTAAACAGTTCCAACACCAAGATGAATTTCAACATTTACTCAAACTAGGTCAATAAACTGACTTAAATATTATCAAACCACAGTTTTGAAGAGGAGATTGAGATTCCATCTTCCCAACATATCTGAGGCAACTGGCAGATGTTCTGATAGACAACAGTCCACTTAATACTATTCAGAAAGTTGTATGAATCAGTTCTAACTGTGTTGTAAGCTGCATTACAGTAGGACCCTATGATTTCGGGATTCCAGTCATAAAAACGGAATTTACTGAATAACGCGGAATGTCACGGAATTTGTCAAAGTTTGAATGAATTAATCAAAAGTAGGTCATTACACTTAAATCAAACCACAATATGGACTAGTATCTGTAAATATTACGCCGCAAATACCATTTAAATGAGAATCCTGCACGTTCTGCGTGTTTCTGTTTTAATGAATGGAGCAGATGAGTTTGTTTACCACACACACTGAAGCGCGCTTGACGCTCGCGGTGATTTCAACGTCTGTCGTCTCATAAATACATAAATACATGAACAAGACATAAATACATGAACAATATCTGCTGAGAGTCACTTCATGAGCATTTGACCGTTCCATTTTAGGAAAACTAGCGTTATAACATACACAGAAATATAAAGGTAGACACGGCAACCCGTCAAAATAAAAGTCCAGTTTAACTAAAGACATTGTGCCAGATATATATTACTACTGTTACTACTACTACTAAAATAAAACAAACATTATTTTTTTTAGGGTATAATCACACAACATATCTTCCATGTGTTAATTTTAATTGTAAATCCCCCTTTGTTTGCCAAAAAAAAAAAAAAATAAGGCTTTCATAAGGCTATTTTAAGAATAAATTTGAATAAATTAAGTATGCATTCAAATAATTAGACATGCTAAAACACAGAGCTTGATAACAATAAAATATTTCATAGGGCCCTAAACATGTGAAATTGTATCTTTGATTAATAAAATATTATTTAACCATTAAAAAGGAGTTGAGAAAAATTAAAATGGGAAAAACGGAATCCAGAAAAATTAAAACGGAAAAAACAGAATTTTGAAAAAAAAAAAAAAAAAAAAAAAAAAAACGGATTTCATAGGGCCCTAATTACAGTTGTAAGGTGGTAAAACACCCTAATAAAGAAATATTGCCTGTTTGCCTGGTGTTCACATTACTTTTTCCAACTCCTTTATATAACAGTAATATACGTGATACTCTGGATTTAGATCTAGCTTCTACATGCTATATATATTGTTGTAGCAGATAAAGCGCTCTGGCTTCACTTTATTTTCCCCCCCAGTATCTAAATCAGGTACACATAAAAGGAAACACGATTCTTGGAAGCATGCTGACGTGCATGGACCACTTGGTCTTCAGTAATTGTAAGGTTCACCGTTGAGTCCAGCTATTTAAACACAATCATTTTAGTGTCTTTTTTTACATCTTACCCTATTAAAACCAGCTACAGAAGGTTTGTGGCACTTGTTCCATTGGAAAAGTGCAGATTTCCACAGCAACCACAGCATAGTACTGACAACTGACAGATAAGTCTCACATTACCTTTTTTCCTCATTACACTCAGATGTTCAACATGTCACATTGATGAGGTAAAGCAGTTCACATGGGTTTTAAATGCAAAAAAGCAGATGCATTCATCTAAGGCATCTAATTTGCAAGAAAATCACTAATCAAATCCAAAAGGTGCTTTCAGCTTCACTGTCATGGAAATCTGCCTGGTGAGGGGAGAGATAAAGCAAATGAAACTGAATAATCAAATTAACCTTTTTCCTCACAGAACTGAATTCATATTGACACCAGTGATCGAGCCCAGACAGAGTTATCACACACAACACAATCAGTTCTTCTGCTACACTTGCTTTCTCTCGACTTTTATAGCCTGAAGTCTTCTAGCTGAATTGAAAGAAGTGACTGCAGCAAAGCCTCAGGGTTATCTTCAAAACATATTATCACGGGTCCAGCATCGAAAGATTCATTTTACATTC
Source organism: Cirrhinus mrigala (assembly GCA_036247105.1). NCBI lineage: Eukaryota > Metazoa > Chordata > Actinopteri > Cypriniformes > Cyprinidae > Cirrhinus > Cirrhinus mrigala. The sequence continues at coordinate 16,922,768 of CM070024.1, forward strand.
AGCCTATGACTTTCATATTCATGGACGCAAAGGTTTTTCATGGTTATATCATAAAATTGCTTTTAATTACCAGTGAATCAGCCCATTAAAGAAGTTCACATCTCTGTAAAGATTAATCACAGGCTACCGATGATTCAAGTACATGCTGAGGATTGTAATCAGACACTGGAGAGACAATTTTAGAACAAACACAGATGAAAAGCAATTGCTCACAAGCTGAACACTCACTGTGACCTCTAGTAAGAAGCAGAAGGAAGATGTCACCTGTGACCATTTAATATTGTCTCTTAAACACAATATATATAGTTTAAAATTTGGAGTCTGTAAGGTTTATTTTTAATGAGTTTGCTTCATATTTTCTATTTTAATATACTGTATTTTAAAATTGATGTCAAGGCTGAATTTCCAACATCATTACTCCAGTCTTCAGTGTCACATGATCCTTCAAAAATCATTCTAATATTAGATTTGCTCCTCAATAAACATTTTTTTTTTATTATTATTTTCAATGTTGAAAACAGTTGTGCTGCTTAATATTTTTATGGAACTTATATAATTCTCCCTAAGGATTCTCTGATGAAAAAAAAAGCATTCATTTTAAATAGAAAGCTGTTTAACATTATAAATATCTTCACTGTCACTTTTAATCAATTTAATGCATCCTTGAAAAATAAAGCGCCAATTTTTTTTTTTTTTTAAATTCTGTACTGACCTCAAACTTTTGAACGGTAATGTACATAAAATATTTTGCGTCTGCACCATTCAATAATCTGCCATAGTATACTGCTATTTAAAAGTTTGGGATCTATAAGATTTTTAATGTTTTTTTAAAGTTTCTTATGCTCATCAAGGTTGTGTTTATCAAAAATACAGAAAAAATTATAATAACGTGAAATATAATTACAATGTAAAATAACGGTTTTCTATTTTAATATATTTAAAAATAATTAAATATATATATATATATATATATATATATATATATATATATATATATATATATATATATATATATATATATATATAATTTTATTCTATATAATAAAAATAATAAAAATATATTATTTGTTTATTTTTAAATATATATTCTAAATTTATTCCTGTGATGCAAAGCTGAATTTTCAGCATCATTACTCCAGTCTTCAGAGTCACATGATCCTTCCAAGATCGTTCTAATATGCTGATTTATTATCAATGTTGAAAACAGTTGTGCTGCTAAATATTTTTTTGGAACCTGTGATACTTTTTCAGCATTCTTTGATGAATAAAAAGTTAAAAAGAACAGCATTTATTGAAAATATTTATCTGTTCTAACAACATACACTACCGTTCACAAGTTTGGGGTCAGTAAATTGTTTTCTTCTTTTTTTTTTTTTTTTTTGTTTGAAAGAAATTAATATTTTAATTCAGCAAAGATGTGTAAAATTGATAAAATGTGATACTATTGTTGGAAAAGATTTCTATTTTGAATAAATGCTGTTCTTTTTATCACAGGCTCCTATATATATATATATATATATATATATATATATATATATATATTTGCCAGCACAACTATTTCCAACATATATAATTAATAATAATAAATTAGCATATTAGAATGATTTCTGAAGGATCATGTGACACTGAAGACTGGAGTAATGGCTCATGAAATTCAGCTTTACATCACAGGAATAAATTACATTTTAAAGTATATTAAAATAGAAACCATTATTTTATATTGTAATAACATTTTGCAATATTACAGTTTTTTATTCTGTATTTTTAAACAAACAAACAAAAAAAAAAGGCTTGATGAGCATAAGAGACTTCTTTAAAAAAACAACCAACAAACAAACAAACAAAAAACATTACAAGTCTTACTGATCCCAAACTTTTCAAAGGCAGTGTATATCATAAAATAAAGAAATGAACTAAACTGAGCACTACACATCTAGTCACTTGTCACAGAATATCAAAACACTTACATTTTTCCATTTCTCTGGCAGGCCATGTCATTAGTTGGGAATCAGTCCTGCATAATAAACAAGAAAACAAAATAGCAGCAACTGCTGTATAATCAGATATGCAGTACAACGGAGAATGAAAAAATAAGCTTTGTGAAAGAAGTTTGATTTGGGGTTTTCTCAATTCGGTAAGCATAAACTATGGTAAACATCTGTATGTACTGTGGAGTGGAAGTAATATTCTCACAGCTGACCTTTTGCCTTTCCATTTCATATTTAGACAATCAAGTAGAATAATAATTTAAATGCTGTTTATTCTTTATCCAAGCATACTGCACAAAGTCAATTCACTCTGGTGAATGCCTCCTTTTAATGTATCCCTGGGGACAGATTTGTTAGTGTTTTGTGCATGTCAAATCGATTGCACATCCATGTCATAAACCTTGGGAGTGAAAGGATATGGCTTAAAATTGCATTAGCTGTTGTTGTTGGTTTGTAGTGTACGTCTCTTTCTCCTTGGTTACATCTGAATATACATACGCGTCTACTACAAATGTCACACCCCTGTGGACTGTTTATGTTGGTTTCTCCCTCTTGTGCCCATATTTGGTCATTCCTATTTCCTGTCCTCATTTAGACATCATGAAAACCAGTCAGTATCTGGTGTGACCACCATTTGCCTCACGCAGTGCAACACATCTCCTTCGCATAGAGTTGATCAGGTTGTTGATTGTGGCCTGTGGAATGTTGGTCCACTCCTCTTCAATGGCTGTGCGAAGTTGCTGGATATTGGCAGGAACTGGAACACACTGTCGTATACGCCGATCCAGAGCATCCCAAACATGCTTAATGGGTGACATGTCCGGTGAGTGTGCTGGCCATGCAAGAACTGGGATGTTTTCAGCTTCCAGGAATTGTATACAGATCCTTGCAACATGGGGCCGTGCATTATCATGCTGCAACATGAGGTGATGGTCGTGGATGAATGGCACAACAATGGCCCTCAGGATCTCGTCACGGTATCTCTGTGCATTCAAAATGCCATCAATAAAATGCACCTGTGTTCGTTGTCCATAACATACGCCTGCCCATACCATAACCCCACCGCCACCATGGGCCACCTGATCCACAACGTTGACATCAGCAAACCGCTCACCCACACGACGCCATACACGCTGTCTGCCATCTGCCCTGTACAGTGAAAACCGGGATTTATCCATGAAGAGAACACCTCTCCAAAGTGTCAGACGCCAACGAATTTGAGCATTTACCCACTCAAGTCGGTTACGACGACGAACAGCAGTCAGGTCGAGACCCCGATGAGGACCACAAACATGTAGATTCTTTGGTTATGCAAACCAATTGTTGCAGCAGCTGTCCGGGTGGCTGGTCTCAGATGATTTTGGAGGTAAAGATGCCGGATGTGGAGGTACTGGGCTGGTGTGGTTACACGTGGTCTGCGGTTGTGAGGCCGGTTGGATGTACTGCCAAATTCTCTGAAACGCCTTTAGAGATGACTTACGGTAGAGAAATGAACATTCAATTCACGGGCAACAGCTCTGGTGGACATTCCTGCAGTCAGCATGCCAACTGCACGCTCCCTCAAAACTTGCGACATATATGGCATTGTGCTGTGTGATAAAACTGCACATTTTAGAGTGGCCTTTTATTGTGGCCAGCCTAAGGCACACCTGTGCAATAATCATGCTGTCTAATCAGCATCTTGATATGCCACACCTGTGAGGTGGATGGATTATCTCGGCAAAGGAGAAGTCCTCACTAACATTTATTTATATTAACTTTTATATTAATTTTATATTAACAAGATTTAGACAGATTTGTGCACAATATTTGAGAGAAATAGGCCTTTTGCGCACATAGAAAAAGTCTTAGATCTTTGAGTTCAGCTCATGAAAAATAAAAAATAAGTGTTGCGTTTAGAATTTTGGTCAGTGTAATTACTTATACAAAAGAAGTACCTATTCAGAGAGTACATGATTTTGAATACTGCCCTTGTGTGTATTCCAGCGGTCTTCTCTTGTACTATGCATCCACTTTCAATTAAAGTAAAGTTTGGACCAAATATTTGGTTATCTAGCTGGTCAAACGCTTTTTATTTGCATTGATTTCACACATTTCTACATGTACTTTTAAGGTTTAAATAAGTTATCTACCTTGCCAGAGCGTGCTATTCTGTCACATGATCAAAAACATTTCTTGTCAGCTCATTCTCCAACTCTCCACAAAGAAACTATACATCAACACTGGAACCTTGAAATACCACTTCAAAGTTTATAGATTTTGATTGATTTGATATTATTTCCACACTCCATTTCTTCTGAATCTGAGCGAAACGGAACAAACTGTGTCTGTCACAGCATCACAGCCTAAAATACTGGAGGTTCTTTTGTCCAAATATAATACACCTCTTATTTTTAACCCCTTCCCTCCAAAAAAGAAGGTCTATAATATGTGAAAACTGCTGTCTGTTAGCATTCCTATTTATTGAGAACTGCACTGTCAGCAGAAAGAAAAGGCAGCAGACAAGTAAAAGGTCAGTTTTATGTTTTTTGAGATAAATATTTCTTTGAAACTTTATTTTATTAAGAAATATGCTTTTTCAGTATAATGGTGTAGTAACAGCATCTACCAGTTAGAGCTGCAAGATTCTGGATAAATTGAGAATCACAATTTTTTTGTTGTTGTTTTTTTGGTTTCAAATAGAGATAGATTCTCCCATAATTTCTGAACTAAGCAAAATAACATGTAATTCACTAAAGGTTGTAATGAAATCATAATTGCCTTATTCTATACAAAAATGTTTAATTAATTTTAATGTATTTTTTAAGAAAAAAATTGAATGAATGACTCACTCATACACTGTACAAATATGACAGTGAATTTAACGGTAAAAGACTAAAAATGCTACAGTAAAAAACTGTTGAATGGTTAACGGTAAGTTCACCTACTATATACGGTGAAAAGCCGTATTGGACACGCCATGTAATTTTTCGTTTTTGGAAATGAAAAAGAAGGTATAATTTACTATGAATAACTGTAAATTGAAGCGTAACTTACACCGTGTCAAAATATGCTAAGGATAAGACTGCTTTCACTTATTTTTTGCATCTCACATACAGACGAAGACACATTTCTGATGCACGTTTAAATACATCAACTAGTTGTTCAGTTCAATTCAGTTCAGTTCCGTACACTGTGTAGAATTTCTGTAAATGCGGTTGTCACTACCTGTATTTTTCTGGAGTGAAATAGCATTTTGAACCTCTTGAATGAATGATTCAAATACAAATTTTTAACAGTCACTGTTAACACTGTAATCAACAAACGTTATTTGAAGCGCCAGTTGAGGCGAAAATGACTTTTAGAAGATGATTCGCTCCATTTTGATCGCTACCATAGACATCAGTGTTGGTATCTGAACTAAAAACTTTTAGCCAAATAATTCTGTGATAATATGAATGATTGTAAGCCAGAAATAACACTGCGTGGTCGAAAAAAAACGTTTGTAAAGCTGTTTCATACCTAAACATGATAACTGCTCTATCTGTGTCAAAGTTACAACAAATCATTTGAAAGCTGAATAAATAAGCTTTAGGCTTTAAAGTTGTCCAAATGAAGTTCTTAGCAGTGCATATTACTAATCAAAAATTAAGTTTTGATATATTAACAGTAGAACATTTTCACAAAATATCTTAATGGAATGATCTTTACCTAATATACTAATGATTTTTGGCATAAAAGAAACATTGTGGTCCAGGGTCACAAATGTTTAAAACACAGACAAACCACTGTCATTTAGAAATAAAATCACGTGGGTGTTTGAATCAAGATCGCGATCTTTTAATGATTAATCATGCCGCTCTACCAGCAGTTTCGCCAACTGTTGAAATTTAATTTATTTGTTTACTCATTTGCACATATGGGTCCAAAACTAACCTACCTTTTAGGTGTAATACAATGTTCAGTAATTGAAATGGCAGGTTAGTAAGTGTCTGAGCGCGGTTGGATGTGGCTGAAAGGAATCAGAAATGTTAAGTCAATATTAATGGGTCTTTTAAAGCTGTTGGAGAGCGCTTCTGCTATCTGTCTACATCAGTAGATTGATCGGGGGACAGAGAGCATCGGTCAGTGACGAACGCTTGACTTAAAAACATGACACATCAAACGAAGCAAAAGCTTTTCCACTCTTTTTTCCTTTTATAGGACAAGCTTCACATAATTATAATGCTTTGTAGTCATTCTCTGAGTTTACACAGGTGAAAAGCAATTGCCCTAAAAGGGGCATAATTGCCACAGAATTGGCCTTTATGGGTAAATCATTTTCTGAATAGAGCTCTATAAAGGGTTAACGCAAGAGCATTTCATAGAAATTCATATTTAGAGATAAAATAATAAAGAGTAAATAAAAGAAATACATAAACCAAAAGAACTGTTAAAACCTTACTGGATGTCCCAGTTGGAAGATGTTTTGGAAAAAGTCAAAACCCTGGGTGAAGTATAAAGAGAATTGTCAGAGAAGTCACAGAAAGACCCAGAATTTTACACTTTGAAAGAAACTAGTAACAGAGTAAAGGTGCATTGGTCAGCCATTGAAGATAAAAAGTACTGCGCTCCAACAGCCTAAATGGAAAGATAGCACAAAGGAAGCCACCACTCCAAAAGATACATGTCAAAGGACACCTGACTGTTGTATTGTGGCAAGAAGCTAAACAGACATCCATTTTCCATGGGAAAATATGCTTTTTCCAAGATGCTTTTTAGTGAATAATGCCCAATGCTGGTACTTGTGTATATCTAAAATACATAACAAGTGTAATTTCTGCAAAAGCTCTATTAAATATTTAAGATAAGAACTGTTGAAACTATATACAAAACTAAACATGATGAGAAATATTTAAATGATAGATAGATAGATAGATAGATAGATAGATAGATAGATAGATAGATAGATCTGAGGCAAATACTACTTAATTATTTACTGAAAACAGACCCTGGAGACTGAAATGAAATGTATGTTGAATGATTTTCTGTCTCTCTGGGAAAAAAACAGTACAACTTGTTCTAGAAGCAACACAAACTCAACAAACCTCCTGTAGAGTTATGCTCTCAATTTGGAGAATGATTTCATCATATGATATTGACCATTTCTGTGTTTCTGTTTGTGTGTGCCATTAAATGAGATGTTCAGGATCTTTATTCCTGTTTGTATTTATGTATCTTATTCCAGCGATCATCTCCTGTGCTAAACTCTACCTTGTAGTTATCTTTACGACCCCTTTTAGCAAATGCTTTCATCCAAAAATACTTAAAGTAAACCAGAAGTAGTTGCCCTCAAGCAACCGGAGGTTTACTGTGTTGCTCAAGGGCTAAAAGGCAAGGGAGCAGGGTAGAGATCCATTTGGGAAAAGCTGGAGCTAAACCTGTAACAGTGAAACTGGACTTGCAATCAGTGCAGATCCATAAATATGGGTTACAACCAACTATGGCTGACATGTTGCAGGTACAGTGGCTGGTCTGAAACCAGATTAATAATAAATATGTACACAGAAAATGGGCGATGAAAAATGTCTGCACTTATTCCCCAAAACATACAGAACCTTCATTTATTAACGTGTGTGCAGTTGTGAGAATTGCACTTGCTTGCCAAAGGATCATCTGCAGTGAATGGGTGCCGTCAGAATGAGAGTCCAAACAACTGATAAAAACATCACAATAATCCACAAATAGTGGACTCCAGTCAATTAATTATTGTCTTGTGAAGTAAAAAGCTGCGTGTTTTGGGGGGGAATAATAATTAATGCTTCTGTCTAAAATGCAGGTTCTCTATCCATAATATTGCTTTCTCTAGTAAAAAAAAAAAAAATAACTCTAATCTGAGTAAGGAGAGAAATATGTACAGATCATACACTGTTTGCAAGTAAAAACCATTTAAACATTTTTAATTTAACATGTCTGTGGATTTTGATTTGGGAGGACAACAGGGGATGGACTTGTTTGGTTTAAGCGATGGTTTGAAGTTAAAAATGTTTTAATGAAGAATTTGTTTCTTACAAAACACACAGCTTTTCACTTCACAAGATGTTAACTGATGTACTGGAGTCAAGTCGATTTTTTCGTGGATTATTGCAATGTTTTTATCAGCTGTTTGGACTCTCATTCTGACGGTATACCCATTTACTGCAGAGGAACTATTGTTGAGCAAGTAATGCTAAATTTCTCCAAATCTATTCTGATGAAGAAAAAACTCATCTACATCTTGGATTGCCTGAGGGTGAGTACATTTTCATTTGTGGGCGAACTATTCCTTTAATCCATAAGTATGCACTGAATTAATTAAAAATTACAGTCAATATTTATAACGTAACAGTTGCGCAAACTTTATGCATTCTAGCTATGTTTCTTAAAATATTCAGATGAAGTGTCAAACTTCAAGTGATTCAAGCTTTATCTTCTGTCACCCTTTCGATTTTTTCCCCCCCGATTTGTCAACTTCAGAATTGGCTTTGAAAGGCCAGCAGAATCTCAGAGTGGTCTTTTTACTATTGCATATGCATATGTTTGGTGTGTTTTGTTCAGTAAAGCTGCCAGCTGAGCAGCACTGAGGAGTTTGTCTCTCATACTTGTGACTCATGTACAATACATGTTCCCTTCTGTGCATCTGGACCATTCACTTCTCGCTCTCTCCTGGCTCGCTCTCCTCTTTCAAGACACTGCTGCACAAAACAGCTTTCATCACTCAAAGGAAGAACAGACAGATGGGTTTATAGTGAAAGCTATAACTGACCATTTCTGAATCGAAAACTGGACTTCAGCAATGTCAGTGCAGACAATGTACAATGTCAGCAATGAAACAGTGTGTTGCGATTTTCACACTTCATTAAGTAACAATCATTATTTCTGCTAAGAAAATAAGAATCTCGACATTGCTACATTAGAATGCTTTTTTTAAAGAGATCCAAAGTTCCAAAGTTCACCCAAAAATGAAAATTCTGTCATTCATTACTCACCCTCTTGTTGTTCCAAATCTGTAAGACCTTCGTTCATCTTCAGAACACAAATGAAGATATTTTTGATGAAATATGAAAGCTTTCTGACCCCGCATAGACAACAATGCAACTGAAACATTCAAGGCCCGGAAAGGTAGTAAGTAATTTGTTATAATCGCATTTGCGACTGAAAACTACTGCGTGCGACTATGAAAAAATATTTAGGAGCACCATGTGTGACTGACCCAATCTGCATTTATGTGTTTGCGCTGAGGGGAGCTTCAAAGGTTTTTACGTGTTTTTGCAATGCTGAGTAATGTATCACAGACATATCTCATGAATCCTTTCATAAACAAAGTGTAGAGAGAGTGTAAATAAGAGATTCATTGTGCAGCATAGAGAGCTTCGTTGATTATAATGGAACTTCATGAGACTGCGATGAACTAAGATGAGTGACAGCTTTTAATGATTTCTAAGGGAGTTTGTAAATGAGATATTGATTTAATACAACAGTTAAATAAACAAGAAGTTAATATTAAGTGACAAACATTATCTGACTATAACACTATTGCCTGATTTTGCTCTATTTTGTTGTCAAAAATAGTTTGAAACAAGTCAGAACTGAGCCGCTGCACATCTCCATTCAAACACAGCGGTTTTTCATTTATGAATGAACATGCGTCTTTAAACGAATCTAGTGAGTCAATGATTCAATTACCCATTCATAAAGACAGTCACTTGCTTTATTCCTGAATTAATCAGCCGTTTCGAATGAATCAAATGAGTGAATGATTCAGTAATTAAATCAGTGAGTTGCTGCCACCTACTGGCAGTTTTAGTTTCATTTTAAAAGTCATCTTTTCAGTTATTTAAATCAGTTAATATTTCTATATTCAACATGATATATTTAAAATATTAATCTCAGCATGAATTAATTAATTTGATTGCTCTCATGCCACCTCTGAGCCTCATTAAACATATGAAAATACACCTACAAGCCACTTTTGTGTTCTTCTGTGCCACCTCTGTAGTACAAATTAATTTCATTTCATTTGATTGGTAACTTATTCTTGTTCTACTTGTTCTTATTCTACTACTTGTTGAATTCTTGTTTTAATTAGAAATTTTAAAAACAAATTTGACATAAAAGATGACATACTTTTAATAAAGTTAGAAAAAATGCAATTACAAAGGTAAAAACAAAATACCCCTAGTGACGTAGATTGGTAACAGGCAGAAGATTCGAAAATATAACAACTTAAATGAGAAGTCCACTTCCAGAACAACAATTTTCTAGATAATGTACTCACCCCCTTGTCATCCAAGATGTTCATGTTTTTCTTTCTTGAGTTGTAAAGAAACTGTGTTTTTTTGAGGAAAACATTTCAGGATTTTTATCCATATAATGGACTGCTATGGTGCCCCGATTTTGAACTTCCAAAATGCAGTTTAAATGCAGCTTCAAACGATTCCAGATGCGGTTGTAAACAATCCCAGCCAAGGAAGAAGGGTCTTATCTAGCGAAACAATTGGTTATTTTCATAAAAATAATACAATTTATATACTTTTTAATGTCAAACGCTCATCTTGTCTTGCTTTCCCTGAACTCTGTGTATTCTCGCTCAACAGTGAGGGTATGTCGAAAAACTCAGATTGTATTTTCTCCCTCAACTTCAAAATCGTCCTATATTGCTATTTTACCTTTTTTGTTAAAGGTATTTGATCTTCTTTGCATGTTCACTTTGCAAAGACTGGGTTGGGACTTCTGCAGCGATGTAGGATGATTTTGAAATGATTTTTGAGGGAGAAAATATGATTGGAGTTTTTCGACATACCCTAACTGTCTTGAATCAGAATACTCAGAGTTCAGGCAGAGCAAGACAAGACGAGCGTTTGAGATTAAAAAGTATATAAATTATATTATTTTTATGAAAATAACTGATCGTTTCGCTAGATAAGACCCTTCTTCCTCGGCTGGGATCGTTTACAACCACATTTGGGATCGTTTGAAGCCGCATTTAAACTGTATTTTGGAAGTTCAAAATCGGGGCACCATATCAGTCCATTATATGGAGAAAAATCCTGAAATGTTTTCCTCAAAAAACATAATTTCTTTACGACTGAAGAAAGAAAGACATGAACATCTTGGATGACAAAAGGGTGTGTACATTATCTGTAAATTGTTGTTCTGGAAGTGGACTTCTCATTTAAGGTGATTCTGATTCGATTCTTTCTTTTGAGAGACAATATCTTTGTGTATAATGCGCTTTTTGATTAACAACTCTGCAGACTGTTTCGATAAACCACATGACCTGCTCTTTAAATATAAGCAGTAACATTCTATGAAAGGAACCTGACTTTACTGACAGAAAGGATCTTTTGGCTTATATAATTAATTCAGTTCCCATGGGCCGTCTTCTGCAATTGTGTTGCAAACTGCAGAAATTGACATTTTCAGTCAATCAATCTGACTAACATGCAATGGTATGACAAGACCCGTCTAATGTTACCTGACAGTTCTATGAAAATAACTCTTCCGCACAGATGACACTGTAACCTTCTCTACAGCAGCCCCTACGTAGGTAAAATGTTGTTTATTCTACCTAACCACAAGCCGAAACACAATGAAATCCCATCCATGACCTTAGCATCATTGTAAAAATATACCAGTTCAACCGTGTGGATCTAACAGGTCTAATGGGCTGGTAGAAACCTACACAAAGTTATATGCGTGAGGCCCCTGCCATTTTACACAACTAATAATTACATCCACTCACTCAATGCCACTTATATAAGTTAACATAAACAATGATTCACAAATACCGGTGGAGGAGTAAGCAAATGGTTTGAAATCTGTGTACAGAACACAAACACAGCTACAAAATGTCAGATGCTAAGCCAGCAGCTTAGCCTATACGATTTCTAAAGAAAATGAAGAAACGCTCAGTGAGTTATCTGGAATGCACTGCACTTTCTTTGAATTACAATGGCTGTTAATCTGAGGAAATGTAAAAAAAAAATGGCATTCTAAGGATTAATTAATCCAACAGAAAAACAAATTATGCATTAAAGAAAAAAAAGATTTGTATATAAAGGTGAATCCACTGTATCTTCTGTACCTGCTGTATTAAATTCCTTGAACAGTTTGTACTGGAATGAACTTGCACATTAAATTCAAATAATCTTGTATTATTTTACCTAATGCAGCCATTTAAAAGCAGTACTTGCATTCTTTAGTCAGTTTAGAGCTTTAAAGACAAATAAAAAACCTTTTCAAAGGACAAGAGCCGTACAACAGCTTTTTGCTTCTTTTAAAAGGTTGTCTTCTGGTGAATTCGCAAACTCGTTTTACATTTTGTGTGCTTTAAGAATGGCATTAAGAGTAACCTTGAAGCATATCATCCAGTTTTGTGCACGGTGGCATGAATATTCAAAATGCATTCAACACAGTACATTTTCTGAATGCATTTTCACACATTTAACATTGACCTCTATGGATGAAAGAAAAATTTAAATCCCAAATGTATGCGTATTAAAAAATTTTTAGATATAGGCAGTTGTTAACTAGAAACATATTATATGAGGAATGGTTTGATTATGGAACAAGTATTACATCTATAGTTTGATATTAGATGTCATAGATATTTTATCAATATTCAACAAAATCCAGATTACATGTTCCTTACACTGTTCTTATACGCTTGTTAAGTCTGACATCAAGTGTTACCTCTTCTGTGACTTCCGGGTCCAAACTGGCTCCATCAGATGACATGAGAAAACAACAAACGGTACTGATTATGCACTCACAATGTTATATAGTACTATCCAAAAAAAAAATTTTTTAATCCTACCCTTTAACTCCATACCGAAATCTCAATGAATATATAAATATAAATATACAAATTATTTGTGTTTGTGATGCTGTGAGCATGGAGACTGTAGTGTACACTGTAAATTTGAAAATATTTAGATTAAATGTTTACTATGAATAAACAGTGCTCATAAATCGGCTGCTGAGATAGTATTCTCAAGTTAAATGAGTTGGGGCTTGGACCCGGAAACAGCACTCGTGGTGCGTTCGTTGGACGCATTACATCACCACTTAACAAGCCCATAGGCCCCTATGATTTTTTTCCCCCCAAATTTCGTTTTTTTTTTCAAATTCTCTTTTTTCCATTTGATTTTTTTCTGAATTCATGAATCTCACTCAATTTAACAGCGATTCATTAAAAAATGAACAAAATAAATTTTTAAGGCTCTGTGAAATGTTTTTTTCCCCTCAAATTCAGTTTTTTTTAACCAAATTCTGTGCAATTTATTTAAAGTTTAAGAAAAATTACCTTTTAAGAATGAATGAAATATATATATATATATATTTGTTTCTCAAATTCAGTATTTTTTATTTATTTATTTTTTACCAAATTCTGTCTTTTCCATTAATTTTTTGGATTCCATTTATATGGTTTTATTAATGTCATAAATATTTTATCAATAGTCAACAAAATCCAGATTACACGTTTCTCATACCGCTCCCATAGAGCCCTATGAATCCCTCCCCTGACTCCAAATTCTGTTTTTATCTTTTTTTTTTTTTTTCCATGTTAAAATAATTATTTTTATGTTCCACTGTTTTCATTTTTCTGGACTCTGTTTTAATGGGTAAATTAAATGTATCATGAAACTTGTAACAGCAATTTATTAAATGTTCGGTGTTAGACCTTTTAAGTTTCTGTTTGTATATGATATGACAATAGCTGTTCTTAAAGGGGTCATCGGATGCAAAGTTCACTTTTACATGTTGTTTGAACATTCATGTGTGTTGGCAGTGTATGTACAAATCTACCCTATAATGATAAAAATCCATGCAGTGGTTTTTAATTAATCTGTAAAAATAATATCCCCTTTTTCAAATCGAGCTATTCTCAGATGCCTGTGTGTCTTACCTCAGACCTGCCTTAAATCAGCTGTAACAGTCCGACCTCCATTGTTTTGATGCTGGAGCAGGGATGGAAGTTAGACAAGAATATCTCAGATTGAGCGATTGAGGTGTTGTGTTGCTGGACATAATAATGAACATAGTGGTTGTCATTTACTCCCGACATCTGAGCCGCTGAAGATGCAGTCAATTACGTTTGTTTGTGAAGGGAGTGCGCCTCCCAATCTACATATATCCGTGTATGTTCGCGCAAATCATTCGTGATCCAGCAACGTGGTAGTTAGCAAGTTTAGCGGCTAAACGCAGCTAAATGTAGCTAAAGTAAACAAGCTCGTCACTCCACAGAGAGAAGAGAGGGGCGGGGCGGGCAGAGCTTATTAACATTTAAAGCAGCCTCGACCAGAATGAGATGATTTTAGCAGAGCTGATTTTGGCAAGGTAAAAAAGGTGTTGTTTTACACAATCATTGAGAATTTTTAACCAAAGTATATTATAGACTTTTCATTAAGACCCTAAAGAATCATATCAAGTTGTGGAAAATGGGCATCCCATCACCCCTTTAAAAGAAACAATAAAATCAGTGTTGCCAAGTCTGTGGTCATCCCGCTAAATTTAGCTATTTTAACACTGTTCCCACGGGTTGAATCGACTCCAATCAAATATCCCCTGGAATGCGAATTTTACCAGGGAAAACTTGTATTTTACCTCCCAGAATATGTTTTACCAGAGGACCCCCGCTGAAATGCAATTGGGCTGGGTAGCAATTAATCAGGTTTTGTTGTGAAAACCTGGCAACCCTGGAAAAAATGCTCATTTAGTGATTCTCAGAGCAGTTCTAGAGATCATGTGTTCATGTACTCATATAATGAGGCTGCAAACACTAAAATCACGCGATTGTCACGTGCTTCAGTATGTGTGTAGTAAACAAAATCGTTTGTCTGCACCATTTATTCACAGAGAGACACACAGAATGTGCAGGATTCATATTTTAATAGTATTTTTGCTGCTTAATATTCACAGACACTGTTCCATATTATGTTTTGATGTACAAATCTACTATTGATTTATCCATCTAAAATTTGGCAAATTCCACGTTATACAGACTGGATTCTGCGATTCCATCCGCAGTTTCCCCAATATTATCAATTCAGACCCTAGTCTAAAAGCTGAAACAACACAAATGTTTTGCGATGACCAGAAATCAATGGCCATCTTTTGACACTGTGGTTGAACACTCAGATGCAGTAATAAGCTTCCAGAATAGGTCAATAGCTGCCACCTGTCATAACCAAGAGAAACACAAAGTCAAACACAAATTACCGGAAGTTATTTATGGATGTCTGTTTGAAAGCAACCGAATATAAAATACCAATTTTATGGTATACAGAGTAATCTTGGCTGTATTAGAATCGTGGAGGCTGTTCAAGCTCAATAGCTTTCAAAACCATTTCTATTCATGTGTTTATGTTTCCCTCTACTACCTATATTGCCTAATACTGTGTTGCAAAACTTTCTTTTTTTTTTTTTTTTGTCTATTCATTGTCTTTCATATATATACACACCACTTATACGAAGAGCTGCCGGGGTGCTGGCAGGTTCATCAATTTATCTATTTGTCAAGCATATATTTCCTAGAATATGATTGCGATAATTCTGCACCCACAGACATGTTTTAATTGAGTGTTTTTGTATTGACTCTGCAGTAAGGCAAGGGCCAAAGGCCTTTATTGGTTACTAATCTCTGGTATTAGAGGGGACTCATGCATCTGGGTCTTAAAACAGACATTACAAAATAAGAAGCTAATCTATCTCGGCTTTCTGACCCCGAGTTCAGATGGTTTCTGCCTTCACTTAATGTTAATGATCTCTTTACATTAAGCATTCTCTAGCTCAAGGCAAAATTGGCTGTATATAGACTAAAAGGTACTAATCAAGAAAGTTTCAAAGCTATGAATTATAATGTATATTCTGGACCTATATTTGCATAATACAGTGCTGCCAGTCCTGGAAAAATATAAGGTATTATATCACCTGACATCTTCATAATATGTTCTGTCTGTATTAGAAGTCAGCTTTACATACTGTATATCTGAAAAATAAGAGAAACAGGCTTTGAGGTTGTTTGTGTGATTGAAATTGACAGCACATAGTGATAGACAGTTTTTTTTTTTTTTTTTTTTTTTTTCAAAAGCTTTGCTAGCATCTAGTCTAACTTCATTGACGTACTGTAGGCTCCTTGGAAAAAGGGGCAAAATGCATTATTCATCATTGTGAACTACAAAAAAAGAGAAATGAATACAATTTGAACTCCAAAGATTTCATTTTCTGAATGATGCATTTTAGCTTTACATTCATGTCACTCTCAGCCCAGACTGTGAATAAATTAGTCTTGATGTTGTTGATAGCTACATAATATGTGTGTTAAGATCTTTAAATCCATTCTTTAGTAAACAAATTTCAACAAACAAATGTTTATTTTATAGTGTCATTTGTAGTCACATAAAACAACATTGGCAATATATTCAAACCCTGAAAGTCATTTTAGCTGAAGAAAAAGAAAAACAAAAACAAGAGAAGGCGGATTTGGTAAAATTATTATCTTTTGACCAAAACAAAGCAGCATGAAATGGCTTTGTCTCTTTCATTTGAACACACAGCTTGAACGCATTTCTGTTTGATGCAACTTGTTCAACAGTTGTTTCTTTAGAGGGCTTTGGGTAGCCTCAATATATAAACATGAAAGGCTCACTTTCTAACTGATATATCTTTTGAGGTTGGAATAATGACTGTACATGTGATATGAATCAGAGTATTGGGGGGAAGAAAAAAAAGAAAGCTAATAAAAGCTAGTAAAATTAAGCTAAAAAAGCTAATAAAATAAAATAATTATGTAGGATCACAATATGTAATTTGTAAGATTAAAGTGTAAAAAGCATGTTTTTTAATTGCATTCCTTGAGTCAATGTACTGAATAAGAAACAAATCAACCAAATACTAACAAAACCACAAATAAAATAAAATAAAATAAAATGAAATGAAATAAAAATGTGCAGGTGTGCCTCTAAGAAATTATGTAGGATGACAATGTGTAATTCGTAGGATAAAAGTGTGAAAAGCATGTTTTCTAATGGCATTCCATGAGTAAATATCATGAAAAATCAATAAAATAAAATAAAATAAAATAAAAGTACAGGTATGCCTCTAAGAAATAATGTAGGATGACAATATTTGTAGGATGTAAATGTGAAATACATATTTTCTAATTGCATTCAATGAGTCAATGTACTGAATAAGAAACAAATCAACCAAATGCCACCAAAACAGCAATAAAATAAAATAAAATAAAATAAAATAAAGTAAAATAAAATAAAATAAAATAAAATAAAAAAAGTACAGGTGTGCCTCTAAAATATTATAATATAATTTGTTACTGCATTAATTTGTTACTGAGCCAATGTTCTGAATAAGAAACAATCCAAGTAAATACCAACAAAAGCAGCAATAAAATAAAATAAAATAAAATAAAATTACAGGTGTGCTTCTAAGAAATTATGTAGGAAGACAATATGTAATTTGCAGGATAAAATGTGAAAAGCATATTTTCTAACTGCATTTCATGAGTCATTGTACTGAATAAGTAAACCAAGTAAATGCCAACAAAGCAGCAATAAAATAAAATTGTAAAATAAAAAGTGTGCCTCTAAGAAATTATGCAGGGTGACAATATGTAATTTGTAGGATTGAAGAGTGAAATGCACATTTACTGAATAAGAAACAAACCAAGTAAATACCAACAAAATCAGCAATAAAATAAAATAAAATAAAATAAAATAAAATAAAATAAAATTACAGGTGTGCTTCTAAGTGTCACGAATCTGGTCGGTGTCCCGCTGTCCGCTCACCACCAGATGTCACTCTCACCCCGTCATTACACTCAGACTGTTGCTTTGCACCCCGGACTACTACTCCCATCACCCATCGCGCCCATTGCGTTGCCTCCTGTAGCCAATCAAGCTCACTATAAAAACCCCAGACTTTCACCTCGCAAGTCACGGATTGTTTGTGTTTTTCCCATTGTTTAGCGTTCTTTGTTCTTGTTCCTTGTGTTTTTGATCCCCTTGCCTGGATCCCCGTTTTTTGACTGATCGCCGCCTGCCTTCGGATTATCGCTCGTTATTAAGGACTGTTCTCTCGTCTCGCCTCCTACATTTCTGTTTACTGTTGTTTGACCCTGCCTGCACGACTATGTCTTTGCTTCGTATTACCAATAAAAGCTCGCATATGGATCCGCTCGCCTCACGTCTCTCACTCCCGGTAACACTAAGAAATTATGTAGGAAGACAATATGTAATTTGCAGGATAAAATGTGAAAAGCATATTTTCTAACTGCATTTCATGAGTCATTGTACTGAATAAGTAAACCAAGTAAATGCTAACAAAGCAGCAATAAAATAAAATTGTAAAATAAAAAGTGTGCCTCTAAGAAATTATGTAGGGTAACAATATGTAATTTGTAGGATTAAAGTGTGAAATGCACATTTACTGAATAAGAAACAAACCAAGTAAATACCAACAAAGCAGCAATAAAATAAAATAATAAAAAAAAATATTATTTCAAACTAGCTAATTTATACATAATACATCTGACACACCTGAATGTTTTATTATTATTACCATTTTAATTATTTTATTTTTTTATTTAATCATTTTATTTTCTACAACCAAATTTAAACAGGTGTTTGAATTTTGTGTGTTGTACACACACACACACACACACACACACACACACACACACACAAAAAAAAAAAAAAAAAAAAAACAGGTGTTGCATTTTGAATTTTAACAGAATTAACAGAAATGTCCATAAAATTAATGGAAAACATCCTGGCAGAAAATTACCAGTACACAAATGTATCACAACACAGCTAAAACAGCTTCTTATAAAGCCTTAAAAGATTTGAGGCCATTCAAAACACACATTATCTCTAGTCTTGCACAACAGAGCATGATGTACTGCACCTGGCAACCCTTTTCAAAAATATCTCAAAATAACCTCCTATTGGATGAAGGACAAAGGAGAAAAATATCATTTTGTTTCACTCGCCTCCAGGCATGTTTAAAATAACAATGCTTCAATCAATAATCCCAGTAACAAAGTGAGATTTTTTGTTTTCCTGGAATACATTTCTGCATTTTCATCTAATATCTAGTTCACAAAAAAATGTTCTAGCATAACGTGTTGATGTTTACCTGTGTAATGTATGTCTCTATAAATACTTAACTCAAAATGTGTGGCATTAAACATCTGTGGCTGTTTAAAACACATCAACACGGCAGTCTGGTAGTCAATAACCAAGAATTAGTGTTATGCTCTACAGCAACAGCTGGGAAGACATTGGCTTAATGTATTGTTTTTCAATAAAACCACATTAATATGCTTCTTCAAAAACAGTGTATTCTTGGGTAAACCATCTGTGCTTTCCTCAGTAAACTTCAGCTCTTCCAGGAATGCCTCTGTAATACCTGAGGCAATGTCATGCATGCAAATCTGTTGCCATATCATAATTTTCTTTCGTCCAAAACCATTTCATTACATCAATATAGCCTGAAACAACTCAGAATGGCAATATAGCAAATTCATAATAGGATAGAAGTACCTATGTGATATCATGAAAGTGATACAAATGTCAGTGCATATTTAATTTGGGCGGCCTTTTACCTGAACTGCCTTTCTAAATGCCATATTGCAGCCTGAGGTGGTTGAATTTATGATTGAGGTATGTTTGGCCGGTGCATGCAAAGATATTTTTTGAGGATCCACTAAATATTGTGTGAGACTGACACTGTGCGTCATTCTTGATTAAACACTGCCCCCTGCAGGTGCATGTGTTAAACTGCTCTGACTTTCACATAGCATTACACATTGATGTTTTTATCTGTATTTATGTATTTTGGAGAAATTTAGCATTATGTCACTTGCTCACCAATGGATCCTCTGCAGTGAATGGGTGCTGTGAATTTGTTTAGGACTGTTCTTGCTTATAAACGATATTTGATCTGTGCATATTTTCAGGCGAGATGACATTTTCACTGGAGAAAGAAATATTATGAATGGAGGACTTGGATTTGAAGTTAAAAAACGCCTTGATGGATTTATTTTTTGAAAAAAACATTACTGTTTTCACTTCATAAGGTGTTAATTGATAGATTTTTGTTAGTTACTTGTGGATTATTGTGTTTTTAACAGCAGTTTGAACTCTCATTCTGACGGCACCCATTCGCTACAGAGGATCTATTGGTAAGCAAGTGATAATGCTACATTTTTCCAAATCTTTTCTGATGAAGATGTTAATTGATAGAGTTGTGTCAGTTACTTGTGGATTATTGTGTTTTTATCAGCTGTTTGAACTCTCATTCTGACGGCACCCATTCGCTACAGAGGATTCATTGATGAGCAAGTGATAATGCTAAATTTCTCCAAATCTTTTCTGATGAAGAAGATGTTAATTGATAGAGTTGTGTCAGTTACTTGTGGATTATTGTGTTTTTAACAGCAGTTTGAACTCTCATTCTGACGGCACCCATTTGCTACAGAGGATCTATTCATAAGCAAATGATAATGCTACATTTCTCCAAATCTTTTCTGATGAAGAAACCAACTCATCTACACCCCAGATGGCCTGAGGGTGAGTAAATTTTAATTTTGGGGTGAACTATTCTCCTAATGAACTCTGGCTTTAATCATATTTTGGCCTTAAGGTCATCAATCAAACACGACTACTAGCTTAATAAAAAAATAACTTCCTCAATTTCAAATATTCTCTTTCAGGCTGCACACGAGAAATAATAATAATGAAAATAGCTCATTGTAGATATAAAACATGTAATAGATCACATCAAAAGGAATAACCAAAGGTCAAGAAAAATATCATAATGACTAATTTTAAATTTCACAGTTTATATCATCTTTATGTCAAAAATGAGAAGCATGCATTATACTAAAATAAGCTTCCACTGTCTGATTTTAAAGGCATTGCATTTGTAGACCTATGCTTTTCTATATGCCACTAATAGCAAAGCAAGGCCTTTTCATAGTAATAGATGATAATACATTTTCTTTAAACAATAATAGATGCTGTTGAATCACAACAAGCACAAATTATTGTCTGGACATATTCCTCCAAAAAGCAGCCTAATAACTACGGTAATCAAATGGGAGCAGTTCAAATCGTCACGTACATCATGAATAAAAATAGAAAGTAGGCTATGCCTGATAACCTCATCCAAGTCACTCAGCTGGACTGTCAAGGCCCTGCTTTTATGATGTGTTTTATGTAAAGAATCTCCTATGTTTTGACACACAGTTGCTAAAGGGATTTTACAACCAAGCTCATGCTAATATGAACACACTTTAAGAATTAAGAGCTACTTTAAAATACACACACACACTCACTGCCTGAATAACATGCTGTTAATTAGAAAAAAATAAGGATGCTTGAGAATTCAATTGACTTTCTGTATATGTAAAATATATAATTGTGCTGCAAGTAAAATCTATATAATCACATTTACACTTGCCAGCTACAAAATAATTACAAATAGGTCAATACTGACTAATTTAAATGTAATAAAGAACAGGTACTAACCTGTAGTGATAATCCAGGTGTTTCCATTCTTCAATCCTGAACCAGTCATTGGTCAGTATCCGAAGTACACACTGTGACTCGTCCGCAGTGTTGCCAAGTCCGCGGTTTTAACCGCGGAATTGGGCTATTTTAACGCTATTGCGTCGGGTTAAAGCGACCCCAATTACGTCATATTTATCCCCTGAAAAACGAACCCCAACAAAGAAAACGTGTATTTTATCCCCCGAAGCGCGATTTTTTAACGCGATTGGACTAGTTTTGAGCAGCAATTGGGGAGGGGGGTTTGTTGTGAAAACCTGGCAACCCTGGCGTCCGTCATTCAAAAACATCCGATTTAACTCGAGCTCTACATCTCACAACAATTAACATAAGTACTTTTACAAAAATTAGAGAAACAACACAGAATTACTTATCTTGTTTATAATACTAAAACAGCTTACAATATTCATCTTAAGTAGGCCTAGGAACATGAACCGAACAATAGGTGAACGTGAATGAATCATTCTTTTGAGTCGGATCTTTTTAATGAAACACGTTCACAAAGCCAGTCTTTTTTTAGTTTACGAATTGTTCAAAGCAAGGAAGATTTTACTTTTGGGCGATAGAAGAAAAATTACAAACAAAATATCCTGGAAACAAGTTTACAACTTAAGCTGAATCGTAACTGCAACAAACAAAACTAGGATGCGTTAAATTGCAATAAACACGCTTATTAATAAAACAGCGTGCCTACATACGTTTAATAACACAACTTTGATTAAAATCAGACTTGAGTGGCACCATGTCATGACGCAATTGCGTCATGACGTAAAATGGAATGGTTTTTAAACGAACTGTTCAAAAGAATCGATTCCGGACAATGAGTCAGTAATCCTCTCATCAAACACACTGCTTGTCATAAATACTTTTTATAATGACGTACATTTTAAATCGCCTATAATCCGTAAGTACGAAATTCGATCATTTTTATAAGCGTGACACAATAATAAAGGGATGTGAAGTTTGTTCTCTGGTGCCAACGTGTGTTTTGTATGTTATATGAACTTTCACCTCGGTTCCCACAGCCACGCTGGAGCGTGTGGATTTGACAGGACATACAGTGACAACACTGACACGAATCTTTAAACTTTGAGTATGCACTGCCTGTCAAGCTTTTAGTAATTTTTAGTAAATCCCGAAAGAATCGCGTTTGCTGCACACTGTCGGTTCCAGCCACATGGAAACTTTCGTAAGCTTCACTAACCAGAGTCAAGGAAGGGATCGCATATTCAGGTCAGTGTTTTTTATTAAACCTGGTCATCCGTAAAAACAAAATTGGATTGAAATGATTTCCCCTTAAAGACGAGCTAGACTATGTCTGAACATTTTGTTTGTTTGCTTACTTCAGAGCAACCCAATATGCATGCGCTTTGGCGAAATACCTTCTGAGAAATGAAGCGAAAAGAAAAGAGCTGGTGAAAAAGCTGCAATTTCTGGAATCTAATATGAGTTCGGGGCGGAAGCGTAAGAATGAACATTTACGGTTACATAACACAAAACAATCACATACAAGACAAAAGCTCTTTCATTTCTATGTCAGTAGTTACTATTCAAGCTTTACACGTACGGTTTACCTCAGTAACATTCTTATCTCTCTAAAAAACTATCTATCTAGGGTATTTACAGTCCAATTAATTTAGTAATATTTAATTATTGACATTTATATTTGGACTGTATAGCCAGAGAACTTTCACCTCGTGTTGCCTTGCTTTTCCTCTTTCATTATCCACCATCAAATGGGGTTTTGTCGTAAAATGTGGAAAAATTTTCATAAATGTTATAACTATTTGAAGAGTGACTGGGAAATAGAATCGGTATCAACAACAATTTGGGATGTAGTACACAATGATGGAATTAATGCAGTAACTAGCCTGCTTTTCACAGAAATGAAAGGAATATAATCTATAATGTATCCGTTTTGCTCTTTTTCAGTATTCAGGCTTGGAAACACAGTCAACTCGATTCACGCGGCCAAGAGCACTCTTCATATTTCTGACCCTGTGCTGCGCTTTTGCCTTACTTTTGCCAACCTCAACCGTGCCTTGTATTTCATCTGTGACAACATGCTCTGGGCCAGAAGTGTTGGGCTAATAAAAGATATCGACAAGGAGCGCTGGCAGTTAAACTCCAGTCGCTTTTATTTCCTATCCTTGGTCATGAATCTAACCAGAGATGTCTATGTGATTGTCCAGCTCATGGTGCAGAAGTCTCGGGACCGACAGTTCCAGCAAAAAGTCAACCAGCATCTCAATGAAAGCCCGGATGTGGCTTGTGTCATAGTGCCTCAGCTTGATGCCTTCCTGTTCCTTCTTCTCGAGAGCCTCAGAAATGAACCATCTGTGGCTCTCGATACACTTAAAAATGTTTGCGATCTATTCATTCCACTTGACAAACTGGGAATTTACCAGACAAATGCAGGGGCGGTGGGCTTCTGTGGCCTTGTTTCCTCACTTTTAGGTATACTGTCAGTTTTGAGGCCTAGCCTCAAAATCAAGCCATGATTTAGTGAATGAATGAGGAAAATGCTTTCGAGGAACATCCAAAATGTCTTGCATAAGGATACTTTCCTAACAACTATTTTGATTTCATTTTAGTGTGGAATTAGATTAACATCAAGCATACTTTTGTAAAGGAATCAAGTTAATTGCTGTATAAGAGAGACAGGAGAACAGAACATACCCATAATGCAGCAGTGCACCTGCGGGGCTGTTCTGCACAAAATAATAATAATAAAAAATAATAGCATCATTTAGAATAGATCTCGCAGTGTGGGATTGACCACATGCTGGGTACACTTTCATTAAATTGAGTGCCTTGCTTTATCTGTTGTTGTATTATGGTAGCCCCAGTGAATTAATACACTTGTATATTATGCACTGTTTAGTAGTTTTAATAGAGATTATATCAAGTTGGTACTGATGATATTGAGATGAGGGTACATGAACACATTTTGGAAGTTTCCAGCAAAAATATGCTTTCTATGATGGCAGATGTTCAACTTTCTCAAATATGTGCTTAGTATTTAGTCTCTTCTATGTGGAGAACCCTCTGTGAAATTAGATATTCTACCTCGTTCTGTAAGATCCCACAGTTGTTTACTGATGTGTTTTATTTTAGGTGCCAGACAGGGTTTTGTTAGTTGTTATTTCCAATTTTGGTTTATCAAGACAACAGATGACTTATTACATTCTGATTCCACATAATAGGTTGTCAGCACAAACTGCTTTAAGAACAAACTGTGAACTTTAATAAAGGAATTTCTATGCACTGTTTAAAATGTTTTTGTTTGTCTTCTCTCACTTGTTTTCAAAAAATGTTAAAAGCTTGACCTTACATTAGACATAGTAAGAGTAAAAACTGCATTCTTATGGACACAGAAAATGTGGTTATGCTTACAGAATTTCTAACATTTCTAACATAACTTATCACCTTTTTCTTTAACGTGGAAGTAAGCCTATGGGAGAGATTTCCGGTTCATTAGCCGCTAGGAAATAATGAGAAGAATAACACCGTGCAGTAAACAGTAAAACTGTTTGAAGTGCACTACAAACCAGTGTGCTCATAATTAAGATAATACATTAAAACAATATTGTATAAGATACCAAACGACCGTGTCAACTCTTTCAGAAAGAAAAAGGTGGATGAAGAAAACGAACCTTTGAAACATCAACTGAACCAATTCTGTTTGAATCGCTCGAAACACCACACGCTGGTGACGCCTGCTGGTTAAAATGAAAACTCAGACCAAAACATGCATAAGAACAGCATTTACAAAACCATTGCAAACGTTTTGTATTAATATAATATATTAAACGCAAACATCAAATACAGTTAAATATGAAGTGTCTATAAAATATGTTTTCTTTTATCATTTGTAGGGCTTGTTTTGTTTGTTTTATAAAGGGCTTGTCTAGACAGACCAATAAGAGACTATTAACCACTACTCTTCCTTTTAATTACACAAATGTTTCATTAAGATCTCTACTGATTTATATAACTGATCCGAGATCACAGGGGTGGGTGCTGCGACATTGTTGTGACAATCCCTGTTGAGGAAAAAACAGCATATGATGGTTAGGTAGATTTTGAAGCATGGATGCTAGTTTGAGCTTGTTTAAGCTGGTCCTTAGCTTGTCCTAAGCTGGTCCCTCTGCTACTTAAGTCATGTGACTTTGGCAGTTTGATACACGCTAACAAGTGATTTGCAATGTTTCGAAGCTTCACAAAGCGGTGCTTCAAATGTGCCCATTACTAATGCTATAGGCCTACATTTGCTATTAGGGCTGTCACTAGGCCTAATGTTTATTTTGGTAATTGAGTAATCAGTCGATTATTCTGACGATTAATCGAGTACTTGTGTGTATATATATATATATATATATATATATATATATATATATATATATATGTAATAGCAACGAGACAATAATAATTACTTCAAATAAAGTATCAAAAGCATGTAATCGTAGTTTTATTGAACAAACTGTTTAAGTACATAATGTATTATAATAACCAACAGAGCTAACGAACATTAGGCATTATAACAAATGCCTACAGCTGGGCGCCAACGGCCTGACGATTGTTTTCACACTTAATACGGGATCTAATCTTCGTTTAAGATTATACTAAAGAACATTTAAGTCAAGTTTCCATTAAATCTTTAATATTATGACAGAAATGCTACTGTCACTGTAATTTCTTGAATATGTGGACATAACGTGTAAAGTCAGACTGAGTGTTTGAGCTTTTATTTTGAAATCGCGATGAATAGTTAGCATTGTGAAAATATATGCTGTGTTTGTGTAGGTTCATAAATTATTTACCTTACAAAATCTGATGAAATGGCGCACGTTGCATTCCCAGATAAACGTGATAATAAACCCAAACTCACAACAATATGCAGAGAAGAGGTTGGAGACGCTACACACACGTAAATGATAACAGCTCTGAGACTTACGTACGTTACGTATCCTACAGGCATGTAAATAATTAAAGCGCATATATGTATTTAATTGAAACATTGGCTGCGTCCGAAAGCCTAGTCAGCTGACTTGCTGCCTCGCTGCCTTATCAGGCAGTGACTTCGAAGGCTGCGAAGGCAACTCTAGAAACAGTTTCGGACAGACTTCAGAGGCAGCAGAACGTGACGCCGTTGCTAGGTTACCTAACGGTTAAGTTGTAGATTTTGTAGAAAACGATCTTATACAGTTATATATAAATGCTTTAATAATACATAAAGACCTTAATGTCATTACCCACCGAAAGTCTGTGCGTCGGAGAAGACGACTGAGAATGGCAGCTACTTTTTGCTTAAAAGAAAAGCAAAAAAAAGTTTCATTATTATTAATAGTATATTGTAAATATTATTATTATTCACTACTCATTTGAACCCTTATAACATTTTATTAAAATACTATTATTACAAACAATAGTATTTATTATGCTTTTTACACTATTACGATTCATGAAGTATATCATGGTCAAGATCTCATCTATTATATAAAGTAACAAGCCTAATTTCACCAGAATATTTTTATTTATATAGCCTATATGACGCACACGCACAGGATTGTGGGAAATCGAAGGCAGCGAAGGATACATCTATGCTGCCTTCAAAATTCCATCAGAAGAAGGTACCTCCGGAGACAGGAAGTGAAGCAGAATTAGAATTCGGACGTGCCTTGATGCCTTCCTGCCTTGGAATGCTGCCTCCGAAGGCAGCATTTTAGAGCTTTCGGACAAAGCCATTGCCTTTCTTGGATTTTCGTCCGTAGGATGCGTCACTTCCGGTACTGTGCCGGTTACTCCACAAAATACAGTAAATGACTTTGTCCTCGAATCGATGAATCGTGACAGGTCTAGTTGCAATGCAACATAAGGAGAATGAATGAATAAGACCAATAACATGCATGTAGAAAATAGATAAGGTAAATTTCTATTTCATACTGACTTAAATGCCTATTCCATCCATACTCAGAATGGAAATAACCATTCATTATACAGCTTTTTGATGTAAAACGTGTGGTAGACTATTGGATGTGGGGGAAAAAAAAGACTCATTATAGATTTAAGTTGCATTTTTTTGTTCTTCAAAATAAGTAGGATCTTTTGACTGCTATTAAATGTAAAACAAGTCTTTATGCAAATTACCCAGTGAGTATAGGGAGATTATTTATGTATTTTGGATCTGCTCTTATATTTATATTTTTAGTTTGTTTTAAATTCAGTTACATTTTAGCATTTTTATGTGCTTTGTTTCATCTAATTAATATTTTGTTCTAACATACAACATTTATTATTTTAATATATTTTATTTTAGATTTATTTCAATCAACAAAAAACATTTTTAATAGTTTTACTTAACCAACAAGGTGCTAAACAAACAAACAAAGAAATTAAACTCAAATCAGAAAACATGTCCATTGTATTAAGTTAATGTGGTCCAGTTTATTTAAGGCATCTACATCAATACATGAAGTTGCCCCATGAAAGGATGAAACAAACTGTTAACAATATAAAGAGCAATGCTATTTTGGCAAATCTATCAGTTTTCCAGCCAGATAACAAATCAGGATCAAGGATTAGAGGAACTAACACTGTAGTGACATAAATAACAGATCAGCAGTCTCCACAAGAGAAATGTCAAAGCGCAAAAGTGACACAAAAATACTTCCATAATGTACATGAGGCTATGGACGTGAACAGGAATGACACGGACATAGAGGGACTTTGGAAAGACTTTGGAAAGACTCTGCTTCTATAACGTTTGGTGTCCGCGTCGGGTCGTTACATAAAGCAGAAGACCAGTGAGATCCTCCATCAAGTACTACATTCCGGGAAAACAGACATACTGTATACTTTCATTCACATAAAACATGACCCAAACGAAAATCAGGATTTAGAGAAAGCCTGACACAGTCTATGAAGGTCGCCTTCATGCTTTAAAGGGAAAGAACGCAGAGTTCATTCAAACTTCAAGAAATTGAACCAAAAATGACATAACAATAAAACATACGTTGAATCTCCTGTAACATATCCAACAGATCAGGTAAAGAATATGTTTTCTTTTTCATTAATCAATACATTTTATTTAAAAAAAAGAATAAAAGAAATTAAATGTGCTTTAAAACATGATTGTTTCTGCTGTTTAGTGTCCAAATAATAATAACAATAATAATAATAATAATAATAATAATAATAATAATGTTATCAACATCATTATTTTAAGGACACAGTGTGCTGTAGTGGTTTGAGCACTGGACCCTGGACTCAAAAATCATGAGAAAATTATCACTTATTTTCCGATTTCGATGCGTCAAGGTTAAACACCTTTTCCTCTCAATACACGATTGGCTACAGGAAATCAAGATTAAATTTGCATCCCAGAGCTCATGTATTGTAGCTACACACAAAAGAGGAAGGCCTCGTCTAATTAAGAGTCTGACGTTCGTATGACGGCTTACACCCTCGTACTCTACAGAGTTTGGTAGGATCACCTCAGAGTGGAGAAAATTCCAGGTTTCCCTTATTCTATCCAGTGATTAAACGCTCTATTATAGATGTCAAGATCTTACAAGTGTACAAATATACATTCAGTAAAATATCAAAATAGAAACTGTGCTTAAGTTCTCTGATAAATCACTGACAGACCCAACACAGTACAGATAATCATCTCTCGTCGTCCAAGCGTTATGATTGTACCATAAAAGCAGCCCGCAGCCCTGAAGGTCAGAGCTCAGAGCTGTAGTTAGAAGATCAAGGGCAATGGTTACACACATGCTGCATTTGGGTTGGGAAGTTAAACAGAAAACTATTTTGGCTTGTGTCTCACGTCTAACCAGATTCCTCAATGCAACACTTTTTACATGGACAAATGAAAAAAAAAAAATTAAAATGTTAAAGGGCTTAAGTCACTAGTCGGAGGTCTTGGCCTTTGTTTTGTTGATAGTTTGGGCTTAGATCCTCAGCCTCCACATTGTTACCCACAGTTTGTGTGGAGGAAAGTCATGGAAATGCCTTGTCGTGCTCAAGAGAGACGTTTGGTCCTGGTTTATTTCCACTGAGGAGATGTTTGGTCCGTGCGACCGGATTGGGAAGGAGAAGGAGAGTGGGATGGCTGGCACTAGGAGGGCGCTTGCGTGCGGTCATAGTCCAGAATCAGGCCTTTGATGTGCGATAGTTTCTGATGGAGATACTCGCAGCGCTTCTTTTCTTCCCGATAGCCTGGAAACTTCTGTAGGGACAAAAACAAGATGAAGTTTTAATCTGTAAGTGAAATATTCTTTGCTGTCAAAAATGCCGACATCTGCTGGACGGATGGTTCACTGCAAATTATGTTAAAGGATTAGTTCACTCCCGAATTAGAATTTCCTGATAATTTACTCACCCCTATGCCATCCTAGATGTTCATGTCTTTCTTTTTTCAGTCGAAAAGAAATTCAGGTTTTTGAGGAAAACATTCCAGGATTTCAGGATCAATGGCGGTCAATGGGTTGAAGGTCCAAAATGCATTTTCAATGCAGCTTCAAAGGGCTCTACACGATCCCAGCTGAGGAATAAGGGTTTTATCTAGCAAAACGATTGGTCATTTTCTGAAAAAATTTAAATTTATATACTTTTTACCCACAAATGCTTGTCTTGCATTAGCTCGACTTTGCACATTAAGTAGTCACGTTGGAAAGGTCACGTGTGACGTGGGCAGAAGTACTGACCCAGTGTTTACAAAGCGAATGTGCAAAGAAAGTCAAACGCCCTTTACAAAAAAAAAAAAGGTAAAACAACGATGTTGGACAATTTTGAAAATGAGATGAAGTTTTTTTTATCCCACCCTACCTTTTTGAACCGAAGTGCGTGGACGAAGAACTAACGACGTGTGACCATTTGTGGTTAAAAAGTATATTATTATTATTATTTTTTTTTTAAATGACAGATCGTTTCACTAGATAGGACTTTTATTCCTCAGCTGGGATCGTGTAGAGCCCTTTGAAGCTGCACTGAAACTGCAATTTGGACCTTCAACCCACTGATCCCCACTGAAGTCCACTATATTGAGAAAAACCTCAAAAACCTTTTTTCTTTGCAACTGACAGGAACATCTTGGATGACATGGGGGTGACTAAATATCAGGAAATTTTAATTCAGGAGTGAACTAATCCTTTAAGTATTCACATATTCACACAATTTGAGGTATAAAAGGTCCAGTGTTGAGATTGTTAACTACAATGTGACCATGGACCACAAAACCATCATAAAGGTCAATATTTTGAAATTGAGATTTATGCATTGTCTGAAATCTCCATTGATGTGTGATTTGTTAGGATAGGATAATATTTGGTTGAGATACAACTATCCGAAAATCTGGAATCTGAGGGAGAAAAAAATAAATAAAATATTGAGAAAATCACCTTTAAAGTTGTCCAAATGAACTTCTTAGCAATGCATATTACTAATTAAAAATTGTTTTGATATATTTATGGTAGGAAATTTACAAATTATCTTCAGGGAACATGATCTTTACTTAATATTCTAATGATTTAAGGCATAAAAGAAAAATCTATCATTTTGACCCATACAATGTATTTTTGGCTATTGCTTCAAATATACCAGTGCTACTTAGGACTGGTTTTGTGGTCCAGGCTCACAAATGATTAAGAATTATTAAAATAGTTTTCATTAGTTAAAATAAACTATACATATTAAATGGAAAAACTTCCCAGATAACTTAGGTTTAATTTGGAAAATCTAAAATTACTAAAACTGAAATAAATTAAAGGTAAACAAAAATGCAAAAACTTATAAAAAAAATTTAAACGCACATAAGAAAATTATTAAAACATAAATTACAATTAAAATAAATAATATAAACGGCAATTAAATGGAATAAATACTATAATAGCATACGGATAAAACTAAAAACACCAAAAGATTCATGGGATTTTAAAAATTACTATCAGATTATTCAAATAAGGCTCATAGTTAAGCAAAAATGTTTTTTTTTTTTTTTTTTTTTTTCACGGCCCTAGTTTGGACAGTCCTTAAAGGAGAAGTTAACTTCCAGAACAGAAATGTACAGATAATTTACTCACCCCCTTGTCATCCAAGATGTTCATGTCTTTCTTTCTTCAGTTGATCAGAAATTATATTTCTTGAGGAAAACATTCCCGAATTTTTCTCCATATAGTGGAATTCAATTGTGCCCCCAAGTTTGAACTTCCAAAATGCAGTTTAAATGCAGCTTCAAATGGCTCTAAACCCTAAAGAAGGGTCTTATCTAGCAAAACAATCGGCCATTTTTGAAAAAAATTGACAATTTATTTACTTTTTAACCTCAAACGCTCATCTTGTCTCATCTCTGCAATGTTGAAAAACTCCCGTCTTGTTTTCTTCTTCAACGTCAAAATCATCCTACATTTTGGAAGTTCAAACTTGGGGGCACCACTGAAGTTTACTATATGGAGAAAAATTTGGGAATGTTTTCCTCATTATTTCTCATCAACTGAAGAAAGAAAGACATGAACATCTTGGATGACAATGGGGTGAGTACATTATCTGTAACTTTTTATCTGGAAGTGGACTTGTCCTTTAACATTCCAAATATACAGTTGACTTCAAACACTGTCAACACACATAATACAATTCTCTTACCTTCTTATACTTCCTATACTTCTCCATTATTTGATCTTCCATTACCTAGAATAATCCAAACAATGAATAAAACAAACAAACATATTAATCTAAAATAACCTCTGACATCATGTATTATGTAACTGTTATATAAGGTGTGCAAAGGCATTATCTTGTAAAACAAAGACGCATTCTTCCAAGTAACCTTTAAAACAAGTCAGGACGTCAATCTTCAGTGTTACATGACACTTCAGAAAAGTAACATTCATTATTCTTATCAATGGTGTGCTAGTTTAGTCAGGAAAATGTGATGAGTGAAAGTTAAAATAACATTATTTGCATAATATATATAAATGTCACTTTTGATTAATTCAATACATCCTTCTTAAAGAGACAGTTCACCCAAAAATGAAAATTCTTATGTCATTCCAAAATTTTAAGACCTTCGTTTATCTTCGGAACACAAATTAAGATATTTTTGATGAAATCCGAGAGCTTTCTGACCCTGCATAGACAACAACACATCTGACACGTTCAAGGCCCAGAAAGGTAGTAAGGACAACGTTAACGTGAAGCTACGAGAATACAAAAATAACGACTTTTTCAACAATTTCTTCTTTTCCGGTTTCATCAAAAATATCTTAATTTGTGTTCTGAAGATGAACGAAGATCTCACAGGTTTGGAACGACACAAGGGTGAGTAATTAATGACAGAATCTTCATTTTTGGATGAACTGTCCCTTTAAATAAAACTTGCCGACTCAAATATTTGAACAATAGTGTATATGATGCCTTTTTCTGTACCTTATACTCTTGTGTCCCCGGCGACAGCGTCTTTATCTTGGATCCCAGCTGAACAAACATCTCTGTGACTTTCCCAATACGTTCATGAAGGTCTCTGTACTCGTCGTATTCCGCACAGAAATCCTCTTTGTACCTCTGCCGCTGCTCAGAGTCCGTAATAGTGTTGTATTTTCTGAAAAACAAAAATCCCTTGAGTGAACTAAACCAGTTTAACAGTGACAATAATTAAAGCCGCAAGGCAGAATCCCAAGTGAAACCAGTAGGTGGCACTACATATTAAAATAAATGTGTATTCTCATCCTTGAAGTCTTTACCTTTAAAAATACAAAAACAGAGTGTTTAACAACAAAAACAAAACCGATTTTTGCTTGAATTCTTACATTCCGGCCTGTAAAATTACACACTGTAGCTTTAAATGTGTCTCACAGCTCATTTTCTATTTCTTAATCATCAGCAGACAATCTCCACCTTGTAATTACAGAAGCACAAAGCGGTAAAACAAACCGAAATCTGGTCTTACTTACAATAAATAGTCAGGCAGCTCATCGGGCGAGGCACGGGTGACAGGTGTGTTGGGTCGTTCATGATCTAGACATTAACACAGACAAGAATGATAAAATGGTTCATGTAATCTCACTACGCAAACATATCAAAGCACCATGCTGCTTGGGCTGATGGAGTCGTTTATCAAACTTTGTGATAAGGGACGGTAGTCGCCGACAGGGGCTGTCTGGCAAGACGTCAAGCTTGTGGGCTCTGCACGTTTTACAGTGGGTCACCCAGCTGTTAGTTAAGTTAATCATCCACCCTGGCGCAAGGGAAGGGTGCAGACGAGCAGTCGCTCGCACACAAACACAGGAATATTTCCTGAATTGCTTGGCAAGTCCGAACCTGTTCTGCCATCATTTCACTTGAAATGAAAGTGGCTCACAGTGAGCCACTTCTAAGATGAACTGCAGTGGCAGAGCTGAAACAGGCTGTTTTTTCTTCTTCTTCTTTTACATAACAGCAGTTATTCAGCATCAAAAAACATCTAGTGAAATACTTTCTGAGAAACAATAACTCCATTGCTCTTTTTGCAGTGCTTATAAATATTGATTATGATCACCACATTTCCTGCTGTTATCACTGCGTGACATCATAACATGTAACAATCATAACATCATGTTGTTATACAATATTTTCCTGTGGGCTCTAAATCTCTCTGGCAATAACAGTACAGTTTAAAGAGCTGTTAAATAGAATTCTACATGTTAATAAATAATTAAAAATGTACATAATAAAATGATTAAAAATACAGACATTAATTTTAAATAATGTCTATGTACATAGACCAACAATTAGAAAAAAAAAAAAAATAATAACTGTCACAAGCAAATATACTGCATAGAAATTATCAATTAAAATTAATTATGCTGTAATTACACAATTAGTATTGATAGTCATTTAACTTTCCCAGTTACACACTATTATTCAAAATATATATATTTTTTGGATTGTTTTCGATCTGTATATGCTGACCAATGCTAGTTTATAAGCTGACCAATATTTATTTAAGTAAAACTACAGTAACTGAAATACTAGTACAATTTAAAATAACTGTTTTGTCTTTTGTAACATTTTAAATGAATGTATTTATGGTCTTTTTTTTTAAAATTTGACACACCCTTGCTGAATAAAAGTATTAATTTCGGGAACTATTATTTATTTATTTACGTTACCAAGTTGAGAATGTGTATGTATATATATATAAATATTTTATCTATTATATTTAACATTATTTACTTGCTAATTAATTGTCAACAAATAAATAAACAAAACAGACACACGAACACCTGTTTAATTTTTTTAAAATATTTTATGTATTATATTTTACATTTATTATTTATTTATTTATTTATTTATTTATTTAAAATGATTTAAAATTATTTTGTCCACAAATAAATACATACACACATATATATGTGTGTAATTAATATATATATACACACACATTACATATTACATATTATCTATTATATTATAAATATAAATTTGGTAATTATTTTTAAATAAAATATTTATGTAAATATGTATGTAGGTACGTACGTATGTATTATTTCTTTATTTGCTAATTATTTTGTCAACAAATAAATAAATGTTTTTACATTTTATCTATTATATTATACATTGATTTATTTATTATTTTTTAAATAAACAATAAATACATGTATGTATGTGTGTGTGTATAAATAATTTTTTTTACATTTCAATCTATTGTATTATACATTATGTATTTGCACATTATTTTGTCCACTAATACATAATTTTTTTTTTTAACATATATTACACATTTATTCATATACATTATTTATTAACACACACACACATAATATATATATATATATATATATATATATATATATATATATATATATATATATATATATGCATAATTTCATTATTTTTGCATTATTTTGCATTTTTTAATAATTTAGCTATTTTATTTTACATTATTCATTTATTTATGTATTTATAGAATATATATATAAAATTTCGCACACACACACACACACACACATATTCATATATACACATATATGTATAGCACTTCTACATTACAGTTTTACATTTAAACCTTTTAACCCACCATTTATATTTTCTTGGTTCTGTTTGAGGTCCGGGCTGGTCTCGACCCACTCCGGTTTTAAGCGCTCCCTCTCCTTTTCTTTATGCTTCTTGGACTTCTTTTTGTGCTGGCCATTTGCTAGCTGGTGGTCAGTGCAGATTTCTGGTTCAGTTCTTGTGTGTTTGGGGCTGGAGGATGGCTGCTGTGCTGGTTCTGGCTTTTCTGGTTTGGGCACGCTATTGGACTCGCCGAGCTTGTGCCGCTGGTAAAGACCATCTGGGCTCTGCTGGGCTGTACCGGAACCCCTTTGCAAACTTACGTTTCCATGAGCGGAAGAACTACGGCTCATGGAGGAGCCCAGATGTCCATTGGAAGGGGATTGCAAGGGCATGTTCTGGTCTAATAAACGTTGCTTTTTCGGCGTCTGACTTTCTGGATGGTCGGAAGGCACTGGGCGTTTCTGGAGAGGAAAGAAAGAAGGATATTTCACAAACTTCGCAGATGGAAAACAGCAATAGTGTGGACCGGCAGCTTAATTGGCTCCTGCAAACAGCAGTGACTGAAGCGCCTCCAGCATCTCCATAAATAAAGAGCAGACGGCGCCAAACATGATCTTCACAAAAAAAAAAAAAAAAAAAAAAAGGAGGCTCTTCTCACTCATCTCAGGTAAATCAATCACATATTCAATGACAAAGCTGTGGAAGAACCCAGCAGTCCGTTGCAGAAATCATACAGTATGCAAAAGCTTTAAAATGAGAGAGAGGAAAAGTAGCACTTCTTTTTATAGGTGCATATT
The DNA here is from genome assembly GCA_036247105.1 of Cirrhinus mrigala. Taxonomy (NCBI): domain Eukaryota; kingdom Metazoa; phylum Chordata; class Actinopteri; order Cypriniformes; family Cyprinidae; genus Cirrhinus; species Cirrhinus mrigala. The sequence goes on from CM070024.1 coordinate 16,959,173, forward strand.
TACCATGGAGGGATTCTTGACAGGGCTGAGTTGGGATGGAGAATCCCCTGAGGTTTTGTGGAATGAATGGCTGGACTGGATGCTTTTCAACTGGCTGCTACTGCTGCTGCTGCTGAGAGGCTGGAGTTTTCTGAAATATCAGAGAGTGAGACGCCGTCAAAATGTCATTCCTTTCGTGCTTGCCATCAGGAAACCTTTGCTAATTAAATTCTCAAACAAATCTGTGAACAGTCCCGACAAGTCGAGATCAACTTCCTAGTTTCAGAGAGCTATAAAAAGATGCAGTTGTGGCTTACAGGAAATGGAGGAACTAAACAGGAAGAAATTTAAAGCTGAGGATCAAGGTCTAGGATTTGCACGAGTGTTAATCAGGTTGGGCCGTTCCCGAACCGAGCGTAAAAAAAAATTTGACTCCTGCACAGCATTCGTTCGGTCAGAGCGTCGGCCGGGGCTTGTTAGTCTAGCTTAGCATTTCCGGGTAGCTGATAACATCTGCAGTGGGACTGGCAAAAGCCTTGCTAATGTCCAGTGACGAGAACAATGGTGCCAGAGACATTCCTACTCGGCTGGAACTTTCCTCTGGCAATCTGCTTCCTACAGCTCCTTCCTCTCATACAGCTGCTTTTTCATCACATGGTGGATCGTTCTGTACAAGCGTCTTGCTTCGATGCCGTGACAAACCTGATTTACTAAACTGGACTATATAGTAAAAAGTCAAGTAAAATTAATGTAAAATATAGAATAAAATATAGCAATGTTTAAAAATAAAAACTACTAAAATGACACACACTACCAGTCAAAAGTTTTTGAACAGTAAGTTTTTTCATGTTTTTTTAAAGACGTTGCTTCTTCTCACAAAGCCTGCATTTATTTGATCCAAAATACAGCAAAAGCAGTAATACTGTGAAATATTTTTACTATTTAAAATAACTGCTTTCTGTTTGAATTTATTTTAAAATGTAATTCATTCCTGTGATTTCAAAGCTGAATTTTCAGCATCATTACTCCAGTCTTCAGAGTCACATGATCCTTCAGAAATCATTCTAATGTGCTGATTTGCTGCTTAAGAAACATTTATTATTATTATTATTATAATCAATATTTAAAACAGTACATTGTTTGATGAATAGAAAGATCCAAAGATCAGCATTTATCTGAAATAAACAGCTTCTGGGGGTTACAGAAATTAATATTTTTTATAATTTTATAATAATTTTTTTATCATTTTTATTTTTTTATATTTTTTTATTTTGCAAGGTCACTTTAAATTGATCAAAAGTGATGATAAAGACATTTATAATGTTACAAAAGATTTCTATTTCAGATAAACGCTGTTTTTCTGAACTTTCTAATCATCAAAGAAACCTGAAAATTTCTACTCAGCTGTTTTCAACAAAATAATAATAATGAATGTTTTTTTTTCTTTTTTTTTTTTCTTTTTTTAAGCAGAAAATCAGAATATTAGAATGATTTCTGAAGGATCACTGAAGACTGGAGTAATGATGCTAAAAATTCAGCTTTGAAATCACAGGAATAAATTACATTTTAAAACATATTCAAATAGAAAAGAGTTATTTTAAATAGTAAAAATATTTCACAATTTTACTATTTTTGCTGTACTTTGGATCAAACAAATGCAGGCTTGGTGAGCAGAAGAGACTTCTTTAAAATTGTACTGTTCAAAAACCTTTGACTGGTAGTGTATGATAAATTTATGAAAAATTAAAATGACAACTGAACATATAAATGCTAAATGAAAATACTAAATGCTTTTTAATAATATTTTCAACTAGCTTTTATTTTTATTTTTTTTATTATTAGTTTAAAACTATATTACTATATAAATAATACTAAAATAACACTAGTTTACAAAAACATAAAAATATATTTATTTATAAAAGATAAATAGTACCTAATTTAAATATTAAATAAATATTTATCATTTAAAAAATATAATAATAATAAAATGTTTTTGACAAGAATCCCACTGAGTGACATGCACTACCATTCAAAAGTTTGAGGTCAGTAAGACTTTTATTTATTTATTTATTCAATAAATGAACACTTATTAATAAGTTAAATATTTTTTTTTTCGAGTGCAGCCTTGGTGAGCATGAAACATGAAAAAAAATCTTTCTGACCCCAAACTTTTGAATGGTAGCTGTGCACGGATGTTTCTGCAAGCATGCCGTGTTGTGCAAGTCCCGTTCTGGGGTTTATTGCAAGAGCGTCTTGATCTGTCCCATTACGATACTTTAGACTGGCAGTGTGCATAAAAATCGAGAGGCAGGGGTGAAGGCAGAGAAGAAACTCAAGCACGCAGTCAGTTAGGCGGAGTGTGGAAAACGTCCCAAATACACGGCTGCCAAGCTCGTATTTGGCAGGATGGCTGCCGTTTATTCTCCTATTGTTCCGGGAGTGAATGCGGCTGCACAGAAGCTTTCAGCATAATTCCACTCAACAGCAGAGTGAATCGCACGGCTTCCTGCTCAGACAGGCCTATTAACCACATCATCTGTGCTAAAACGTGTACTTAATAAAGTCTCCAAAACACATCATCTCAGCAGACTGCGGGGGCAAGGCCTGGATGACAATACTGTACCAAACGTCATCAGCCCTTCTTAGTCAAAGGAAGTTGGGAAATAATACTGTTTTGAAAGTTTGGAAAGTTTGTCTCTAAGCAGGGATATTAATGTGAAGTAAAACTACAACTTTAAAATCGTTTTTGTTAACTGAAATAAAGCTGAAATAAAATTCCATATAAATATTAGATAAGAAACTTAAACTAAATGAAAATTAATCATTTGGATTGGCAACTAAGTTGAAGTAGAGTTGAAGCACTAAAATGTAAAATGTTAAAAAAGTAAAAAGAAACCTAAAAACTTTAACTGTATTAACATTAAAGTAAAAATTATAGTAAAATTGTAAATAGCAGTTTAAAAAAAAAAAAACTAAAAATGACAACTGAAAATAAAAATAGATGTACATTATGTAAATTATATTTCTAAATAATGTCCAATATAATATTTAAAAACGTTAAAATAAAATAAAATAAAATACAAGGTTGGAAGTAAAGAACACAAGAAAACATTTTTGTTAAATGAAATAAAGAATTAATGAATTTTCAATTCATTAGTTTTAAGCTTTTATTTTTATATTTTTCAGTTTAAAAATATAATCATAATCATATAAATATTTCATTTTGTTAATATAAATATTTTATTTTATATTTTCAATTCTTGTTCATTTTTAGCTTTTATTTTTATATTTTCAGTTTAAAACTATATTACCATAATAATAATAATACTAAAATAACAGTATTTTATTGATTCTGACTTAATCACTAATAATAATTTCAATTATTCTAATGATAATTCTAAATAATATCCAATATAATATTTTAAAAATGTTAAAAGAAACATATTTTTGGTTTGGTCTTGATAAAAGGGTACTTGAACCTTACCTAATGGGTCTACGAAAAAGAAAAAAAAAAAAGAAAGAAAGAAATAATAAAATTAAATAAAATTAAACTAAATTAAATTAAATTAATTTAAAAAAAATGTGTTAACTGAAATAAAGCTGAAATAAATTTAAATATAAATATTATATAAGAAACTAGAAATTTGGATTGGCAACTAACTGTGGCAAATAAGCTGAAGTTCAGTTGAAGCACTAAAATGATCTGGGAAAACAAAAATACAAAAACTAAAAATAAACCTAAAACTTTAACTGCCAAAATAAATAAATAAATGAAATTAAATAATTAAATAAAAATCAATAAATAAATAAATAAAATAAAAAATACATTAAAATATTAACAATAAACTAGTAAAATTTAAAATAGCTACTAAAACTGAAAAAGGCATAACAAATTTATCACAAATTAAAATGAAAACATAAAAATAAAAAAAAAAATAAAAAAAAAAATAAAATAAAATAATATATATATATATATATATATATATATATATATATATATATATATATATATATATATATTTATTTTATTATTATTTTCAATTAACTTTTATTTTTATATTTTCAGTTTACCTTATAAATAATACTAAAATAACAAACTCAATCACTGTATTAATGATTTCAATGATATTTCTAAATAACTTCCAATATTATATTCAAAAAAGTAAAAAGGAACATATTTTTGGTACTTGAACCTTACTAATGGGTCTACACAAAAATTAAAATAAAATAAAATAAAATGTGAAGTGAAGTAACGTAAGGTAAAGTATGGTAGATTATGGTCTGAAACACTAAAACATCAATAAAAGATGATGTGAGAATTGCCAATATTGTATGTACCTTGTCAACACCCTTTGAATGAGTTGCCGCTCTTCCTCGACATAGCCGGGCCAGTCTCTCCGCACATGTCTGTAGAAATCATCCTTCAGAGTAAAGCTGTGGTCTTTGGGATTGAGTTTAGCCACCTGAAAGGAAATATATAATAAAATTATTCTCCTAATGAGAAACTGTCCTCGGTTCACAAACGCACTTAAGTAAACAATATTTCAAGAGTGACCTGAACCGTCGATCATTACTGGAGTCAGCATCTTTTCATAGAAACATGACACTTCAGAATTTTTTACGAGAGAGAAAAATAATGTACGATAGGCCTTTTAAGGACATTCTTAAATACATCCAGAGGACAATAATTCAGTTCAGACCTCGTAAATGTAAAACAGAAAGCATAAATGTATTGCAGCACAGGACGCTCTGTAGAGCACTTCTCCAAATGGGATATGAACCCAGCACAACCCTCCCTCTGTCAAAACACGATCCATTCTCCAAATATCATTAAGGCAGAAGGCTAATTGCTACCGCTAGCACCGCAACCTTCCCTTGTTGACTGCAGGAACTCCTGAATATAAACGCAGCAGGAAACATTCAGCAAATAAACCTACTGACAAAATCAGATATAACCATCTTGTCTGCCCAAATGCAATAGAGAAGCAGCTCTGGACATAAACTCTATTATCTGTACAGGATGAGTACTGAACTGTGTTTTCTGAAGTAGGGCTGATGGGAGAGATTAAAAAAAAAAAAAAAAAAAAAAAAATTGGCGCTGGTGCAAAATGAAACGCTGACAGAGAGTTTTAATCAACAACATATTATGCAGGGCTCCATTATGACTGAAGTGGTCAGAAGAGTAACAAAAATGTGCAACAATTTAAAATCTAGCCTGCATGAGCAACAATCAGGAAAGCTTTTTGTGCATTAATGCATAGTTTAGTCAGATATCATCTTGGAGGGTGGCCTTACAACTTCGGCGAGCACGCAAGTGTATCCTGCATGCAGTGACGAACAGAGAGTCATCATGCTGATTCGCATTCAAACGACTGGTGCTTTTTATTGAGTCTTTAATTTAAGGGTGATTTAGAAATAAAATAAAATAAAATAAAATAAAATAAAGTTTTTTTGTTTTTTTTTTGTTTTTTTTTTTAGGAAGGATGCATTAAACCGATTAAAAGATTTGTTTTTGTTTTTTTGTAACCATGTGTAAGCATTTATTATTTCAAATTTTTATTAAAAAAATATTTATTCTTTTTCCACAAAAAATCCTGAAAAAATGCATCATGGTTTTCATAAAAATATGTCATCAGCATAATCGTTTTCAACATTGATAATTATACAATAAAGAAATAAAGAAGAAAATATAGAAATACTTCCTGAGCAGCAAATCAGCATATTAGAATGATTTATGAAGGATCATGTGACACTGAAGACTGGAGTAATGATGCTGAGAATTCAGCTTTGGCAAAAAGGAAATGCTTTATATTTAAAAAATAAAAAAAATATTAAATCAGTTATTTTAAATTGTAATATTATTTCACAATACCACTGTTTTTACTGTATCTTACATGCAGCCTTGGACTTCTTCTTTTTTTTTTTTTTTAAATCTTACCAACAAATGAATGATAATGTAACAAAATGTAATATATTCACTTAATATATATAGTGAAACTGAACATGTCGGCTTGTTTGGGACAATATATGTAAATAATATATAATGTTTTTAAAGAAGTCTTTTCTGCCTTTCAAGGCTGTGTATATTTGATTAAAAATACAGAAAAAACAGCAATATTGTGAAATATTATTGCAATTTAAAATAGTGGTTTTCTATTTGAATATACTTTAAAATAGAATTTATTCCTGTGATGCAATGCTGAATTTTCAGCATAATTACTCCAGTCTTATACTCCAAAAATCATTTTAAAAACATTGATTTTTTTTTTTTTTTTTTTTGAATAAAATATTAAAAAGAACAGCATTTATTCAAAAAATTATAGAAATCATTTGTAACAATATACACTACTGTTCAAAGTTTGGGGTCACTTAATGTTTTCTTCCTTTCTTTCTTTGAAAGAAATTAATAGTTTTATTCAGCAAGGATGTGTTAAATTGATAAAAAGTGACAGTAAAGTCTTATATTGTTAGAAAAGATTTCTATTTTGAATAAATGCTGTTCTTTTTCATTTTTTATTTATCAAAGAATCCAAAAAATATCACGGGTTCCCAAAAATATTAAGCAGTGCAACTGTTTCAAACATTAATAATAAATCAGCATATTATTATATATCGTTGGATCTTTCTATTCATCAAACAATGTACTGTTTTAATATTGATTATAATAATAATAAAAAAATGTTTCTTAAACGGCAAATCAGCACGAGAATGATTTCTGAAGGATCATGTGACACTGAAGACTGAAGTAATGATGCTGAAAATTCAGCTTTGAAATAAGAAATTAAATTATATTTTAAAGTATATTAAAAAAGAAAACTGCTATTTTAAATTGCAACAAAATTATTTTTTTCAGTATTTTGATCAAATAAATGTAACTTTGATGAGCATAAGAGACTTCTTTAAAACAAAATAAAAAATAAGTCTTACTGATCCGAATCTTTTGAACAGCAGTGTATATATTTGTCTCAAACAAGCAAAAATATTGAAAGTTTTACTAGTGTGAGAGCACCAAATTGAAACCTGAAATAACTTATGCTAAATATCACCGTAATATGAAAAAGATTCCTCTCATAAGATTCCAACTGTGGTTTGGAAACATTTTTCCATTTGCACAGATTATAAACATTTAGTTTGTTGTGAATTTGCACTGTAGCATGCCGTGCACTTGTGTTTTACCTCATCTAACACAGCGCTCAAGTCGACCTTGTCCTTGGGGCTGGCTTTCTCCCTCTCCAGCCAGAGCAGTAGTTCTGGTTTGCTGTAGGGCTTTAAGGCCAGAATGTGAATGACGCGTTCTTTCAAGGGCCTGTGGGCCACCAAGCTAGGTGTACCGTTCCTCTTGTTGCTGGGTGAATGTCTATTAGTGTTATCAAAGCTGGTCGGCAGGCCCTGCTTCTTCTTAATCTTCACGCATTTACCTGATGGAAGAAAAAACAAAACAAAACACTGTATGGGTCACCAATGTTTTTTAGTAACATTGCTTGGTCTGTTAAACTAAAGGATTCACCTTCCTAAACATATTTCACAAGAGTTCAAAACAAGCTGAGAATCTGACATAAAACGGGCTGAAAGATTTTTGCCTAACTCGACTGCCTCTTCAGCACTGAAAATAAACCGAGAGCTCTACAAATAGCACAGAACTTCTGGGGCCACTCAAATCCCCAAGCTCTCGTTACGCAAAACAAAACCGAGCCGCCCTGAGGTGAAATTAGACACACACATAACAGACAAGGGGTGAGCGCTGGGGCCGTGACAAACGACTGTCACACATACAGTAGTGTAAACAGCAAGCGCTGGACCACTGTAGAAAATACAGCTTTGAGTAAACACGACGGCCCCCATAGCACTCGTATGACCCGTTCTCCGGATGTGCGCTCTGAAATTTGGTGTGGCCGGAGAGTGTGAAAGAGCGCTGCTCTCTCCTGTGCAAATATCTAAGCCGTGGAAACGAAAGCACCTCAAATAGAGACGTTCTTTCTGTTTTCCATCTTCCCACCCGTGTGCTAATTTACCTGGAGCCGGAGTGCTAATAGATATCAAGCATGCCTAATCTCATTAGAAGTTTAAGCTGTACTTTGAAGGTTACAACAGGACAAAGTGAAGCATAAGCTGTTCATACAGCGAGTGTTATGCTACTGTGCTCATCCAGTTTTACATAACATTTATACCGCTTTAGGGCTTTGTTATTGCTGCAGAAACACACTACGTTGTTGTCTTGTGAGTTCAATTCTGGGATAAATCGAATTACTCAGTCATTTTAAGCAATCTTCACAATAACTCAAAAAGGAAAATCTACACAAAAATGAACTGGCTGTTATCATTTTTTTTCGCCCTCATGATATACGGTCTTCCGTGGAACACAAAATATGTACCACCCTCTGTATGGCTTATTTTCTTCCGTGGAATACAAAAAACGATATTCTGAAGAATGTTGGTAGCCAAACAGTTTTGGTGACCATTGACATTTCTTAACATTTCAGAATTGTCATTTTGGGTGAATATCTAATATAAAACTTCATGGGTAACTTGCTGTATTCAGGCCAGTTTTAAAGTGGCAAAGATGCATAAAAAAAAAAAAAAAAAATGAGTTTATATTTTGCAATTCTGAGTATTTTTTCCTACAATTGCAAGTTTATGTCACGCAATACTAACTTTATATATTGCGAGTTTATATCATGAAATTCTGAGAAAAAAAAGTCATAACTGCGAGCTTATATCTTACTTTATAACTCACAATTGTAAGAAAAAAGTCAAAATTGTGAGATTTAAAGTCGCAACTCTGAGAAATAAAATAAAAGTTCTCAGAATTGTGATATAAACTCACAAGTATGACTTTTTTCTAAAAATTGTGAGTTTATATCCCACTATTCTGACTTCATAATAGGGGAAAAAACTTTGAAAATGTCTATCAAAATACATGTCATTAATTATTATGATGATTATTGCAATTCTGAGAAAAATCTTAGAATTGTGAGTTTGTATCTTGTAATTCTGACTTTATTTCTCCAAATTGCGAGTTTAAATCTCACAATTGCAAGTTTATGTCATGCAATAGTGACTTTATAACTTGCAACAGCGAGTTTATATCATGAAATTCTGAGAAAAAAGTCAGACTTGCAAGATGTAAACTCGCAATTGTGAAAAAAAGGTCAAAATTGTGAGATTTAGACTCGCAATTCTGAGAAATAAAGTCGAAATTCTCAGAATTGTGATAAAAACTCACAATTCGGACTTTATTTTTCAGAATTGTGAATTTATATCCCACTATTCTGACTTTGAAAATATCTATTAAAATACATGTCATTAATTTTATGACGATTATTACAGTTCTGAGAAAAAAGTCAGAATTGTGAGTTTATATCTTGCAATTATGACATTATTTTTTAGAACTGGGAGTTTTAATCTCGCAATTTTGTCATACAATACAGACTTTATAATTTGCAACAGTGAGCATATCATGAAATTCAGAGAAAAAGTCAGAACTGCAAGATGTAAACTCGCAATTGTGGGGAAAAAAAAAAAAAAAGACATAATTGTGAGATTTAAACTCAATTCTGAGAAACAGTCAGAATTGCAAGATATGGACTCACAATTGAAAAATAAAGTCGAAATTCTCAGAATTGTGGCTGTTTCTAAGAATTGTGAGTTTATATCCCACATTTTTGACTTTATAATGGGAAAAAAACGTTGAAAATGTCTATAAAAACACGTCATTTATTTAATTTGATTGATTTTTTTCTGAGAAAAAAAAGTTAGAATTGTGAGTTTATATCTTTTTTATATCTATTATTTCTCAGAAATGGGAGTTTTAATCTCGCAATTCTGAGTTTTTTCCTCACAATTGCAAATTTATGTCACGCAATACTGACTTAACTTGCAACAGCGAACATGAAATTCTGAGAGAATTGCAAGATATGTACTGACAATTCTAAAAAATAAAGTCGAAATTCTCAAGACTTGTGATATAAACTCACAACTTTTTTTTCTTAGAATTACAAGTTTATCTTCCAATATTCTGAATTTATAACTTGCAATTGCGAGTTTATATCATGCAATTCTTTAAAAAAAAAAAAAAAAAAAAAAAAAAAAGGGGAAAAAACTGTCCTTTGTTTAATTTTCTTATGTTTATTACTATAACATTATATAAAGCATCATAAAAGTATCTTATTTGTCTATCATGTAATCCACATTTGGCTTGTGTGCAAGTCTTCTGAAGCCTGTGAAAGCTTTGTGTAAGAAACAGACTAAAATTTGCAGTCACTTTTCACTTTTTCCTCCAGTGAGCCATTAACTCAAATTTTACTACTACGTTTGGAGTCAATGGGTTGATTTGAGAAAAGAAAAGAAAAAAAAAAAAAAAATCATTCAGCCTGGTTTTGTGAAACAGATCAATTAATTCACTGAAGAGATCTGACTCGAGAGAATGATTCATTCAAGAATTGTTCTTGAATTAAACAAGACAGTTTCCTAATACAAAGCTATCATATAAGACTCTAAATATAGCAGACGAGTCATATAAGCACTTTTACGCTAATTAATGCCATTTTTCAGACCATTTATCGTAACTCTATGGAAAAAAGTGACCAGGACATTAATCATAAGTTCCCTTTGACTTATGTCATTTGGAATGACATAAGAGTCACTAAATGACCATTTTTATTTTTTATGTAAAAACATACATAGTTCGACTCTCTGTTGCACGTTCTAGTATCGCACATCTCACACTTTATTACACTTAAAAGAGCCGTCTTCATTTTTCAACAGTTGTATTAACTACGATATACTGCAATAGCAGCAGAACTGTGAGAACAATGATCCTATTTATGAGGAATGTTTGACTGTTACACAGTCCAATGTGCTGGCAAATGAGAGAGAAAAAAAAACACAACAGTACTGAATTCCTCTTGACGCCTAAACATGTTGCGCTTTTCAAAAAGTGCTGAATTAAACACTCTCTGTATACAATGAAGCAATGAAGACACTTCACCGTATTTTGGGGCAATAATACTGTATGAACTGCAGGCAGATGTCATAAGACTCCAACATCAAACATGTAATCAAATCTAGCCTTAAAGGCAATCTCATCAAATCAAATTCCAAATATCAAATTGTTTTACCTCACAAAGCCCAGTAATCACTTGTTTAATCATGTCTGCATGCTCAAATATGCCACAATAGTACAACTTACATGAGTAAATGCTACACTAAATTTTTACATACAACAAATAACAGTCAACCAACATATATACACACACACACACACACACACACATACACATATACATATATATATATATATATATATATATATATATATATAAATAATCATTATTTGGCTTTTTTTTATCTCACAATTCTGACTATTTTTTTTTTTTCACAATTGCAGGTTCAGAAATCTCACAAATATGACTTTTTTTCTCTGAATTGTAAGATATAAACTAGCGATTGCGAGTTATAAAGTCAGAATAGCGGGATATAAACAATTCTGAGAAAAAAAAATCTAAAACTAAGAAAAAGTCTATAAACTTGCTATTCTGACTTTATTTCTCAGAATTGCCTCTTTATTTCTCAGAATTGCAAATTTATTTCTCAGAATTGTGACTTTATATCTTGCAATTCTGATTTTATATCTTGAAATTCTGACTATTTCCCAAAATCGCAACTTTATTTCTTAGAATTACCTCTTTATTTCTTAGAATTGCCACTTTTTTATCTTCCAATTCTGACTTTATTTCACTGAATTGCTACTTTACTTTTTAGACTTGCGACTTTATTTCTCAGAATTGCGACTTTATATCTTGCAATTCTGATTTTATTTCCCAGAATCGCAACTTTATTTCTCAGAATTGCGATTTTATATCTTCCAACTCTAAAATGATATTTCTCAAAATTGTGACTATTTCTCAGAACTGCGACTTTATATCTTGCAATTCTGATTTTATATCTTGAAATTCTGACTTTATTTCTCAGAATCGCAACTTTATTTCTCAGAATTGCCACTTTTTATCTTGCAATTCTGACTTTGACTGAATTGCTACTTTACTTTAAAGACTTGCGATTTTATTTCTCAGAATTGCAACTTTATTTCTCAGAATTGCAAATTTATTTCTCAGAACTGCAACTTTATATCTTGCAATTCTGATTTTATTTCCCAGAATTGCAACTTTATTTCTCAGAATTGCGATTTTATATCCTGCAGTTCTGATTTTATTTCCCAAAATCGCAACTTTATTTCTCAGAACTGCGACTTCATTTCTCAGAACTGCAACTTCATTTCTCAGAACTGCAACTTCATTTCTCAGAACTGCAACTTCATTTCTCAGAACTGCGACGTCATTTCTCAGAACTGCGACTTCATTTCTCAAAATTGCGATTTAATATCTTGCAATTCTGACTTTATTTTTTAGAATTACAACTTTATTTCCCAGAATTGCGACTTTAATACTGACTTCAAAACATGCAACAGTCAGTTTATATCATGCGTTTATGAGAAAAAAAGTCAGATTTTTGAATTTATATTTTACAATTTCAACTCAATTTGCAGAATTTCAAGTTTATATCTCACAATTCTCAGAAAAAGTCAGAATTGCGAGTTTGTATTACGCAGTTCTGAGAGAAAAAAAGTCAGAATTGTGAGATATGAACTTGCAGTTGTGAAAAAAAAAAAAAGTCTTGTGAGATTGCATCGAGCATCAAAAAATCCACATCAGAAAACCGGTAATAATGACTGTACTTATCTTGATCGCTTTTTGATTACGCTTTTTTGCCCACCCCTTAGCAGCGTGCAAAGTTAGAGTGACCTCAAAATACCTCTGCTCTTTATAATTAAACATCCACTGAAATACCTGCCATACATTTGAAAGCCTCTGCCAACTATGAGAGCTATGAGGGCAAAGCAGTATTTAGAAGCGTCTACAAGATAAGTGTACCATTACTTCACCACAGAAATACAGTGTGTTGCCGCAAGAGGTTTCTCCACTCGACTACAGAGATGGGAAAAAAGTTGGAGGCTGTTTTATTTTTGTTTCAACCAAACAAATGTATCTGCCAGGCACTAAATTGTGCAAGGACACGGCTCCGTTTCTACCGCCATATGAATTTGGAGCTGGTTAAAAATATGCATGGAGACAGTACTACTTTTTCTGTCCGTCCGTGATGGAATAAAAAGCCAAAGCAAATACTATAAACTCACCCAACACACCTATTATATGAAATCGGAATGGTGCAACATCAAATCATCCCGCTTTGGTCCTCCTATAATGTCCGTCTCTAAATTACACCCCTCAGCAAGCAGTGGAGCCCAAATGTGTTTACATTACAAAGCAAATTGAGACACGTACTGACAAAAAAAGGATACTGCAGAGCTCTGTCTATTTGCTTTCCTCAGTGAAAGCGATTCAGAGATTTTAATTGCCCCGAATCAAACAGACCTTATTTTCTCTAACCACTCAAGTGCTATCTTAGACACATGAGGCCAGATCGACGCGTGTCCTTCTCTCTAGTCGTCGCTTGGGGAATTGAAGACTTTGCTTTAGAGAGAGAACCCATGTATAATTCAGTATTTCTGCAGATGAAAACCTAATTGATCCCCAGCCATGGTAATTAAAATGCTGGGCTAAACTTCATCCACCCAGCATGAGACTTGTTAGCGCATACTTCTGGCAGTCTCAATCAGATTAATGGAACAGGTCTGTGGCTTTGTGCCTGTGTCATCTGCAGATAAATGCTTGAGAAGAAGCAACTGGGGGAGGGAAATGAATCTTACACGGCACATCTGATACACATCCATCCCTTGATCAAAAACATCCAACCATTATTAACAGGACATGATATTATGAGGGGAACGTATTACTTGGTTTTGGATGAAATTAATGTGTTATTTGATATCAGACATGTTTTAATAGAGCTAATTGTGTCTGTGCGTGTGAGTTGGTCCTTTGTGTGTGCATGAGCTGGAGTCTTACTTGGACGTGTGGATCCAGGTTTGATCTCGATGGCTGAGCGACTCCAGATGTCCTTTTCCACTTGAGACATGCGCTCGCGGGTCATCTGGTAGGAATCGTCGGTGGCACACACCGTGATTTTGTCCTGAATACTGCCCTGACTTTCCAGATGCTCCCTGCCATCTCTAAGCAAAAACAGGAAATACATAGAGAGTTGCTGGAAAATATACATGTGGATTTTTTGAAATTCAACGGGACTTTCAGAACAACAATTTACAGATAACGTACTCACCCCCTTGTCATCCAAGATGTTCATGTCTTTCTTTGTTCAGTCGTAAAGAAATTGTGTTTTTTGAGGAAAACATTTCAGGATTTTTCTCCATATAATGGATTGATATGGTGCCCCGAGTTTGAACTTCCAAAATGCAGTTTAAATGCAGCTTCAAATGATCCCAAATGCATTGTAAACGATCCCAGCAGAGGAAGAAGGGTCTTATCTAGCGAAATTATTTAAAAAAAATACAATTTAAATACTTTTTCAATCTCAAACGCTCGTCTTGTCTCGCTCTCCTTGAACTCTGTGTATTCTGGCTCAAGACAGTTAGGGTATGTCGAAAAACTCCAATCGTATTTTCTCCCTTAACTTCAACAATCATTTCAAAAACATCCTACGTTGCTGCAGAAGTACCGACCCAGTCTTTGCAAAATGAACATGGAAAGAAGATCAAACGGCCTTAACAAAAAAGATAAAACAGCAATATAGGACGATTTTGAAGTTGAGGGAGAACATGAGATGGGAGTTTTGAGACATACCCTAACTGTCATGAACCGGAAAAAAACAGAGGTCGGGAAGAGCAAGACAAGACGAGCGTTTGACATTAAAAAGTATATAAATTGTATTTGGGATCATTTGTAGTCGAATTTAAACTGCATTTTGGAAGTTCAAAATCGGGGCACCATATCAGTCTATTATATGGAGAAAAATCCTGAAATGTTTTCCTCAAAGAAAAAAAAAAAAAAAAAGACATGAACATCTTGGATGACAAGGGGGTGAGTACATTATTTGAAAATTGTGGAATTCTGGAACTTCTCCTTTAAGAATTTTAAGACTGCTTAAGAGAAAACATTATGAATAAAAGGCTAAATCAAAATCTGTGGCTATCACAATAGAAATTTCCTTGAAAGCTCTGAGAATCAACCTGCTTTGTGAAGACTGACATGTTTAATACCTCACTCCCCAGTGCTAAGTGTTACAGCTGCTCCTTTGTCCACAAAGCAGCCGGAAAGTCGGTGACTAATTTATGACTAATGGCCTTAACCGGTTTTTGTGGAATTGCTTTGCATCCTCTTTCCCACAAACCTATCTAATGCTATTCTTCAGGAAGACAAGTGGAGTATTGTGAGACTACAAGTCTCCTTTGAGCTGGAAAGCGAACAGATCAGTGCCACCCCGATCAAGAGGCAGCAACTTCACAACCGACCGTGACAGCAAATACTGTAATGGAACTCGGGTTCAAAGGTCAAAGTAAATGTTGAGCCTATAACAAACAACAAGCTTGAACATTCAAGACACATAACAACTCATTCATTAATTACTAAGCAATTTCAGTAATAACCAACAATTAAACAATATTAAAAGATAATTTTGTGTTTTAACAGCATAACATTATAAACAATAAATTTAATTATTTCATAATTTCTTGAATTTCATTATTTCCTCATAAATCCTATTCTATTTGTATATATTATTCATGGTGCTTGCATGTTACGACTTTTTATTTCACAGTTCTTGTTTTTTTCCTCACAACTGCGAGTTTACATCTCGTAATTCTGACTTTCATTTTCGGAATTTTCAGAAGTTTGCAACTGCGAGTTAAAGTTAGAAGTTAGAACTGAGAAATATAAACTCACAATTCTGAGATTTCCCCGCAATTCTGACTTTCTCAAGATTGCAACTTCATACCTTTTTTTTTTTTTTTTTTTTTTTTTTTTTTCACAGAATTGTGAGAGATAAACTCGCAATTCAGACTTTTTTTCTCACAAATCAGACTTTTTTTCTCAGAATTCTGATATAAACTTTTTTTCCTGCAATTCTGACTTTCTCACAATGGCAACTTTATATCTCATAATTCTGACTTTTTCCTCAGAATTGTGAGATATAAACTCACAACGTCGAGTTATGAAGTCAGAATTGAGAAATATAAACTCTGAATTTTTTCCCTGCAATTCTGACTTTCAAGATTGCAACTTTATATCTCGCAATTTTGTTTTTTTCTCAGAAGTGTGAGATATACTCACAATTCTGACTTTTTTCTACTTTTTTCAAAATTACAATTGTGACTCATAAAGTCAAATTCTGAGGGGAAAAAATAATTATTTGTTCTCAGAATTGCGACTTTTTATCTCACAATTCTGATTTAACTCTCAAATGCATGTTATGAAGTCACAATTGCAAGATATAAACTTGCAAATGTAAGAAAAGTTTATATCTATATATAAATATACATTTTAAATATAGAAGAGTTTTAGCCTCACAATTGTGACTTAAAAAAAAAAGTCACAATTGTGACATAAATTTACAAATCTAAGAAAAAAAGAGTTTATATCTCACAATTTAAACTTTACTTCTCAGAATTGCAACTTTATTTCTCGCTTTTTTTCCCGATAATTTTCAGAAAAAAAGTCAGAATTCCAAGGTGATATCTCAATTCTGAGAAAAAGCTACATTTGCGATATATAAACGCACAAATCTAAGAAAAAAGTCAGAATTCTGAGTTTATATCTCACAATTTTAACTTTATTTCTCAGAATTTAAACTATTTATAGCAGTTTATTTTAAGAAAATTTTAGAATTTTATGAAAAAAGTCAGAATTGAGTTTATATTATAATTCTGAGAAAAAAAAAGTCACAATTACAACATATAAACTTGCAATCCTGTGAAAAAATATCAGAATTTTGAGTTTAAATCTTGCAATTCTGAGAAAAAAACTCCTAATTGCGAGATGTAAACTCACAATTGTGAGAAAAAAGTCTGAATTGTGAGACGAAAAGTCACAATTACCTTTTTTTATTTTTTTATTCAGTGGCAGAAATGGGCTTCAGTAATTTTTTGTAATAATAATAATAAAAAATAAGTTATTTATTTGTTTTTGTTTTAATGTAAGTTTTTTTTTCTCTTATTTGACTTTTTTTTTTTCATCAGTGTCTTACCCAGAAACATACTGGTGAATACAGTCGAAGCTGGCCTGAGGTTTGTCTTTACTGTCACTGGACAGGTAGAAGGAGAAGACTCGAAAAGCATCAGGAGAATCCGAGGAAGCAGGAATCTTGATATACTGTAAGATAACAAGAAAAACATTTCAGACCTGTGTCAACGCAGAGTAATTTAATTCTAAATATACACTTAGAACTATAAACACATAAATGGCCTTTATAAATGCACACACACGCAAACAGTGCAATTATGAGAAGCGGATGTTTGTTTATACCCCCGTGCTTCAGATCTATTAAACGGCTATTTTAAGCAACGGAAAAACAGTTGTGTAACATACAAAACAGATGAATGACATGAAGAATTACCTTCGATTAAACAGCACAATCAAATAATAATAATAATAGGAAAAAAAGAAATCAAGGAACTCCTCGCCTTGCCTAACTCACAGGCTTTTGTTTATCGAGAAAAGCTCCAGCTCGCGGCACTAACTTCAACAAAGCTTTCGGAAAAAACATCTTTCATTTAATAAACCAGTCAAAGGAACTCCTCCCACGACTCAGAAACACGTTCCTCCAAAACACTGCTCGTACGCAAAACGTTAAAAGAATATGTCAACATCTCATAAAGCAATTAAGTTATTACTTTCCAAGAACAGGCACTTGCTGTACTGAAATGTTTTGTACTTGCCTGAGAAAAGATTCATATTTGATAATTATATGAGCTTAATGTGTGTTTATAAGAAGAGTACGATTGCACAACACACTGAGGCTAAATGTACTTTCAGACCTCTGTAGTAAGAAGCCATTCATATACATGTTTTTGCTTCGCAAAAATAAACTTTCAGATTACTATGATGCACAATGTTGTCATCAAGTTAAAGCTGATGAGGATAGACGAGGTTTTGATGAAACTGCTGGAAAGCATCATTTTAAAATGGATTTCAAAATTAAACCATAAAAGTATTTTGCACCATGTGCCAACATTTATGGTGTTACATAACTAGAATTTCAATGTTTATTTGAAATTTAAAAAAATAAAAAAAACAATGAATTTTTTTCAGACTGTGAAGGGTATCCGGTAAAACAGAAATGTATTATTTCTGACACATCGCAAAACACATAGCTAAAAATAAAAGATATCATTTTTGGCCAGTGAAAATGTTGGCAGAGCAAATATAAATACGAACTCCGAAAGCTGCTTATTCTATTAATATAATATACGCACACAATTAACGTGCTTAAAAAACTGACAACTTAATGTGAGACAGTTGTTCACATGTTCTTGTTTTGTAATATTTGTGATCCCAATGGGAGCTTTTTGGAGGCATGAATAAGCAAGTGAGCCAAAAAAACCTTTCCCTTTGTCAGAGTATGTGCAAACTTTTGCTTTAATATGCATAATAGCTTTAAAAAAAAACAACAACAACGAATGTACAACGAAACAATATAATGCAAAAATGACCATCTATTGTCTGTTTATCTATGTGGCATTATTAGTTGCAGTGAAAAAGCAGTAGTTTCTTTTTTATCTGTCAACTTTTCAGCTAGATGAACAGCGAAACTGTGCTTTGATGGGTTCTGACTGATTCGTGCCAGATCGACTGCAGCTTTGAGTTTGTGTTCTGAGGCAACGCAAGGGTCACGACTGAGTCAGTTACGTAATGCTCGCAGTCATTTGAGGGCGATCAAAACAAATACAGCCCAGAAGTAATATCGACGGCGTGACCTCACTACCTGTTTAAAGTCCTGTGAAAAGGAATCAATAAGATTGCTGGACAGCTCTGCATGCACAAAGCCAAAGAAGCAGTGCTTCAAGACTGCCAAACACATGAAGCGCTGTGAGTCTGAGCTAAAGCTGTGCGTACAATCAACCCTGAGGCGTTCTCGACTCTCCTCATGCGGCGGCTCCTATAAAATATAACTTATGCAGGCTATTTCTGATATTAAAAGACAAGCTATATTCTTCTGGAGAGGCCTAGAAACCTACTTTCACTAATATGAAAAGGCAATCCAAAATACAAACTCATTAAGCAACAGGTATTGCGGTGTCATTAAAAAACAGCTTTCCTTTCAAACAGCCTCTAGCTGAAAATGATGGATGTTTTAGATGAGGGACTGCCCTAGATTTGAGGAAAATGAATGGGTCTGCATAATTTAAATACTTTTGTTTGGGAGACAGCGGTCTGTCATTTGTGCTCGAACGTGTCCAAAAGCAGGCGGCAAATGGCAATGACTATGGATGGATACAAAAAGTCACTTAACAAATAATTTAAAAACGGGTTTCAGGTGTGTGGTTTTCCATCAGTGAGATGACTGGGAATAACACTGCATCTTTAATTCCTACTGTCAAATAGAGCCGTGGGGTATTTGCAAATATGTAGGGTTATGCTGTGTGAGCAAGTTTGGTTAAAGACTGGTTTAAAGAATGCATCTATGTCCTTAGGCATTAAAGCTCTCGAAAAGCAAAGTGCAACCTTTGTCCACAGAGAATGAACAGTTTTCCCACCAGTGACTAAAGGAAGTTTGCTAAACAACTGTTTGAATTTAAATCTCCCTCTACAGCAGGGTTTTTCTAAGTGGGACAAGTTGAAATAAACCAAAACCAAGGCAAAACAAAATTAAAATAAAACAACAAAACATGACAGAATACACCCAAACCAAACCCAAAACCAAATCAAAACAAAACAAGAAACTTAAAAAAAATATATAAAAAATTAAATAAGTAAAATAAAATGAAATAAAATAAAATAAAATAACAAAACAAAACAAAAATAAAATAAAATTATATAAAATAATAAAATAATAAATACGACCAAAACACAAAACAACAACATGGCACATTACATCCAAAATAAAACCAAAACCAAAATATACAAACAAAAATAAATAACACAGAAAAACAAAACAAAAAAACCAAAACAAAACAAAAGACTCAAACAATAAAAAGAAAAAAAAAATTAAATTAATATAAAATAAATTAAACACTAATAAAATAACACTAACGCAAGAAAAATAAATAAATAAATAATAATAATAATAATAATAATAATAAAAATGACCAAAACAAGACACAACATACCCAAACCAAAACAAAATATAAAATAAAAAATACAACCAAAACAAGTCACCCAAACCAAAAAAAAAACCTCAAACAATATAAAAAATAAAATAAAATAAAAAATAAAATAATGACAAAATAACAACAAAAACAAAACAAAAAACCTTAAACAATAAAAAAGACCAAAACAAGACACAACACAACACATCCAAAGCAAAAAACTCAAACAATATAAAAAAAGAAAATAAAATAATGACAAAATAATATAACAAAATAAAAAACCTTAAACAATTAAAAAAATTAAATAACAACAATAAAAAAATAAAAAACAAAAATAAAAATATAACACACTCAAACAAACCAGACCAAAACGAAATGGAACAAAACATAAAACTCAAACAATATAAAAAATTAAATAAAGAATAAAATAAATGAACTTATAATAAAATAAAACATAAAAATTTACATAAAAAACTAAACACAAAAACTCAATTAAAAAAAAAAAAAAACAATAAAATAAATAAAAAGAAAATAACAACATAAAATCAAATCAAATCAAATAAAAAAATGCGATCAAAACAAGACACAACACAACAAAATACACCCGAAACAAACCAAACCAGACCAAAACTAAACAAACTGAAAAACTCAAACAATATAAAAAATAAAATATAAAATAAAATAAAATAAAATAAAATGTCTTTTTTACAATGACTATGTAGACCTTAATTATATTAGTTATAATAATGGGTCCTAATACATGAAAATATACAGTTACCTATATATTTTAGGAAGGCGGTGACTCAACAAAGGAATTATATTTGATGGCCCATGGCAACAAAAAGTTGAATAACCCCTGCTCTATAGAATGCACTTTATTTATAACCATAAAGGTTCATTATTTCAACTTTCTTAAAACTGCATATTTCATAAGTATTTTAGAACACACAAACACTGACTTCTTCATTTTTAGAAGCACACTCATTTTAGCTGCGTTTAATGAAGTGCATAAATACCCTAGCAAGCAATTTACCATCCTACAGATCTAAAAACAGCATGTACAGGCACCGCAGAAAAGGGTTTTGGCTGTCAAAAATGCCCGGTCACGCAGTACAACCATAAGCACGGTCAGCCACATGGAGCCAATAAAAAGCTCCCAGTCTCACAAACACACATTCAGCTTCACAACCCCCACAGAATGAACCCTGCCCCCATCGTTATCTGTTAGTTTTCCGTGCGTGCGACAAAACAAGCACTCACGAGCAGTCACAACATACTAGCAAACAGTAGCCCGCCACGACGATGGACGCTCATGGGGGTTGAATTGGGGAAACGCTGGTAATGACCCAGATATGTCCTCGGCTTCCAAACCTAGGCAGTACGACATGATCAGACTAATGCATCTTTTCCTGCGACTAACCAAAAAAAGCATCATGGTCAGCCAACAGCTAGTCCTGGCCAAAAGTGGAAGTTTTCTTTGCCCAAACTCAACAAGTCATTTCAAGGAGGTCCCAGAAGTAGGTCACGCCGATGCTGCAAAGGAATGAATAATCATTTGCGTTTCAAATAGCCACACCGATGAACAAAAGCCAGTCACCTCTGAGGCATCACCAGAGCTGTGGATTTACAGTCTTTACCCCCCTTAAAGTCCCCTTTTCCCAAAGCATCACATCCCCCATCCTTTTCCCTCCAGGAGACAAGCGCTTCGAGCCCCCGTCACCCTCCACGTGGTACATTCACTTGTCGACCCCTGGCCCAACCACCATGCACACTTCATATTCTGATTCTAATCAATGTCATGCAGGTCAGTCCATTCTGGGGGCTGCCCTCTTTTTCCATTCCCGGTTTCCTTCTCGATCTTCATAACCATATGTCATTTACCCCTTTGGTTCCCAGCTTCTGTCTCCAGGGAGAACGTGGTTTTTCATGGCGGCAGGATCACACTAGACCACTTACATCTGAGTAAGAGAGATTTAAGGGCTATAAACAGGGTTGCCAGGGTTTTTTTGCGACTCAAAATTAGCCCAAAACTAGCCCAATCTCGTTTCGGAGGGGGTCCCCCGTTAAAAATCATGTTCCTGGGGGTAAAATACATGTTTATTGGAGGGGTTCCCCTGGTAAAATTAGCATTCCAGGGGCTAAATACCACATTATTGAGGTCGCTTCAACCCGCGGACATAAAAAAAAAAATCAACTGCAGCAACGTGTTAAAGTCTCCAATTCTGCGGGACGACTGCAGACTTGGCAACACTGGCGATAAAGCAAAAGGCTGGGAATCTGGGAATTTTTATTATTAAAATTTTAAACGTTTCTGTATACTAAGTAGTGCTACAACATATATTGCAGAATTTGACATTTAAGGGATAGCTCACTCATTGTGTCATCAACTACTCACCCTCATGTTGTTCCAAACCTGTAAGACCTTTAAGATATTTTTGATGAAATCCGAGAGCTTTCTGACCCTGCATAGACAGCAACGCAACTAACAAGCATGCGTCGTTGACGTTTAAATCATTATTCATTTTTGCGCACACAAAGTATTCTCAGAGCTTCATAACATTACGTTTGAACCACAGATGTCACATGAACAGTTTAAAAGTCCCTACTTCCTTTCTGGGCCTTGAACGTGGTAGTTGCGTTGCTGTCTATGCAGGGTCAAAAAGCTCTCAGATTTCATCAAAATATATCTTAATTTGTCTTCTGAAGATGAACGAAGGTCTTACAGGTTTGGAATGACATGAGGGTGAGTAATTAATGACAGAATTTTCATTTTTGGGTGAACTGTCCCTTTAACAAATCCTTCAAAGTGTACAAATTGGGACATGATGCTAAGGTTTTATTTTTGTTGCACAACAGCCTACAAAATAACGCAAGACAGTTTGACGTCAAACTCAGATTTCTGAATAAATAAATACACATATAAAAAAAGATAAAACAGATAATGTGACAGGTGAGCAGTGCTTATGAAAGAGCAGCATGAGGGATGGCATTATGAAGATAAATTGTTTGATTCTAATCGCATGTTTATTTGAATAGCTTTGTTGAAGTGGTGTAACACCATAGGCGTGTTGCATTAACACACATACTTAGCCTTCTGTAACAGGTGCTTCAAGATCAAATATATGCGTGAACAAGCTTTCTTTACACACACAGGGAGAGAGAGAGACAAGGAGAGGAAGAAAGAAAGATACGATAGCGCTGATACGCTTTCAAAACTGATTCTGTATAAAATTCTGGGCATTACCTTAAAGGTGTCATCAGTGTCATGCCCATTTTCCACAAGTTGATATGATTCTTTAGGGTCTTAATAAAAAGTCTATAATATACTTTGATTAAAAATTCTCAATGGTTGTGTAAAACAACACCCTTTTTACCTTGCCAAGATCAGCTCTGCAAAAATTATCCGGTTCTGGTCAAGGTTGCTTTAAATGTTAATGAGCTCTGCTCGCCCCGCCCCTCTCTTCTCTCTCTGGAGTGATGAGCCTGTTTACTTTAACCACATTTAGCCACTAAACTTGCTAACTAGCACGTTATTATGATTTATAAAAAAACCCTTATACACACCTCTGCTGTGAGTGAAGTTGAAGCATGAATGATTCACGCAAACATAGATGGATATATGTAGATCGGGAGGTGCATTCCCTTCACAAACAAACGTAATTTACTGCATCTTCAGCGGCTCAGATGTCGGGAGTAAATGACGACCACTACGTTAATACATCCAGCAACACAACACCTCAAACATTCAATCGGAGATATTGTTGTCTAACTTACATCCCTGCTCCAGCATCGAAACAATGGAGGTCGGACTGTTACAGCTGATTTAAGGCGGGTCTAAGGTAAGGCGCTCATGTCAATCAATCATGGGAGCAGCCTCTGTTGGTGTGACGCCACACCGACAGGTATCTGAGAATAGCTCGATTTGAAAAAGGTGATATTATTTTTACAGATTAATTAAAAACCACTGCATGGATTTTTAACATTATAGGGTAGATGTGTGCATACACTGCCAACACACATGAATGTTCAAACAATATGTAAAAGTGAACTTTGCATCCGATGACCCCTTTAAATCTCATGCCAAAATTCCAACCTGGTCTCATAATGAAAACTTACTTGTTGGAACGGTTTCGCGAAATACATACCAATAACATACATGTAATTACGTACATATAACTGCAGTTTCCAACAGAAAAGTTCACTGAGTGGCGCTAAAAGAGTGTTTGTTTTTTCCCCCGGAACAGACGAATGTACATATGGTACGTTTTGTGTGACATTGGTTTTGTTTGTGTCACCACAGTTCTGACTTGAAATGTCCATTGAGTGGCACTATAATTCTAATGCTCTATGACGTTTATAAACCATCTGCACTACACCTAAACTTACCTGATAGTATGTACGAAAGCGAATGTGATGTCAATGCCATTTAAGCTTGTTTTTCGATCTCTCATCTTTAAGCTCTCTCATAGTGTGTCATGTTTTTCACAGGATTCGTACCCAATGATTCCGCATCCCCATTCCAACTCCGTGCCGACTGTGCTACCGAACAAGCTTGTTATGTCCGGAAAGCGAAACATATGGAACTGTAATCATAACTGTGTGCAAAAACAATTACAAGTGCAAATGAAGTGTTCTGTTGAAAACGGCAGAGATATGTACTTATTGGTATGTATTTTGCGTCTTGCGAAAAAGTTTCCCACAGGGAAACTGATCATGAGATCAGATAGTGAAATTCTAACTGTCAGTGTATCAGTGTCTTGGTACAATATCGTCATGCAAAATATTGCGATACTACGCCATAACGGTTTTTCCCCCACCCCTATAAAGAAAAAGATACTCTTGAAAAATCAAAAGTTGGACTTTCACATATGGGAAAATGTGAAATTGTGTTCACATCTCAACCCAAGATTCAAAAGAGTCAGACAAATCCAAGGCCTTCAAGCAAGGTTAATTATCTATGCTGCAAAATTGACTGTTAATGCATTTGCCTTTCGCTCCTTTCTGTGTTTATTCCTCCAGCGAAAGCCAACGCCCAACTTGGCAGGTGAGATTTTATCAGCTTTTAGATCAGTACTATAGGTAGAACATCAGTAAGGTTAAAATGCAAATACAGACTGCTTCAAGGGTTACTACCGAAACGTAATCTCTCTCCCTGAGCTGTGTGTGTTTATGACGATTGCAATTCAAGCCCTTGGTGTCATTCACCTTGTTTTCTCACAGCGGATCTCATTCCCTAACCATATACATGTATTTGAACATACAACCTTTTGCGTGAATGTGTAAAGAAAGTTTCAGTGTTTTCAAAGAGTAACATTGTACAGTAAAAACAGTAATATTATTACAATTTAAAATAAATTATTTCTATTCTAATATATTTTAGAATGCAATTTATTCCGGTGATGGCAAAGCTGAATTTTGAGCAGTCTTCAGTGTCACATGATCCTTCAGAAATCATTCTAATATGCTGGTTTGCTGCTCAAGAAACATTTCTTATTATTATCAATGTTGAAAACAGCTTTGCTGTTTAATATTTTTGCAGAAACTGTGATTTTTTTAGGATTGGTTGATTAACAGAACAGCATTTACTTAAAACAGAAACAGAAAAAGTCACTTTTAATCAATTTAAATTGTCCTTGCTGAATAAAAGTATTGTTTTCTTTAAAAACAAAAAAAACAAACAAAAAAAAAAAAAACCAAATCATACTGACCTCACACTTTTAGTTTGAGTGGTGGATAATCAAAGTCGATACCATCAAAACAAAATAAGTATGCAGTTATTAGTGAATGAGACTTAGTGTTCTTAGTCTAGTGAAGTAACTATGCCAACCAGCAGTATTGAAGGTTAAATATTTTCCATTGTCAACAACATGAACTCACACACAGGTGGGTTTCATCCACGTCATAACATCCAAATGGCATCGGATTGACGGGATTCCTAAGTAAGCCACAAGGGAGAAAGCCCATCCTCTGCAGTCCATCTTCTGCCACATCTGCCGCATGGTGCCATGTGTGTTTGGAGATGTCAAATACTTTCAGTCTGCTGTAAGGTGTGAACTGGGCTGGAACAGAACGACTTAGCGGGGGCCATGGCCAATGGGGACGAGACAAAGGCTGTGCTTTGTAGCAACCATGGAAAAAACAACTCTGCTTCTTTCTATGAACATTATAATGTTTTTATGAGGTGGCGAGATGCACTGCACCCCAGATTTAAAGTGCTCGAAACATTCTGATTTTATGACTTTAAACGCTTGTGTTTTGTTCCTATGAAGCGCACATCTGTTTGGAAAGAAGAGAAGCTGGCGTGTTGTTTCAGGTGGTGTTTTCTTTTCCTTTTCTTAAGCCGTGTTGGGTCAGTGTATTCGTAGGAGATGAAACAGAACATCTCGTCCTCACACTTGGCATCATTTTTTCAAGCCAGGACCTGAAACTGACAACCACCTAGTAAACAATAACCGCTGCCAGTTGACTTATTGTTTAACCATCTCTACGTGTCAGAACAGACTGAAAGTTTCTAGCAGTCCCATATCGTGCAGCTTTTATCTCTGCCACGGCAATTATAGCTCTAGCTATGACTCTTTGACTTTGACCAGTCACGTAATGAGCACCTTCCACTCCAGAGTTTAGTTTTCTTTGGCCTGGTTAAATTAGTTCCGCTGGTTCCGTCTACTCTACAGTCGGTCTTCATTGCGATCGTCACTATTGTTCTCTTCACGCAGCACGCTCGTCTACGGCTCCTGTGAGGCGCTCGTCTTTTGTTCCCGCCACATGCGATGGCACGGAGTTCGGCCTATATTATTCATAAGCAGCAGGAACGTGTGGCCTGCTGGAAGGGGATGGGGGGAAGGGTGGGGTTTGGGGCATCCCTGCCCAGGAACGACAAACGGGACTACATGACCCCCTGATCCGAAACGGACAGAGCCACTCATCCGAAAAAAACAAAAAGAGGGGTGGGGGAGAGGGAGAGAGAGTGAGCGGAGAGTGGAGAGAGACAGAGCTTAAGATTACAGTGCTAATGGTAATCCACTACATAAAGGGCAAGATGGAGGAATTACGGGAACTGTGAATTATGAACTGGGCATATGTTCCTCTCAAATCCACAGACACAACACCTAACAGCATGTTAAGTGCACCCTACGAGACTGAAGTTCAAGTTACTGTCGGTATAGTCTGAAGCAGTTTGTGTTCTTTGTCTTTTGCAGGATAAATTAAAGGAAGTATTTAAAGAGGACTGCAAAATTCACTCTTACATGGTGGTTACATATAAATGTGTCATAGGAGTGTGTGGACACACTACCCTACAATGATAAAAACTCACTCACTTCTTTATTTTAAATCTCCAAAAAACCTAAACAGCCTCAATTATCAAGCCGTTTTGAATTTCTAAGCAGTATGATGTCACATTGCTTAGGCCCCGCCCACGGTTGCTGACGGGCTGTCCTGTATTAGCATATTTACACCCTCAGCCAGTTGTGCGCTGTCCGTCATTTTCCTCGCACGTGATCAGTTGTACTGACCACAATGTCTCATAACCAATGTTGTTAGGATTTGTTTTGTTTTTGATGGTAACGCATCATCAAATGCACAAAAAAAAAAACAGAAGAGAGGGGTGGAGTGAGCAGTAGCTCATTATCATTTAAGGAGACATGCACCGAAACGGGTCGCTGTGAACGAAGCTGCTTTAAGGTAAAAAGGGTGTTGTTTTACATGACCATTGAAGAATTTTAACCAAAGTATGTTACAGATATTTCATGAAGACCCTTAAGAATCATACAAACTTGTGGAAAATGGGCATTTGATATCCCCTTTAAGAAATCCAACAATAACCGAATTAGTAAACGAATCTAATCAACTCTATATCTTTTGATTCAAATTAAAACTTGGTGAATTTTGAATCAAACTAATTCGCTCTCAACCCAAAGATTTGTACAAAACCATTAAACAAGAGAGTAGAATTCAAAATATATTACAGTTTAGGTTTCCAACGTTCAGTTTTAGGCTGGGCGATACAGCAAAAGAATTAAATCTCAATTTTTTCAGAATGTTTGACTGATTCTCAGTTGTTTTTTACAAACTGGTCAACTTGAAAATGCAACTACTACATGATTCAAGTAACTTGTTCTTTATTAACCCTCTAGTTAAAGATAATTCTATTCCAACTGTACCACACATGAAGCTATCAACATGATGTAAATGTTAAACAAATCACTTGTTAAATATCTTTGCAGAAGAGATGCATGAACTACAACTACATCTTGTATAAACTTGTCTTGTACATATTATATGTTCAGAAATAGCATGAGGAAAATGCTTTAAAAAAATCTCAAATTCAAAATGATTGAAGGCATAACACCAGTAGACCATTAATAACTATAAATGTTTTGTAAAAACAATGAACAGCAGCTTTCAGCCTGTCACCATGATGCAAACATGAAATATAAGACATACAGTAGTAGTTCTTCAAAGGTTTTTTATTTGATTGCGCTGCTTTTCAATGGTTTATTCTATGTAAACATTCTATGTTTGACTGTTGCACTCACATCTCATGCATGAAACGGCATTCTAAAAATGCAATGTTTAAGTTAAAAGAAGTTCACTCCCATCTTCTTACGTTTTTTCCCTATTCCACTGCCCACGTCGCATTTTTCAAAACAAAAGCGTGTTCTGTGTGAATGGAGCCTAGCTATATGAGCGCATCACATGTGAGCGGTTAAACACGTGCTCCAACATGCGGTTGGATCGTTCTTTTCTCTTAACTGTTGTCAAAGTGTCTAATTTTAACACCTGGTAATATTTCTATTCAAAATCATGATTCCTCAATTTCTAAAAAATGAAATCATAGCAAATTCAAATTAATCGATAAAATCTGGAAAAGTCACCCAGCCATAGTCTTAGGCCTTGTCCGCGCTAATGCAATTAGCATTTTTTTCTCTCCATTTTGGCCTTCCGTTCACACTAAGATAGCGTTTTTGTCAAGAAAAACTGGGTTTTTTGAAAACGCTCTCCAAAGTGGATAAATTTGAAAGTGTGGACAATGGCTTCTGAAAACAATGACACGTTTAGTCACATGACGCATATTGTACCAATAGATATCTGTGTTTATACTGGTTATGTCCTACTTTCACACTGTTGTTAAAGATGTTATTTTATACACTCTTCCTATTAAAGTCCTGCAAAGATGACAGAAAATGTATTTACAATTGCTGTCCTGTGGCAAAACACGAGGGCATTGCGTTTTAGGTCAAACATAAGGGAATGTGTGTTTTTATGAGGTTTCACACATGCGTATTAAGGCGAATTTAACATTTTCTGATGTTTCATTGTGGATGAGAAATGCTAGTGTGGACGGAAAGCGTTTTGAAACAAAAATGCCATTTTTACATGTATCTGGATTAATGTAGACATACCAACACTGCATTTATTTGATTTAAAATAAATAAATAAATAAAATTCAATTAAAAAAAAAAAAACAGTAAATATTTTAAATACGGAATTTATTCCTGTGATGACAATGCTGGATGTTTAGGAGCCATTAATCCGGTCACATGATCCTTCAGAAGTTATTTCGAAAATTCTTTACAGTCACTTTTGAATAATTTAATGCGCCCTTGCTGAATAAAGTCTTACAGAACCCAAACATGAGTGCACTATGAATCAGACAGTACTTGGAACAACATGAGTAACTTCTGGATTTCTCGCCCTCATCTTTCACTCTCACAGTTTCATTGGCTGTTCCTCCACGCCGTTGTCTCGCTAGTCAGGACAGCATGTACACCTGACATTTGGTCAGCCTGATTCCAAACTAATAAATTTCAGTGCGTCACAAGTGTACAAATGTGATACGAGTTAGCAAAACATGCTTTTTTTCCAGACTAGTACAAGATTTAAAACATAAAAGGTCGACGAGTTCTGTAGTGTGAGAGATGAAATAATAATAGTGCTAACAAGTGGCATTTGAGAGACGGATAACGCATACTGCCTTATGGGAAACCCTGTCATAATTCTCAAAAACTCTGGAGCTCTCAATCGCACCATTTATGACATGATCGACGAGTGTGTGATGACTCACGTTTTGTAAATGCAACGCACGAGCTCGCCTGTCTTTCACATTAAATCACTCTGTGGTGGTACCATGCTGAAGTCCGTTACATTTAAATGGAGAAGAATCAAAGGGGGTGGATGTGGATGTCTGTTGATGCATGGGGGTTGGTTTAAGGATAAAGGGGGTTGGCGATGAGAAGTTGCGGAGCTGAAGGAGGGGTGGTGGAGGGGGTTGTGGTGGCGGCTTCATCCCCTGAGGAACTGCCTCGGATGCCAAGCAAAATCTGTCTCTCTCTCTCCTCTCTAGCACCTGAGGGCTAATCTGTCAAGCTCAGTAAGCACTGGGCGACCTGACTCCATAACCATCCCTGTGTGTGTGTGTATGTGTGTGTGTCGGTAATGGGGGAGGAGAGCACCCCGCATGCTGCTTTCATATGCACCCCATTCACACAGCAGCCAGAAGCCATCCTCCACTCGCCTATCAGTTACTATAGTGACGAGTCTGCGCAAATTAAGTAGAGGCAGGTCTATGGGGGCGTCCACAGCCTCACTGGCCTCTGAGATTACAATAGTGGAACAGTTCTCTACGTTTTGATTGGTTCATGCCGCACATTTCAAAAATTCATACATGTCGCCAGCTTTGAAAGGCTCAAGGCAGCCTTTTCGCTCAGCATGTGTAGTGTTTGTATTTTTATACACTTGCTAGAGAATTAGTGTGAAAATGCAGGGAGATCAGATAAACTTTCAAGGAGCATTTAGCAATTAAGGATAACATCAGGCCTGGACAGACTTAAAATTAAAGCACAGACACACACTGTCACAAGTCATTTTTTATCAAATGATGTTAACAATAGTGGTTCTTGAAGACTTTTTCTGCCTTAAATGTGAGATAAAGTTTAAAAAAAATTAACACAATAATTAAAACATTGGTTCATGCATTAACTGACATTAACAACACATTTGATACACTTATGAATCCTTGTTAACGTTAACAAATTAAAATGAATTTAAAAGTAATTAAAATACTGTTTATTGTTCACCTGCTAGCTCATGTACACTACCAGTCAAAAGTTTTTGAACAGTAAGATTTTTAATGTTTTTTTTTTTTTAAAGAAGTCTCTTCTGATTACCAAGCCTGCATTTATTTGATCTAAAATACAGCACAAGCAGTAATATTGTGAAATATTTTTACTATTTAAAATAACTGCTTTCTATTTGAATACATTTTAAAATGTAATTTATTCTTGTGATCAAAGCTACATTTTCAGCATCATTACTCCAGTCTTCAGTGTGACATGATCCCTCAAAATCATTCTAATATGCCGATTTGCTGTTCAAAAAAAAAAAAACATTATTGGATCAACAGAAAACCCCAAAGACCAGCATTTATAAAAAGCTTTTGTATTATTATACACTATACCATTCAAAAGCTTGGAGTCAGTATTACAGAAATTAATACTTTTATTTAACAGGGATGCTTTAAATTGATCAAAAGTGATGATAAAGACATTTATAATGTTACAAAAGATTTCTATTTCAGATAATTGCTGTTTTTTCTGAACTTTCTATTCATCAAAGAAACCTGAAAAATTCAATTCAGCTGTTTTCAACATAATAATAATAATTATATTAAAATATTTTTCAGCAACAAATCAGAATATTAGAATGATTTCTGAAGGACCATGTGACTGAAGTAATGATGCTATAAATTCAGCTTTGAAATCAGATGAATAAATTACATTTTAAACATATTAAAATAGAAAACAGTCATTTTAAATAATACAAATATTTCAAAATTTTACTGTTTTTGCTGTACTTTGGATCAAATAAATGCAGGCTTGGTGAGTAGAAAAGACTTCTTTAAAAATTTTACTGTTTAAAAACTTTTGACTGGTAGTGTACATTAAAAAACACAACTACAATACAAATTCAACAAGAGATAAAACTAAAACTTTAACTAAAACTTAAAAAGACAAAACTTTTGATTTGAATAATATATCAGTAAATGTTGATGTTAAAATGAACTAAGATTAATAAATGCCTTAGAAGTATTGTTAATTATGTGTTTAACTAATATTAACAAATAAAACTTTACTGCAAAAAATTACCTATAATATTTCTATAACAAAAAAAAAAAAAAAAAAAAAAAAAAAAAAAAAAAAAAAAAACGCAAGAACTGAATGTCACAACTGTGAAAAAAAGTTGCACTTGAGAGTTTTAAAGTTGCGTCTGTGAAATATGATAACACAATTGTGAATTATAAAATTGTTTCACAATTTTGAGAAAAAAATTGCAAGCCATGGAGTCACAATTGTAAGATTTAAGGCACAATTACAAGACAAAAGTTGCTATTTTGAGACAAGATGCAATTGCGTGATAGAAAAAAAAATTGCAATTCCAATTGAGGCGAGTAGTCACAATTGTAATAAATTTACTCTGAGATGGAAACGGTATCCATAGGTTGTTCTTTCTTAAGAACTTGTCATACAAAGGTCTTCATTCAAAGCTTCAGGATAGAAATGGGTCAAAACAACTTGTTCCTGAAATGCTGAATGTTTTCAAGCCAATGTTTATTTACAAGACCGTTGCTCACTTCCCCGAGCAGTCACACTCTAGTCTGCCGGATGGCCGTGACAGACCAGCTACACGAACAAAAACAAACCTGAAAGAGGTTTCCGTTTCTAAATACATCCACGTGACGGCTAGACGTGGCCGTGAATGCTCTTCAAATAAGATTTAAACAACCCATCTGACGAAAAACCACTATAAACTATTAGAAGCAACGCATCCTGCTGGGCCGAGCCAAAGCCCCCCCGCTGTAGCCACGGAATCAATGGATCTACTCATGTGACTGAAAACTGCCACAACCCATCCACGTCAACCACAACGCGACGCAAAGGAGCTTAAAGAAAAAAGAACATTTAAATTAAAGGAGACAATAATATGAGGTTTTAAGTGTTAGGGATTCAAAGAAAGATGCTACACAGACAAAGTTTGAGAGGTGTGGCCGATACACACAGAGCTTTCAGAAGTCGGTCCAGGCACGTCAGAACTGTGAGCGTGCCCTGTGTGTGTTTGCGCATGAAAGGCCTGAAGTGTCTGTGATCTTCCCTTGCGATTCTTGGCTCCACTCAGCCATTTAAAAGCTGCGAGATGTACAGTACAACATTTTTGGAAGAGTTTCATATACACACACCACACGCTTTCCACATCAATCACATTTATCTTCACAGGAAGATACTTTTGAAACCAAAAATGCTTTACTTGTGGATCTTGGTATGCACAAAAAAAAAAACATCTAGAACTTAATGGGAAGACTGCTGAAATCTGGGATCATGAAACTGTTTATGAAACTATTTTTGTCTCTATGACGAATGAATTATTTTGCTGTTTTGTTTCAATATTTCAAAATGTACTCACCCCCATGTCATCCAAGATGTTTTTGTCTTTCTTCAGTCGCAAAGAAATTAAGGGTTTTGAGGAAAACATCACAGCATTTTTCTCCATATAGTGGACTTCGATGGAAGCCAACGGTTTGAAGATCCAAATTGCAGTTTCAAAGGGCTCTACACAATCCCAGCCCAAAAATAAGAATCTTGTCTCGCAAAACGATTCGTCATTTTCTTAAAACTAAAAATGTATATACTTTTTAACCACAAATGCTTGTCTTGCACTAGCTCGACTACACACATTATGTAATGATGTTGGAAAGGACACGTGATGTAGGCAGAAGTACCAACATAGTGTTTACAAAGCAAACGTGCAAAGAAAGCTAATTGCCCTTTACAAAAATGGTACAAACAACAATGTCGGACGATTTCAAGGTTGGAGGGCCTACCCTACCGTTTTAAACCGAAGGACGTAGAACTAACCATGGTGACCTTTCCAACGTGATCACATAATGCGTGAAGACGTGGATTGAAGAGCTAGTGCAAGATGAGCATTTGTGGTTAAAAAGTATAGCAATTTTATTTTTTTTTAAGAACATAACCAATCGTTTTGCTAGATAAGACCTTTATTCCTCGGCTGGGATCGTGTAGCCGCATTCAAACTGCAATTTGGACCTTCAAACTGTTGGCCACCATTGAAGTCCACTATATGGAGAAAAATCCTGGAATGTTTTCCTTAAAAAACCTTCATTTCTTTGCGACTGAAGAAAGAAAGACATGAACATCTTGGATGACATGGGAGTGAGTAAATTATGAGGAAGTCCAGAAGTGAACTTCTACTTTAAACCTGAACCTGTCACAAAAGCATGAAGACCAGTTATGATTTATAACATTTATGATTTGTTCCTCATATTTTGGTTTGTCCAGCATAAAGGGATCCATCTTCTAGGCATAAATGAAGACATTTTTAATGAAACCTAAGAGAAGTGACGTGTTTGATGCGTGAGAACAAACCTCGCTGGTTCTTGCAGAAGATTAAAAACAAGTTTCCGTGACATGAGAACATCCCTGAGTGTTTTTCTAATGTTGAGAAATATAAAGCGTTTGTGTCATCTCATGAAGTGATTTTGTTTTTTCAGAAGGCGTGGATTACACTGTTCGATTCATCTGGATTATTTTATAAGGTGTTTGAACTTTCTGAAAAGTTAAAAGTTTTGTTGGAATGGACTTTCAATGGAGACACAGAAATCTCTCAGGTTAAAAATATCTTCATCTGTGTTTCGAAGATGAATGAAAGTCTTAAGGATTTGGAACGACAAGTTTTTACGATAAGGTTCATTAGTTAACATGACCTAAGAATGAACAATACTTCTATAGCATTTCTTAATCTTAGTTAAAGGAGAAGTTTACTTTCAGAACTAAAATTTACAGATAATTTACTCACCCCCTTGTCATTCAGGATGTTTGTTTTTCTTTCTTCAGTTGTAAAGAAATGTTTTTTGAGGAAAACATTTCAGGAATCATCTCCATATAGTGGACTTCTATGGAGCCTGCGAGTTTGAACGTCCAAAATGCAGTTTAAATGCAGCTTCAAAGGGCTCTAAACGATCCCAGACGAAAAAGAAGGGTCTTATCTAGCAAAACAATCAGTTATTTTCTAAAAAAAAAATTGACGATTTATATACTTTTTAACCTCAAATGCCCGTCTTGTCTAGCTCTGCATGAACTCTGTGTATTCCTGTTCAATACAGTTAGGGTATGTTCAAAAACTCCCATCTCCTTTTCTTCTCCAACTTCAAAATCATCCTACATCGCTACATCGTTTTATCTTTTTTTGTAAAGGGCGTTTGATCTTCTTTGCATGTTCACTTTGTAAACACTGGGTCGGTACTTCTGCAGTGATGTAGGATGATTTTGAATTTGGAGAAGAAAATGAGATGGGAGTTTTTTGACCTACCCTAACTGTCTGGAACCGGAATACACCGAGTTCATGCAGAGCTAGACAAGACAAGCATTTCCTCGGCTGGGATTGTTTAAAGCCCTTTGAAGCTGCATTTAAACTGGATTTTGGAAGTTCAAACTCACGAGCAGCATAGAAGTCCACTATATGGAGAGAAATCCTGAAATGTTTTCCTCAAAAAAACGACTGAGGAAAGAAAGACATGAACATCTTGGATGACAACGGGGTGAGTACATTATCTGTACATTTTTGTTCTGGAAGTGAACTTGTCCTTTAATGTTAATTTCAGCATTTACTAATGCATTATTAAAATCACAAGCTGTGCTTGTTAACATTAGTTAATGCTGTGTGAACTAACGTGAACTAACAATGAACAACTGTATTTTTTATTAACTAACATTAACAAAAATTAATAAATACTGTAATAAGTGTATTTCTCATTGTCTGTTCACATTAGTTAGTAGCTAATGTTAGCAAATGACATGAAGTGTTACCAAAAACCCACTTTGACAACATAAATACAAATTTCAATTCTTATATATTGCAGTACGTACAGTAAGTAATGCCGACCAACTCCTTTTATGCACTTGCCAAAGCAACTTTTTACATTTGGCTCTAAGCAAATTTTGAGCCTTGGCTAAGCTCACACTATTTTTTTTAAAAAAGACATTAAAAAGAATATCCTCCCTGCTCTTGCAAGGACCTTGTCAAAGATGGCCTGGCAAGACCGTGCAGAAAACGGCAAACAGCTCTGCCAGTCAAAACACTGGGCCCCAGACAAGACAGGCACTCGGGTCTCTGTGCACGTTGGCGAGCACGTCACATCTGGATGAAAGAATCGGCGTGTGCCCTTTCATTCACACGTGGGACAGCTCCCCCAACACCGCCTCTGCTGCCAGAGACTCTCGGCGTTCTACGCTCATTCCTCTTATTGTCATTCTAATTAGCTTTCAAGAAGGAAAAAAAGCCAAGCTCGCACACACACACACACACACAGAGGCCCTGGCTTGGACAAGCACAGAAACTAACAAACACACTTTGAGTCACACCAACCACAAACGACCAAATTTCACAGGTCCCAAGACAAATTTTAGTATAGGTGTGCACTTCCTCGACCTCGGATCCAGTGAGTAAGCTATGCCATTGAGGACACTGTGAATACATACAGACATGTATTTAGACTAATGTCTCTGAGACATTACCACACTCTCATGTACACACTCATCGGAGGTGTGAGATGGAGAACTGCTGAACCCCAGTGAGAGAAATGAGAGGATCAGGTTGAGACAATCACAGCGATGACGAGAGGGACAGACGGGTGGGGGAAGCTAAACCTTCACACACACTTAGCATGAGAACATCTCAGAGAGAAAACGTTTTACCCCCCACCTCCCAACACAAAGTAATGCCACAGAACACACACACATACTCAGAAAACCTTTAAGGAAGGCATAAATACATGCTGCTGTTGGACCGTCTGCTCAAAGTCATAAACAGGTGTTTTTTTTTTGAGTAAAACAGGGTCAGTGATGTGACACTCTTTTTGTCTGGATCTATTATTATTTATATTAGCATGTTTTAATTTCTGAATTTAAATTAATTTTGACATCGTTTTTTGTGTGGAAATGCCTAGTGTAACTGTCATTATATGTACAGTTTACACACACCTTACAGAATGTGCAAAATGTTAATTATTTTACCAAAATAAGAGGGACCATACAAAATGCATGTTAATTTTTATTTAGTACTGACCTGAATAAGATATTTCACACAAAATCTAATAGTTGAATTTATAAAAATGACCCCGTTCAAGTGTTTACATACGCTTGATTCTAAATACTGTATTGTTACCTGAATGATCCACAGCTGTGTTTTTGTGTGTGTGTGTGTGTGTGTTTAGTGATAGCTGACAAAAACCAAAGAATCTCTGGGACTTAATAGATTTTTCTGAAGAACAGCGGGCAGTTTAACTGTTCAGGAAAAACAAGGAAGGAACACATGAACAACTATGACTAAACAAACAAAAAAGGATCCTTCAGTTAACAACAAAGTTTTAAGAATCAAGTGTACATAAACTTTTGAACGGGATCATTTTTATAAATTCAACTATTATTTTCTCTTGTGGACTATAAACATCTTTTATGTGAAATATCTTATTGAGGTCAGTGCTAAATAAAAAATAACATGCATTTTGTATGATCCCTCTTATTTTTGCAAAACAATTTTGCAGATTCTGCAAGGTGTGTGTAAACTTTTGACTTCAACTGTATTTGAAAAAAATCTCATTAAAAGTCCACCAAATCTAAATCCAAGTTATATATATATATATATATACTTTAATATTGTTTTGACATGGCTAGTTCAGGCTTTTAAATGTCAAATAAGACGACCTGAAAAATTAGCCTCTTTTTTATGCACGTTTTTTTTTTTTTTTTTGGTCTTTCATCAAATTTAATACAGCGTCTACCCTGTATATGGTCTACTCATTATGCAAGAAAAATTACTTTTTATTTGATGGTGACAGTGCTTGACATTTTTAGATGAACTACAACATTTTATACATGCACTGTTATCAATAGATAAACCGATGAATATTAAATAGAGAGCATATTATTTTGAAGAACCATGTAGAAGTTTCATTTTGTAAATGGCACAAAAGTTTTTCAAAAATGAATCATACCAACATCAATGCAAAAATCACATTTAAGGACTTGGCAAATGTATTTTAAACTAGATTTTCGAAAGCTTTCTTTTTTTCATCACAGACATCCATCATTCTCAGACATACTAATTTGTCACTGACCCATAAAAAAATTATGAAAACTGCGCAATGCAACTTGCAGTGCACGATTGTGCATAATAATATGCTTGCTTAATTTAATATGCTCTCTCACTTATAGTCTCTCGATTAATATAAAATCATAAAAATGTATGTATAATACAAGCATTAGAAAAAAAAGTCAGATATAGCTTGTCAAACTGCAGGACACTGCCGTCACTCCTTCATATTTCACTCTGTGAGAACCACTTCTGTTTATTGAGACAGACATCTATATTTGTAGCCTCTGGATAACTAATTTTGTGTAGCAAAAATCCAATTACCAAAAGAAAATGAGGCTGCATGATGTGAAATCCCAGTCTTTGAGAATCCGAACTGAACCCGAACATCCCTAGTGACGCCATCAAAGGCATTCAGATTCCATAAATCCTCCAGGATTGAGGATCACTCGCTTCAATATGAAAGGAATTTTACTACTCTAAACATCTTTTTCTTGTGTTATTTCTCTCTAGTTGCATCATCCTCCTCCACAGATGGAGGGTATCGAGCAAATTAAAGCTTCCCATCTGTAAAAACCCAATGATGGCTAAATTATTTGTTAAGTGCCACATGAGCGCACATTATCAAGACATTGTCAGTGGAACAAGTCCACCAGAAATTGAAAATTCTGTCATCATTTAGCCACCTTCGCGTCATTCCAAATCAGTACACATTTCTTTCTTCTGTGGAACACAAAAGAAGATATTTTGAAGAATGTTGGTGAACAAACAATTTCAGGTCTATGGAAGTCAGCAGCCGGGTTTCAATCCAAAGTTGTGCAAAGATGTGAATTTAATATTCCACACAAAATTGGAATATCACAGAGTCAAAGAGAACAAAATCGTCACTTCTTGATAAACTGGCGCTAAATATCACTAAGAAAAGTGAATGTAATAATTTTCATATGTAATAAATTATTTGTGCCTCAGACATATTTGCAAAATGTGTTTCCATCTCCCATTGTTCACATTAACCCTTTTTCGCACAATTCAAAAACCACCTTAAGCAAGCGTAAAACTGTTTTTCTCACTGATGCATAGGGGGTGAAAACTTTTGAACAGAATGAAGATGTGTACATTTTTCTTATTTTGCCTAAATATCAGGGTTTTTTTTTATTAAGTAATGCCCTTCAGAAGCTACAGAAGATACTTTATGGTTTCCAGAAGACAAACTAAGTTAAATTTACCCTGATCCTTAAATTCTAAAAGTTTTCACCCCCAGCTCCTAATGCATTGTGTTTCCTTCTGAAGCATCAGTGAGCATTTGATCCTTCTGTAATAGTTGCATATGAGTCCCTCAGTTGTCTTCAGTGTGACCAGATGGACCTCAAAAACACAAAGAAACTGTGGGACCTGAAGGATTTTTTCTGAAGAAAAGTGGGCAGTTTAACTGTTCAGGACAAACAAGGGACTCATGAACAACTATTACAAAACAAAACAAAACAAAAAAAAACACAGCTGTGGATCATTCAGGCATGAACACAGTATTAATAATCATGTGTATGTAAACTTTTGAACAGGGTCATTTTTATAAATTCAACTATTATTTTCTCTGGGACTATATGTAAACATCTTTTATGTGAAATATCCTACTCAGGTCAGTACTAAAAAAAAATAATAATAACACGCATTTTGTATGATCCTTGTTATTTTTGTAAAATAATTACCATTTTGCAGATTCGGCAAGGTGTATGAAAACCTTTGACTTAAACTGTAACTCAAATTCTTTCGAGTTCCACAAACAGGGGTTGGACTGACATAAACGGTGACAGAATTTCAATTTTCGGTGTACCATCTCCTCAAGCTAGTGGAAAATGGCAGTTGACAATCCTCAGCAGGGCACTTTCTGACTTTTCCACGTTGCACCTCGAAAATCTGGAGACAAGCCAGGACAAGGTTTATGGGAATTCCCTGGTATGGGGGAGCCCTCCTGCAGGTGGACGAAAATTACCTGGCTAAGCAGGACCAGAAATGGGAACGTGCATCTCCCAAGTGCTGTTCAAAGATATCCATCCATTATAAAACTATGATACTCCATATTATATCAAACCTGAGTGAAGTGAAAGCATCCTGAGGTTACGGCTAATAGAATGACTGATAACGTGGTTTCAGTAGTGTGGACTTAACATCACTCCCTACCCCCAGCTGTAATAGCTTAATTTGTCACCCTGACACACATACAAACACACACATGTGCGCGCACGCACACACACACTCGGCTCAAACACCTCATTAATGCCCAGCAGCCCATTATCTGAGGAGGAGGGGATGAACGGTTAAATTCAGTGCAGACAATTTGAATATGTAATGGGCTAAAGATATAATCACTAAATCTAATTCGACAATTAGAACGGATTCCAGTTTTACACACTTGACACAACTACTCCAATTTGAAAAGGGAAAGAAACTTCATTAGATCAGATATTGCGTGACTACATGTGAGAGTATTTTGCATATTATAATTGTGGAATTTGTGGGGGTCGGACGATGCTTTAGGAGACACGGCGGCCATGGTTATCCCCCTCCTTGTCGCAGGTCTTTCATGTCTGCACTGAGACAACAGGCATAGAGACACAAGAGGCTCCCTTGGGTTTACCAACACCCCCACCTCTTCCCAGAGCTCTTGACAAAGCCTTTCCAGTCGCCAGTCTGACCCAGTAACCTGGCGAGCAGCTTGGGGGTGTTGAGTAGCCTCTCCCGGGCTTCCGACCGCAAGCACAGTCCGACGTTTGTGTGCGGAGCGAGTGCCTTTCCTGTCCCGCTTCTGGATCAGACGGAGCTGATTGTGGCAAGCAAGCGCTGATGGGGAGGTGTGCTATGGCTGAATGTGCTAATCCGGTTAGACACAGGCATCTTTCTTTACAGCCGTTTCACCGGAATGCACCCCCTACCCAAAATCCACCTAGGTCGTACAGTGTGACCGCACGCCACTGCCAATTTCACTAGCTGTAAATAACAATACTCTCACATAAACCAAACCACTGAAAAGCCAAGAATCGCATCCAAACGATGACACTTTTCTAATTTACGGCTCATAACTGTGCTGATGAACATGCATGCTGCTATAATTATATAAATGTTCCCAATCTGGTCGGGCAGGCCCTAAGGGTGGCGTCACTGCAAACTACAGTTCCTTCTCCATTTCAGGCGATGGTTTCGGAGCTCATGAAATATTGAAAGAGCACGCAGGCGACTGAGGGGTGCCGTGAGTTTTTTGCTGCACGACTCGACAATCAGGTCTAATTAAAGCATTGCAATTTTTAGGCGTCAGGAGGGGTGAGGAAAAACACATTCATCTTACCCCCTGGTTCCCCTTGAAGCAAATTGCCGGCTGATTTGGTAAGGACCCCTGGGGACAGAATAAAAAAGGTAGAAGAGGTTGGTTAGCATCTATTATTATTATATAAAGGATTTGAGAGCAAAGATGAAATCTTGGAAATGAATAATCTCCAGCTGAATTTCTAGGCTGGAACCATCAAAATGCATTTAAGTCCGTTAAGACCCGGGAGATAAAATTAAAGTTGTTTTTAGCACTGGAACCAAACTGGCAAAATGCACCACAACTATTAATTCATATACCGTGAAAGTTGCGAAAATATTCTCTTTTTTTAAGTAACAAACAGACTATAATATGGTAATAACATAGTAATAACACAGTAACATTCAATAATTTGACATTTTTTACCCTGGACCACAAAACCAGTATTAAGTAGCACAGGTATATTTGCATAAATAGCCAAAAATACATTGTATGGTCTTCTTTTATGCCAAAAATCATTAGGGTATTAAGTAAAGATCATGTTCCATGAAGATATTTTGTAAATTTCAAATAGTTGCATCTCAGCCAAATATTGTCCTATGTCCAAGAAAAATGCATTCTATGTTAGAAAAAAAAAAAAAAAAAAAAATGACCCTTATGACTGGTTTTGTGGTCCAGGGTCACATTTGGTGCATTGACTGATTAACGGAAAGTTACTGATCAGATTCAATATGTTTTAAGTTGAAAAATGTTAAGCTATGACTTTTATAAGCTTACGTTCCTCCGAATTCAGGCTGATCATGAATGCACTCTGAGGGTTAACAAAAACAATGCTGAAAACTCTATCATCATTTACTCTTCTTTCCATTCCAAAACTGTGTAACTTTCTTCTACAAAACACAAAATTACACATTTACGTCCACACAATCAAAAACAACATTACTGGACCACATTAACGTATGGCCAAAAAACATTTTTCCAATGTTTTCGCTCCACAGAAGTAAGTCATGCAGGTTTGGAACGACATGAGGGTTTTCATTTTCTTAATTGTTTACCCACAATGCCAGTATTTCCACAAGCTGTGTTTAGGTACTAACTTCGGTGAAATATCATGCCTACCTATTAGCCTCCCTTCACAGTAATTACAGTCTCCTCTTACTTGCTTGCCCCCGTTGACAGAGGCACAGTTCTCTCCTGTATTAATTCATGCAGACTGCGAGTGAGGGGGGTTGTTTCTGAGAGAATGAAAGGCTGGCTGTCACTGGCCTCTCGGCAGTGTCATGGTTCTGCTTGTGCGAGCCTAAAGATCAAGGCCGGGCTTTGCTAATCTGCACTGGAATGTGTCCGATTAATAAATCTCAACTTGAAAGACTTTACATGAGTCAATCAAATGTTATTGTGTGAGGCGTGGATGAGTGTGAGGATGTTGAGTGTGTAGAAGAAGTGGGGGTGGGACAGGGCAAACATCATTGGGAAAAGCTTTTAGCCACCTTAGAGTTCTTAGCACTAATTAGGACTAAAGTTGAATTACAAAAAACATTTCTAAAGGTGCATCAGCAGGCCTGGACATTATTTGTCCACCACATAAAGTGTACAAATAGGCCTTTTATATAACCAGCTCTTCTTCTCAGCTTTTAACACTCATCTCAGTCCAACGTCCAGAAACATTAACGACATATATACGAAACAGACTCATTCACATCACTAACGTAAATTGCTGAGACACAACCACAGACAAAAAGAAAAAAACCTGAGGCTTCCCCAAGCGTAGCTCGAAACCATTAAGCAAGGTCGAAAGATACCACTTATTATCTTCAATGTACAGCTGGAGCTTTGGTCAACAAGCATGTTTATCTATTATGGATGTTACAGGGAGAGGCCGACATGTCACTCTACACATACAGCGCAGCTCAAGTTGCTTATTAAAAAAATACAGGCTTATTGGTTCTGCGTTTGCTGTCATGTGGTCGGATTAGTGGCTAAACATTACTGAAGGGGGTGGTGGTGCTGCTGCTGTAGCTAACTTGAACTTTGTTTTTTACATTCTGGTGCAGTGAAAGCTTATAAGAACATAATGAGCACAGTTCAGAGGAGGACACTGAGGTATCTAATGACCTGACTTGACCGTGTCTTTGGTATTATTATGGTAAATGATCTTTGCTGTTGTTGTTTTTCTTTTTTTCTGACCTCATTTTGATAAAC
Source organism: Cirrhinus mrigala (assembly GCA_036247105.1). Lineage (NCBI taxonomy): Eukaryota > Metazoa > Chordata > Actinopteri > Cypriniformes > Cyprinidae > Cirrhinus > Cirrhinus mrigala. The sequence continues at coordinate 17,003,032 of CM070024.1, forward strand.
ATACTAATATGCAAACCAAAACCCAGGTCATTATGTGTTTGACTTGACCACAAAGCCAAAATGTGACCATAGACTGTCAATGCTGATAATTACTTCTTATCTATAATATTATATTAATATCTTAACTTTATTTACAGCTAGTATAATGCAAATACAAAACAGAGGAATTTATCATTTTAATTTCATGGCATTTTAAGGCATTTTTACCTCAAATTTATGACACTGACAGACTGCCAGCTGCATTGTTGTGACTTTAAGTTACTGACTGAAACTGTTCAGGTAAAGGAAACGGGGCATTTATAAATAACTTGTACGTTTGCTAACAAAAACAAACATATAGATTAATCAGAAAAATTCCCCAAAACCCAAAAGATTACTTTTACCTTTATTTATTCCTACTTTTCACACTTTCTCCTAGGTCACATATGATTGACAATAGAACATTCATTATCGAGCTCCTGTTGCAAGCGCTAGGAAGTCTTCTCGTGTTCTGATTGGGTCAAACGACATTCTACACCGCCTGACTGACCAATGAGCGATGGCATCGGGACGGCGTCCAAGCGTTTAAAGGACTGACAACAATACGACAGAGCACGCCAAGAAAAATACACCTTTATCGTCCAATCATCTACAAGAAGCGCTTGAGTTGAGGTGAAGCTAACTGGCCAAGTGCCCCGTCCAGCTGGCGTACACGTTTTACCGCTGGGGTATTATTGATATTACTGGAATCTGTGCTGTCGCGCCGACGGTGACAATGAGATATGTATCGATTACTCAACGGCGGTTAACTGGCAAGGAATTATCTTTACGTGAGGCGAACATGACATTTAAAGGGATAGTTCATCCAAAATAAATTCTGTTATATTTTACTCAACCGCATGCTGTTCAAAACCCTCCTGACTTTCTTTCTTCCACGGAACGCAGAAGGAGATTTTATTCACAATGTTAGTGACTGACAGCCTCAAGGCTCCATGCATGTCGTATTTCATACAAATAAACAATGAAAGTGAATGGGGACTGACGCTGTCACTCTATAGAACATCTTCCTTTTGTGTTCTGCGGAAGAAACAAAGTCGCAGAGATTTGTAACAGCATAAATAAGGATTTAAACATCATTTCAGATGCCGAGCAACTGGCATATGGCTATTTAAGTTAACCAATAGTTCATAGTTCAAGAACTAATTATAAACTTAATCTTAAACACTACCTAAAGAAACAATACGAGGTTACAAGCGCTTTTAATCTGGTTCGCTAAACCTGTGCAGCAAATTGAAATGTTACTCTCGAATATGAGTCAATAAAATATTTGACATGGAAATGAAAAAAGCAGCTCAGTGACTATTTAAATTGCTAAATGCTACTCAACGTTTATAGTTCATAAGATCGAGCTTGAGCCTTGAGCCCCTCTCAGACCGTAAGATCCCCGTGAGTGTTATGAGTAAAAAATCAATTTCCATTTTCAGTTTAAAATGACAATAATTATAAGTAACGCAATGTTTAGCATTAAGACAGTGTCATGTTGCATTTCGTATCATTTGTCAGAAAAAATAAAGCGGCGACTTTGAATCTAAAGAGGAAGACAGGAGATTTCGCAAAGCCAATTCCAACTGGCTTAACGCAAAAATAACACTATTGTTATTTTCTTTTGTTTTGTAACAGCTAAAAAAAATAAATAAATAAGCAAAACTAAACTTTAACGCAACAGTAACAACTGGATGTGTCCGATTTTCTTCCTGTTAGTAACGTTATCTGTCCCTGGTAAGACAGCATATGGCACTTAAAGCGACGGACTCTGGGTAAACAAATCAACACTTTACAAACAACTAAAGGGAGGAAATGTTTTGAAGTTCTCAGTTCTGAACTTTTCTTTCTGTCCCACTGAGGTCAGTGGAGCAAATAAACACTTGCGAAATTAATTCAAACGCGTTACCTTGAGATTCTTATAAGCTTCCAGCGTCCGGATGGCGGTGTCGGTTAGCTTGACGTGAAAAATGGTTTTGTTGGGAATGCTTTTATTAATCTTTCCACAGGAGAGTCCATACCGATGCTCCTGTCTCAACGCTGCCATGTCTGGAACTGAGGTAAACTGGCGACATTCTAGTCCAAACGTCACTCTCCGCTGGGCGGGGTTACGAGAGAGCGTTGTGGGGACGTCATAGATACACACAAGCACACACACACACATGCACGTACGCACAAACAATAATCTTATGTATTTGAGAATTATACTTAGTAGTCTAACTCAGCTTATTAGGATGATGGTTACATAATAAACTTGGATTTAGTGTATTTGACAAGGAATGTAATAATGAGGGGAAAAAAAAAATTCCTAGTTCTATTGGACAGCCTGTGCTGAGAATATTAAACATGACTTTTACTCATAAGTTGTGTATTTCACAAAAAAAAAAAAAGAAAAAAAAAAGAGAAAAATGTTTAAAATATTGAATAAGATATATCCTGTGAGCTGTCAGGTTTGCAAATATGTGAATGTCCATTGCACCTGCTCAGTATGTGGAAGTAAAGACAGTAAATATGAAACATTAATCCATGTTCTTGCAGTGCTACACTACCAGCCAAAAGTTTTTGAACAGTAAGATTTTTAACCCTGCTCACCAAGCCTGCATTTATTTGATCCAAAGTACAGCAAAACAGTAAAATTCTGAAATATTTTTTACTATTCAAAATAACTATTTGAATATATTTTAAAATGTAATTTATTCCTGTGATTTCAAAGATTCATTTTTAGCATCATTACTCTAGTCGCATGATCCTTCAAAATTATTTTAATATTCTGATATGCGGCTCAAAAAACATTTAATATTATTATTATTATGTTGAAAAGAGCTGAGTAGAATTTTTTCAAGAATAGCATTTATCTGAAATAGAAATCTTTTGTAACATTATAAATGTATTTATCATCACTTTTGATCAATTTAAAGCATCCTTGCTAAATAAAAGTATTAATTTCTATATTTCTAACCCTAAATTTTCTAAAAATAAATAAATAAATAAATAAAAATCATACTCACTCCAAGCTTTTGAATGGTATAGTTTATAAAGTTACAAAAGCTTTTTAGTTCAGATAAATGCTGATATTTGGATATTTCTATTCATCAAAGAATCCTAAAAAAAATTGCACTCAACTGTTTTAAATATATTTATAATAATAATAAAAAAAAAGTTTCTTGAACAGCAAATCAGGATATTAGAATGATTTCTGAAGGATCATGTGACACTGAAGACTGGAGTAATGATGCTGAAAATTTAGCTTTGATCAAAGGAATAAATTATATTTTAAAATATATTCAAATAGAAAACAGTTATTTTGAATAGTAAATATATTTCAAAATTTTACGTTTTAGTTTTTGCTGTACTTTGGATCAAATAAATGCAGGCTTGGTGAGCAGAAGAGACTTCTTTAAAAAAACATCTTACAAAAAAATCTTACTGTTCAAAAACTTTTGACTGCTAGTGTATATGACCCTGCAAAATCAAAATTGTAAAGAACAAAATACTTGCACAACTTGGTTAAGATATTTAACTAACATGATTATTTAGCAAAAAGGCAAACTTATCATGGAATATAAATGTTATTTTACTATGCAAAATGTTTAGGAAAAAAGAAAAGCTGACAGGAAATTGAATGCAATATAATCAGTTATTTATATAATTGAAAACAGAATATAATGACATTAATATTTTGTTGGTCCTGCCTTGTTTTTACAGCAGTCATTCTTCAGGGCAGTACTCAATAAGTTTCACGTATGTGTCACATGTCTTTGTATGACATAATTCGTCATGTTTGCGTTATTACAAATGAAACAAGCATTTACATTAGTTTTACACATTAGCTTACAAACTCCTTAATAACAAAATGTTTGAATAAAGCGTGAAGATTTTATTTTTCTAGGCCAGACTTTACATTTGGCCACTACTGTACATTCATAATTCCCGACCAACTCAACCTCACTTGTTAACTGAAACAGACTAACTTTCTAAATACTTGTAAAGGTATGCAGTCTGCTTATAAATGTAACTTAATGTAATGTAAATTTTGTGTGTGTGGGTGTGTGTATATATATATATATATATATATATTATATAATTAATTTACATCTGAGCACTGAATTCATCCAAAAATTTTCATTTTCATGTGTGAACAAAACTCTGCATGTTAAATCAGCCTTTCCGCCTGCAAATCTAATAAAATATTCCCTTGAAACCAGTCAGTTGAAAAACAACAGTTATCAGTCAAAGATAAAAAACAAACAAATATGGGTATGTCTGAGAGAAATTCATTGTAGCGGCAACTGCGAGTCTCGAAGATTACATGGTATTAAAGAAATGTTCTGTGAACAAAATGATGAGGAAAAGCTCAGACTGTCATTTTAAACTAGATTAAAATGTGCATACAGAAAAATGATTCACTTAATCTAGCCAGGCAATCATCTGCACCTTTTAAGCTTACAAACAGATGAGGTGAAATGGACAGTGAGGGGGGAAAAAAATAGAGAATTTAGGTTAATTGGAAAGACATAATCCCCAACAGACAAGGTGCTTGGGCCTTTGGATTAAGGAGCTCTCTCATAGTCTCTAATGGAAACTCTACTTGCCATATGGCTGTCTGAGATACAGAGACATCTGAAGCCGGCTGGACAAACAATATATACATATGTTACAATATATACATATGTTACCTCGGATTGTGGCTTATAAAAAATGCCAAATGAGCTTCTATGTTATGTGTGAATTTACAATAAATATACAGATGCATATTAGCACTTGGCAAACAGATCCATACCTTAAGTGACAGAGTCTTAGGAATAGATCTAAGTGGAGATTAAAGCACTTGAGATTCACTGGTGTCAGGTTGCACCTCAAATAAGATGAGCAACTTACAGTCAACACATTGTAAATCCAGGATAGTGAATAAAATATAACTTTCACTATACTGTACACCCTATTTTATCAATCAGGACTTGATTTGTAATGAGTTCGCTCTCTAAAACTCCCTTCATTTTCACCTACTTTTTAATAATTGTTTGGGGATTTTACATTTGGCATTGGCAATCTAGTTGCCAAGATTTCCACAATATGTGGCAATCTGCAGTTGAAAGATTTGAGCTTGCCAAGCTGATAAACAAACACGAGTCTTTTTTACATAAAAAAACAATGAGTCATTTTAATCAGTTTTATTCAATGTCATTGTTTCAAACAGCAAGTCTCTTGGTCATCAGCTTAGTGACTATTCACAAATAGAACACTACTCCACCACAGCTGTTTAAGTGCCATAATAAAGCACAGGTTAAATAGGAAATCAGTCCTGTGGCCTTTTTGCTAAACTTACTCATGCCATAAACAGTGCCAACTGCCTCTAGAGAATGCAGAAAGCAAGTAAAACTCTCCAGTGTGTTTCATCTTTAGAGACAAAACCAAGATCAACATTCTCAAAACTGCATATAAAGTCGCATCCATGTGCTGGTACTGAATATTTAAGGTTAGGTTTAACACACTAATGACACTGCTTAATATGTTTATGTTTCACTCAACAAGCTACTATATTTTGTCATTTAAATTGAAGGACAAGCTGGCTGAATGTTATTGTTGCCAGCCAAGTGTGAGTGATTGATTGTTGCTTTTAATATGTATTTGAGCGTTTTGTGAATTTAGTAAGTGTAAAACAATCACTTAGGACATTTAAAGGCCTGTCTTGTCTTGAAATTATGCATGGCTCATTGATGTTTCGTCTACACTTGGCATGTTGCAAACCTGGAAAAACCTGTTCAGGTGTTCAGAGTGTGCTATCTTCGGTCAATGCCTGTTCTCCTCGTGAGAATATGGCAAAGGCTTTTCTCTGTACCTAAGTACCGTCTTAGTGTAAAACAAGTAATTTCCTGTTGCCAGCAGGTGGCACTATGATTATAACGTAATATTGCTGTTTAGATGGGTTCACGCCAGGACTCTTTATCGAACATGTGAAGTTTGTAAAGCATGTGAAGGCAGATCGGACATTGCACAGCTGAGTTACAACTACTTTTTCCATAGCGAAACATCGTACTTTGTCCTGCTGCCACGAACACGCCCTTTAACGAAAACTCAAGATCTTCACAATGTAACATTGCAAGGGCCTTGAGATTAGACTGATCAAATATAATGTTGTTGTCATTAAATCTCTAAGAGGAGTTTGTTACAGCATAAATTGTCACTTCCTGTTGCCAGCAGGTGGTGTTATGACTATAACTGAATATGGGCATGTGTTCAGGACAGGACTCTTATCAAACATGTTAATTTTGGTGCAGATCAGACATTGCATGCCTGAATTATAACAACTTCCTGTTTCATGGCGAAACATCGAAGTTTGTCAGGCCGCCACAGACACGCTCTTCAACGAAAACTCAAGATCTTCGCAATTTAATGTCACAAAGGGCTTTAGATCAGACAGACCAAATTTGGTGTTAATCTGTTTAAATCTCTAGAAGAAGTTTGTCTGAAAATGGCAAAAACAGCACAAAATGAAAAGAAAATTCAAAATAACAGACTTCCTGTTGAGTTTCGGACTTCATACTGATGGACTTTTTTGTAGGTATTGGTGTGTTACATGTGTCTGCCGAATTTCGTACATGTATGTGAAACATAGCTCAAGGGGCACTTTGTTGAAATTTAGCATGTTAGGCCCTCAAAAATGCGTTTTTTTTTTTTTTTTTTTTTTGGAGAAGAATAAGAAACTGAGCAATTCCAATAGGGTCTTTGCACCACCGGTGCTCAGGCCCTAAATATAGCACAATATGAAAAAAAAACCTCTATATTATATACTAACATTACTGTATTTCTGATCAAATAAATGCGGCCTTATGGAGCATAAGACAGGTACAAGAAAAAAAAACTTATCAAATCCAAACTTTTGAATGGTATTGTATGTTCACCAGTCCCTGAAGTCCTCTTATTGGTGGACGCATTCATGGAAACTGCATTATGGGACGACGTGATGAAGTCATTAAGAAGCTTACAGACGTTGGGGCAGATTAGATTTTGCTCTTCTAATCCAACAGATTATCACTGCACACAACTCTACTGACCAGTAGGGCTTTACATTTCAACACAGTTCTCATGCATTGATCATTTTCTGCATCTCCACTGCAAAACATTTCAACGAGGACCCTTTTACAAAATCTGAAGGAAATGGACTGACCACGGATGGGATTTATGTCATGTAACGATGCATTTCTGTGATAATTCTAATAGAGTCCATGTGGACGCCGTGCTTTAGAAAATACTACACGCTGTCACTAATGGATGCTCATCGGTTTGGCAGTTGAGCAGCAGCGACATCAATTTCTACAGAACTGGTGTGTGGCGTGTGCTGGGAAGACATTCTGCACTTTTAAGAAGAGATAAATGGTATCCTTAGCACCGTGTGGAGACATGGAACCAGAATCTGGAGAACCAGAGGAGACAACGTTGGAGTCTGAGATGTTTGTAAAATCAGAGGAGGTAAAGAGTGAAGAAGCTATTTTGCAGCCCTTGCAGGTGCTTCAAGAACCAATCATGAATCTGCAGGAAATGAATATCACAGAAAAGGAGGATGAGGAGACAGCAGAAGACAAAGAGGATGAAGACGGACCTGAGACGAAAAATAAAATGGACAATAAATTGGCAGAGGAGATGATGTCCACAGATGCTCCTGACTCAAGCAGTGACCCAACCAATGAACCCATCTCTTCAAACTCTCACACCAGCCCACCTGAGACCATTGAAGCAGATATAGAGGACATCAGAAAACTGACAAAGACTCCCAGTTTTGGAAAAACAGTTCGTTTTATGGAAATTGAAGCAGTGGAAGAAAGGGACAGCTCAGTGGATACTCTTTTTCCAGATTTTGAAATAGAAGAGTGGACCACCACCAGCTTTGAGGAGCTGTTTGTGGCAGATAACTGGAAGGACATTACAGGTAAAATGTCCATGATGACATATATTTGTTAAGTCAGAGTTTCACAAGGGTTTTCGCAGTAATGCCATAGATTAGAAAGATTTTGGGCTCAAAAAGGAACCTTTCAATGTGGTCACATTTCCTGTTGTTTGGCAAATTCACATCATTGGAAATTTCATGTGAGGACAAAAATTTCCCAATGCAGATTTCGCAAAGGGTTCAAGCAGGTCACATTCGCCATGATGACCAACAGAAAGCTACTTGGTTTGAAAGTAGCTTCTGTGGGGCTATACGTGCTTTGTCCAGTCAAAGTCAAAACCTTTTTGCCCACAGTATTTCACCAAAGTGACCCCATATTTATTAAGAACATTGTTCTACTATGAAGAACATTTTGTTCTATGGAAAAGTTCCATTTAGGCTAAAAATTCTTCATGGAACTATGGATGCTAATATAGAACCTTATTTTTAAAAGTGCATTCTATAACAGTATTGCTGGTCACTAGCATGTTGTGTTTTGGATGTTGGTCTACAGCATTTTATGCTGATGTGCTAATGTTCCCCAAAACTTCTTAAAGGCTTAGTTCACTCGTAGAATTAAAATTTCCTGATGATTTACTCACCCCCATGTCGTCTAAGATGTTCACGTCTTTCTTTCTTTAGTCAAAAAGAAATGAAAGTTTTTAAGGAAAACATTCCAGGATTTTTCTCCTTATAGTGGACTTCAATGGGAGCCAACAGGTTGAAGGTCTGAACTGCAGATTCAATGCAGGGCTCTACACAAACCCAGCCAAGGAATAAGGGTCTTATCTAGTGAAACGATCGGTCATTTTCTAAAACAATAAAATAAAATACAAATTTATATACTTTTTAACCACTCATCTTGCACTAGCTCTACGATGCACATGGATGACTTCACGCATTACGTAATCACGTTGGAAAAGTCACATGTGGTTTGTTTGTCGTCTGTGTACTTTGGTTAAAAAAGGTAGGGAAAACTCATCTCATTTTCTCCAACTTCAAAATTGTCCGACATCGTTTTACCTCTTTTTTGTAAAAGGTGTTTGACTTTCTTTGCACGTTCGCTTTGTAAACACTGGGTCGGTACTTTAACCTTTTCAATGTGACTATGTAATGCATGAGGTCGAGCTAGTGCAAGACGAGCATTTGTGGTTCAAAAGTATATACATTTTTTTGGACCTTCAACTCATTGGTTCCCATTGAAGTCCACTATATGAAAAGAAATCCTGAAATGTTTTCCTCAAAACCGTAATTTATTTTCAACTGAAGAATGAAAGACACACCATGAATGACATTGGGGTGAGTAAATTAACAGGAAATTTTTATTCTGGAAGTGAACTAATCCTTTAAAGGGATAGTTCTCTCAAAAATGATAATTATGTCATCACTTATTCACCCTCAATTTGTTTCAAAACAACAGTGTTTTTTGTCCAAACAATAAAAGTCAACAGAGTTCAGTGTTGTTTTTTGACCCAAAAACATTCTTTAAAATATCTTCCTTTGTGCTCCACAGAAGAAAGAATGTCATATAGATTTGGAACGACGTGAGGGTGAGCAAATGATGACAGAATTCTTTAACTTGCTTATCCAGAAAGACCTCCTTGGTCAACCAGCTTCACTAACACCACACTAAGAACATCCCAAGTTTGACACTATGGTCTTGTTGATCTCTTTCCCCTCCCCCTGTTTTCTTTCCACTACCCCAACCGCCTGTAGATGACCGTCTGCTAAGGAAGAAGGTGTTACAGGCCAGTCCCGAGAATGCGCTGACCCCGGCTTGGGGCCAAGAGGTCACACTGAAAATGCAGGGTGTGCTGGAGGATAGGACTGTGGTGGAGAAAGACTGCAAGCTGGTCTTCATTATCGGAGAGGGAGATGTCAACCAGGTGAGACACATAGACAGGCAGAGGAGGGGCAACCGCACACACACACGCTCACAAGAAGCCTTGGAACACCTGCCTGCATCCTGTCTATCACATTGCACCTGCTGCCTGCTGAGTTTTCCATAGGGATTAACCTGTGTTTTCACATGTTGAGTTCTGCATGTGTTTACCCAAGGCTGGGAAAAAGTCACCTCCTTGCTGATTCACTTTTTGGTGAAAAGTTAGAAAGGTCAACCTTGTCTGGCAACTTGTTTAGACTCTTCAGACTGCATTAAAGGAATAGTTCACCCAAACATGAAAATTCTGTCATTGAGTACTCACTTTCATGTCGTTCCAAACCCGTAAGACCTTTGCTCATCTTCGGAACACAAATTAAGATATTCCTGATGAAAATTGAGAGTTCTCTGACCCTGCATAGACAGTAACACAACTGACACGTTCAAAGCCCAGAAGGTTAGTAAGGACATCATTAAAATATGTCAAAAAATGACAAATAAAGTTATTATTTTTGTCTTCCTTGCACACAAAATGTATTCTTGTAGCTTCATGAAATTATGGTTGAACTGATGTCACATGCACTATTTTAATGATGTCCTTACTACCTTTCTGATCCCCGAAAGTGGTTGCGTTGCTGTCTATGCAGGATTAGAAAGTCGTTGATTTCATCAAAAATATCTTAACTTGTGTTCCGAAGACGAACAAAGGTCTTATGGGTTTGGAATGACATGAGGTTGAGACTAAATCAAAGTATGTACAGTAAAATCTGTGTTACCTTAAGTTTAAAATGTGACTGTTTTCCATGTATAGGCCCTGGAAGAGTGTTCCATTTCGATGAAGAAAGGGGAGATCGCTTTACTGCTTGCAGATTCACAATACACCTATGGACACTTGGGAAGGTAAAAGGAAAAATATACTTGTATTATTTATCATATACTGAGTTTTGGGCTTAGTTTTGGTGAATTTAGGTTCTTTCACATTTTAAGTTAGAAATTCAAGAAGGAAGTAAGGAAGGGTGGAGGACACTGCTGAACGGGTCTCTTGTGACATCATTTTGAAAAAGTCAAGTGGCTTCTATCCTCACAGGGTGGGACAGAGTCCTTTTATACCTGTTGCTCTCAAGGCAAACGGCCTGTCCCCAGTAGCTTGTTAAATGAACCATGAACAGGAGCAGATGGTCTTCCCAAAACACCATTGAGGGCATTCAGGAACCCCTCCCCTCCCCTATCGTCTCAGTTCTTTAACTACAGGCAATAATTTTGTTTAACCACTTGCTTCACTCATTTATTTACACTATGAGGGTGAAAACTCATTAAAATGTAAGCGCAGGACTTACACTGTTGATGTGTATCTTTTCAGTGAAAAGATAAAAACAGTGCTGTCTGAATCAGCGTATTCTCAGGAATGTGTGACAAAAATCAGATGATGGCAAAACTGACTCATTATCAGGCAACCCCCACACATATGGTGATATACAGATAAATAAAAAGTACTGTACATAATGTCATATATATATTGGGAAGATATTTTAATGTTTTTGATAGAAGTTTCTCATGCTCACTAAAGCTGCATTTGATTATGAAATAGTCAAAATGCAATTTTTTAACCACCATTTCTCCAGTCTTCAGTGACACATGATCCTTCAGAAATCAATCTAATATGCTGATTTTTATATTTTATATATTTAAATTTAGAATTCACTGATGACTACAAGCTTCAAAAGAGACACATTTAATTGATTCTTTTCTGTAAAAAAAAAAATATTTAAATTTTGACCAATTTAAGTCATCCTTGCTGATTTAAAACTTTAATTGTCTTCTAAATAAAATAAAATAAAATAAAAATACTGACCCCAAACTTTTCACTCTAAAAAAAGCTTGGTTAAAAACAGCCCAGCGTTGGGTGAAATATGGACAAACCCAGCGACTGGGTTGTTTTGACCCAGCATTTGGGTTAATTGTTTCACCCAACCTTTTGGGTAGTTTTTTTTTTTTTTTTTTTTTTTTTTTTTAAACTAATTAATAAGTAGTCATTAAACTAATTAATAAAAGTTCATTTGTTGAACATATTATAAGAAGTGTTAATTTCCAACCTATTTTGGGTTCATTTTAAGCAAGAAATAGTCATTTTTAAGCAATAGTTGAGTTAAATAAAACTACCCAGAAGGCTGGGTTAAACATTTAACCCAACCGCTTGGTCAAAACAATACAATCACTGGGTTTGTCCATATTTCACCCAGCACTGGGTTGTTTTTAACTTTTTAGAAGGTTTTTGCTGATTAAAAATCTGTAATTCCTTTCAAAACAAAACAAAACAAAACAAAATAAAATAAAATAAAATAAAATAAAATAAAATAAAATAAAATAAAATAAAATAAAATAAAATACTGACCCCAAACTTTCGGATGTACATTCTAAAAAAATACTGGGTTAAAAACAACCCAGTGCCGGGTGAAATATTTACAAGTAAAATTCAAAATTACTCATGATCTGCTTAAAATGAACCCAAAATTTGTTGTAAATTAAAAAACCAGACACATAATTGCTAGAGGCATCAGCAATAATCAAGGTGAACATTTATTAATAAGCAAATAAAAAGTGTTTATTATTTAATGATTATTTATTCAACTTATTAATAAATGTTAATTTATTGACCATGTAAATAAATGTTCTTTTAAGCAAGAAATATAGTCATTTTTAAGCAATGGCCGAGTTAAATACAACCACCCAAAAGGATGGGTTAAACATTTAACCAAACCGCTGGGTCAAAACAACCAAATTACTGGGTTTGTCCATTTTTACCCAGAACTGGGTTGTTTTTAACCTAGCTTTTTTAGAGTGTATATATATTGGAAATCATACACATATCTATATATACACATTTTTAATGTATTATATATGTTTTATGCTATGTTTTTTTATGTATTTTAAAATTCTTTGGAAATTTTGTAAATTAAATAGTCTAGTATTAATATAAATACACTAAAATGCTGGGTTAAAAACAACCCAGCGCTGAGTGAAATATGGACAAATCCAGCAACTGGGTTGTTTTGATCAATGTTGCCAAGTCCGCTGTGTTCCCACGGAATTGGGCTACATTAACACTATTGCCGCGGGTTGGTTTTCATGTCATTTTCAGTGACCCCAATAACGTTATATTTAGCCCCAGGAATGCAAACTGTACCAGGGGAACCCTACCAAAAAATGTGTATTTTACCCCCCGGCATGCAATTTTTACTAGGGGAACTCCTTCGATATGTTTTGGGCTATTTTTGAGTAGCAATTGGGCAGCTTTTGTTTTGAAAACCTGGCAACCCTGGTTTTGATCCAGTGTTTGGATTAAATGTTTAACCCAACCTTCTGGGTTTTATTTAACTCAACTATTGCTTAAAGGGGTCATCGCATGCCCATTTTCCACAAGTTGATATGATTCTTTAGGGTCTTAATGAAAAGTCTATAATATACTTTGGTTAAAAATTCTCAATGTTAGTGTAAAACAACACCCTTTTTACCTTGCCAAAATCAGCTCTGCAAAAATTATCCTGTTCTGGTCGAGGTTGCTTTAAATGTTAATGAGCTCTGCTCGCCCCGCCTCTCTCTTCTCTCTGTGCAGTGATGAGTCTGTTTACTTTAGCCGCATTTAGCCGCTAAACTTGCTAACTAGCACATTATTAGGAAAGGCGTTTGCAAAGATTCATAAAAAAAACCCTTATACTCACTTCTGCTGTAAGTGAAGCTGGAGCATGAATGATTCGCGCGAACATAGATGGATATATGTAGATCGAGAGGTGCATTCCCTTAACAAACAAACGTAATCCACTGCATCTTCAGTGACTCAGATTTCGGGAGTAAATGACGACCACTATGTTCATTATTACATCTAGCAACACCTCAATCATTCAGTCGGAGATATTCTTGTCTAACTTACATCCCTGGTCTGGCATCGAAACAATGGAGGTCGGACTGTTACAGCTGATTTAAGGCGGGTCTGAGGTAAAACGCTCATGTCAATCAACTATCGTGGGAGTGGCCTCTGAGAATGGCTCGATTTGAAAAAGGGGATATTATTTTTACAGATTAATTAAAAACAACTGCATGGATTTTTATCATTATAGGGTAGATGTGTACACACACTGCCAACACACATTAATGTTCAAACCTGTAAAAGTGATCTTTGCATCCGATGACCCCTTTAAAAAAAACGTTAAAAATTAAAAAAAAAAAATGTAAACTATATTTCTTGCTTAAAATGAACCCAAAACAGGTTGGAAATTAACATTTATTAATAAATGAACAAATAAATAATTAAATAATAAACTTTTTTTAACTTGCTTATTAAGAAATGATCACCTTTTGATTATTTTTGATGCCTCTAATTATGTGTCTGATTATTAATCTACAACCCATTTTGGGTTTAAGTCATTTTTAAACAATAGTTACGTTAAATAAAACTACACAGAGCGTTGGGTCAAACATTTAACCCAGTTTTTAACAATGTTTTAGAGAGTTTGTATTCACATGTTCACTAAGTAAATCCAAGCATGTAGATAAGCAGTAAACAGTCATGTGTTTTTGAGACTTAAAATCAATTGCACTGGTAACCATGTGCTCTTCCCAGTTCAAAGTGCCTTTAAACCATTGCAATCAGATTCGTTATTAGTTCAGTCGTTATGCAGCTGCATTTACTGAGTTGCAGATCCCTGCCTGTGATTTAGAGTTTATTTTAGGCATGAATTTACTTATTACAGATTTTCTCGTAAGCACAAAATGACCAGAGATTACTCAGGGATCCTGGGGGAATGCAAGTCGGGTCATGTTGTTCTCGTATCATGATTGTGGTCTTGAGCTTTGGTCTGTTTGTATGCTAACTACACAAGCGCACATGTGTGTGTATATCCATGCGTGTGCGTGTGTGTGTGTGTGTGCGTAGCGAGGGCTCAGGAGTGATCGTTAGCTTTGGCTTGTGGCAGTGCAGACGCATGGGCTAAAGGGACATGCTCCTGTGTGATTCTCTCTCTTTGGCCCTGTTATGAGTGGCGTCCGCTGGGAGCTGGCAGTCGTGAGAGGCAGACTGATCCGCAGTTAATGGTTGTTTTGATTCTGCTGATTAGAACTGTGAGCGGCAAACTTAAATTTAGCCCTGGCCCTAAGGTAGACCTCATAGGCTTCTTGCCAGCAGTTAAAAGGGTGACAGCAAAGCCACTGTGACAACATCTCGTCCCATGGCACTGAATAGGTACAAGGCACACACACACATACGCATTTACACACCCGCAATGCTTCTTAAAAAAGCAGAGGTGCTAAAAGCAAACCTGTATGTATGTTTGAACCGCACTCAATACACTCCTCCCAATATAAACAGCCCTGTTAGATATGCAAGAACTGAGCCTGATAAAGGTTCCTTTGACAAGGAACTCAAAAAACATCACCTCCAACATGTTTTCCTTATTTGACAACTGTGACGGCTTGTCAAAGTGGCAGTGCGGCAGATGGAGGGGGTGGAAAGTGGCTGAGAGGAAGCTACTGATGGAAGAAGGGAGGGAGGAAGAGAAAAGAAAGGAAGAGTTAAAAGGAGCCCGAGAGAAAATCTCATTTAGTTTCTCTCCAGTGGCTGTGGCATGTATTGACTGAGCCCTGTCGGTAGCCTGTTACAGACAGCGCTGTCTCCACCAAGAGCACTTCACAGCTTTTTGTTGGAGCCGACTGCAGACGGACTGATTCAACTGACTGTGATTGGAGTCGCAGCGTTGAGTGGGTGATCGTTTTTTTTCTTATTCGTCTCTAATGCATGCATCAGTGGCTTATTAGTTATGGAACAGCAGGTGACTATTTTTCCATTAATAGAGGTGGATCAAGGTTAAAGCACATCCAACTCACAAAACAGCAAAGAAGGGACTCTAACCATCTCAGTGTTGTTTTGGCCAAGATCATAAACTGCAGGTAGTTTCCAAGTGGGAGACGATATCAGCCAGACCCTTTCAAACGCTGGCCTGTAGGCACACTAATAAAAAGTATCTGTGAAACTTTTAAAATGTCATATCAATATTAAGATCAACAATACTATGCACAAAACATGTTGTTATTGTGAATATAATTAAAATCAACTTAAAATATATAATATAATTTAATATAATATAAACTGATATTTAACTTAACTGCCTTGGCAACTGTAATGTAAGATATAATAATTATAATATATTATATAATATATATTATATCTTAGAATATATAATATTATATATAT
The DNA here is from genome assembly GCA_036247105.1 of Cirrhinus mrigala. NCBI lineage: Eukaryota > Metazoa > Chordata > Actinopteri > Cypriniformes > Cyprinidae > Cirrhinus > Cirrhinus mrigala. Next base: position 17,019,100 of record CM070024.1, read on the forward strand.
ATATATGTAAAATTAAAACAAACTATAAAATCAAAATATATAAATTATAATATAATTCTAAAATAAAAAAATCAAGATATAAAAATTATAATATATTTAAATCAAGATAAATTCAGAATATTCTATATTTATATCTAACTTAAAATTAATATAAATTTAGAATATATTATATCTTATAATATATCATATTATATATAATATTATTAAATTAAAACTAATTATATAATTATATTAATTCTAAAATCAAAAATCAAGATATAAAAATTATAATAATTGAAACATTGAAACTAATTATAAAATCAAAAATCCAAATATAATATTTAATATATTTAAATGAAAATAAATAAATAAATATATATATATATATATATATATATATATATATATATATATATATATATATATATATATATATGATATGATATGATATGATATTTTTAAATTAATAAATATATAAATATATTTAAATTCTGAATATTATATAAATTAATTATAAAATCAAAATATAAAACTTAAAATTAATATAAATTTAGAATACAATATATAATATATCTTATAATATATAATATTATATATATGTCAAATTAAAAGTAATTAAAATAAAAATAATAAAAATTATATCTTTAAGATATAAATATGTATCTATATAAATAAATATCTCTATAAATATATATATATATATATATATATATATATATATATATATATATATATATATATAGTTTTTATATCTTCAAGATTATATATATATCGATAGATAGATAGATAGATAGATAGATATATAGGTTACAGAACATTTACGTTAAAGTATCACAAGCAGGGCTCTATTTATTTATTTATTTATTTATTTATTTATTCATTCATTCCCCCCAAACTTTAACATTCATTTTATTTTAAATTACTTGCCCAGTCAAACACTTTTTTTTTGTGGCAAAACCACAAAAAGAATGACTAATTAAATGATTTTATTCCTATATTAAATATTCATTTATGAAATATTCATTTATTAAATATTTCATGTATATTTTATGTATTCATTAAATGTTAAGTTTCCTTACAAAATGTTTTGTCCATTAAAATGTTTATTATTATTATTATTATTATTATTATTAACATTATTTATTTATGTATTTTTAATGCAGCAAGCTGGATAGCTGGAAGCTTCATAAAGTTATTAAAAAAAATGCTGGAAAACAATGGCATATGATTCAAAACATTACTGATGTTTACTGACACACTCTTACTAATGCTTTCAAAACTATCACACGTCGTTTTTTGCTGAAAAGGCCCAAAATAACAAGTGACAGTTCTGTCAACTGGCCCAGAACTCATCACAGACCATTCTTCTTTCTTGTTTAACCCTGGTTTGTATCATATTATAGCTTCAATATGAGCCAATGGCTACCAGCTATTAGCTAGGTAATGCCATGGTAACCTTTAAATTCCTGTTTATTGTTTTACAGAAAAAAAATTGTTGTCATTCTGAAGCAGATAGCAGAGAAGATTATATGTTTACCCCTTACAGCTGAGAAAAAGTGCTGCTAGTGTTTGTTGAATCACATTTAGTTCATTCTGACTCACCCCCACCATTTGGCATTTGCATAGAACATGCCAAAGACAACAGTGATAGAGAAATCCCAGACAGCTTTTAAAAACGCTCCTAATGTAAATGAGTCACCCATTTTGCTGGAAAACACTATAGCAGATCACCGCTCACCCACTCATCCTCGGTCACACAAACACACACTGTTGCTTTCTCACTGACACACTCTAAAAACACACAGAGATAGACAAACACACCCTCATTGTGAACCCCATGCTCCTCTTTTCTCCCTCACAAGCTTTTATCTGTATACTTGCCGGAATCTAACACCCCCGACAGATAAACATGCAGGACATGAGCAAATAACAAATTAGTGTGTGAGCCGAGTACAAAAGTTCTCAAGCCAAACAGCGCGTTGTGCATGTGTTATGTGTGTTATGGCAGAAACACGATGCTGTCTTTTCCAGCATGTGCAGAGACGACGACCGGCTCCCTGTTGGTGTTGGCGAAGGGACTCAATGAGCCGTGTTAGAAAGGAAAGTGTGTATTTACTCGGACATCGAGACATGTCGTAAAATTTAATGAACAAACCCCAGATGGCCTGGGATGAACTGGAGTGGATCACTAACAAGAATATCAAGCTGAAATTGTCTCATAAAAACTGGTTGCGTTCACGTTAAAAGCAAAACCCAGTCCCTAAATGACCCCTAACAAGGCCCAGAGCTCACCAGTATAAAATCTAGTAAGCAAAGCAAATATGCAGTCATAGTGGATATCTGAGTTTCAACATAAGGAGAACCAAAGGTCACTGGACACCTTACTCATTTCATTATGGGTTTTTCAGGGAAAAGCTGCAGCTAACCACATAAAACTCAAAACAAATCCTAACCATATGTCATGCAAGTTAGCTTCAAATTAAAGGTAACATCAAGGGATAGTTCACCCAAAAATGAAAATTCTGTCATTAATTACTCACCCTCATGTCATTCCAAAACCCATAAGATCTTCGTTCATCTTCAAAACACAAATGAAGATATTTTTCATGAGCTTTCTCAACTCAACTGACACATTTTATGGCCCAGAAAAGCAGTAAGGACATCATTAAAACTCCAAAATGTGACATCAGTGGTTCAACCATAATCTTAGCAAAGTATTGTTGTAAAGTATTCTCTGAGCTTCATAAAATTAAGTTTAAACCACTGATGTCACATGGACTATTTTAACATGTTCTTACTTTTCTAGGCCTTGAACGTGTCGGTTGCATTGCTTTCTATGCAGGGTCAGAAAGTCTTCATTCTCGGAGTCATCAAAAATATCTTAATTTGTGTTCCGAAGATGAACGAAGGTCTTACAGGTTTGGAACGACACAAGGGTGATTAATTAATGACAGAATTTTCATTTTTGGGTGAACTATTTCTTTAACGTGTGGGTCACTTAGTTAGAATTAAAGCAATATTCTAGATTCAATACCAGTTAAAGTGATTCTACTCCACCAGCAAAATGAAAATGATCTCATCATTTACCCTTATTCCGGGTCAGATGTATGTGACTTTCTTTCTTCAGGTGAACACATATTTTTAGAAAAATAATGAATTTTGAGAGTCTGTATAATGCAAGTGAATGAGTCCCTCAAAGTTGACACTTCAAAAACCATGCAAAACCAACATGTCAGTAATCTACATGACCTCATTGGTGGATCATTGTCTTATGAAATGATAGGTGTGTGTGTGTAAGAAAAATACTGATATTTTAAAATATGAACCATTGCTTCTGAACACCTGATCATATGTGCGTTGATGTAAATAGCACCATGTTGTGTACATTGTGGTCACTTTGCAACATTCTGCTTCATGACCCTATTTTCTAAATGCATTGTAAATGCAGATCTGATTTCTGAACAATTCATCCATGCTTGTTTAAAGGAGAAGTCCACTTCCAGAACAAAAATTTACAGATAACATACTCACACCCTTGTCATCCAAGATGTTCATGTCTTTTTTTTTCAGTCGTAAAGACATTATGTTTTCTGAGGAAAACGTTTCAGCATTTTTTTTCATAGAGTGAACTTCAATGGTGCCCCAAGTTTGAACTTCCAAAATGTAGCTTCAAACAATCCCAAATGCCTTTGTAAACAATCCCAGCCGAAGAAGAAGGGTCTTATCTAGCAAAACGATCGGTTATTTTTGCAAAAATTATACAATTTATATACTTTTTAACGTCAAGCGCTCATTTTGTCTTGCTTTTTCCGAACTCTGTTCTTTCCGGTTCATGACAGTTAGGGTATGTCGAAAAACTCCCATCTCATGTTCTCCCTCAACTTCAGAATCGTTCTATATCGCTGTTTTACCTTTTTTGTTAAGGGTGTTTGATCTTCTTTGCATGTTCATTTTGCAAAGACTGGGTCGGAACTTCTGCAGCGATGTAGGATGATTTTGAAATGATTTTTGAAGTTGAGGGAGAAAATATGATTGGAGTTTTTCAACATACCCTAACTGTCTTGAACCAGAATACACAGAGTTTAGGCAAAGTAAGACAAGATGAGCATTTGAGATTAAAAAGTATTTAAATTGTATTTTTTTAAATGAAAATAACCAATCGTTTTGCTAGGTAATACCCTTATTCCTTGTCTGGGATCGTTTACAACCACATTTGTGATTGTTTGAAGCTGCATTTAAACTGCATTTTGAAAGTTCAAACTCAAATGCAGTTCTGAGAAAAAAGTTACAGTTGCGAGACAGAAACTTGCAATTCTGAGAAAAAAGTTGCAACTGCGAGATATAAATTTGCAATTCTGAGAAAAAAGTTACAATTGCGAGATAGAAACTTGCAATTCTGAGAAAAAAGTTGCAACTGCAAGATATAAATTTGCAATTCTGAGAAAAAAGTTACAATTGCGAGATAGAAACTTGCAATTCTGAGAAAAAAGTTGCAACCGCGAGACATAAACTTGCATTTCTGAGAAAAAAGTTACAATTGCGAGATAGAAACTTGCAATTCTGAGAAAAAAGTTGCAACTGCGAGATATAAACTCACAATTCGAGAATAAAAGTTACAATTGGGAGATATAAATGTAATTCTGAAAAAAAAAAGTCACAACTGTAAGATATAAAATCGCAATTCTGAGAAAAAAGTTACAATTGTGAGATATAAACTCAGAATTCTGAGAAAAAAAGCCAGAATTGTTTCTCAGTATATCTTGCAATTCTAACTTTAGAACTTGTGATTGCGAAAAGTTACAATTGGGAGATATAAACCTCGCAATTCTGAGAAAAAAAAAAAAATCACAATTGCGAGATATAAACTTGTAATTCTTAGGAAAAAAGTTACAATTGCGACATAAGCTTGCAATTCTGAGAAAAAAACTTGTTTCTAGAATTGCGAGTTTGTCTCGCAATTCAGACTTTAGAACTTGCAATGGTGAGTTTATATGAGAAAAAAGTAAGAATTGTGAATAATGTTTAAATAAAGCAATTCTGACTTTAACTTGCAATTGTGAGTTATAACACACTTGAAAACAAAATGGCAGTGCTGTGGGTGGAAACGTGCGGATTAAGGGGCAGCAATATTATAATAAGATCCCCTCAACATGTCACAGATTATTGGGTTGTCCTCTTTCAAGTTTTCAGGGTTGGTAGATGCACTGGGGACCCGATTATAGCACTTGAACATAGAAAAAGTCAGATTTTCATGATGTGTCACTTTTAAATTCAAATTTGTTGTTTTACTGTCAGAAATGTGTTGACTTTGACCCAAACAAACCTGACGGGTAATGATGAAATCATAGCATATGTATTGATTCCTCTTAATTTTTTTATTTAGCTGTTAGCATATACTAACTGACTGGATTTTATTCAACTCAGTCAACCAATCTCTGACAAAGATGTAATATCATCATAATCCACGGTAAAGTTCCTCCACTCTCTTTGTAAAACAACATCCTCATGAAATACACAAGTCTTTGTTTACCCAAATTCATACACTCGCAGAATAAAAGTGGCATCCAGAGAGGTGCAAACAGATTGAGCCTTTAAGCAAACATGGTGTGAGCTGTGTAGGTGTGTGAAAATGATGAGACGTCTCTCCTCTCATCTGAATGTCAAATTGAGTGATGAGGATTTTGTGAGTGTACTGTATGTGCCATTGATAAAATCTTCCGGCTGCAGCTGACATATGACACATTCTCACACACATGCACGCGCGCACAATCGCACGCACTCATACTCGCACAGCCAAGTGATGAGTCTGTTCACAGCATGGCTTTTAAATCAACACACACAGTTCTAGGTTCTGGCGACTGTTGGCGAGCCAAGTCTTGGGAAAGAGGAGAAGAAAAGAACTGGCAGTAGCTTCTATGTATCTTACTCATAAAAAATGACTCAGCAATTCAAACGGACAGTCAAAAATCAAAAGTACCAAACATCTGTTTTAGCACCAAGCTAAAAGACACTATGGAAATTCATCTAGTAAAGTATTGGCATAACAAGACAGATTGGCTACCCCAGTCTTATCCAAACTCTTAAAGAGATCCACACTCTAAGAGAGAAGTCACAATTCCAAGATATAAACTCGCAATTCTGAGAAAAAAGTTACAATTGCGAGATACAAACTCGCAAATCTGAGAAAAAAGTTACAATTGCGAGTTATAAATTCACAGTTTTGAGAAAAAAAGTTCCAATTGCGAGATACAAACTCGCAATTCTGGGAAAAAAGTTACAATTGCGAGATACAAACTCGCAATTCTGAGAAGAACGTTACAATTGCGAGATACAAACTCGCAATTCTGAGAAAAACGTTACAATTGCCAGATACAAACTCGCAATTCTGAGAGAAAAGTTAAAATTGCGAAATACAAACTCGCAATTCTGAGAAAAACATTACAATTGTGAGATATAAACTCCCAATTCTGAGAAAAAAAAGTCACAATTATGAGATACAAACTCGCAATTTTGAGAAAAAAAGTCACAATTGCGAAATACAAGCTTGCAAATCTGAGAAAAAAGTTACAATTGCGAGATACAAACTCGCAATTCTGAGAAAAACGTTACAATTGCGAGATACAAACTCGCAGTTCTGAGAGAAAAGTTAAAATTGCGAAATACAAACTCGCAATTCTGAGAAAAACATTACAATTGTGAGGTATAAACTTGCAATTCTGAGAAAAAAAAGTCACAATTATGAGATACAAACTCGCAATTTTGAGTAAAAAAGTCACAATTGCGAGAGACAAACTTGCAAATCTGAGAAAAAAGTTACAATTGTGAGATACAAACTTGCAATTCTGAGAAAAAAAGTTACAATTGTGAGATACAAACTTGCAATTCTGAGAAAAAAAGTTACAATTGTGAGATATAAATTCACAGTTTTGAGAAAAAAAGTTACAATTGCGAGATACAAACTTGCAATTCTGAGAAGAACGTTACAATTGCGAGATACAACTCGCAATTCTGAGAAGAATGTTACAGTTGCGAGATACAAACTCGCAGTTCTGAGAAGAACGTTACAATTGCGAAATACAAACTCGCAATTCTGAGAAAAACATTACAATTGTGAGATATAAACTCGCAATTCTGAGAAAAAATGTAACAATTAGGAGATACAAACTCGAAATTCAGAGAAAAAAGTTACAATTGCGAGATATAAACTCGTAATTCTGAGAAAAAAGTTACAATTGCGAGATACAAACTCGCAATTCTGAGAAAAAAAGTCACAATTGCGGGATACAAACTCGAAATTCTGAGAAAAAAGTTACAATTGTGAGATACAAACTCGCAACTCTGAGAAAGAAGTTATAGTTGCGAGATACAAAATCGAAATTTTAAGAAAAAAGTTACAATTGTGAGATATGAACTCGCAAATCTGAGAAAAAAGTTACAATTACGAATTATAAACATGCAGTTCTGAGAAAAAAAGTCAGAATTGTGAGTATTTCTCAGAATTGCTAGTTTGTCTCGTAATTCTGACTTTAGAGTTAGAGTTACACTCTTAAAGTGATAGTTCACCCCAAAAATGAAAATTCTGTCATTAATTACTCGCCCTCATGTCGTTCCAAACCCCTAAGACCTTCGTTCATCTTCGGAACACACATTAAGACATTTTTGATGAAATAGGAGAACTTTTTGACCCTACCACATTCAAGGCCCAAAAAGGTAGTAAGGACATCATTATAATAGTCCATGTGACATCAGTTCAACCGAATACTATTTGCACAAAGAAAACAAAAATAATGACTTTATTCACTAATTTCTTCTCTTCTGTGTATTCAACGCTCTTTCGCAAGAATACCATGACGCATCGAAGACTGACATGGAAGAGAAGAAATTGTTAAATAAAGTCACTATTTTACTGACGCATCCAAGTATGCGTGTGTGTCTCAGAGAGAGTACGTGTGTGGTTGCATGACTCAAGTTGAGTGACCAATAACTGCTGACATGGAGCCCGGGAGCTACGCTGTATTATTATGAAGAGCTTTTAATACTGTCAGAACGCCTATTGGCCCAACCTTGACATGCAAATGTGTGTGTTTCTCTTTAATGGCTTGGCTAATTTGCATCAATTAGCTTCTGCGATTAAGCAGTGCTTCAGCTGATCAGGTTTTCCTGCATGCGTGGCCTGCCTATGTATCATAGAGAGACAACCACAAATATGAGATATGGTTAAAATGAATGCAAATGTGAGAGGAAATGCTGTCACTCAGCATCATGTGTAGTTTTGGAAACATTCCCACAGCAGGTTCATGATAAGAGCTGTAGCAGTCATGTGATTTCAGAGATTAAGACTGTCAAAACTCTAGCTGGAACTCTTGTATGAAAGTGAATCAGAGCCACTCCCAGTTGTCATGCTGCAAAGTCAGGTCACACACACAAGCCAAAATTCAGGTAGAAATGTTCATGCATGCCTGAAAACACACCCATAAACAGTGAAATCGGATTCATTGGAACTTGGTGGTGGTCACTGAGCCACTGCTAAGGTCGTTAACCTTTAAATTACAAAGTATTTACTTATAGCAGTCTTTCCGACAAACAAAATTTTAGCCAAAAAAGAAAAACCAAAATCATTTTTTCCAAATTCTTCTAGTATGGTGCAATCATAGAGCAGCACATTAATATGCGTTCCTGTGTGAACTGACCAGTTTATGACTAGGAGTATGGAGTACAGTCATGCTTGTTCATCTTACAAAGCCAGACTTTCAGCATAAATTTGTTCTAGCTTGCAGCTTATTCTAGTCTATAATTGACTACCTAGACAGGAAAAGTCTGTATTACTGATATGAAAAGTGACCAATTACTGTTAGCTTAATTTTAATATGCCAAAGCTGAATATGCTCAAACACTTCCGCATCTGTATATGATAGGCTATATTAGAAATGTGTAGAAAATTAGAAATGAGTGTGGACTTTGTAATCAGAATTTCTGTTCACCCTAATCTAATATGTAAAGATTATTTTACCATGCAAAAGTTTGGGGTTGGTCATTTATTTATTTATTTATTTATTTTTGGTTGCATTTAAAGTACAATAAAACAGTAACATTTTAATAATATTGTTACAATTTAAAATAACTTTTCTATTTGAATATCCACCTTTTTCTTCCCGTAAGAGTGGCCATTTATAAATTTTATGGGTCTGGTTTCCGGTCTCATCCGTGTCCAGCTATTTTTAGCTGTACAAAACAGCTCAATTTGCTGCTTGATATTGCAAATCGGTGTGTCTTACCATATTATTTTACTGTATTATCCTAATTATGAGCACATTGGTTTGTAGCGCAAACAGTTTTACCGTTTACTGCACATTGTTATTCCGCGTTAAAGAAAAAGGTGGATATGTTAAACTGTAATTTACTCTTTGATAGCAAAGCTTAATATTCTGCATCCATTAATCCAGTCTTCAGTGTCACATAATCTTTCAGGAACCATTCTAAAATGCTCGTTTGCTATTAAAGAAACATTTCTTTGATTCTCTGATGAATAGAAATTTTAATAGAAAGTACAGCATTAATTTGAAATAGAAATAAGAAAATAAAATAAAAGTCTTTGATTAATGCAATGCATCTTCGCTAAATTAAATAATATCTCCTAAAGAAAAATCATACTGATCCCAAAAACATATTGAACTTTAGAATGGTAGTGTAACTCCAAAATGAAGCAGAAGAGAAATTTCTGCATATGCATTATCAAAAAAAAAAGGTCAGAATTACTTAAATCCATTTTTTCTTCTTTATTAGTTTTTACATGGAAGCCAGTTTCCGCCACTGAATAAAGAAAATGTAATTGCGACATTTTATCTCACAATATGGACCGCAATTGTGAGTTGACATCTTGGAATTCTGACTTTTCTTTTCTGTGAGACATAAACTCATAATTCTGAGAAATAAACTTGCAATTCTGAGAAATAGTCACAATTCTCAGAAATAAAGTCAGAATTGCGAGATATATAATCACAATTCTGACTTTTTTCTCGCAATTGGGACATATAAACGCGCAATTGTGAGTTATAAAGTCCAATTTTAAAGGGAAAAAAATATATAAACACTCAATTCTGAGGAAAAAGTCAGAATTGTGATTTTATATCTTGCAATTCTGACTTTATAACTCGCAATTGCGAGTTTATATCACACAATTCTGACTTCACTTCTCAGAATTGTGAGTTTATATCTCTTTTATCTTATATCATTATTTTTTATTCAGTGGTGGAAACGAGCCTCCATAGTTTTTGCACTGCACTTGTTCCAGCGCAAACCGTCTTTTGGCATTAAAATAGTAGCCTACTGTCAGGATTTACTAAAGATGCACAATGAAGCACTGAATAAGCATGAACACAGTTATTTTTACACCTGACCTTACTGAATAGACCAATTTATTGTTTGCAAGCAGTGATGATGTTTTTTTTGTGGGCGGAGCCTATCTGGTTGCAGAAAATGACAGTTTTGAAGTGGCAGTGAATGGAAGCCATAGAATAAAAGAATAAAAAAAGGTAAATTTGAGTTTATATTTCAAAATTCTGACTTTATTCTCGCAATTCTGAAATTATATCTGACAATTCTGATAAGAAAAATAAACTCGTCATGCTCTCTTTTGAGTTTATATCCCACACTTCTGACTTTTTCCCCTCAGAATGGACAAACTCACTATTGTTGAGTTAAATCAAGTTTTAAAGTCCGAAATATGCGATATAAACTTGCGTTTACGAGAAAAAAAGTCAGAATATGTGTAATAAAATAGGTTAATGTAAATAGTATTTTAAATAGTATTTCATGCTGTAACTGTAGAGCTAATGTAATATGTCCTTTATGAACTGCATATGTGAATATTATGTAGACCTATTATTTAAATCAAATTTTTGCTTAAAAAGTAGAGCAATCATAGCACATTTCACCCATAATCTGTCTGTTTAAACATCTGCGTTTAGCTTCAAATGGCGGTTTTGATGACAGTATTCAATAAAAATTATTTGCATTCCGATTCTGACATCCGAAGACACAACAAGTTTTATCTCTTATTCTGTGGAGTTTCCCGTTTCTCTCCACCAGTGTTTTTCTGCAACCACTATGCTCACGCAGCTGCAAGTGACGTAACTGTCATGTCTTCTCCAAATTGGTCTATATACATTTGCAAGAGTTTCCCTTTCAGACGCAAAATTTATGAATCATGCAATGTTATTTACTAACGTCTGCACTCGTAATTTTACTGGTATTTGCGCCATTATTTAACGCCCTCCCCCCAAAAAAGCATGTCTTAAAGTAGGCGGTAATTTGCACTGCTCTTGGCAGATTGCGCTGGACATTATGGAAATGAGATGTTGATGTCTTTCTTTCTTTGGTCGCAAAGAAATTAAGATTTTTGAGAAAAACATTCCAGGATATTTGTCCATATAGTGGACTTCAATGGTTCCCAATGGTTTGAACTTACAAATTGCAGTTTCAATGCTGCTTCAAAGGGCTCTACACCATCCTAGACAAAAAATAAGGGTCTTATCTAGAAAAATGATTGGTCACTGGTCAAAAATATTAAACAAGAAAAACTATTTTTAACACTGATAATAAGAAACATTATTAATGCTTAAGTGCCAATAGTAATTGAACACCAAATCAGCATATTGGAATGAGATCTGAAGGTTCATGTAACAATGAAGATCAACCCCGGCTCATTGGAAATACGTGCCTCTATATTCATTTCTGCAATAAAGTAATTACGTACCTTACTGCACATTTTACGCTGATTTTATTATGTGATTTACTAATGTTTGCGCTCGTAATATTACTGGTATTTGTGCCATTATTTAACACCCCCAAAAAAGCATGTCTTAAAGTAGGTGGTAATTTGTGCTGCTCTTAGTAGATTGCGGTGGTAATTATGAAAATGAGATGTTGAGGTCTCTGTTCTTTAACCCTTTAACTGTCACCGTCCAATCTGTGGGATGTCTAAGTTTACTTCACCATATTACAAATAAATCCTAATCTAATCATGACAAACTATACATTGTCGGAAAGGTCTAAGACTCCTAAATAGATATAGCATATTTTTGTGTTACAAATTATGTAGGAAAAGTAATAGATTAATATATGTCAAGAGTGGAACTTAAAAAATCTACATCATAACACGAGTTCTGACCTTTGTCACAAAAAGACCTTCTACGTTTCCTTTTTCCCTTTCACGTTTTAGATATCATAAGAAATTATATATCAGTTCAAAACTTGAACTTCAAAAATCTCAAAATTCATCCTTTGAAAGGCATTTTAAAATCAGACATTGCATTACCATGGAAAATGTACATCAAAATCATATTACAAAATGTTTTCATTCATGAATTATAAAAATGTAAGTCTGGATATCTGTGCATTTTTATGTCTGTGTTCAAAAATGGAAAGGACAGTTAAAGGGTTAATGTGCGCATTGTCAGTAAATTAAACGCAGAATTTTCTTGCTTTTATGGAATTGCACTCTAATGCTAATTTGCCCTGTTTAGTAAATCCAGCCCGATCTCACGGCTATTTGTACATATTTTACGAGGTGGCTAATTCATACGAATTCGTACAACCTCACTCGTACAAATTCATATGATTTTAGCGAAAACGTACAATATGTATGAATTCGTACAAATGACCTACATCTAACCCCACCCCTAAACCTACCCATCACTGAAAACGTAATCGAGTAAGGTCGTACGAATTCGTATGAATTAGCCACCTCGCAAAATACGTATGAATTTGTTGTTAGATAGCGTTGGTAAATCTGGCCCTTAGTATAAAGGTAAATGCGAAAATCAAATTTTTAAATGTATAAATCTGTAAATAAAACATAGATCTGCCTTGCTGACAGAGGCTATTGGTTTAGATGAACAGATGTAGAGAGGGCTTATATTGTCCCAATAAAGTGGCATCCATTTAATAATTTGAATTAAAATGATAATTTACACTTAATGTTATTATTGCATACTGTTTTATAATGTACTACAATACAGAGGTGGAGATAATTAGCACTATTTATAATAAGTATTATAAATAGCAGACAATCCTGCTATTTTAACAGTGTAAATAGAATATATAGCTATTTGCACTTAGTGTAAATATATAAAAAGCTATTTAAATTTAGTGTAAATAGCATCCATCGCTATCACTATTTCAATTAAATTAACCAATTTACTATTTAAGTTAGCAATATATGAATGTTAATTAAATTTCAAACAGCATAATGATGTGGAAAGCTGAATACAAATTATTGTCATAATATAGGTAAAATAAAATAAAAAATCTAAAATAAAATAAGACACAGACCTTACATGTTACATAAAAATGAATGCATAATAAGAACTCCACCACAAAACAACTTGACAATGACTTCCACAACAACACAACAGTGTAAACAAAACTTTCAAAACAATAAAATCAACCTGTTCATGATTCATGTATACTAATTTCTTGTGTATTCATTTCAGAAACCCTTTGAAAGGCCTTCATTAAAAAGCTCAATACTTGCATGACTCGTGAGATCACGAAAATTCACTCCCCACCCAAATCTCCACCTGTATTCCCAAAAACTACAGAGTATGCTACACGTGAAGTGAACTGCATGAACACGCACAGACACCCACACGCAGATACAATCTCACAGCTGATAACAGAGACTTGTTCATCCCTCATATTGTGCGCTGACACACGTCACGGTAAAAAATCATCTCAAAGGGAAACTCGGCATTGGCTGCAGTTTGACAGCAAACGTTGTGCATAACATTCTTTTTGGTTTCTCGTGAGACTAAATATTTGGTTAGAGCGATCTTGAGCAGTTTGCCTTCTGTTTGACCTGTGCATGCGCAGATCTTCATGTTCTTTCTCCCGTCTGTTTATTTGCTTGTACTTGACTTGTTCCTGGTAACCTCACCGTTATCGTCCACATCAACCCGGAACATAACAGAACTATTTTGTATTGGTTTTTCAGAATCTTAAACATAATGCATGTATTAATGTATTAACCTTTTGACACTGATGGAGGACCAACACACCCATTCCATAAGCCTAATATTATTTTATGAATTATTAATTTTAAAGTGCGAAACTGGTCATGTACACACTGCAAATCTTTGGGAGTGACAGCCATGGGTGATTAAAAAAAGAGAAAAGACAGACTAAAGAAAATATGGTTGTCATTAACCTGATTTTTTGTGTGAATTAAGTATAAAAGTGGTTATTACTCAAACTATGTGTGTACACAAGGAGTGCCGACTGTATTTGAATGAATGGTCTATTGGCTGAATTATAGCTCTAATCTAAGTCACAGTATTTGCAGAGTACTTACTGTAACAGCATTTGCATGCAGTATGTGATGACAGAAAGACAGCAGACTGAGAGACAGACTCAGTCATTCACGACAGAATAAGTTCATTTCTATCATGACAACTCTCTGAAGTTTTAGCATGGTAATGGATATGACAACGTTAATGTATTTTGGCAGAATAGATCGGCTACGCTGCCGCAAACAGAGTACAGGAACTTGCTACTGCCAATACATACGCTGATACACTGCTGTGAGTATTTAAGACATACTGCTGATCCACAAATAGCATATATAATAGCCTGTAGCAGATCTATACAGGTGGAGCTGGGGAGGTAGAGGGTTTCAGAGGAACTCTTAAAGTGTGCTGCAAAATGTTTTAGTGACCCCCATGTCATCCAAGATGTTCATGTCTGTCTTTCTTCAGTCGCAAAGAAATTACGTTTTTTGAGGAAAACATTCCAGGATATTTGTCCATAAAGTGGACTTCAATAGGAGCCAATGAGCTGAAGGTCCAAAATGCAGTTTCTACGCAGCTTCAAAGGGCTCTACACGATCCCGGCCGGGTAATCATTTTCAACAGTGATAATAAAGAAACATTATACTACAGGGCTGTTTAAGGGGTCCTAATATGCTCTTTTACAAAGTCTTGTTTTTGTTTTGGGGTTGTACTAGAACATGCTCTCATGCTTGGTGGTTCGAAAAACGCATTATTTTTCACCTAATTTACATTATTACAATACCTGTCTCCCTAGCCTGGCACAAATGGCTCCATTAGTTCTGGGGTTTAATGAAGGCCCGCCTTCTGAAAGACGAAATGTGTTGTGATTGGTTAGCTGTTCCACTACGTTGCGATTAGCGAACAGCTTAGACAGTGTTTCCGTCCTGCTACGCCCCTTGCCAAAGCAGTTAGCGCAAGCTAAATTAAAGTGATTCTTACATTTTAAATATGGATATTTTTCTTTCAAAAACAGATCGATTCGCTACAGGAGGCCTTTATTGACACCTCCCCGCCCAGAGCCATGCGAGGCACTTTTTATTATGGATGGATGCACTTTATTGACTTGTTTTGGACTGATGAAGAGAAATATCCGTCTAAGCCGTTCTAAAAGCTTGGGAGTGCCAGGGTGCATGGAGGGTCAGTAAGTGTTGGGTCCTATCGTCAGCCTGTGAGATCGCCGATACATGATATTATAGTGCTAATTTATTTAATTATTTTACATACTTAGTTTCATTGCCTGAAACCAGCTGTATGATGAATAAATCTCTTACCACACACTGCACACGTCTGCGGCATGTTACTGCTCTAAAGTGGCCACTCTGGTCAATGCTTGTGTTTATACCTGCCGCGCTGCGGCCTGTTGAAACGGCTCCACACTGCATCTCTAAAGTTAGGCTAATCCCCCACCTCGTCCCTACCCAACCCCCAACAATTCGAATTTCTGTAGGCAGGATTTATTTTAATGAAGTTCCAAACGTAGGTTCGGGAGGAGCCTAATCATTCAGTCCTGTCAATCATCATTACGAGCCTGTATAAGCAGCTCTCATTGCACCGTCCCAGCCTCAGTTCTTCCGGCATACGACCCCGCCCTGTCCCGTGAACAGCCTCCCAGCCCGACGAACTCCCGCAGCAATAATCTCTCCCACTTCCCTTGCAGCTGACATCATGCTAAATTCCATTTCTCACTGCCGCAGCAGTGATTTTGCGCAGCACTCTTGCAGCGCCCTGACTAATCTTCATATATAAATTTTCTTCAAATTTTGCAAAAGCAGAGCTTTCTGCAGCAGTGCTTTCCCAAGCCTCTCCTACTGGAGCGATCTCGTTTGTTAGCCCTTCACCTGCCTTGTATCGCCCCAACGCGGCAACAGGGAACTGTATTCTGCACATTCTTGGGGGAGAGGGATAGAATCAATAAAGGCTTCTCTACTCATATCACAAACTGCTCTCAGTTGATTGGCCAGTTTGCTGTCTCTTGTAAGCACTTTTTCGGGGGTTAAACTCGGGGCTCAAGCCGAGCCTCGGGTTTGAGCCTCCATTAAGGACAGTAAGCCAAGTTTGTTTACCATTGCCCATCAGGACTGGATGGGCAGGCGAACCCGTGAAATGAAGTTCCAAACGTAGGTTCGGAGGAGCCTAATCATTCAGTCCTGTCAATCATAATTACGAGCCTATATAAGCAGCTCTCATTACACCGTCCCAGCCTCAGTTCTTCTGGCATCCCTCCACCTCCCCTTCACTTCCGCTATTTCTGTTATTCTCCCTCTAGGTATTATCACAATGGGTGGTTGAACTTGGGGCTCAAGCCGAGCCTCTATTAAGGACAGTAAGCCAAGTTTGTTTACCATTGCCCATCAGGACTGGATGGGCAGGCAAACTCGTGAAATGATATTCTAATGGACCACGTTGTGACATAATAGCATGCGGAAAACAAACGCTGTAGTCCAAAGGAACCGTTCGTTGTAGTTCTTGAAAAGAGATTTTTTAAAAATGAAAAAAACCTTTTAAAAATCTCCCTTTGGAGTGGACTTTGAGATTTGTAACTTTTTTACACTTTTGTATCTTTTTTATGCCCAAAGATACACACCACACACTGACTAAAATTTGAAAAAGTGAAAAAGCATAATAGCACCCCTTTAAATGCTTGAATCTGACCGGCCGATGAACGTTCAAAAGCATAGCAAAGATGCTGTTTGTAAGGAAAATTAACTTAAATTTAAGTATTAGTAGAGATGCTGCTGCCGAATGCTGTTGAAAGGTGCACAGACTCACAGAGGTAATTCACACACTTAAGCTTTCTCTCTCTCTCTCTCTCTCTCTCTCTCTCTCTCTCTCTCTCTCTTCAAGTCAACGTTACTATGTTTAAAATTATGTTTTGGAATTAGCAAAGGAGGCATTGGATGAGATGCGTAACAAATGAATCCCATTTACAATATGTTTTAAGAACAAAAAACAGATGAATGCCTTGAAATATATCATCTGTTCGATGTCTTGAGGTGTGCTAACCATAGTATAAGCAGAATAATTGACTTCAGTCTGCTGAATTCTTCGAAAATAATGCTTTGCGTCGTGGCAGCATCACCTCCTCGGGTGTGCTTTATTTTCTAAGAATTTAACAGCCCATCATCAATTATTCCTTACTTACACTTACTAACACTTAAGCATCAAAAATAATTGAACATCAAATCAGCATATTAGAATGATATCTGAAGGTTCATGTTACAATAAAGACTAGGGTTGGGTATCGTTTGAATTTTATAGATTCCGATTCTGCTTATCGACTGTGATTCTTATAGATTCCTATTTTCGATTCTAATAAATTTTTAAAAATTAATTAAATTAAATAAATTAAATAAATTATTAAAATGTTAATGCAGTTTGCAGTTTTGGTTTATTAATAAATGTGTGACTAATAGTCGACTAATGCTTAAAATGAATGACTACTAGTCAACCAGAAAAACCTTTAGTTGAGGGCAGCCCTACTGGAGTAGCTGATTATTTTCAGATAAAAAAATGGAAAATACAGTCAGTTGCTTTATATTACATTCAGATGCTTTATTCCTTTCTAACTGGCCAAAGTCAACTACAAATCTGATCAAACCAAGTCAAAAGCCTGGTTATGTGAGACTAGGTGTTGGTAGAATTTGCCTTGGTCAAGCGGATGTAAAGTGTGTTATCAGAAGGCTCAGGAGAGAATGGTCTTTGTGAGATGACATAAATGAGATAACATCTTCACCATGGAATGATATGCGTGAGAACAATACACGTCAGAATAAACGTCAGAGCCCCTGACCCCTCGCCACTTCCCAGCCCTGCTTACAAAAGATAAAGAGAATAGAGCAGCAAAACAGAATGGTGAGGACTGATGGTGAGCGTGTGGCGGCCCTGGAATCAACTGTGCCAAGGTAACAGAAAGAATCATCACTCCCCAGCAGGGCTATGCTCTCTCTCTTTCTCTCAGGGCTAAATGGTGCATTTGAGAGCCCAAATGTACAGAGATTACAGGTTACAACAGCAGGTCTGTAGCTAATAAATGGTTTCTGTATGCATATGCGTGCAGACACACATACAAAACAATACTACTGAAAGGAAAGCATAATCATAGTTTTTAAGGGCCTTTTACTCACACACACACACATACATACACACACATATATATTATTTATTTTTAGGGCCCGAGCCCTAAAAGGGCGAAGGCCCTATTGTTTTTCTAAGGATTATTATTTTTTTTTTTTTAATTTATTTATTTTTTTTCGACTATTCAGGGGTTTTTGGGGGCCTTAACGTGCTCAAAAACTCTTGAAAATCGGCACACACGTTGGAATCTGCGGCCATTAGGACGCCACAGAGACTGGGACCCGGGCGTGGCACAGGGGCTCTACAGCGCCCCCTGGAACACCTTTCCAAAACTTGATGTATATCCTGCACATACTTGTACGTATACATATGAAACTCGGTACACATGTAGATCTCACTGAGCCGAACAACTCACGCACTCTATGTGATGAGCTAATCCCAACAGGAAGTGAGTTATTCAAGGCTGTATAAAAAGCACATGCTCTGGAATTTGATATACTCCTCGGAGGCCTTTAGACCGACGGCCACCAAACTCGGTCAGCATGATCTCAAGACATTGGGGATGCAAAATTGCCAGGGGATTTTTGATATCTCGAACGGTTTGGCCGTGGCGAGGCGGCGAAATTATGGCGAGAAATGAGAAACAGGAAATGGCTAATAACTACTGCACACATTTTCTGATTCTGATGAAACTTCAGGAGTTTGTTCATTCTGTGATGCCGATCACATAGATGTGACTATCAGGAGACAAAGTTATAGCGCCACCAACTGGCAGCAGGAAGTGTGTCGTTTTCAAAATGCTTTTAAATTAGCCTCTTAATTTTACTCGATTTACTTCAAACTTCATCAGAATAATGTCAAAACACGGCCGATGAGAATCTATAAAGGGGTCATTGATACATTAAATGCTGTTGCCATGGCAACGTGTCAAACTTTAACATTTGTTTCCTGTGTTTTTGGGGCACTTAATAAGGTTGGATTTTCATGGAACTCAACACACACATCACTATTAATGATAGTTAGACACTGGCAAAGGCTCATAAATGGGCGTGGAGGAGGCGCTCTATAGCGCCACCTTTTGTCAAAAGTGGGGGGGTTAGTTTTAGCTACAGACACCAAACTTGGTATGTATATTGGTCTCATCAGGCCGGACAACTTTCTAATTTACACCCATTAGCTGCGACCATTTGGCTGCGACCAGGAAGTCTACTATTTTGATTTGAATGTGGATTTTTGGAAAAATCAGGCTATAAACAAATTCATACTCCTCCAAGCAGGAATAAGTAGTTCACACCAAACTTTGTCAACATGATGCCAACATACTGAAGATGTTAAATTGCGATTTGGGATATCTTGAACGGTTGATTTATGGTGATTTTTTTAAAGTAGCAGTAGAAAACACAACCGTAATTTTAAAATGCAGCATCCAAACACTTTAAAACTTTTTATATACATAGAACTAGTCATTCCGAGAAATAAATGCTTACTTCCATTGATATAAAATAGTTTACAAAAAATAGAAAATTAAAAAACTATTCAACATCTGATCTCACTCTAACTCTCTCACTCTAACTCTGTGTGTGCGTTAAGTGTGTGTGTAAGTGTGAGTGTTGACAGTGGGGGAGGGTGGCTGTCAGAGACTGAGAGAGACAGAGTGTATTTAAAGTGCATTATCCTAACTCTTCACAACTTTTTACATATGAAAAACAAGTCATTCTTAGGAAATATGTTTATCATATTTTCAGAGACCGCAAAAACATTTCAAATATCACACATGTAAACTAGCAGATGAAGACTATAATATCAAGGATGAACACAAGATGACCTCATAGGATAGGGAATCTTTTTCAGCTCATTCTCAGTCTATCAGAATGATGTAAAAGCATTTTGGGTAACACTTTCTATGAAGCCCCTATTTATAACACATTATAATGGTATTCATAAGGGATTATAATGAATGCATAATGCATTATAAAAACCTTATAATATGTTATATCATCTCATGAATAATCATAAGAACAATTATAATACATTAAAATACTTGAGCATTTGAGGTTATAAGTTTTAAGATTATGATTTTTTATAACACACAATGGACAACATATCAAATCTACTTAATTTATAACGGACTATATCATATTACATTTAGTTTTTACATTATGTATTATGTTTTATTTTGATGGTTCCCCTAGTCTATTGACAATAAGCAATTGTCCAACTACATGTGAACTAACACTCCTTAGAGTATTATAAATATGGGCTTCATAGAAAATGTTGCCGCAGTTTGCTTTTAACCCTTTCATTGCTTTAACCCTTCAATCTAAACTGGCACAGGATTACTGTCAATGCATGTGCCCACTGGGCACCATTTTCCTGATGCTACCGGCATGGCGATTGCGCTGGCGGCGAGGGCCCATCATCGCTGCTTGCAGCTATATTTTGATTATTATTATTCTTTTTTTATTAATTTATACAACAGTTCTTTCTGGTTCTCAAATCTGATTGGCTGACAAGAGTGTGATATTCTAGTGATAACAGAACTCCAACTGTTTCACTGTTTGTATCACTCCATTTTTTTCCTCACAGCAAGTGTCATGGCTGACACTCAAATCCACCATAATTTTACAAATAATATTCTTTTTGTGTCTCAAAATCAGTGTTGCCAAGTCCACATTTTTCTCGCGGAATTGGGCTACTTTAACATTGTTGCCGCGGGTTGTTTTTTATGTCTGTGGGTTTAAGCAACCCCTATAACATAATATTTAGCCCCCGGAATGCTAATTTTACTAGGGGAGCCCCTCCAAAAAAACATGTATTTTAGCCCCCTGGACAGGGGATCCCCCTCGAAACGTGATTGGGCTACTTTTGGGTAGCATTTGGGCTGGTTTTGAGAAAACCTGGCAACCCTGCCCGGAATGTAGTTTTAACCCTGCCCGAGAATGCACTTGTTTAGACTTTAAATATGCGGTTTGTTAATAAAGATAACGTCTATTTTAAAAATTTGCTTCAGTGTTTTTGGAGATGTAAGCTCCAGGGCGTCAGCGGCCGTTCAGCGCACATGAACCCGCCGAGAGCAGCCTTACCTTGGCCAGATCTTCTGGAATTTGCAGCTCTGATGTCTCTATAGTGGTTAAACATGAGATATAATTAATTTGGGTAAATCTAACGGGCAGTCTTTGGTCTCATTAATCTATTATTTGTTCCAGAGCAAATTTGGCTGAGGGCAAAATCTCATCATGTTATAGTTTATGTAATGTACTTTTGATAACATGTTTTAACATTTAATACAAATAACAGTAGTATTTAACAATAGTATTTAGTATTGGCAAATGGTGTGTGTGTGTTCGTGATTGTGATTAGTAATTGTTCCGCCATTAGATGGCGACAAAAATTTTTACAAGTCAGCAGTGAAGACTTTTATATTCAAAGAGACTGAAACAGGGTTTTAAACAAGGAAGTTATTTTACTTTCAAAAACAGCTTGTAAGACGCAGCCAATATCATCAGAAATCACCCTTAACAGATGAAAGGATAGTATGACAAAGATATCGCCATCTTCAGCGGGCATTTAAACGAATGTTTTATTGTGAATATGAGATTAAACTGAAGAATGAATGCTGTATCAGATGCAGGTAATCACACTCGCTCAGACCATCTCTCTCATAATACTCTACTACACATAATACACTGCTTTTAATACAGTAATACAATACACTTTTAATGAAGGAACTCAACGTTCCTTCGTACTAGTTCTAAAGTGATGTTTTCGAATAAGTAACAGAGTCTTGGGTTCTTTCAAAAGAGGGTTTTAAAGACACTCCATTGTTGTTTCTTATGTATTTACACACTTGTGCCATCGAACTGTTGTGTAAACGCAATATCATAAGACTACTCAATCTTCACAATCTTCATTTGAATGTTTCCGAATACTCGTCGTGGTACTCTTGTGAACACAGGTTGAAGACTGACACGGAAGAGAAGAAATAGTTGAATAAAGAAACAAAAAGTATTCTTGTAGCTTCATTACATTAAAGTTAAACCACTGATGTCACATGGACTGTTTTAACAATGTCCTTACTACCTTTCTGGGCCTTGAACGTGTCAGTTGTGTTGCTGTCTAAGCTCTCGGATTTCATTAAAAATATCTTAATTTGTGTTCTGAAGATGAATGAAGGTCTTACAGGTTTGGAATGAATGTTCTATTAATGTTATTGGAGGAACGTTTTGTTCAGAACTTTAAGAGAACCTTCCCAAAGCCAATGTTCTGAGAACATTCAGAACTTGAACCACCTAGTTAAATTAGTGGCTACACAACATTGTTTTCCTGAGCTGCTTGATGTTTTTCCTCAGGCTTCAAATCGAGCAAAAGCTTGGGCTACAGAACAGAAAGAGAATGCTGTCCTGGCCTATGTTTTCATAGCTGGTCTCAATACTTCCTTGTGTTTCACATGTGCAAGCTTTGTTTGACTGAGGCTCACCATCTCAAGGCCACCCAGCTCACTACTTCATATGCATAATTATGCGCAGCTCCTAAACAAAAGCAGAAAATAAGCAACCTGTTTGACCAGATCTTCTCAGAGACACCGCTACACAAACACGTGCACACAAATGCATTTATTGATCTCTGAGAGCGCGCAGAAACGGCCACGAGAGAAGCCGTAGCTGGTCCGCTCCCTTTTGTGAATGTGTGTGATGGCCAGTCTGGTGAGTGCGTCACACAACTGTCTTCCTCTGAGAGCACAGCAGTCTGGTGGATCGTCTGAGAGTCATTGAGCTGAGAGAGCGGACTCACGGCAGAATTCATAATGCCACACGGCGCATCCCCCTCTTGCACGCTCACATGCACATGCACAGACACACTCAACGGCAGTGAGTCAGACTGAGACGTCAGATCACCGTCACTGGCCCTCAGCATCAGCACACATCCATCATAAGCCAACCTCTGATTACCACACACACACACTGGAATGGATTCTTTTGCATATTATTCTGTTTGGTTACATTTTATTAAATATTTACTATTGACAAAGTAAAATATATTAAAATGATTACAACTTTTAGAATACTTTTAGTTTTATATAAAATTATAGCATTTATTAATATTTTGAATTAGTTGTATTTTATATTTTGCGTTTTCATTTTAATTTTTTTTAGGAGTTTTTAGTCATTTTGTTGTGTGCTTTTTGTTATTTTTAAAACTTTTTTATATATATGTTTCTGTTTAGCTTTGTTGCATTTGCTTCAGTTTTACCACACACAAACACATTAATGGAATCTTTTGCATATTATTCTCTTTAGTTCAATTTTATTAAATGTTCACTATTGAAAAATATATGAAATGTTTACAACTTTTAGAATATTTTTAGTATTGTATACTATCAGTATTTATTAATATTCTGAATTAACTTGTATGTTATATTTGAGTTTTTATTTTAAATTTTAGTTAAATTTTATGTCAATTTGTGCTTTTTGTCATTTTTTATTTAATTTTTTTTTTTTTTACATATATATTTTTGTTTAGCTTTGTTTTGTATTTACTTCAGTTTTACCACACACAAACACACTAATGGAATCTTTTGCATATTATTCAGCTCGATTTTATTAAATGGTCACTATTGACACATTGAATATACTGAGATGACTACCACTTGTAGAATACTTTTAGTATTATATACTATTATAGTGTTTATTAATATTTTGAACTTGTATGTTATATTTTGAGTTTTCATTTTAATTTTAGTTAATTTTTTTGTAATTTTGATGTGTGATTTTTTTGTCATATTTTATTTAATACAATTTTTATATATATATATATATATATATATATATACAGTATATTTCTGTTTAGCTTTGTTTTGTACTTACTTCAGTTTTACCACACACAAACACACTAATGTAATCTTTTGCATATTAATCTCTTTAGTTTGATTTTATTAAATGTTCACTATTGACAAATTAAATATATCGAAACGATTACAACTTTTAGAATGCTTTTAATTTTATATACAATTATAGTATTGATTAATATTTTGAATTAAATTGTATTTTATATTTGGTTTTTATATTATAGTTTTTATTTTAATTTTAGTTCAGTTTTTAGTAATGTTATGTGCTTTTGTCATTTTTTTAATTTCTGTTTTTTTGTTTTTACATTTCTGTTTAGCTTTGTTTTATATTTCTTTCAGTTTTAGTTTTAGCAATTTCAGTACTTCAACTCAAACTATTTTATTTTAGTTAGTTGGCAAGGCAACGTCTCTAATTTTTACATTTTTCAAGCGAAAGTTATACCAAATAATAATAATAATAATAATAATAATAATAATAATAATAATAATTGTTGCAGTTGCAAATGTTTTGCTACTCACGTTTTTTTATTTATTTTTATTATTATTATTATTATTATTATTATTATTATTATTATTATTGTTTGCATTGGAATGACACAAAAAATAGAGGAGAAAGTCAAATCTGATATAATTCCACAGAGCCCAAAAAATGCTCTGGAAAAAAATATTGGCACCCTAAACTTAATATTTGGTAGCACCCCCTTTGGAAAAAATAACTGAAATCAATCACTTCCTGGAGCCATGAATGAGTTTCTTACACCTCTCTACAGGAATTTTGGACCACTCTCCTTTTGTAAACTGCTCCAGGTCATTTAGATTTGAAGGATGCCTTCTACCAACTGCTGTTTTGGGATCTCTCCACAGGTGGAGGGATTCAGATCTGGACTCACTGCTGACCATTTCAGAACTCTCCAGCACTTTGTTTTTAACCATTTCCGAGTGCTTTTTGAAGTGTGTTTCGGGTCATTGTCCTGCTGGACGACCCATGACCTCTGGTGAATATGCAGCTTTATGCAGCTTTCTGACACTGGCCACTACATTGTGCCCCAAAATTCCTTAGTAATCATCAGATTTTATGATAACGTTCACACAGTCAAGGCATCCAGTGCCAGAAGCACAAAGCAACTCCAAAACATCTTTGAACCTCCACCATGTTTGACTGTAGGGACTGTGTTCTTTTCTTTGAAGGCCTCATTTCTTTTTCTGTAAACAGTGCCATGTTGACCTTTACCAAAAAGCTCTACTTTTGTCTCATCTGTCTACAGTACATTCTCCCAGAAGGATTGTGGTTTTGTGTCATAAGTTTTGGCAAACTCCAGTCTTGCTTTTTTATGCCTTTGTGTCAGCAGTGGTCTACTACCATAGTGTCCCTTTTCATTCAGATGGTGACAGATAGTGTGAGCTGACACTGTTGTTCCCTTTGTCTGCAGATCTTGTTTAATTTGTTTGGAAGTTAATCAGGGTTCTTTATCCACCTTTCGAACAATCCTTTGTTGTAATTTTTCATTAATTTTGCTCTTCCATCCACATCCAGGGACGTTAGCTACAGTGCCATATCCTCAAGAGTAAACCTCTAGATGATATTGTGCACAGTGAACACAGGAACATTAAGATCTCTGCAGATGGACTTGTAGCCTTGAGATTGTCCATGTTTATCCACAATTTTTTCTCTCAAATCCACAGACAACTCTTGTTGTAAGTGTGATTACTATATTGCACACACCTGTTACTTGCCACAGGTGTGTCTAAATACAAATTACAGGAGCATCACATGCTTGAAAAGCAATTATTTCTTACAATTTTGACAAGGTGCCAATAATTTTGTCCAGTCCATTTTTGAGATCTGTGTGAAATTTTATCAAGTTTGACTTTTCTTCTCTTTTTTTATTTTATTTAATTTTTTTGTGTGTGTGTTGTTGCAGTGCAAACAATAACAATAAGCACATGAATACCAAAATATTTGCATTGGAACAATTTTCTGAGAGAAGTGTTGCATTTTCTGACAGAATTGTTGGTTCAAGTGTGCTGATATTTTTGGCCATGACTGTATATTTCTCAATAAATAACTTCAATAAATGAAAATAAATATTCTTCCATTAAAAATATAAACTACCATTTAAAAGATCGTATTGGGCTTTTGAATGTTTTAGAAAGAAGTCTCTTATGCTCAAAAAGACTGCATTTATTTGATCAAAAATATAGTAAAACAGTGATATTGTGAAATATTATTACAGTTTAAAATAACTGTTTTCTATTTTAATCTACTGTATGTGCTGCTAGATATTTTTGCAGACACACTTATACAATTTTTTCAGATTTTTTTTTTTTTTTTTTTACTTTCAGGATTCACCACATATGAAACAGAAATGTGTGTACGTATATTTCAGTGTTGCCAAGTTTTTCTAGAGAAATAAGCAACATGGTCTGAAAAACAAGCCCGAAATAAGCAACCCTGTCTGGAAAAACAATCCCAAAATAAGCAACCTCTGGTTTTGTGTAGCGGGATATATGCACATCATGCAGTCTGCACCTCTTTAAAAGGATTTTGTTCTACTTTCCTATTATGTTCTGCCAAAAAAATCGTGTTTATTCCTTCAACCAAAAGTTCTTCTACTACCCTGACACGTCTCATCATGACATAAATGCACTGAATTACAGTGGTGATTGTATCATCCTTAAAACTCATAATACTCATAAAACTCCAGCCACTTTCCATAGGCATCTAAACAATTATTTTCCCTAAATAATTAAAATGCACATAGATGCTTACACTCTAAAAAATGCTGGGTAAAAAACAACCCAGTGCTGAGTGAAATATGGACAAACCCAGCAACTGGGTTGTTTTGAACTAGCGGTTGGGTTAAATGTTTAAATGTTTAACCAAAACCTTCTGGGTACACTCTTAAAAATAAAGATTCTTTATTGGCATCAATGGTTCCATGAAGAACCTTGAACATCCATGGAACCTTTCAAATGCAAAAACAGTTATTTATAGTGGAAAAGGTTCTTTAGAATTTTAAAGTGTTTTTCAAAATGGTTCTTTTAAGAACTGTTCACCGAAAGGTTCTTTAAGGAACCAAAAATAGTTCTTCTATGGCATCACCACAAAAACACCCCTTTGGAGCCTTTATTTTTAAGAGTGTAGTAACCCAACTGTTGGTTCAAAACAAGCCAATTGCTGATTCAAAACAACCCATTCGCTGGGTTTGTCCATATTTTACCCAGCACTGAGTTGTATTTAACACAGCATTTTTTAGTGTAGTAGCAGCACCGACATTAAAATCACAACACATTCTAGTGACCAGCTATCCTGGTCTTTCAACAGGATCTCAAAAAAAGCCTCCATTGCTCGCTTGCTAGTGAAAGTTGCTCTCTGGAGAGCATGGCAATAAACGCAGCCTGTCAACTTGTGAGTGACCAGCTGTCAAGTTCAGTCAGATCCTGACTATTGGAAGCCCTGAGCTCTTAAAAACCGGGCCTGCAGGTCCCATCCTTCCAACAGCGATCAGAGGAGGAGGAATGTTGAGGGTCAGGCTAATAAGCCTGCTATAATTAGCCTCCCAGATGTGGAGAGTTCCTCCTTGACAACCCCTGACACATTCCCCTCATTAGCAGCAAAGTGTGCAGATCTGGGCATGCAGACCACAGACGGACGGGCACATGGGTGAGAGAGAGAAGATACCCAACCTCATATAAGAGCTATTTACGAGCTATTCAGCGGTTGGGTCAACACAATGATTGTTTTTGTGGGTAGAAATACAACGTTAAAGGGTTAGCTCACCCAAAAATGAAAATTCTGAGATTAATTACTCACCCTCATGTCGTTCTAAACCCGTAAGACCTTCGTTCGTCTTCTGAACACAAATTAAGATATTTTTGATGAAATCCGAGATCTTGGATTTCATCAAAAAAATCTTCATTTGTGTTCCAAAGACGAATGAAGGTCTTACAAGTTTGGAATGACATGCTAGGAACCAAAATCTGACAATATATTTGACCCAAACGACCTTTCGTCTTAGTTTAGTCCAAAGATAGGTAGAAAACTTTCAATGTTTTCACAGGGGATTGTTCCGGAGCAAGAATTACTATTCCCACTGGTTTAATTATTTTTCTTAACGATATGGGTGACATTTCTTTGATCGTCATTTTTCAGACACGTTTCTTATCTTTTCATTAGATTTCATAAGTTGCAGCTATGAGCAAGTGGTTTGGCTTTTTAAAAGAAAGGAAATTAATTTTTGATGAATATCGGTTTGGATGACATGCGTTTCCTTGTCAGAGTATCATACATTAAAGGCCGTTCTGCTGGAAGCAAGCTGTGCTTTACTGTCACAAGGATTTTCAATCCTCTTTTGGCGGAATGAGAAAGTACCGAAAAGACTTTTTCCCCAGACGCCGAATGAGAGGAACAGAGAGAGACAAAGAGACAGTTGACAGAAGACGAGGGACAGGTTGTAGTTTTACTGTGAGACGGACTATTTCTGAAGAAGGGATGATTCATTTCATTTAGTGGCATAATACTCATCTGTCTGATTTTTTTTTTTTTTTCATTTTCTCCTTTATTATTTGAACATCACCGCTCAGAATGTCCCCTTCTCAAGTGTTCGTTTTCTGAAGAAGTCTGGAGACAATCTGGAAATCTATCAGACCTGATTTAAAACCATATTTCTTTGAATAATCATGATGAGTCAAAATGCACATTCATTTAAATATTAAACATTCCTATGAGCAATCAGTTGTAGAAAACAACACAGCCTTTGTGTAGAATTGTATTCCAGGCAAGCCAGATATAATAGTTAACATTTATACAACTGGTAAAAAACTTTCCAGGGTTAATCTAGACTAAAACAACCGCTATAGCCTCGAGCATGCATGCTGTTTTCAGTCTGTCATCAAGGCGTTATTATTTAAAGCAAAGGATTATGAGCTACACAGAATTTACTTTATCCATGTATACTGTACATGAGCTCTTTAGAGCAATTCCCATATTCACATTTCCAAACACATTCTGTTTATTGTGTCACATAATTGAGGGGTATATACAGTAATGACCTGTAATCAAATCTCAGGAGTTTGCTAACAGAGTGAATCTTACATTATGATCATTTCAGATAATGTATTTAAAGGTGAAATATGTAATTTCTGTGCCACTAGTGGAACCAAATGTAATAGCTGTGTCCAAAATCGCATACTGTCAAGGTTACTTATTGCAACTGTTTACTAAATGTTCTGGAAGTATGTATACAGATTTACTACATGCTGCATCTATCATGCTGTCATGTGACCTGCAATGACATATGACAATTGTTCTCTGCCATTTATAAATGATGACTTTTCTTCCGATGGCCTCATGGGATAGTAAGCATCCCATGGATGTACAATTCAGAGTCTTAGCCAGCGTCCCAGAAAACTTTCCAGCCCAAAGCTTACTCAAAACCCACCCAAATGGAATGAAAACTAGACTAAACTATATATTTTTCAGCACTTTTTCATAATACAATTTAAAATTAGGGCTGACAGACAGATAGGATCTATTTTAATTTTTTTTTTGTGTGTATATAGATACACTTTGGGCAGCCGCGGCTCTGTAATTTTTCCTGTGACTGCATTTTCAAAATAGCCCAATTATTCAGGAAAACCGTGACCCTGGAAACACTGGTCTCAGCGGAAGAAGATGATATGAGTAGTTTTCACCTATACTGTTTTAGAAATACTGCATATTCTGACAAACTGCTCTAGGGCCCTATGAAATCGTTTTTTTTTTGTTTGTTTGTTTTGTTTTTCCAGATTTATTATTTCCATTTAAATTTTCCTGGATTCCATTTTTTTTTAGTTTCTGTTTTCATGGTTAGACAATATTAATCAAAAACTGAAATCATGAAACTTAATCTTGTTAAACACGATTCCATTTTGATGCTTTCATTAAATTTTAATCAACAAAAGCATCTCTAATTAATTGATTTTATAAAAAATATTTATTTATTTATTTTAAGAAATACTGTGTTGTGTATTGCCATTTTTCTAGTAAATATATTCTAGGAAATATATATTTTTTGGTAAATATTCCTTAAGAAATAGTGTTTTAATAATTTTAGTAGTAGTACTATCATTACATCAATTAATATATTTCTGACACAGTTTCTTCAACCAAACGTTTATTTTGACGGGTTGCTGTGAAGACCTTTAAGTTTCTGTGTGTATACAATATGATGACAGTTTTTCTGTAAACTGTTCATAAAGTGACTTTTAGAGCAGTTCTAGAGATTATGTTTGTATTTATGTACTCATATATTGAGCGGCAGAGGCTGAAAACACACGCTTCAGTATTTGTGTAGTAAATCAATCTGCATGTCTGCGCCATTCATTTACATGCAGGATTCATATTTAAATTGTATTTGATTCATATTTAAATTGTATTTTTGTGGCTTAATATTCACAGACACTAGTCCATATCGCGTTTTGATTAAGTGTCATGACCTACTTTTGATTTTTTCATCCAAAATTTGACAAATTCTGTGACATTCCATGTTTACAGTAAATTCCATTTTTATGACTGGATTCCGCGATTCTGTCCACATTCTCTTCTACTCATCTGACCTACTGTTTATTATAAAGTAGGCATATTCAGATGCAGAAGAAGGGTCAGATTTACTAAACAAATCCTCTCCTGTGGCCTGATGGTGTCCATGAGATGCACATTTCAGAATTTTGCCAAAAGTAGTAAGTCATCCTGGTAATTTTCGCCTACTAATTACAAAACCTATGAATTTGGAGACACAACTCACTTTACATACTGTTTTTGCCTACTGTATAGTGTTAAAGTAAGCATATTCAGAAGCAAGGATAGTTTTCAAACAGGTTTCCCTAAACACTCCCTTATTGTGCCATTGGTCAGTTAAAGAGGCAGCCCTGCCCTAAACTCACCTCATTGGTTAAGCTGTTGCTGTGTCAGGTTTGTCAAACAAACAGAGCAATGTTTTGATATCACCACAGAGCCACAGTGTTTACACTTTCAACCTACAAACAGCTTACTTAAAGTTGTCTCTCTGCATATTTGACTCTTTAAAGGAAGAAAATCAGATTGCAGAAGTGCAGCAGTGAAAAGCAGCTTTGTAGCAAAGTGCAACAGACAAGTTAAAGGCAGCCTGGTTTGTTGTTATTCCTCTGTTGTGGTTTGAGCTCCATTTGGTCACACGTCACCATGAAATCTGACAGCTATATATTTAAAGCCTCCATCATACATCCATGTCCCTCATCTATGATTACTATGTAATCAGCCCTCAAAGAAACCTTTACGAGTGGCAGTATACACAGACGCACACACAAATACAGCAGTAAAGGCCCATAAAACAGGCAGTGGAGCTGGCGCCGGTGGCCGCAGGGCTGAGATTGGGTTCGTTTTAAAAGGCTGAAGAAGCCTGCTCCGCATTATGAGCACTTCAGAAGAGCTTTCCCTCAGGCACTGCGTACTTCGCCGCCTTGATCCCTGCTGTTTACACCCTCGCTGCCCGGACAGGAGGAGGAAATAAAAACAAACAATACTGTAAGCGTTCGACAAGCACATTTCCTGTCCAGATATAGATGTTCTGTAAAGGATGGGCCGTTCTTAGATAATAAACTGTGTCTTTAGTAGTCAATGTATAATAGAAGCACAGTTAAAGAGAAAAACATCTGTGACACGGCACTAAACTGAGGAATAAAGTCCCGTCTGGACTGCACGGCGTACCCACTCACGTCTCGACGGTAGAAGAAAAACAGTGAGCTTGCCTGACTGACGTTTGTTTCATAAAGCTCCACAAAGAAAACCCTGTGTCCTCCCTCTTAGTACTAGCAAACATATGTCGTACTACAAAACATTTTTATTGCCAGCATGTACAGCGATAGGTTATTGCCATGGAAACCACTCAGAGACATTTGCAGGGCATTTCCATCATTTACAGACTCACATGATAAAAAGCATCTATGACGTCAGAGGCCCGACTGTTTATCTTTTTCTTTTTTTTCTTCTTCCTCCTTCCTCTATTAGTTTTTGCTCTGCTCATTTAGACTGACAAGGTGACTGGCTGACAGACAGCACAATGAGTCAGTGAGCGTTTGGTGTAACAACCTCCAAACGGATGGGATTTGTCCCAAAGAGATGACGCTGAGACATTGATTTTTACCCTGAGTGAGTGCACAACTATTTTTGGCATCAATTATATAAAAGTACAAACTAAGAAATAAATGCCACATCTGGGGACACACAGTTCCGCCTAATTAACAGGCCTAATAAAAAAGTATGATGTCAGGATGAATACTCCAAAACAATTTCTAGGAAGCATCTGTGTTACCGTAGGAACTTGTTTATAGTGAAGGCATCTCTAAAACTTGAATAGACAGACAGACAGACAGACAGATGGATAGATAGATAGATAGATAGATAGATAGATGCATAAATATATACATAGACATCTATAGATAGATAGATAGATGACAGACAAACAGACAGATGACAGACAGACAGACAGACAGATAGATAGATAGACAGATAGATAGATAGATAGATAGATAGATAGAAAGCAGATAGACAGACAGATATACATCCATAGATAGATACAGTTTATAGATGTCTATCTCTATCTATCTATCTATCTATCTATCTATCTATATATTATATATATATATATATATATATATATATATATGTATCTATTTATGCATCTATCTATCTAGATATCTAGACAGACAGACAGATAATAGATAGACAGACAGATAGATAGATAGATAGATAGATAGATAGATAGATAGATAGATAGATAGATAGAGAGAAAGCAGACAGACAGACAGACATCCATAGACAGATACAGTTTATAAATGTCTATCTCTGTCTATCTATCTATAGATGTCTATGTATCTATTTATGCATCTATCTATCTATCTATCTATCTAGATATCTAGACAGACAGACAGACAGATAGATAGATAGATAGATAGATAGATAGATAGATAGATAGATAGATAGATAGATAGATAGATAGATAGATAGATAGATATAAAACCGACAGACAGACATCAATGGACAGATACAGTTTATAGATGTCTATCTCTGTCTAACTATAGATGTCTTTGTATCTATTTATGCATCTATCTGTTTATCTATCTATCTATCTATCTATCTATCTAGACAGACAGGCAGACAGACAGACAGACAGACAGACAGACAGATAGATAGATAGATAGATAGATAGATAGATAGATAGATAGATAGATAGATAGATAGATAGATAGATAGATAGAAAGCAGATAGATAGACATTTATAGATAGATATAGTTTATAGATGTCAGATAGACAGACAGACAGACAGACAGACAGACATGATAGATAATAGACAGACAGACAGACAGATAGATAGATAGATAGATAGATAGATAGATAGATAGATAGATAGATAGATAGATAGATAGATAGATAGATAGAAAGCAGATAGATAGACATTCATAGATAGATATAGTTTATAGATGTCAGATAGACAGACAGACAGACAGACATGATAGATAATAGACAGACAGACAGACAGACAGACAGACAGACAGATAGATAGATAGATAGATAGATAGATAGATAGATAGATAGATAGATAGATAGATAGAAAGCAGATAGATAGACATTCATAGATAGATATAGTTTATAGATGTCAGATAGACAGACAGACAGACAGACATGATAGATAATAGACAGACAGACAGACAGACAGATAGATAGATAGATAGATAGATAGATAGATAGATAGATAGATAGATAGATAGATAGAAATTCATAGATAGATATAGTTTATAGATGTCAGATAGACAGACAGACAGACAGACAGACATGATAGATAATAGACAGACAGACAGACAGACAGATAGATAGATAGATAGAAAGCAGATAGATAGACATTCATAGATAGATATAGTTTATAGATGTCTATGTATCTATCTATCTATCTACTGTATCTATCTATCTGACTTACTTTCAAAGCAACCCCTATAACATTTCTAATTAAAGATTGTCTAGATGCAATTCCTGACTGAACCTGAGTTTGTGTCACACGTAACTTGAATGTACGAATGTGACCTGAATCCTGCCACCTTTAATAGCCCTCCTGATGTTAGCGAGCGTCACCTGAAACGTTCATCTGTTCTCCCACAGTATACAGTCTCCCACGCTGCTCTCTGTCTCGTCTCTATGGCAACTGCCAAAGCTCTGACCCCTCCTTGTTTGAGTAACTATCAGCATGTCTAACCAAACCCTACTCAGAAAACTCCACGCCATCCAAAGCGCTGCCATCACGAAACCACAATGGCTGTTTTTACCCAGGCTGGCCTAGACGCATCCAAAATAAGGACCAGTAAATGTCTTGCCTGGAATCAGAGTAGGCATGCCGCCATACTGGAGTCTCCAGGCTCTTGATGAGTGGTGATACGTCGTGGCTCCAGCATAAACCAAAACAATCATTCAAGCTCACTTGTGAAAAACAATTACTCCCTGGCAGAACTTAAAGGGATAGCGTCATCATTTATTCACCTTCATGTCGTTCCAAAACAGTCTGTCTGCCGTGGAACACAAAAGGAGATATTTTGAAAATTGTTCATGTTGCTCTTTTCCACAATGAAAGTGGATGGGGACCAGACTCCTGAAAGGTCATAAATGTACTGTGGGAACATACTGAAATTTAAGTCACAATTCATGGCAAATATAACCTTAAAAATCACCATTTTAAAGGGACAGTTCACCCAAAAATGAAATTCTGTCATTATTTACTCACTCTCATGCCGTTCCAAACCCATAAGACCTTCGTTCATCTTCAGAACCCAAAATAAGATATTTTTGATGAAATCCTAGAGCTTTCTGACCCTGAGGAGTCATTTTAAAATGCTGATTTGCTGTTTAAGAAACATTAACGTCAATGTGGAAAACAGTTGTCCTGCTTAATAGTTTTGTGGAAACCGTGACACTTTCTTTCAGGATTCTTTGAACAGAAAGCGTTTATTTAGAACAGAATTTGTTTTTATTACATTATAAATGCTTTACTGTCACTTTTGATCAATTTAATGCGTCCTTGCTTAATAAAACTATTATTATTAGCAAGTATAATAAAAGTATTTACAAAAAAATATAAAAAAACATCAAAAAGTATAATAAATCTATTAATTTCTATAACAAAGTAGTGTAACTACTTAGCAATAGTGCATATTAGCTGCTAAATGTAACTTCTTTTACCATATGTAATGCAAAAAAATCAAAAACTCCTATAAAATCCCGAAATAACAAACCATTTAAAAATAACAAGTTTCCCCCTTTTCTCATCTTGCTCAAAAACACATAAAATACCACTATTTCAACATTTACTCTTCCCATCCAGTCACAGTCAAAGCATGCTGGGAGCTAGAAATCCCTGCCCAGTTTCAGCAATATTACATTAATGCCAACAAACATTATTCAAGTAGTCCCAGTGCAAATGGATTACTTAAAGTTCAATTTAAACGGATTTCATGCAATAATAAAAAAAGACTGAATATTTGAAAATAGTGTTGTATTTTCTGTCTATATAAACAAATTAAAGGGTTAGTTCACCCAAAAATGAAAATTCTGTTATTAAATGTTGTTCCGAACCCATAAGACCTTCGTTCATCTTTGGAGCACAAATGAAGATATTTTTTATTAAATCCAAGAGCTTTATGGTTACCCTGATGTCACGTGGACTATTTTACTGATGTCCGTGCTACGTTTCTGAACCTGGGAACCTTTTAGTTGTGCTGCGGTCTGTGTAGGGTCAGAGAGTTCCTGGATTTCATCAAAAATATCTTCATTTGTGTTCCGAAGATGAACGAAGGTCTTACAGGTTTAAAACAACATGAGGGTAAGTAATTAATGACAGAATTTTCATTTGTGGGTGAATTAATCCTTTAAGCAAGCAGCAAAAACATGCTTTCCATCTTATGGAACAAGCTGAACAATCAAGACTTGTTTCCCACAACTTGCTAAATGTACAGACCTCTGTGAGTTTCAGAGGACTTCAGAGCCTACGGTTTTATTGGGAGGCTTTGTTGTGAATGAGGGTGAGGAGAGTTCCGGGACCTCCTTCTCATTTTAGGCTCCTCTGTGCCCAAATCAGCCCCTGAGGACCAATCAGCCTCTAGGGTTCATACACAGGCCCTTTACAACTGCCTCCCTTTCCTGCCACCTAAATTTCTCCAGTTTCAAATCCTCAGGGCTTCATCAAATACTCGCATTTCCCATTAATGCTGGCTGGAAAACAGATATGTGCAACGGACCATGGGAATTATGCAATATCTCATTTATCAGCCGGGAGGTTTTTTTTTTTTTTTACAGATTTGAGGACATGAACTATGATTTGAGGACAGATCCATGCTGTTTGGTTGGAGAATCATACTTTTGATGACTTTCGACCAGTTTCAAAACTGGAAAAAAACTGTTGCATGATCTTACTTTAAGGTCATTTGTAGCTTTCTGCAAAGGTTTTACTGTCTTGAAATGGTTAACTTGTCTGATCTACATATCTTAAAGAGAATTTCAGTCAACGTGACAACTGTGTTGGATATTCAAAACCATTTGCATTGGATCACATGCACAAATGTATGTATTCATTTGGTTCTGTAAACATGTCAGTGCATGTGATAGCCATACTTAAATGATGCATCTCTCAAAAAAAGACAGCAAGCGACCTGAATTAATTGAAAAATGACTCAAACCTTCACAAAGAAAATGTATTAGCTGTTTGGTCCAGCAAATCATGACTCACAGGTGGAGTTTCATTTCAAACTGATCACGGACCCCATTAAACGCCTAGACCGGGGAACCAATTAGCATTATCACAATACCTGACTGATGATTCACACTCATGATCAAAGTTAGATCATCCAGTGTTCCCAGAGTCAATTTGCTCGACCTGGAGGAAGCCCAATTCCTGGCACTTGTTTGATAGAGATGCTTTGTCTGCAAAATGCAAGGCTTATTAGTTGTGATATTAAAGGCTTCTTACATCTGCATGTAAGACATGCTTTCAAATGTGCCAGGGGAGCACTTATAGCAAAGATTACATGTCATGCCATATGGTAATCTCTTCTTAAATGCAAACACAAGGAGAGGCAGAGTTTCTTTAAATATCCAAGTATTTTTTTTCATGTTTTTTGAATACATTAAAGGGATAGTTTACCCAAAAATAATATTCTGTCATTAATTACTCACCTTCATGTTGTTCCAAACCCGTAAGACCTTTGTTCATCTTCGGAGCACAACTTAAGATATTTCTGATGAAATCCGCAAGCTTTCTGACCCTGCATAAACAGCAAGGGTCTTACCACGGTCAAGGCACAGAAACGTAGTAAGGACCTAGCAATAGTCAATATGTGACATCAACCATAATTTTATGAAGCTACGAGAATAGTTTTTGAGTGCAAAGAAAACAAAAATAATGACTTTATTAAATGATTTCTTCTCTTCCGGGGCCATGGTAGGCCTACTGTCAATAATTGCACGAACTGTTGTGGCGGTCTCAGAGAGCTTTTGGATTTCATCAAAATATCTTCATTTGTGTTCCAAACTGGGTTGCCAGGTTTTCACAACATAACCCGCCCAACTGCTACTCAAAACTAGCACAAAAGTAGCCTCAAAAGTAGCTCAATTGCCTTTCGAAGATGGTCACACTCATGTTGTTCCCAACCCTTAAGACCTTCGTTCATCTTCGGAGCACAAGATAAGATATTTTTGATGAATCTAGCAAAAACTAGCCCAAAAGTAGCCCAATTGCATTTCGAGGCTGGTCCCTGGGTAAAAATCTAGCATTCCAGGGGGTAAAATACATGTTTTTTGGTGGGGTTCCTCTGGTAAAGTTAGCATTCCAGGGGCTAAATATTACGCTACTGGGATTGCTTCAACCCGAGGGCATGAACTGGTTCCAAAGATGACCGAAGGTCATACGGATTTGGAACAACATGAGGGTGAGCAATTAACGGCAGAATATTCATTTTTGGGTGAACTATCCCTTCAAGGATATACTGGTAAATTTTGGACAAATTCCCCAGTTTTTATATGCACTTCTCAGTACAACTTAATAGTAGCACTCCTTTATAAACTAATTAATGTGCCTTAAATTTAGTCAGTAGAACAGGATCTGTGTGTGGACCAGCCCAGTGTTGTGTTTTGACAAGCTGGGCAAGTCACAACACAGAAGTAATCAACTAGTACTAAAAAGTTATAAAAAGAAGATAAAAAAAAAGTAGGGCTGCATGATTTGGGAGAAAAAATGTGACTGCATTTTAAAAAAGTGATATCAAAAAGTGAAGCTCCAGTTTTGCTTTTTTGGGCTGCACAATTTGGGGGGGGGGGGGGGGGGATAAAAATAATAATAATAATAAAAACAATATGACAACAACAAAAACAAGTAGTAGTAGTAGTAGAAGTATTTTACATAATAATAATTTATAGTGTTTTTATTTAGTAATACTACTACTACTTTTACTTTTACAGTACTGTAAACTATACTATATTAGTTAATTATGTCTGTCTTAATTTCTTCATTTTCAAATGTTAAACGGTTGAACATTTTGGTGGAAAACCAAAAGGATGCCAAAAAGCTTCTCTTTTGTTGTCAAAAGCACATTACAAATGCCAAGTTCTGTCATGAAAATCTAGATGGCGCAGGCTGGTGAGTCGTTAATGCAAT
Source organism: Cirrhinus mrigala (assembly GCA_036247105.1). Taxonomy (NCBI): domain Eukaryota; kingdom Metazoa; phylum Chordata; class Actinopteri; order Cypriniformes; family Cyprinidae; genus Cirrhinus; species Cirrhinus mrigala. The sequence continues at coordinate 17,058,033 of CM070024.1, forward strand.
CTAATGATATTCACAGCTGCAACTACTTGGTACAAGCTGATTGGTTTGTGTTGCATACACAGCCAATGAGCTTGCTGCTTTACATTTAAATGGCTGGTTAGCATTCACTAGAGCATTTCGCAGCACGCTTTCAGAGTTCCTCTGAAACCCTCTACCTCCCCAGCTCCACCTGTATAGATCTGCTACAGGTTATTATATATGCCACTTGTGCAGTATATCTTAACCCTTTCACTGGTGAGTTTAAAATATTCTATGTGACCCCCCAGAGTGAGTTTTTTTTAGGCGACCGTTATTTTAGAACGTTCACTTTATTGTTTCCATGGCGACGCGTCATGATTGACACCGCAGCCACTATAGCGCTGTATGACAGACGTATCGCTTTTATTTCGTTTTTCCTTTTTTATTCAAAATATTCACTCACTTGCTTACAATGTCTTCAACTATCTGATATTCCGATTCACGAATACGTGTAAGTGAGTGTATTTTGCCGTTTTAAAACCTTTATAAATGATCTGGATCGTGATCTATAATGTGAGATGGGCGCCGCCATGTTTGTTCGCGCTGCCGTTCAGAGAGTCCTGTCAGCCAGATTTATAGCATGTAAATTCACCAGTTACTCCCCAAATACATGCAAGTAAGTAGCTGGTGAAGTGGGAAAGGAATGGAGTAAATTATATCGTTAATTACATTATGTGTATCTGATATAAATCAAACACGTCGGCAAATTATACTTGAATGGATTGCTGCTTCCATAGACATCCGTGTGCATTTTACAAACTCTAAATGTATTGTTTTACTAGTACTTATGTGTATTTAAATTCTTAAACCTAAAATAAACGTTAAGTCGTTGAAAACACTGCACAATTGTGATTTTATGACAAGCGCAACAAGCGTCTCTCTGTGGCTCAGCGCCAGCCAATGCGCGAAAACACAGTTTGAATTTGGCAGTTGCGTGACGTCACCGAACGTTCTAAATCCCATATGTGGGACCGTACTCCCAGGGGCACAGAAAATAGAATCCCACATGTGGGACCATACCGCTCAAAGGGTTAAATACTCACAGCACCGTATTGCCGTGTGTATTAGCAGTAGCAAGTTCCTGTACTTGTTTTCTTCAAATATGCCAAGGGTTTTATTAAGCCATTACATTTAAAGTACAAGATCATACAAAATATAAGATGTTCTGTGCAATATCTAATTTAATTACATTTTTATGTTATAGTATGGTACTTATTCTCTCTACAGTGGATAAAAAGCATTTGTTGTTCTGTTATGTGTCCAGTAACTATTATGGGCAGAAGCGAGTCGTGTCACAGCAAGGGTCGTGGTTACAGGTGATGGACTCTTTCCAGTTACCAGATCCTCCTTTGATAACAAGACAAAAAGAACATACACACTCACTTCCACACAAAGAAACAGAAATAGTCACTGAAAAAGAGAAAAGAAATGCCAAAGTGCCAGTGTGTCAATGACAAAGACCAAGCTTCTCTTTTCTTTTTATCTTGTTTTTTATTACATAATATGCGCAATGACAAAGAATCAGTCAACACAAAAGACTAGCTATAGCGAAGAAGAATCAAGGCTAGAGAAACACAAATGTGCAGCATCAAGGCAGTTTCTTTCAGAAGTGGTTGTGGTATCAGGATTGGTTTATTTCATGTTACTGCAGTACAACGTGTGCTGTCCCAGAGTGCTCTGTTCTAGTGTTACATAATGAATATACTTTGACCTCTTGAGGAACGAGGGGAGGTGAACACTTTAGATTTGGCCAGCATGTTATGATATGAACTGCTCTGTTCTGGTTCATTGCCATTTACCTGTGACCCGACAGAAAAACATATTTACAGTGGCATATGTCTGTTGTGTATCGTCAAATGAGGCCGTTTGCCTGTGTTGTGGAAAACTCTCATTTATATGAATGCAAGCATTGTTTTTTTCCCCCCTTTGGATTAGCTACTGTACAGAGAGGGTTGAAATAAAAGCAAATCGTAGCCTGAAGTGTTGCACTAAACCAGCAGATCAATTACTCACAAACTCTACCTCAGATGAACTTCCTTTATATTCAGTGGAAGAGAAAAAAAAATCAGGTCACACTTTATTTCCATAGTTTACTTTAGACATTCTACTAATTATAAGTAAGTATGTTTGCAACTACATGTTAACTAACTGTCAGTAGAGGATTAGCAAACTGTCATGTTGGGGTTTGTAGAAGATGATATGTACTTGAAAGTTAATTAGTCAATAAAATGTCTGTTGGGTGACCATCAAAAAAAAAGTTAGCAGATATTGAAGGGATAGCTCCCAAAAATGAAAATTCTGTCATTAATTACCCTCATGTCGTTCCAAACCTGTAAGACCTTCGTTAATCTTCAGAACACAAATTAAGATATTTCTGATGAAATCCAAGAGCCTTCCGACCCTGCATAGTCAGCATGTTTTCTTTGTTTTCTTTATTAGTTGAATTTATAAAAATGACCCTGTTCAAAAGTTTACATACACTTGATTCCTAATACTGTGTTGTTACCTGAATTATACACAGCTTCATGAGTCCCTTGTTTGTTCTGAATAGTTAAACTGCCTGCTGTTCTTCAGAAAAATCCTTCAGGTCCACAAATTCTTTGTTTTTTTTATCATTTATGTGTATTTGAACCCTTTCCAACAATGATTATATGATTTCGAGATCCATCTTTACACACTGCATTAAGAGCCAGGGGTGTAAACTTTTGAACAGAATGAAGATGTGTACATTTTTCTTATTTTGCCTAAATATCTTTTTTTTTTCATTTAGTACTGCCATTTAGAAGTTACAAAAGATACTTACATGTTTCCCAGAAGAAAAAATAAGTTACATTTACCTCAAATTTCAAATTCTTAAAGTTTTCACCCCCCACCTCTTGATGCATTGTGTTTCCTTCTGAAGCATCTGTAGGCGCGTTTCCATTACAGATTTGCGCAAAACTTTGGCGATATTATATAAATATCGATAAAAACATATTGCGAAATGACAACGTTTCCATTAACCGATGTAATGCAACTAAAACGTAAATTGTTCCTCTCGCAATATGTCATGGCAGCATATTTTGGTAGGATTTGGACGGATTTTGGTTTCATTTAATCGAAAGAAGCGTATGCGTGCATCTTTACACAAGCAGCACGGAGAGCTGCTTCAGAAACGTGTGTGATGCTGCTGGTATAAACATAACATCAGCTCCGGTGATCGTGTCAGAGCCGTTATGTGCCGCAGATGTGTGCAGCATACATAGTCTAAGCATTAATATTAGGGGTGCTCTGATCAGGATTTTTGAAGCCGATCACCGATCGCCGATCACAAGAAGCTGTATCTGCCGATCCGATCACCGATACCGATCTTTTTAAAGCCTTTTTTTTTTTTAATTTGAAGGGTGGAGGGGAGCATTTTTTAGACTTTATTTAAAAAAAAAAAAAAATATAATATATATATATATATATATATATATATATATATATATATATATATATATATATATCACATAGATGTTTGATCATGCAGTGCATTTTTGTTTTTAGAATTGTGCAAATATTGTGCAAATCCAAACATTGTTATTGAAAATACTTTTTCAGCATGTTTACCGCAAACAACGCGCTGTCACTTTAATTCTGCACATGTAGCACAGACTCCGTGCGGAAACGATCTCTACACTGCTGCAGATACAGCGCTCCTGGAACGCACTACTAGACCGCTACTGTGTGCAACTTGAACGCTTTAATCCGTTAGCATGACCGCGGAAAAAATACGCACTGCAAACGGAGGTATGTGAACGTTGCGCTATGCGTTTACGCTTCGAGTGTGCATGAGCGCCCAGTCTCCAGGAGAGAGTGCGAGCGCTGAATGGTTAAACCCTGGAAAGAATTAAAAAGAAATGCAGTTTACAAACTTTATCGACGATGCGACACTGATTCTATTTTGCAAGTAACAATTCCTGTGTCAACGGTGCAGCTCGCTTATAGTCAGATGCGATGTGGTGATTGGAAGCCATTAGCGCACTTTTGAGAGAGAAAGAGAGAGGGCGCGCGGTCATTCACTCGTGCTGTTACAGCTCACATAAGGTTTTCAAATTACTTTGTGAGTTATTAAACGAAGAAATATGAATTGTACCTCACCTTCAGCATTATAATTGTTTTACCCGCGCCGAAAAGAGACTCAGACGGTGCCGCTGCATGTCGTACCAAACCTCTCACGGCAGCCGCGTCATCAGCTTTAGATCGGTTTATGAGATCGGCCTTTTTAGAGACCGCCAATCAAACATCCCCAAGGGATTATCGGCCGATAATGATCCGTAGCCGATCAATCGGAGCGCCCCTAATTAATATCAGGGAAAGCCCCTTATACTTGAGAGCGGCTACAAATGAAATGTTTCTTGGAGTTTATAGTACATTAAAGAACGATCATATGACTTTTTACATACGCCATGTGACCTGTAAATGCGAAAAAGCCGTTTCCATTGCAGTTTTGCGAAATAATCCTTTTTCGAATTGCCTGAAAAACCACCTCATGCGAGCGTAAAAACTTTTTGGTGATATATGGAAGTTTTTGCGAAATTGACGTGTTTCCATTAGGTGAATTTTTAATTCGCAATTTAAATTTGCACATCTTAAAGGGTAATGGAAACGCAGCTAGTGAGAGATGAACCTTCTGTAATAGCTGCATATAAGTCCCTCAGTTGTCCTTAGTGTGAAAAGATGGATCTCAAAATCAAATCATTGTTGGAAAGGGTTTCAAACACACAAAAATGCTGAAAAACTGAATAATTTGTGAATTTTTCCTGAAGAACAGCTGGCAGTTTAACTGTTCAGGACAAACAAAAGGACTCATGAACAACTTAAAAAAAAAAAAAAAAAACACAGGATCATTCAGGTAACAACACAGTATTAAGAATCAAGTGTATGTAAACTTTTGAAAAGGGTAATTTAGCTATTACTTTCTCTTGTGGACTATATGTAAACATCTTTTATGTGAAATATCTTATTCAGGTCAGTACTAAATAAAAAATAGCATGCATTTTGTATGATCCCTCTTATTTTGGTATAATAATTGCTAACAGATTCTGCAAGGTGTATGTAAAATGTTGACCTTTTTGACGCGGTTTCAAAGCTCTGCATAGATAGCAGAATGTCTAAAGTGGACTATCAATCACACAAGAGCACTATAAAAGAAATCATAAAGACTGCTGAATTAAAACCAATTAAAACCAACACAGTCTAGCCAGCAAACAGCATTTCTTGTCTCTTTGTCAAATCCGTTGTATCATTATGTGCCTGTTTTAGCAAATAAAAATTTATCTAACCAAAGAAAGTCAATGTGAATCATCATTTACAACCCATTTTTTTTTTTTTTTTATAATGTGACGTATTTCTGAGTGAAAAAAGGCGTTACATACCGTAATGAAGCTAGACCAAATGCTACCCACAAACCCTTGTGGCCTAAGTGACATTAGTGGGAAAAAAAGTGTTTTATAGAAAGGGGAAGTTCATATTGATCAGGAAAACAAACATTAATAACATGAATTGTTGACAAGTAGACCAGGAATGTAATGTAACGTAAAATAAAATAAAAAAATAAAATATTTAGGCAACTTATATTACCTTACATTAAATCATCGATTTACTAGGTGACCTCATTTACTATAGATTTATGTCATTTTGAAAGAGAAGCAAAGGGGTGACATGAATGGGATCAAGCCTGCACTGACTGCCTGGCCCCTAGAGACACACAAACTCTGTTAGCCACGCATAAATGTGTCAATACACTACACAGCTGAAATATGCATGAGGTGACATATAACAGAGCTATCACCTTACAACTTCTTCGCACGCCAATGACAATGTAGGTTCAGTGACTGGATCTCATTTCACCGTGGAAGGGAAGGAAGTGTGATGAACCATAGAAGTGTTATTGTTATAATCTGCTCCGATATCACATACAACTAACGTTATTGACTTTCCTTAGTTCAAAATACAGACGAAAAGCTGATATCATTAAAAGTAGGGCGCATTAGTTTTATGGTTTTAATGAGGACAAATTGTGCCGATAAGGATTATATGATACACACTTCCTCTTTTGTGAGCTGTGAATCTCAGTATGTACAAACAGAACTTTCTTGTGTGTCTTAAGCTATATATATGAAGAGAGATTCTCAACCAGTGACATAAACTTTCAGCAACAGCTGTCAAGTATCATGGACAACTGATCAAATATTTACCTAACATTGTTCTTTCTGTCCTTCCTGCCAATCACATTCTATCCAAAGTGATTGATTAACTGATTAAATGGACCCTGAACAGCATCTTGGCAAGCACCCACAGACAAACACACTCTCCGTCTCTCTCTTTCACACACACACACACACACAAAGCTGCCCTATAAAATCCTTAAAATAGTGACTGCTGTTTTTGCCAGGTATTGGCGACAAAACTTTTCTGGCATTATGGTGACTTTGCATTTTACAGTTAATAATTGTATATTTCATCAACTGGTGTCATTTAAACGTACCAACATACCTTAACTATCCAGATCTGCTCTTTACTTTTAATTATACTGATAACCTACAATTATATGGGTTGTAAAAAAAAAAAAGGCCCCATGATGAATTAAAGTTCACCAAAACTGGCAATCCAAGAACTATGACTCATCTAAACATGTACAGACAAAGCACAGTGTTACCATACTAAGGCAAAACACCATCAGGGTAACTAAACATTATATGTAATATACAGTATATAATTTAAATGTTATTTTATAATCATTTTAATTAAAAAAAGATAATTTAAAATGGTGTTTATATACACTACAGTTCATAAGTTTGTGGTCAATTTTTGTTTTCGAAAGAAAGTTCTATCTATTTTAAAATTAAATTTATTCATGTGATGGCAAAGCTTTTCGTTCAGCATTATTACTACAGTCACGCAGTCCTTCAGAAATCATTGTAATATGCTGAATAACTGCTCAGGAAACCTTTCTTAAAGGAGAAGTCAAACAAAGATTCACATATAATGTACTCACCCCCCCTGTCATCCAAGATGTTTATGTCTTTTTTTCTTCAGTCATAAAGAAATTATGTTTTTTGAGGAGAACATTTCTGCATTTTTCTCCATATAATGGACTGATATGGTGCCCCAAGTCGAGTTTGAAGTCGAGTTTGAACTTCCAAAATGCAGTTTAAATGTGGCTTCAAACGATCCCAAATGAGGTTGTAAATGATCCCAGCCAAGGAAGAAGGGTCTTCTCTAGTGAAACAATCGGTTATTTTCATTAAAAAAATACAATTTAAATACTTTTTAATCTCAAACGCTCGTCTTGTCTTGCTCTGCCTGAACTCTGTATTCTGGCTCAAGACAGTTAGGGTATGTCAAAAAACTCTGATCGTATTTTCTCCCTCAACTTCAAAAATCATTTCAAAATCATCCTACATCGCTGCAGAAGTACAGACCCAAAGTGAACATGCAAAGAAGATCAAACACTCTTAACAAAAAAAAGGCAAAACAGGGCGATTTCGAAGTTGAGGGAGAACATGAGATGGGAGTTTTTCGATATACTCTAACTGTCATGAACTGGAACAAAACAGTCCAGGCAGAGTAAGACAAGATGAGCGTTTTGCATTAAAAAGTATATAAATTGTACTATTTTTATTAAAATAACTGATCGTTCACTAGATAAGACCTTTCTTCCTCGGCTGGGATCGTTTACAACCGCATTTGGGATCGTTTGAAGCCGCATTTAAACTACGTTTTGGAAGTTCAAAATCGGGGCACCATATCAGTTCATTATACAGAGAAAAATCCTGAAATATTTTCCTCAAAAAACAATTTCTTTACGACTGAAGAAAGAAAGACATGAACATTGTGGATGACAAGGGGGTGAGTAAATTATTTGTAAACTCTTGTTTACAATTATTTGAAAACACGTTACAAAGACTGTGAACTATGTAGTACTGAATTGTAGCGTTAAACAGTTTTCACTGTTTTTTGTGTTCAGGATTTTTTGGGCGGGCCTAAAATCAGCCTGCTCAATCGCGAGTTACTGTCATTATCGTTAGTTACTACAGCCTACAGTTTGCTAGTTAGCTATGCCTTCGTCACGTAAATTCATATTACCTGTTGTATGCTATGCTATCCAACTGAGCTGCTGATTCATTTAGATAGATCTGTGGAGTTTTGGAAGAATGTTTTATGGAATGATATGAGCAAATGATAACTTTCTGGAACCTATGGATCAGCAGTATATCTGGTGCAAAAAAGGCAAAAGAACATCATCTCGATCAAACTTGGTGGTTGGCCCGTGCTGTTATGGGGGTGTTTTACTGTTGCAGGAAATGGAAATCGTGACTGTACGACTGTGGTTCAGAGATCAGTCATAGAATGTTGAGTCGCCTGTTCAGCCTGCAGATTAAATTCTCATTGAAAATATTTGGTTGAATTTGAAGAAAGCAGTGGCAAAGTGAACACTAAAGATTATCAGTGATCTGAAAGCTTTTTCTGGTGAGGAATGGTCAAAGAAAGCAGTATAAAGGTGACAGAAGCTTCTAAACAGTGTTTATTGGTGGTTTTAATTTAAAGAATGAAATATTCTGCACCAAATTTGACTTTTGGAGGTTGAATAATTTTCAACATGCACATTTAGAGCCAATTTGATTTTTTTTTTTTTTTCTTTATTTATGAACTCGCATTCCCAGAATTACTCAAGTGTGTATTAATAAACTTTCTCAAATAGTGTACTGATGCCTTTGTTGAATTGTTCTTACAAATTGTTCTCTGCAGCAAAATGTCTTGCAGGTCAAGAGGGTTGAATAATTTTGATTTCAACTCTATTTACTTTAATATTCAAATTTGGCTTAATAACATTTTTTTGGTGGTGTGACAAACTCAGAACACATATTTAATATTGCGTTACACAGACTTGAATATTTCTAAAGAGCAACATTTGAATTTAATTTTTCTTTACCATCTTAAACAGTATTTCATACTTCAAAAAAGACTGAAGAAAATTGCATAGTAATGCATGTTTGTCATGTTAAATCACTAACATATTTGTAGCATTGTAACATTCTTTTTTCTGTTTAAATTACTAACATTATACAGAGTTAACATTCACTTTGATTTTGATAATAGTCTAGTTGTGTGTGTGTTTCATCTCATTACACTGCACAAACCTACAGTTACATACTATCTAGTTATGTTGAAGAGGCCTTGGATTTAGTTCAGCTCACCAGCTGACTCTGATATTAACACTCCAATTTACTGGAATACCATGAACTTTACTGGAAACCTCCAGCTGTACAAACATGCATGTTTGGACTGAAGAACATCAAACTGTGTCAATCTAGCAGGTTAGAAACTTTCACACCAGGCTTGATTTTGTTTTATCTCATGAGGACACATTTAATAAATGTGCACAGTGGAATCGACTCAGTTTCAGGCCTTTTATTTGGCAGTCTATTGATTTATGTATGGTCATGTGACTGAGCACTGAGAGTAATAAGACTAGATAAGGTTGTGTGGGAAAGGTGGTATATCCCATGGACCCCAGGGATCCTCCTGTTCAGCTCCTGAAATGTCTCTGTCAGCTCGAACAAGTTCACGAACTTAAACGGCCTTTTACAGCAAGTGCTGTGTAGGCAGAGAAAAGTAGGGAATAAAATCAATGAGGTTACACATTATTATCATTACCATGTGTGGATGGGAAATGAGTTCTGTAAGTAATATATCTCAAAACGTGAAACAGATCTCGCAAGAGGCTGTTTTGAAACCACTGTCTTGGATGATAAATATTGACGGAAGTATTGATGTGCTAAGAGATGCGACAGAAGTGATGCATCGAGCAGTCAATGAGAGAGAAAGAGGGATGTTTGATGTTTGTGATGGGCTGAGTTATCAGGTATTTGTCACTGGAACACATAGTATTGCCATAATTTTTTTTTTTTTCCTTTTTATCTTTTTAGAATTTTATTAGGCCTTTTTAACCAAAATGGTCTCATGTTAAATTGTTTTTGCAATTTCTACAAGATGGTAAAATCTAAATAGTTTAGCTGTACAAAAACATCAGACCATAAACCTAAACCCAACCACAAATGGGGGTGGGGTGGGGGAGTATAAAAGTCATAAGATTCCTGTACAAAATGGAAATTATTTAAAAATATGAAGGCAAATTAGAAGGTTAATTTTGAATTGACTGTTTTAATTCACTGGAGTCCCAAGGAACCAAACATAACCAAACTCAACAAAACATACAGGTGGAGTGGAATTTTGTGTCTCGGTGTGTGTGATAGCTTTTTACAGTGTTTTCACAACAGTGCTCAGAGAAAATCACAGAAAAACGGTTTCACCAGAAAAACAGGCAAAGTTTTTCCATCATGTCATCTCCATTCATTTGTACCATCCTGAAGACCACTGAAAGCATACCGCTTTATTTTGACACAAGTCTGCCAAAGCATATGGTCTTCTAAAGAGGCCTCTGCCAGTACTAGAGTTCAGAACTGGGCAAAGTGAAGACGGTGCACGCACAATGGATATGAGCCCTTTTGCCTCTCAACAGGCAGCAGGCAGTGTTCAAAACAGCAGCTCTACCATTCCTCTCTCTCTCACACTTTCCTTCGCTCAAACAAAAACAACCACAGTACCGCAGCACAAAAATAACAGACTTACTCGAAAGGAGATATACTTTAAAAGAAGGGAAAGAGAATAAAAATAGCTTCCACAAACTGCCAACATCTCTGAAAATGTCTAACACTAATTGAAATAGCTACAGTACAGAATAAAAACAGCCAGAAATCAGGGAGAAAACAACTACACTGTCTGATAGACAGGTAGAGAGCCAGCTATCTACATAGATAGATAGATAGATAGATAGATAGATAGATAGATAGATAGATAGATCGATAGATAGATAACAGACAGACAGACAGACAGACAGACAGATGACAGATGGATAGATAGATAGATGACAGACAGACAGACAGACAGACAGACAGATAGATAGATAGATAGATAGATAGATAGATAGATAGATAGATAGATAGATAGACAGACAGATGACAGATGGATAGATAGATAGATAGATAGATAGATAGATAGATAGATAGATAGAAGACAGACAGATAAATAGGCAGATAGACAGACAGACAGACGGATAGATAGATAGATAGATAGATAGATAGATAGATAGATAGATAGATAGATAGATGACAGACAGACAGACAGATAGATAGATAGATAGATAGATAGATAGATAGATAGATAGATAGATAGATAGATGACAGACAGATAAATAGGCAGATAGACAGACAGACAGACGGATAGATAGATAGATAGATAGATAGATAGATAGATAGATAGATAGATAGATAGATAGATAGATAGATAGATAGATGACAGACAGACAGACAGATAGATAGATAGATAGATAGATAGATAGATGACAGACAGACAGACAGATAGATAGATAGATAGATAGATAGATAGATAGACAGACAGATAGATAGATAGATAGATAGATAGATAGATAGATAGATAGATAGATAGATAGATAGATAGAAGACAGACAGACAGACAGACAGACAGATGGATAGATAGATAGACACAGATAGATAGATAGAAGACAGACAGACAGACAGACAGATAGATAGATAGACAGACAGACAAATAGGCAGATAGACAGACAGACAGACAGATAGATAGATAGATAGATAGATAGATAGATAGACAGATAGATAAATAGAAGACAGACAGACAGGCAGATAGATAGATAGATAGACACAGATAGATAGATAGATAGATAGAAGACAGACAGATAGACAGATAGATAGATAGATATACAGACAGACAAATAGGCAGATAGACAGACAGACAGACAGACAGACAGATAGATAGATAGATAGATAGATAGATAGATAGATAGACAGACAGACAGACAAATAGGCAGATAGACAGACAGACAGACAGACAGATAGATAGATAGATAGATAGATAGATAGATAGATGACAGACGAACAGACAGACAGACAGACAGATAGACAGACAGACGGACAGATAGATAGATAGATAGATAGATAGATAGATAGATAGATAGAAGACAGACAGACAGACAGATAGATAGATAGACAGACACAGATAGATAGATAGAAGACAGACAGACAAATAGGCAGATAGACAGACAGACAGACAGACAGACAGATAGATAGATAGATAGATAGATTGACAGATAGACAGATAGATAGATAGATATACAGATAGATGATAGATAGATAGATAGATAGATAGATAGATAGATAGATAGATAGATAGATAGATAGATAGACAGACAGAGATAGATAGATAGAAAGATAGATAGATGACATAGACAGACAGACAGACAGATAGATAGATATACAGATAGATGATAGATAGATAGATAGACAGACAGACAGGAAATTATTTCGATCAGATGGACTGAGTATCTTGTGAATGAATGGTGCTTCATTGCAGTATATGTGTTTTATTGGCAGGGAGCCTGATATACCAGCCTGGGCTCCTCTCCTGTATCAGCTGCAGCTCCTAGACTTCAGAGAAAAGCCGGACCCCCTTTCACTGCCCATTCCCGACCGGATCCGCATCGGCAACCAGAAACGAGAGCGAGGCAACTTCTACTTCCAGAGGGAAGAATACAGCATGGCAGCACAGGCTTACTGCATGGCTTTAGACATGCTTACGACACGCACATATGGTAATCCAACACACAGTGTCCTTCAAACACCTGTGTCATATAATGCTTTAAGCAGGAACATGCCAGAACATGCACAAATCTTTCATGCGTGCATAAATGCATAAGGGCACGAATCTCAACAACAGGAAATGTTCTTTACAAACTGACACTAGGCTATTTATAAATATTATAAATACGGTTACATTATGAAATATTTCTTTCCAATATTATACATAGTTTATACTATTAATTAACTACAAACATTCCATTTTTATAAACATTACTATATATATTATATCATATATATATATTTAGCTAACTTCTGTAGACAATTTGGTCCCCATACTCCATACACACTTTATAATTTTTCTATTGGGTTCATGATATCTAATAAATCATTCAGTGTTGTTGGAGAAAAACCCTATAACAGCTCTCAATTCAGAGCAGTTCTAGCAGCTCAACATCTAATCTGTTTGATCAGTAATCATGTCATCGAAATGCTCAGTCATGTCTGCAAGCTGTGACCACCCTGACTAACGCTCTTATTAAACCCTACGCTAATCAAACGTAATAAATCTACATGTTATTTCCACCTCCTTAATCATGGTAATTGCTGGAAAGCCTGGCCCATCTTGAGAGGAACGTTTGACAGTAATGAGACAGTAAAGTGCAAAGCACCGCTTTGGATTATAGACACTGATAATGACCACATATGCAGAAGTGATCTCCACATCGCCACTGTCTCCACTGACCACTCAAGCATCACATATTAGACTCTCCTTCATTTTCTAACCAATATATTTCTACGTTCATATATTACTGTCTCATTAGCCACTAAATAGTAATTTTCTAAATTATGTCGGGAAAAGATTTTGCAGCAGACAAACACGAAGTCCCTCTACATTCAGCGATATTCAATACAAAATATTGGTGTACATATTTGCAATCAGCAATCCCTAACCCATACACAAGAAAATATATATAGAAGCAAGCTCTACAAGAGTAGAGTCCGAAATTCTCGTCCGACATTTTCGCATGTTAAAAAATAAATACGATCTCACGTGGTGTCGATCACATTTACACACACTGCCTCCAAAACGTTTGTCTGTCATAAAAAAAATTGGATCAGGTTTCGATTTTCTGCGTTTTCGCATCCGTATCAAACAATTTAATAGGAAAGGATGACGAATACGAAAAAAACGATAAAACGCATTTCAGGCTTAGTGTGCAATGACCTTAAGATGGTAATTCACACTTTGCTTTTACAAAGTTTTCAATGTAAACACGTACTAAGCAGACTTCGAGTACTCTCGCGCATGAAAAGCGTTTCGCGTAGAATAAAATTAGTATTTAAAAAGGCGTTTTAAATGCAAAAACGCATTGTGTGCAATGCATCATGCAACAACGCATCATGTGAATTTTCCGCTGGTGATAAAATACATCAACTTACGAAAGACCGAGGAAAATATTGCGCATTTGCGGCAATTGCGTCGTCCAGTGCAAATTCACGTCATTGCATTGACTTTATATGTAATCTATTCACACAAAAATTGTATTTGCTTTTTTATGGTGTGTGCACACCAAAAGTGAATTTAATTATTCGTGCGAGTAGATTACAAAGTCAACGCAAATGCGCGAATAGAGGCGCCAGGTGATACAATTGCTGTGAACATGCAATATGCGACACGGCCAGCATGAATGATGCAAATTTGGCAACGCGATTGCCAGGAAAAAAAATCAATTTGAGCGGAAAATTTGCATGACGCATTTTCACACAAAACTGTCAGCGAAGAATGTACTGACATGTCTGGTTGTATCAGAAAATGGACAAAAGCTTTACGAAATGATTTCGTTTGCACGAGTGACACGAAAAACCATAAAACGATAAAGTGATAATGTGATGAGAATATTTCAGTTCGATACTAGAATGTGATACCTCAGTATCAATACTAAATCGATACCATAGGTAACAAATAACCAGCCTCAAAAGATTGAATTGAAAACAATTTAGTAAGAAATGTTAACATACTAAACATGTACTAGTTCATTTATCATTTATAACTAATTATTGACCTATATTAATAAGTGCTGTAATACTCAGCTTACCTAATGAATTATAACAAAGTTTGCTTTACTGTAAGTATTAAAAATCACGTTGCTAAATCACTCTCTCACTCTCTCTGATTGTTTTCAGATTTCAGCCCCAGCCAAAGAAAAAGCATTAAATATAAATCTCTCTCGCACTCTCTCGGCTGCTTAGCGGTCGGAGGCGCGGCAGAAATATCCCCTTTATTTTATTGATACTAAAGCTACTTATTGATACTTGATTTTTTTGAAATACAAGTGCAAATATCATGTTCTATAGCGTGTCACACACGCACATTTAAGCTTTCGTGTTTACTCTGTATCACATCTTAGGTATGCACGTTGATCAGCTGTGAATGAATGATGCACTCACCTGTCAATCTCTAAATTCACATTAAAGAACAGGATGAGCAAGTGACATATTACAAATGCTTGGCAAGATTTGATGTGTTGCCTCAGGAGGCAACGCATCATTTATAGCAAAGCATGCATAAAGGTGCAGTAAGGTCATACTTTTTTTTTTTTACTTCTACTGCTGCCTTATTTACTAGTTTCGAGTGTGTTGATGGAGTTTCATCTGTTTGATGATCCATCGCGTTGTTCTGTGGTCACGTTCACCTATTTCACAGCAAGGAAGCACTGCCACCTACAAGTGAACTTCGTTCAGTGTATAAAATACAGAATTGATCAAAATGATAGTATCGAACCGTTTGAATTAAAATATATACCGGTATTTTTTCCAGTACCGGTATACCGCGCATCCCTAGTCCCTTGTCTTGTTCCTGAGTGAATCGACATTTTTTTTTTAACAGATCTACTGAATGAATCAAGTAATGACTCACTTGTAAAGACACTTGTCGCCACCTACTGGCATGCAATCAATAAATCACAGCAACATAACATTCCATTACTTTAACTCTTCAAAATACATTGGTTCAACTGTTTTTTAAGTCAGTTTAATATGTTTCAAGTTGGAATGACTTGATACTTTTTTTTAACAACAGCTGAAGTTGAAGTAGGTGCACAAATGCACAGACTGACAGTCTCTCTGGAACAAACAGTGAAAAGCCCCTGTGCTGTTGAACTGTTGTATCAGCACTGCTGGAACACTCCTTGACCAATCAGATTTGAGGCCTAGAACTAATGTATATTGGCGTTTACACTTTATTGATCCATAAGCAAACACATTTTAATTGTGTTTATCATTGATGTTACACATTACCACAGTGTAATTCTAAGTGGGCGTACAACTGTGTCCTCCTATAGACAGTCAAAGCTGTGCGACAGAGGAGGAAGAAGAGGAGGTGAACGACTACCGAGTAAAATGTCTGAATAACCTGGCAGCAGCACAGCTGAAGCTTGGACAGTTTGACGAGGCGCTGCACACCAGTCAAGATGTGCTGTTTCTGGATCCCCAGAATGTCAAAGCGTTATTCAGGAAAGGGAAGGTATGGGTGAATATTATTCAACGAACTATGCATTGAGATTGTTTATATACGTTTATACTTTTTCTTATGGTTGTGCTTAAAACGAATGCATCTGCAGCTTTTATCGGACAAGGGTGAGTATGAGGAGGCCATGGAGACCCTGAAGAAGGCTTTGAAACTGGAGCCGTCCACTAAGGTGAGAGACGTAACCTTATCTCCCGAACATATCTAAATTTCACGTGAGCTGGCAAAAGAAAATCCCATTAGCAGCTATTTACAGATCAACTGACCTTTGTGAAATACCTGGCCTAACTGGAACAGTGTTATTTATTTCAAATTCAATGCCAACTCATAGTCACTGTGAGTCAAGGATGAAGTGTTTGTATTGAAGCATAAAAGGTGCTTTAGAACATTTAGGTTTATGATTCTATTAAGCTTTCAATGTTCATTAGCACAAACACCTTCCAAGATGATTTTAAATGAGTCCTGAAACAGAGAATGAATCATGGTTCTTTTCAGGACTGTATTCATTTGGCCTATTTAAGACAAAATGATTTTTAAATGTCTTTCTAATGTGTTTATGCATTTCATAGACGTGTCACAGTTTCCTGACTGGTCTGTTTGAATATACAACACAAACTTAAAAAAGACAAGGAAGTTAAAACCTGTCTTGAAAAAATTCCACTCAAGCTAGAATAGCCAATAAAAGTGTATGCAAACAACATTTGCGTTAACATGCAAACAATATTTGTTTATACAGCTAGATTCTTATAATATCAGAGAATGACAGCGTTTTGTGCTGTGTTACAATCCACAGAACAAAAACTTGTTCTGTCACGCCTTGGAGAATAGTTAGTCTGTCAAATCCTCAGAGCAGCCACCAAGATTAGAGCTGTCTGGAGCCAGTACATGGTCACAACGTTACAGACACACACACATACATAGCTTTCCAGTAATAAAGTGAATCAGCACTGTATACACTGTGGATGTTTATGACATTCAATAAGCAATAAACAGAACAACTAGCTTCATTCCAGGCCCATTCTGCAAAAATTAACAAAATGCCATATCTAATCTGTTTTATTGTAGAGTTGCACAACATGCAGCCTCTTGAAGGCTCATAATGCAATATATATCCCGAATGTTACAATACAACACAACAATTAAATTTTTCAGATAATATAAGAAAGAATAAAGCAAAGACATTCCATAGATTGAGTCTGGGCCTGCTGATGAGTGATTTTGTGATTGACCTCAGGTCCCCTCACACTGTGCTTTGACCCACAGTGCTCATAGTGAAGAGTGAGCCTTGTCTAGACAAAACTAAAATATCTGCTGTTGCTATAATGACAGCCCGTCTGGATGGCAGGGCAAAAAGCAAACATTCCCTCAGGAGGGGACTCATTGCAAAATTCAAATTAGGATCATAGAGGCAGAGATGGCATGGGATGGAAAACGTGGTAATACATGTGCTGCTATATACTTAAGCTGTTAGACGTCTATTATGTGTAGCCTACACTCTGTGGTAATGGCTTTTGATGATAATACACGTGTACGCAAATCCTTACTCATTACAGTGTGGTATAAAAGAAAACATTAAGAGTTCACATTTAAATCTGCATGGTGTTAAAGTAAGAATAGGCTATAAAAGTTCAATAAAGTGATTTCGGTCACTAGATTTTCGCACTGATAACATCGAGGTCAAACAAATGTGTACCTCTATAGCCTACAATAACCAGATTAAAGTGTTTAAAATTTAACATGAACAGCTCACTTTAGTCATTTACAAAGAACAAATTTTAGTTCAGGCTGTTCTGGAAATTAACAAACAAACTTTTCATTAATATACCATTTTCATTTGAGATGAAGTGATATTACCATTATAAACACGATCGCCAGCCAGTCAATCGTGACGGTCCTGAAACGCAGTGAAATTGCTCCATCTGTTGGTCAGTTAGTGTCAGCAAGTGCAGGACCACCTACAAATTTCAAATATTAAAAAGTTATTTGTTACTTTGTATTAGACGTTTGAATGCTAAGATTTCTCTTCATATTGTATTTTATAGGCTATTCATGCTGAACTGTCCAAGTTGGTTAGAAGACAAGCGGGAGAAAATGAGACCCAAAACTGGCAAGCTAAACCAGCTCAAATGTTCGGCGAAAACATAGCGCCCTTTCTGACACCTCCCCCCAAAAAGAAGCCGTTTGTAAGTGACTGACTACCACCTAGTGAAGAGAATAAAAGTTGCGGGAGAAGTCCTTTCAAAATGTGCCAGTGCTGGCGTCCAAGTGCCGCCATTGTTTGATCTTGTTTCTTACTCTTTCAGGGAATTTCTTGGAAGTTTCTGCTTGGAGCTCTGGTGGTGGCCTTGGGCAGTTTAGTCACATCTGTGGTCCTGACCGCACGGAACTAGCTCTGTCGTCCCACTTGCAAATTAACTACAAGTCTCACAAACAAACATTCCACAGAGCTGCTAAGGGACCGAGGAAAAATGCACTGAACTGTTTAAAGAGCAGCTGTATGGGCGGTTCTACCGGTGGCAAACCGACTTATTCAAAACAGAATATACGCACAGAAAAAGAAAGGGCAATGCAAATGCATTTAAAATATTTACAATAAAACACGAGTATTAATATGTTTGGTGTTGTGTTTTGCTTTCTGCTATATGACATGAATGCGCAGTCATTGATTTACTGGGATTTAGGGGTACAGCTCTCATTTATTAAATCATTATAGTATAAAAAATTTGTTAAGCTATTCTCCAAAACGTGTGGAGAAATGATGAACACTTACGTCACGGTTTGGTCAATAACCGGATGCACGGCCATATAAGACATTACTGTTAATGTACTACTCAATACGTGTGGAAGCTGCTAAATCTTATAGAGAAGGACTTAGTAAACAGGAAAAGAAGCAATATTTTGACAAAGTAAAGTTAACAGGTGGTAAAGCAGTACATACAAGCAGTATTAATTAAGACATTTGTCTAATATTTCACCTACCTGACTGGAAATGATAAGAACAAACACGAATGTTGTCAAGATTTTTGCCCTGGAAATCCTGGTTCACTTTGGCCAACCACAAACGCCTTTTGTTCCTCAGACAGTTTTTTGCACTTCTCTTTTTGATTCAATTTGTAACTTTTGGCAGTCTATAGTACTCAAAATGTTTTTCTCTGTCTGACCGACTACAGCCCAAAACATGACAATAATTGACCATTTTCATTAGCAATAATCAATAAAATATGTGAGTTTCGCTTAGTTCAGTGGCATTGTTTACGTTCAGCGGCATTGTTTACGTTCAGCACCGCTAATATGGCAATTCAGACGACTGTTTTTTATATTTTATTTGTTGACAAAAATAAAAAAAAAAAATAAAATAAATAGTCTACATATCTGCTACATCCTGCTAGTCAACATCATTTTTCATACTGATATATTTTAGAGTAAAACATGATATTGAATATTTTAGTTGGATCATAATAAGTAGGCATAACAGCATTTTGCTAAAACAATTAAAAAAAAAAAAAACTCTTCAGCTATAGATTGAAATTATCACATTGTTTCTCTGTATAAATACATTATTATAAATGTACATATTCATTTTTAATAGCAGATTTTTAAAATATTAAGTTCTTAATTTATGGATAATAAAAGAAATTGCGGTTAGTTAAACAAGTAGCTTGTTCATGATTGCTGCTGAAACACCCAAGGAAATATATGACCTTAAATTGGGGGTCCGCTGAACACTGTTGTCGGATTATAAGTAACAAACGTTGAGTATACAAACACATGCATCAATGAATCATTCACAACAGGAGCAGGAAAATGCATTAGGAAGGTAAATAAGGACCATTTTGATTTCATGTTGACTTTACATCAGCTCAGGGAAATGCAACTACATCCGGCCTTGAATACTAACCCACACAATTACTCTGGCACTCCAGAGTTCAGTTTCCTGGGTATGAGCATTACTCTTTCCTCCTCCACACTCTGGCACTCTTGTAAACAGACTGAACAGTGACTCATCTGTACAGAGGATCTAATACGGCAGCTGATTCATCTATTGTTGCCCAAACCAGTTGGTGTGACATGTTGGAGGAGGATCACAGATTCTGTCCCTGAATGTTGTATTATGATGCAGGCATTGTCTCTGACAACAGCACAGGCGGCATATTTCTCAGAAACCAAATCTACAATTATCAAAAATCTATTTCAAATGCGCTTTATTTAAACCTAATACAGTATATAGGTGCAGATTTTTTTATTTTTCTTCAGTACTGTAAGAACAAGACAATTATAAAACTTGAAACGTTTTTAGTTTGTTCCTAAAGGTTTGCAACTAGTCCACTTATAGTATTTTCATAATAAAATAATTAAAACGGCTTTATCTATCTGAAAATAAAGGCACATAAAATACACGCATTTCTATCATATGTCCCAGATAAAATGAAACAAATCCAAAATATTCCTTTTTTTTTTCTTTTTAATCCAAAATAATCTTGAGCATAGGTCCAGTTTTACCAATGACGGCGTTCCCCGTGCCTGACGTCACATGTTGCATCCAATCAAATGATTGCCTCCTGTGCTGAAAGATCTCGCGATGCTACAGACTGTTCTAGAGTAAGTTTGACTCCAGACTGTAAAGGCATCGGTTTGCTGGTGGGGCAGTAAGATAGCGGCCCTTTGGGTGAGCTAATCTGAAAATCGGACAAAACTGATCAAAAATGACCAGTGAGTATATAAACGGATCTTACATGGGTTCGTTATAGCAATATTTGGTCGCTGTCAGACCTGTATGAGCGTTCTTATCTTGGGTCAATGCGAATGAGGCCTGTGGCATCGTCTGGGTGGAATTAAAGTTTAAATTCCGTTAATATGACGACAGTACGTTTTCAGCTCCTTTCATCACAACAAATTATATTTTCACCATTAGTCCTAGATTCATTAATATAAATGGCATGTTGTTATCACGCACAAACCTTGCAGCTTCGACAATTAAAGCGGCAGAAACAGTTGTTGCCGTTTATTTCCAAAATAAGTTTGTCATAATGATTACGCGTCTTCGATACAAATTATGCGTTACACATAAGTACACATCAGACGTATTTCTTAAACATCCCTGTAGGAAAGAAAAATCTTTAATATCGCAGTTATTTCTCCTATACTAAACCTTGACAAATAACAGCCAAATCTATTTATTTAACTGAACGGGAAAAATGCAAAATATATTGTGTCGTGTGATTTGGCATCATATTTGATAAATCAGGCTTATGGAGTATACAATATGATATAGTGAGAATATGGATTTTTTTAATGCATTAATATCATTACTATTATTGACAAAAGTAAATAAAGTCCTCATAGCTTGTAAACCAATGACATTTTTGAAACGGTATAGTTGACTACCTACATACATGAAATGCATATAAATCTCAGTTGTCACTATTTTCCAATTATATGATATTATATGAAATTAAATGGTGACCATGGACCACAAAACCAGTCATAAGGGTCAATTTTTTGACAGATTTATACATGAAATCTGAATAAAAAAAAAAAAAAAAGACTTCCATTGATGTATGGTTTGTTAGGATAGGACAGTATTTGGCTGAGATACAACTATTTGAGAATCTGGAATCTGAGGGTGTAAAAAAAAAAAAAAAAAAAAAAAAAAAAAATTCAAAATATTGAGAAAATTCGCTTTGAAAGTTGTCCAAATGAGGTTCTTAGCAATGCATATTACCAATCAAAAATTAAGTTTTGATCGATTTACTGTAGAAAATTTACAAAATATCTTCATCTTTACTTAATACCCTAATGATTTTTGGCATAAATGAAAAATTGATCATTTTGACCCATACAATGTATTTTTGGCTATTGCTACAAATATACCTGTGCTAGTTAAGACTAGTTTTGTCATCCAAACTAGTCACGTGTGTGTAAAGATGGTATTTATTTGCTTATTTTTGTGATTAAAAAATTGGCTTTGGTTCAGTAAATGTTCTGATTTTCTTGAATATGAATATTACTGACAGATTACTGACAAAGATTTAAAAAAAAAAAAAAAAAAAAAGGAAAAGGGTGCTATAACCTGAAGGTGGACATTTTTTAGAATTATACTAAGAAAACCTTTAACTGAAAAAGTATGAACTGCAAGTCAGAACGTTGAAGGTAAGTGTAATATTGTACAGAACAGATTTTCCAACAAAATGTTCAAAATGTACACGTCTTACAACATCATGTATTAAATATAATACGGTAGGCTTTATAGGGTTAAACGAATTAAAACATCTTCAGATTGGCTGTATCAGATCCGATATTTAATTTCAGCACTGTGTCCTCTTTAGGGGGAAATCAGCGTGAACTTGCTCGTCAGAAAAATGCCAAGAAGCAAACTGATATGCAAAAGGGCAAGAGAAATGACGATGGTTTATCTGCTGCCGCCAGAAAGCAGAGGTAACCTACAATTCTCAGACTTGAACAGAACTTGAGCTAAATGCAGATTCTTTTTAATAAGGAGACGAACAAACTCCCATTAATATGTTGCTTAGATTGTGCGTATTGGAAATTGTAGTTTAAAGTGTTGTGGGACATTCTATTGCTGTTATTAATTTCCATGTATTCTTTTCCATTTCAGAGATGCAGAAATAATGCAACAGAAGCAAAAGAAAGCCAACGAAAAAACAGAATCTAAAGCCAAATAGAAAACATCAACAAACACTTCAGACGATCCCAAGCTATTGCTGTCGGTGTCATTAGACTGTATTGATTTTTGTGGTTTAGATTCAGCAGTACCATTTTACTTTGATTTAAGGTTTTTTTTTTTTTGTACCGTACCAATTTAGACTGATTGGGCATTTACTTCACTGTTTACAAGTCTTACTTTTCTTGATCAGTATTTACCATGTAAAGAAAAACAATAACGGACCCACAAAACCCATCTTGCAATCACATACTCTTGTATTTTTCTATCTCATTCCTTTACTCAAAACTGTTGAATAAACTGTAGCTCAAATCGGAGTTCGCTTTGTTTCAAAGATGTCAAAATACTAGAGAATCTTTTACCTGCAGATTACCTCAGATAAATGGCTTCTGATTTATACTCTGAAGCAGAAATAAAACTTTTATTTAACACAATTTTAGAAACATTTACATGAACATCTTTCAACACAACAGTAATCTGATTATAACAAATAAAAGTAAATATTTAAATAAACACTGAACCCTGAAGTGAATTTGATCGTTTTTTAGGCAAATGTGCAATTATACATTTGATCAGTGTGCCTAAAAACATCAAAGATGTCTAAAAACTGCTTAAAAAGTGACTTAAAAGTTAACATTTTTCTGACAAAAGGACAAGATTTTAATTATTTTTAAAAAAATGTTACCTTTACTACAAAGCCCTGATATTAAAATCACAATTAAACCACATCTCTGCTTGACTCAGACTCCACAGCAGTTGCTGAGCGTCTTCTTCTGTTTATGTAGACTCAGCTTAACCCGTGACTCTGATCTCTGCCCCAGTTTTGCATGTTTCTTGACTTCTCTGTGATAATTTACAGACATTTAAAGCCTGAAAACACAATGCGTGTTAGAATATGCAGGAATTGATGTCATATCTTACCTTGCTAAGTGTAAAACGGCCTCGATGACATTAGTCCCTTCTTTAGCACTTGCTTCACAGAACAGGGCATTATAAGCCTGTAATCCATCACAAATTAGGATTAGCATGATGGTTATTACATTCTTCTCACACAAATCAGAGAGACTCAAGATTTACCATAGCAAGCTTTTCCCCGTGGAACGCGCTCACATAGCTTCCCTCTGGCCTCTCTGCCCTTAAATCTACTTTGTTCCCTATTATACACATTGGGATGTCCTGATCTGTTGATTCCTGTGAGGGAAAGTGTACAGGATTCAGACTACAAATGATACAGAGAAAACAAACTCACTAAAATACGTCATTGACTGTACCCGAATCTGTTCCACCCATTCACGAACATTCAGGAAACTGCTCTCAGACGTGACATCGTACAGCAGTAGCACTCCATGTGCTTTGCGAAAATATGATCTGGCAATGCTGCGGAACCTGGAGAAAAGAAATGCGTTTGTACACCTTTGTGTTACTAACGTCAACATACACTACCGCTCAAAAATTTGCATGCCTGCTAATATTCCTTTAGTGCATTTACTGTAAACGTTTCCTGTTTATGAATTTTTATGAAAGTGAATATTGTCTGTGGCAACATGGAACATGTGGTACGTCAACTTCATTGAAAACACAACGTTTATTTAACACGACTCGAGACAATCCTGAAATGTATTGCTTTTTATCAGTTTTGTTTTCATAATACATTACGGCTACGTCCACACTGCGACCCTTAGTGCTCAATTCCAATTTTTGCTCCGATCTGATTTTGCATAGCTGTTCAATTTTTTTTTTTTTTATTTTTTTTTTTTATAAATGTGGCCAGTATCAGATTTCAAGTGTGAACAGATCATGGTTCTAAACTGACCGACATTCGCAAACAAACAAAACAAAAAAAAAAACAAAACAAAAAAAAAAAAACCCTCACAGAAGGTTATGAATTAGGGCTGAAACGATTCTGAGTAACTCGAATACACAAAAAAAAAAAATAAATAAATAAAAAAAAAATTATTATTTGCCTCGAGGCTTCATTTAGTCCATTTACTGTAACTACACACGGAACACTGCGTTTCCCCACGGACCATTATTACTGACGCACAAACCGATAAATGCTGGACATATTTAAGGCCGTACATTAATGGTGGTTAGTTATAATGTCCCTAAATTAGCTATGTTTTGTGAAGGACTTCGAGCCATTTATGTTGTCTCATTTTCTCTGTGACACACAGAAAGTTAGAAAGTTAGTCAATTAGCCTTTTTCACAAAAATCGGAAGTGACGTCAGCGCAGGGTAAAGTCAGTTCCGCTACAGGTCTGTGCCTATTATATTAATATGCTCTTATCTCAAATAATACCTTTTACCTTTTCTTTTTTGTCTGCTTTCCAAGTTGTTATATAATCAACAAAGAAACAACATTTTACTTGTTTGTAATTTATATGGGCACTCAGACCGGTACTCGTCAATATAATATATGCGCAACATAGTGCCAGCTATAGTTTATGTTCTCCATCTCCGGTACATTTAAGCGTATTTTCTCAATTTGAAGAGTCAATGCACAGCCAGCACCAAATAGACGGTACGGCAAAACTTAAAACTGTACTGTATTATAAGTGCTAACATTCATAATTAAATAAACATAGTATTTGTGATGACCAGACGCTGACACAAAGTTTTTGAATAAATGTTTGCTATTTTTAGAGTAAAACACCAGTATATATCATAGTATCATAGTATCTATTTTGTAAAAATAGACTTTGATTCCCGAACTTACTCGTTCAGTACGGCCGCTGCGGTCACCGGAAAAACGTTTACCCTGCAAGCGAGAGGGTGCTCGCTGCAGAGCCAAATGGGAGGAGCTGGAGCTCTAGCTCCCCCTCGCTGGAGGTAATGGGTGGAGATGGACACCTAACCACACCCTAACCCTACCCCTTACCCTATCCTAAACATAACTCCACCCATTAGTTCACACAGAGGTGGAGCTGGACCTCCAGAGAGGGGGAGCTGGAGCTCATTTGGCTCTGCAGTGAGTACTACTTGCTGCAAGCGCCAATCCGGAAGCCAGAAACACGGAAGTGTGAAAAAGGCTAATATCAAACGAAGAGTGCCTCAGCATGATTGACGTTACAAATGTGATACTGATTTTATGCAACAGTTCATTAATAAACAAGTAGTTAATATTAAGAGACTTACATTTTAGACAGCATATTGCCTGTTTTTGCTATATTTCGCCAACAAATAAGCATTTCAAACAGCCACAGCACTGTTTTGCATCTTTGAGCAACATGACAGTGTTTCGTTCTTGAATGAATCACCCGTTAAGTGATTCAGTTCAATCGCAATGACTCACTTACTTAACAGTGAGTTTCTGCCACCTACTGGCGGTTTTGATTTCACATTTAAAGTATCTTCATTTTAAAAATGCATGTAAATATCAGTATTCAATGTTTTGTTTAAAAAATATTTATGCATTTGTGACAGCAAGTTAAATGCATTCATGTCCCTCTGAGCTGAATTAAATGGTGGGTAAATAGGCCTACATCTAAATGCCTCAATTTCTTGTAATGTTTACCTATATATTTGCATTTTGAAGGTAATTTGGCAAAAAAAAAAAAAAAAGGGCATTAAATGGGTTTAGTTTAACTGTATGCAATTTCAGCAATAAAAATATTACTTTTTTCTAAAAAGGAAACAAATCAGTTCTTTATTTTAAGAAGCCCATCTTATTTTTTCTTGTATATTTAGTATTGCTTTTTAATAAAGAAAAATGACTTATCCGATTACTCGACAGAATAATCGGTAGAATACTCGATTACTAAAATAATCGATAGCTACAGCCCTATTATGAATAAAACAAAAAAAAAAAAAGGGATAAAAAGCAAAGCAATGATACCACTAATAAAGATTAAGATGGAACTGAACATCCATAATTAAGCATATCTACACTTTATTCCTAAATGAAGCATATACTGTACCTTTCCTGTCCAGCAGTGTCCCAGATCTGAAGATTTGTTTTTTCTCCATCTACAAGCATCTTCTTGATTTGAAAATCAACACCTGTAAGAATGAGAATCCAATTAGCTCAAAGTTCAGTACTCATACTGTATCTATATGGTAAAGCACATTTAAAAATGACAATTCTCACCAAGAGTGGTTTGTATATCTCCTCTAAATTCATTGAGACTCAACCGTAGTAAAAAGCTGGATTTTCCCGACCCGGCATCCCCAGCTAACACCAGACGATACACTGGAGCAAGATCTTCAGTGTCATGCAAGTCTTCTTCACTTTGCTATAGAAAACAATTGTAAAGAGTCAGCAGTTCTTGACCTTTCTGACTCCAAGGCAGTCTAATTTTCCAGTTGTTTGTCATTTACTATATAACTACTTGTACTACATTTTTTTTAACTTACAATAGTCATTCTACCCAATAAAATACCAAAACTAAATGTATATTCATTCAAAATGCATGCCCATGAAAAACAGACCAAGAAGTTTTTCACTTTTTTCAAAAACTATTTTGGCATTTATGGTTTCTAGAACACCTAGTAAGTAAACAAGAGTAGCAAGAACTACCTTGACAGGAAAAGCAGACAACCGCCGCCGAAGTGAGGATACTGAGCCAACTGTGCTACGAGCTACAGATCCCAGAGCTTCAGACTTCAGCTCTGACACCTACAAGACATTAGTTATTTAACTCAGCAATGAATTATACAGATACACACCTGTAAAGTGTGAAAACCAGAGAAAGCTGAAGCCTTACCTCCAGCTCAGATGGAATATAAGAGTAACTACGATGCACAGTTTCCGCTGAATTATGGCTGTTGTCACTGTCATAATCGCTGCCTGACATCGGCTCGGCGTCTGTCTGAATGGAAACGCCACTATCCAAATACTTCTCAGCCCAGCACTTTACCAGGGCCATTGTGTCCTCATCATTAGTAAAACTTAAATAAAAAAATAAAAAAATAAATAATATAATAGGCCTAAGAACAACTGCAACAAATACAGAGTAAACAATAAAGGGTAAAATTACCCGCTCTGATTCATTGTACTCTGTCGAAGTGGTTTCATCTTCCTAGGAGGAGCTTCATTTTTTGGTGAGAGCTACGGAAGAGCAAACATTTTAATGGGGTTTGTTATTGTGTAGCTTAAAATTAATTCTAGAAACAATAGAGTATTTCTGTACACTGGAAATCCAAATATTTGATCATGGCTGCAATGAATGCAGTTTGAACTTAAATTAAAAACCAGTGAAATAGCTACCCGTCTTTTTGCAGAAGCATTATCCTGGCTCAACGCGGAGCGTAACCCATCATTACTGTCATATAACGTTTTGTTCATTTCCCTGATGTGAATGAGAGAAGTCATTGTATAAATGAGCTAGAAAATCCATTTCTTCATTAGAATACAGTGACTCATTTGACTTGCGACTGAATTGACTTACTGGAGGAATTCTATTTGGCTGGAATAAGACTGGTACTCCATCACCATCTTTTTAAGGTCATCACTTTCTCTTGAGAAGAAAGTCACATTAAGCAGTTTTTCTTAAATCACTTTGAAATCACACTGGGGAGGCCTTGTGTTCTTGTGCAAGAACGAACGGCAGCATAGCTTAAATGAATTGAAGCATCAGCGTTCTCACCTCTCGTGCTGGAGTTTTTGGTCAGTGAAGGCATTCTTCAACCTGTCCAACTCGACCTGGAGAACGGAGACGTTTATCTGGGCTTTCATAAGAGAACTCCTCAGCTCCTCATTCTCCTGCAGAAAAACACAAAAGAAAGCAGATAAGATCACAATTGTTTTAATTTGCATTTAGTGTGCCAATTACAGATCTCCATGGGATCGATTTTTCACTTCCATTCCCGCTGAAAGAAAGACGTTTTTCTTCTTACTCCCACCCGCAAAATTGTTCAGATAGAGATGGATATCTTTCGGTCTTGTTGCCCTATGACTGTCTATCTCCAGTGTCATAGGCCATTGTCTCCCAATTCCCACACAAACATGAGGCTTCAGCTCATCTTGTTGCATTTTTCACAGCAGGCAAAAGGAAGAGGCTTTCCTTTGCTGTCATAAAGAAAAAAAAAAAAAAAAAAAAAAAAACCCCACTGAGAATATCCAAGCCTGCACCTGTAAACCATTTATTTTTTCTGAACCACAGACAGCTTATATCCAAAGATGAATTTAATTAGCTTTTATTTTTAAATGATATTTTTGTACGAGTCCCACAAGTCACACACATATCTTTCTCCATCTTACACGTCTGTATCATTCCTCCCACACCCAGCAATTCAGCATCCCGCACAACACTGTTAAAGATCCTGCGGAAACGCAGACCTCTAGTACCAGCAGTTGTTATGCCATTACAGAATAAGTAATAATTTGCTCCAAAATTTTGACAGAGTGAGGCAAGATGTGTCAGTGGATAAGCTGTGGTGCCACTGAAAAACAGTTACTAATTTGTCATTTGATCACATTTAAAAATTACCATTGTTTTATTCAAATTATTTGAAAAGTAAATCACTCCCAAATTTTCCAATGATTGACTTGCCTCGAATATGGGGAGTGTTGCCAAGTCTGAACACATAATATACATGACGTCACCATTTTAACAAATTTGTGTTTTTGTAGTTTACACAGAGACCATAATGGTATAGTTTAAGCTCATTTTCAAAAATTTGCATTTTTCAGCCCCCCAGAATACTACTGTCATGTGAATGAATGGCCAAAATGCATAAAGTTTAGTTTTAAGTTGAAAGCTGATGTGTGGCCCCTTAGTAGTCATATTGGTCCTTATGTGATAGTTTCACATCTGCCACAAAATTTGATATTTTAAAGAATTCTGGGAACCAAACATTGTACCCCATTGAGAGACACCTCTGGATAAAATATCTTGCATCTACAGAAGCCAGTCATACAATTCTGGTATACCTTTAGGGAAGAATTTTAAAATTTGGATAAAACTATCCTTTTAAGTAAAAGGTGTCACAGTTTACCTGACTCTCCCTTTCTGTTCTAGTGGTTGACCAATTATTGGCACTGATATTAAGCATTTTTTTTTTGATGGTTATTGGTATCAGTCATTTTCATTGGTATCAGACAATTTCCATTTTTACACCAGACATGCAGTATGTGGGCAATTCTACCGAATTGGTGCAAACAACCAAAAATAAAACAAAAAGCACTTAAGTATTCAAATCATAGATGTTACTAAGATCCTTCTATTATCTATTGAAACCCACAATAATATTTAAAATATTAGTAAGCTTAATATATTTAAATTCATCATTTATTGGGTACTTTCAATTGGGAGGTGGCTATCCCAAACCCTAGCCCCTAAATTTCAACTTATAAAAATGCTATTGAAATTTGTATTTTTTTTTCTTTCTGTTTTTGTTTTTTAAAGTATCTTTTTGATTCATTTAATAAGTGAAGTTCAAAAAAAAAAAAAAAAAGATTTTTTTTTTTTTTTTTCCACTACTGAAACAATACGTTTTAGTCCAGGGGTGGCGAACTCCGGTCCTGGAGAGCCGCAGCCCTGCAGAGTTCAGCTCCAACCCTAATTAAAACTCACCTGGCTTTAGCCTTCTAGTAACCCTTCAGACCTTGATTAGCTTGTTCAGGTGTGTTTGATTAGGGTTGAAGCAAAACTCTGCAGGGCTGCGGCTCTCCAGGACCGGAGTTTGCCACCCCTGTTCGAGTCCATTGGCTGAGACTGATTTTAACTACAACCCTACATTAATGATCAGGAAATATTCATGTGTCCCTCTCTCTCATAGCTACATGGTGAGTAGATATGCCCAATCATATTGAGGTAAATGTGTTGAAAAGTCCTGTGTGTAACTTGAAGTAACATCTCTACCGAACACCTTTTTTCTTATAATTAACATTTAGTTTTCATATGCGTACTACTGTTCAGAACTGTGCTTGCTAACCATGTGCTGATTAGCATCTTTGAGCTAGGTTCAAAAGCATCTAAAACTGACACTCCCTAAACATTTGCTGGCGTTTATATAATAAAGCAAACTAAATTATCAACCATGTTGTTCTGAACTTTGAAATCAGTGTGATCAACTTTTTTGCCTAAAAAAAAAAAAAAAAAAAAAAAAAAAAAAAAATTAACTGCAGAGTTATTAGAAATGTGTACCTTGGATATTATACAATTTGCATACGTACAATATTTGTACAATTTTTTTTTTTTTCCCCCCCAGACGTTTCCAACTCTGACTTTTAACCAATTCTGTAGAATGGCCCATATATCGGTTCAAAATATTGCTTGGTATCTGCCCTGAAAAACACATACTGTATATCAGTCGACCCCTATTCTGTACAAATACTTTTCAAGGGTATTGCGTGCAATAAAGGAATATCCGATTCATACCTGCATCAGATCTCTAATCTGTGCTCTCAATTTGACGGCATCTTCCCTGGGGCTGTTTAATTTGGACTCCTCTTGATATTGCTAAAAATTTGAGACAAGCAAGCAAACAGAATGAAAGTTACACAAAAACAAAGACATGTAAAGACATTAAAATAAGAATCCCACAGCGCTTCCTCACCTTTGTGAGCCTCTCTATTGTTGTTTGCAAGTCTGCCAGTTCATTCTCATGCTTGATTTGGAGCATAGCAATGGATTCGTCGAATTTCTTTTGCTCCTGTATGCATGAAACCCAAGAAGAGTGTTTTCCTTATATGCACAGGCCTAATAAAGAGGCATTTACTAGCTCTCATAGAGAAGCCTTTGTGCACACAGTCAGGCTGGCCTTCCTGTTAAAAACAGCTCACTGGGCTACAAGAATGAAGGTGAACCACTAAGAAAAAAAAAAAAAAAAAAAAAAAAAGCTAAACCTGAAATCTCTCTTTTCATTTACCAAGACAGAATTAAATACATAATGACACATTTACATATGTATGAATGCATATGTAAATGTGTTTATGCATGTTAATCTACCTTTAAAAACCTAAAATAAACTATAAAAACTAATGAAAAATGGCAATGTTGCTTTGAAATCTTATTAAAAAAAACATTTAAGATGAAGTACTAAAATAAGCACTGTGTCTATCTTACTTTTTAACAGTCAATAAATGTACACAAAAGTGCACATTAAACTTGTCCGACTTCTCACCTCTTCCCTGACCCTTTTTTCTGTGCAGGCCAGTTGCTGCTGCAAGTCCTCCTCCATCTCTACTAACTGACTGCTGGTCAGTTCCTCTGTCCTGTTGACATCAAAAAGCAAAAGGCATAGCTTTTCAGAACCAAAAGTCAACTTTAAAAATCTTTTCATCCAGAAAGCAGTTTGAAACAACCGGCCTTGGTCTTAGGATACCCTTTAATGCATCCAGGTGCACCTACATCTAGATCTCAAAAGAAATGTTCCCTGAGGAGCTACTACTGGAGAGATGAAATACTCCTTTAAGCTACAGTCTTATCGTAATCATCAAGCGGGTGCAGTTGAGCAAACCTCTGACGAAAGGGAAGGGAAGAACGAAGGTAGAGCTCTTGAGAAGCCACAGCTGTGTAAGGTGGACCCTGAGGTGAAACAAACAACACTAAACACACAGTAAAAGCCTGGACTATGTTTCACTGTGACAACGGAGCACTCAAAACTCCATCCACACCTACAGAACCACGTAAATGGACAGTTTCGAGAAATTCAAGGAGAATGACGAGCTTAGTAACTCTAGCCTACTTTTCAATTTCCTTCTTCCTTAGAAATGGCAGAACTTCTCACTTTAACAATGAAAGCTTTATAATCTGAATTCATTAAATACTTAAAACAGGGGAAAAAAAAAAAAAAAAAAAAACAAAAAAAAGCCAAACCTTCTGTGCACATACAAAGTAGTACATAGAAAGTTCACAATTATATCAAAGGAGAAGTCCACTTCCAGAACAATTTACAGATAATGTACTCACCCCCTCGTCACCCAAGATGTTCATGTCTGTCTTTCTTCAGTCGTAAAGACATTATGGTTTTTGAGGAAAACATTTCAGCATTTTTCTCCATATAATGGACTGATATGGTGTCCTGATTTTGAACTTCCAAAATGCAGTTTAAATGCGGCTTCAAACGATCCCAAAATGCGGTTGTAAACGATCCCAGCCGAGGAAGAACGGTCTTATCTAGTGTAATGATCTGTTATTTTAATAAAAATAATACAATTTATATACTTTTTAATGCCAAACGCTTGTCTTGTCTTACTCCGCGTGGACTGTTTTTGTTCCGATTCATGACAGTTATGGTATGTTGAAAAACTCCCATCTCATGTTCTCCCTCAACTTCGCTGTTTTACCATTTTTGTTCACTTTGCAAAGACTGGGTCGGTACTTCTGCAGCGATGTAGGATGATTTTGAAATGATTTTTGAAATTGAGGGAGAAAATTCGATTGGAGTTTTGAGACATACACTAACTGTCTTGAGTCAGAAAACACAGTTCAGGGAGAGAAAGGCAAGACGAGCATTTGAGATTAAAAAGTATTTAAATTGTATATTTTAAATAAAAATAACATCGTTTAGCTGGATAAGACCCTTCTTCCTTGGCTGGGATCATTTACAACCGCATTTGGAGCTGCATTTAAACCATTTTGGAAGTTCAAAATTGGGGCACCATAGCAGTCCATTATATGGAGAAAAATGCAGAAATGTTTTTCCTCAAACAATTTACGACTGAAGAAAGAAAGAGATGAACATCTTGGAAGACAAGGGGGTGAGTACATTATCTGTGAATCTGTGTTTTGGAAGTCGACTTCTTTAATGTGGATTCATCAATCTGACACTGAACATTACTAAACTCTTGTACATACTGCAATATTATACTCAATTCTGTAGCCTCATTCCCACCAAAAAGCCTAAAAACATCAAAGGGGGCTGCAAAATGATAATTAAATGCTTAAAATAAATGGCCTTTGCCATAATTATTTTAAAAATACCCAAAAGTCTTTCCTTTTTCAAAGATGTAAAGGTGCATGACACTGTATCAAGATACAATCATTAAAGAGCGTTTTCACAACGCGTCATCAGTCGGCAACAAAGCCACTGAACAAACTCATACTTTGCTGACTATTGCTGCTGAAATTGGTCAATTATTGTCATGTTTTGGGCTGTACCAATCGGTTGGACTAGGAAAAACATTTGGAGTACTACAGACTGCCAGAAGTTGTAACAAATCAAGGAGAAAAGTGCTAAAAACTGTCTGAGGAACAAAAGGCGTTTTCTAGGGCAAGAATCTTGACAACATTCGTGTTTGTTCTTATACTTTCTGGGCAGGTAGGTGAAATATTAGCCTAATATCTTAATACTGCTTGCACTTATCTTTACAACCCATTAACTTTAGTTTGTCAAAATATTGCGCTCTCTCCTGCTTACAAAGTCCTTCTATGATTTAGCAGCTTCCACATGTTTTTTCGTTGTTTAGACAGCATAAGTTAGTAGAACGTATTCAGTAGTACTAATGTATAACTCAGCAATCCACGCTGTTGTTTACATCCGAGTTTCGCCAACACGGCCGCGCATCTTGGTAACTGACCACATCGTGACGCAATACAAAACCCTCTATTGTCCTTCATAACACTTTAGCTGGTCAATCGGACAAAGCCAAACCAGCTGTTGTAAATAGTGATTCACCATAGCATACCAGATGAAACCTGGAAACGCTCCTCTCACCTTCGTAGACTGGTTTCGAGTTGTTCACTTTCCATTCTGTGCTCTTTGCTCTCAGCTACAAGAGCCTTGATGAGATCCTCGTACTGCTGCAGTAACAGCTCATCTGATGTGGAGTGGATCTGTTCATACAACTCCCTCAATTCATCCCACTGCCTGCAGACATGAGAAAAGGAAAGCAGCACAATAAAATATATATGTGGCTGGATGAAAAATGAATCCAGTTGTCACAGCAGATATTGGCATGAATGACATGACATGCATAAATCAAACTGATATTTTCCCAAAATGTTTTAGTGGGGTAGCAGTCCAAAGATTACACACTACCAATCAAAAGTTTTTAAACAGAAGATTTTAATGTATTTAACTCTCTTTTGCTCATTTAGCCTGCATTTATTTGATCCAAAATAGAGCAAAAGCAGTAATATTGTTAAACATTATTGCTATTTAAAATAACTGCTTTCTATTTGAATAATTTTTAAAAATGTAAATTATTTCTGTGATTAAAGCTAAATTTTCAGCAGCACTACTTCAGTCGTCAGTGTCACATGATCTTTCAGAAATCATTCTAATATGCTGATTTGCTGTTCAAGAAACTTTTTCAAAAAATCATTATCAATATCTAAAACAGTTGAGCACATTGTTTTTGGATCTTTCTATTCAAAGAGTCCTGAAGACCAGCATTTATCTGAAATAAAAAGCTTTTTTTAACATTATACACTATGCCATTCAAAAGCTTTGAGTCAGTATAATTTTTTTTTTTTGAAAGCCCCAAAAAAAAAAAAAAAAAAAAAAAAACAAAAAAAGGATGCTTTAAATCAATCAAGTGACGATAAAGACATTTATAATGTTACAAGAGATTCCCATTTCAGATAAATGCTGTTCTTCTGAACTTCCTATTCATTAAAAGAAACCTGACAATTTTCAACAATACATTTTTTGAGCAACAAATCAGAATACAAGAATGATTTCTGAAGGATCATGTGACTTAAGTATTTATTCTAAAAAAAAAAAAAAAATAAAAAAAAAAGAAAAGCTTTGAAATCACAGGAATAAGTTTACATTTTAAAAAAATACTGAAATTGAAAAGAGTTATTTTAAATAAAAAATATATATATATATATTTTAAAGTTTCACCATTTTTGCTGTACTTTGGATCAAATAAATTAAGGCTTGGTGAGCAGAAGAGACTTCTTTAAAAAAAAAAAAACAAAAACAAAAATCTTACTGTTCAAAAACTTTTGACTGGTAATGTATATGGGAGGAAAAAAAGCATAAAAAGGTTGGTATACTTGTGTTCATAATGTTACACACATATGTTTTAATATTGAAAGAAAGAAAAAGAAAGAAAGAAAAGAAAAGAAACGATAGGCTAGGTCTGCTAGTTAACAACTTTACCTTGGAAAAAATAAAGGAAGGAAAATAAAGGGGGAAGGAAGAAAAAGAAATCTAATCTAGTTTTTGATGCTCATTTTTCAGTAAACGTTAACCAAAATAAATGTATTTGAACTTCACAAGTCAACATATAACTACCTTCCCAAATAAAAGGCCACATCTCCGTCTAACGTGTTTTCAAACTCATCCCAAGCGCTTTTCTGCATTTGCACACTGTTTCCCAACAAAGCCAAATTGAGAGCTTCGGAAACTTCCTGAAAGCTTGACGAAAAATCGTTAAAGTTAATGTATCCGTCTCCGTCCAGATCAAACTTGTTGAATAAAGTCCTGATCTCGTCAGCAGGCACATTAAGCTCTCGACAAACATTGGTGAAGTCCTCGTACTCGACTCTTCCCGACTTGTTCCCATCACATGCTGCAAAAAGTCTCCTAAGGTCAGCTTGGTTCATATTTTCACTGGACGAGGATAAATAAACGGTAATACAAAATACACCTCTGTACAACGATTAAGCTCCGAAAAAGTGGAAGTGATAAAACAACAAAAAGAAAAGACAAAAGTGTGAAAAGAAATAAAGGCTAAAGATTCGTGATCTAACATTTACATCACCAACAGGTGCGCAGAAACCTCACGCTGAAACTAGAGGCAGGTTAGATGAAGGCTTGGGTGATTGGTTGATCGCTGATTATCTCACATTGTAACAAGTTGAACTCAAGTTCGTGTGTCATTGGATAGTCATGGAGGTAGGCGTGCTGTAAAAATGTACGACAATCTGAGAACCAGCCCACATTTTTGGTCGGGTCAGCTAAAACTAGCAAAAACAGCCAAAAGACCAGCCTGACCAGGGGTGCGTTTTCAACCATTGTTGCCCAACTTGGTAACGACGGAATTTGCGACCATAGTTGCTTTTTTGGAAAGCACCTCAGACTGAGAGAGAACTAAACCACATGTGTGATGTCATTTTATTGGTGATTTCTATTAAACAAAAATCACTGAAATTATATAGTATAATAATGAATAAGAAGAGGAAGAATAAAAACTGTAGAATTAAAAAAAGTCTTATATTGTCGGATTTCACTGCGCCTCGAGGTTACCATTTCTAATAGAATTTTTCCATATACGAAAATCAAATTTAGTAACGACTGTAATAAAATTGGTTTAAGAATATTATCAGACAAAATGACATCACAAATAGATCGTGTTGACGTACAGCACGTTGCGCGCCAGAGCGGTTTCTTCTGTGGAAAGCGCCTGTACTTTATTTCCCTTCCAGGTGTAGACTGGTCTTTATCAGCTGAAGTATATTTGCATGCCATTGTTTGGTAATGTTCACACCACATATTGTTAGCTGTACACTCGTCTTCCATACAATTCATATATTTTCTCCGAATTGCACACAGATTGCACACAGATTACTTCACAGATAAACCAAAGTAAACTAAAAAAGTAAACAAATGTCCTACAGACATTCCTTTCTGAATCTATAGCTATTTTTCCTCATCTCTCTTGGCTGTGTCATTGTGCAAACAGTGCACCGCACCTAAGTCTTAAACTAACTCGAGCGTTTACAAGATTTAGTCATAGTTAACTTTTAGCCTGCGTCAGACACTGACACACCGGCACATAAAGCGGGATTAAATGAGATGAGCCTAATTATTTACGTTACCATAGCTGAATATGAGCGTCATGTTGATGTAGATAACCATGTCACATACTCTGTTACTTTATTTAACCTGGGAGAAACAAGAAGATCTCAACCACTGCGGCTACTGAAATATAAACAAGGATGACAGAGTCGTATATCAACAATGGCCACATGATGGCAGCATTATTACAGTAAATTAAATGCGTTTTTGCGGCAATAGTGCTAATGTGAGAAATTTTGAGAAGTGAGAATAATGTATTTGTAAAGGAAATTAGTATACAAATCAAAAGAGAACATATGAGCCATAATAAAGATGCATTAAACTTCTAACCTGACCTCCTGAGTGCTGGTGGTAGGCTATATATAGTGACATCAAGCAGCACACACAAAATACTCATGGTTTCGATGTCTTATGGGAACATTACATAGGCATGATGGTTTTTATACTGTACAAACTGAATTTTCTATCCTCTTACTCTAAACCTACACCTAAAACTAGCTTGTTTTCTCATGGGGACCAAAATATGTCCCCACAAGGACAAGGATTTTGTGGGGACATTTTGTCCCCATAGGGTATACTGTACCTGAACCACACTCACACTCACATAACTGTTTAAAAGTTTGGAATAATAATAATAATAATTAATTAATTATATATTTTTGTAAAAGCTCTCCCAGGCTGAATTTATTTTATTAAAAACTTTAAAAACTTTTATTTTAAGATGTAATTTTTCAGAAGCCATTTCTCCAGTCTTCAGTGTCACATGATAATTCAGAAATCATTATAATTCGGTGCTCAAGAAATATATATATATATATATATATATATATATATATATATATATATATATATATATATATATATATATTCTCACTATTAATATTGAAAACTGTTTATTTATTTATTTGGGAAATTCTGATACAGTACCATTCAAACGTTTTGGGGGCATTTTTTCTTATTATTAATGCTGAAAACAGTTTTTCAGCTTTATTTATTAATTTATTTGTTTGCTTGTTTGTTTGGGAAATTCTGATACAGTACCATTTAAACATTTAAGGGAAGTAAGAAAAAAAAAAAAAAAAAAAAAACTTTATTCTGCAAGGATGCATTAAATTGAAATTAAAGACATTTATACTATTAAAGAATCCTATTTCAAATAAATACTTTTGAATGTTGTATTTATCAAAAAATCCTGAAAAAATTGTACCAGTTTCCACAAAAATATCAAGCAGCAAAAACTGATTTCAACATTAATAAAGGATGATTGTTCATAATTGAGCTCTAATAAATAATAATTGAGCAGCAAATTAATGATTTCTGAGGGATCAATTTCTGAAAATTCAGCTTTGCCATCACAGGAATAAATAACATCCTAAAAATAGGAAATAGTTATTTAAAATAATAATAATAATATAAAAACATTTAAAAACTTTTAATTATTCCAAAATTTTGACCAGCAGCGTGGGAAATACTTCGATGCCACTGTAATACTAATATGCCATTGCAAGTTTCACTGTATTTTGTAACTGACCCAAAACTTTAATGGACCCAAATAATTTGTAAGAATCAGTGGTTTTAATTCTTTATTTAAAAAATTAAAATTAAAGTGCTTTTATGTACAATATAATAAAAACAACAAAACAGTAGTGATGTATAATACAAAAAATACATTTCACAACAGTTTTTTTTTTCTTTACATTGGCAGCAAAATGTACAAATACACCTTTACATTAAAGTTTACAAGACATTAACTTACAATAGGTCAGAGCATCTTGGTGCGCCATTATAAAGAATGTATCTGAGCGTTTAAGAGTGTCGCAGACTACTACAGTCCAGTAACTCTTAAGTCTGAGTCAGTTCAGCACTGAAATATGTGACTATATGACTATCTATACGTGACTAAATCTACCGCTTGAAGGTAGCAGCTGATGTACAGTGAAGTTTTCACATTGTCTACTCTGTAAAACGGCACGCTAGTGATAATAATCAGATGATGTATTAAAAAACATAAGCGAATTATTTTGGCATGATATTTTGAATGTGATTTTCAAACAGAGGTCTGAGTATATGTAAAACAATTATATCATACATTGTTTTTTCTCTTTTTTTGTGCTTTAAATATAGTCGGTAAGTGTTTTGTTTGTGTGTAAATATATATATATGTATATATATTAGGGGACCTCTGTAGATATTAATTAGCACAGTGGAGACATACCCTTGCAGTGGACTGTTGCACAGACGACCATTCAATATACAGTGGTTTGCGACTTTACATGTACTAGGTAATTCTACTGTGTAGTCCACCAGAGCAGACATGCATGTGAGGTTTGCTTTTTGTTCACGTGTTTAAGTCACAAAAAGGCTACAATATTACATTTGCTTTCCCGCATTCCCTTTGAGTCACAAAATCTAGCTCGGAGGCATTAACAAAACCATTCAATCGGTACTTGCTACAGCAACATCAAGAGAATATTCATTCCCAGACGCTTTCATTTGAACCATTTCCACATTCTGTGCAAATACAATAGGAAAAAGAAAGAACTGTAATGCATTCTGGTAAAAAAAAAAGAAAAAAGAAAAAGTTGAACACATTAAAAGCCATTCACTACCTCCCCTTAAAAATACAATTATACAACTTTGTGATCAAAGTTATTGTCCATCAGATCATGTAAAAGTAAATGTCCCGTTTTTAAACATTTAGCACAAATTTAAATAAGACACAATGTTTCTATTGAAAGAATAATTTTGGAACACTTTCAATCAATACATAACTACATTCACAATACAGATGCCTGTGTGATCTTTAAAGATCAATGACGATGAAATATTACACACTTGGGTGGTGCAATATACAATGCTTGTCTTTGGGAATTTTCCTGGAAATATGTTGATACTGCAAATAGACTTTTTTCATTTAAAAATTATTATTTGTGTGTGTGTGTGTGTGTGTGTGTGTTGTTAATATACATTTTTTACATGGATCCTTATGTTGATTATATGCTATAGTAACATACATTTGTGTCTTGTTTTATGGTTTCCATCCCCATTGCTTTGCAGCAACCAAGTACTTTTTTTTTTTAATTCAAAGGGATTGTTTCCTATACCTACTGTATATGTCATTGCTCCCACCCAGAAACATCTGTTAGCCTGCTTTGACTTAAGGTGTTACAGTGAACATGGCACTTTTTCATGGAAAAAAAATCTGCTGGTCACTTTACACTCTTCAGGAGCATAGATCTCATAGCATAAAATTGGCATGTAAAGTCTTAACCACATTTTTCCATCCTGTCCGAATGCAAATTTATCATTCGAATATGCAACATGGCAACAAATGTCTTTAATTTGCAAAAAGTACACTTTCGAGTTAAGAGTTGTAACAGAGCTCTTGACAGATCCAAAGAGATCTGATATTGGTTCACTAAAATCTTTTGGCACAACAACCAATTTGAATCAGTAAACAATCTCAAGAGACGTTTGGTCACTTCTGTTGACTGTATTATGCACTACTTTAAGAAATAGTTCAGTTGAAATTAAAAACTTTGTCATCATTTAATCACTCTCATGTTGTTTCAAACCTGTACGACCTTCTTTCTTCTGTGGAACACAAATAGAGATATTTTGAAGAATGTTTCTGCTGTTTTTGTCCAAGTGGTGTCCAAAACAACTAGGGCTGGGTTTTGACACAAATTTCACGATTCGATTATGATTCACAAGCTTGCGATTCGAGTCGATATTTATTATTTTGTCAGTTGGTACTATATTGCTGTAATATTGCAGGTTAAAATTAACGGATTTGTATACAAATGCTTAAATTACCCTACACTCAGTGAAGTTTTTATAATAATAAAGTTACATAAGTTACATAATTATATTTGTACTCCAATTCGTTTTTTGAAATGTAAACATTTAAATGGTGGCTGTGATAAACACTTGACAGATTTTTTTTAAACATAAATGAAACATTTAAGAACAGAAAAGATT
Source organism: Cirrhinus mrigala (assembly GCA_036247105.1). Taxonomy (NCBI): domain Eukaryota; kingdom Metazoa; phylum Chordata; class Actinopteri; order Cypriniformes; family Cyprinidae; genus Cirrhinus; species Cirrhinus mrigala. Next base: position 17,099,581 of record CM070024.1, read on the forward strand.
TTAAACAATGTTATTTACCGCATATATTTAGCAAAATGCTGCTCTCTAGAGTTTCTCTAGCTGAATAACGAGTTGATGGTCACCGATTTTTTTTCTGAGGTAAATGTGACATTACGTGACATTGTTTACAAGTTGTTATATTGACTCTTTTCGCGGTTGAAACACTGATTGAGCGATTACGTGAAACAGGAGACGGATTTCGGTAAGTTTTACTCTTTGTTTTAACATACCTTAGGATGTTTATTCATATTTATTTCGTGTTGTAATCGCCGCTTCTGTTGAGCTGAGGCGCTACAGCCATCTGTCAATCCACATTAAACAGCGCCAAAACGGCATTTATTGTTTGGATACTGTAATAAAATGGACATAATTTGAAATCGGAGACTTTGTTTCATATCATAATTAAAAAAGCACACAGTTTATTGCGATTTATTGGATGGAAAGTACGCTACAATGTTTATTAACTGAAAACAGGTTAGACTAATCGTTTCTTGGGATGTATGAATGTATGTCGTTTCGTAAAAATGAGAATCGATTAAAATTGATAAATCTATATTTTTACCCAGCCCTAAAAACAACACTGGAACCACTGGCTTTCATATGACATTTGGAAACATGTAAAGGGTGAGTAACTGATGAGATAATTTTTATTTTTGCGTAATCTATTCCTGTAAATCAGTGGTTCTCAACGGGATCCTCAAAAATAAGACAAATTAACATTAAAATAAGTAATACAAACTAACAATCAAGTTATTTCTATTTCAGTTCACCTCCAGTTTTGTCTTTGAAGAACCAGAATTTCAAAAACTTAGATATGTGAGAAAGCCTCATTTTATTTTCTAGATTTCTAGATCTGGAAAAGGCATGTAATTTAATGAAAACTCCACATTTTAAATAAATATTTTACTTTATCCAGTAAGTCATGAACAAATGAAAAAGTCATGGGATCCTCAAATGATCTTGTGAACTATGAGAGGCTTTGGAGTCAAAAAGGTTGAGAACCACTGGTTTAAATGGTCTATCACTGGTAGCATCTGATTTTGGTTTTAGGGTATAAGGAACAGATCTTCAGATTCCTGCATCTTCAGAATGTAATTTGTGCCTTGGACATACTCATAGTATTGCTAACATGCCTTCTTTGGAGTTCTCTACACACTAAAACCCCACTGTGGGCTCTTTATACGCCTCAATCTCACTTGCATACTTTATTTAACGTGTGTACCTCTGAGAAGCTGTGTAGAATACTGAGGTCGTGGCATTACTTATTGTACTAGGACAGCCGTGTGCTGTTTGTTAGCTCTCTACAAGTTGCTTCTCCTTTAAGTGATTTGCATAGTATGCCTGCTATGTGCTGAGGTCGTGATGATATACTGTGCAAAGGTTTTGCATATATCATCAAAGCTTTTGATGCACCACTACGCCTTATATTGTGTTGAAATGTCAGCTAATCATCTCACGTCAGGCACTATGTTTAGCAGAGACTCTATTGTAGACTAAAGTTTGAATTTCGTCTTCTCGTTCACAGGACAACCAACTCTACGCGGCAGACCGAGGGATGAGATGGGAGCATGACAGGTTAGTGAACCCTGAGGGCATCGTATTGCTTTCACACAGATGCCACCAGACATTTTTTGGACGGACCGGGCGGAACGGCTGGATCGGCGTGTCTCGCAATGCCCGCTCTTGTACGCTAGGCCTTGCGTCCCGCTCAGCGTGGCTCTGGGTGCTTCACAGACTTGGCAGTGACTGAAAAATGTGAACAGATCACCAAGACAAAATGAGAGGAGACAAAGTACAAAATAAAACCCAGTGATGGTACGTTTCCAGTCATTCAGTCTGTCCCTCCATTGGTGCTGTTCAGTTCAGAGGCCACTTTTTTTTTTAACAGTCATCCCAAACAGACTTAAACGATCGAGTCTTTGATCTCCGAGCCCAGTCGCACTCTAGGCCGCGGGCAAGTCGGTGAGATCTCAACGTGGCTCTCCTTTAAGTTCAAAGGTCTCTTTTCGGATTCTGAGAAGCTCTTGCTGTTTTCGGGCGAGGAGCATTCGTGGGTGGGAGTGCTGCAGATGTAGTTATCATTGAGCGTCTGGTAGCCCTTGTGGTCAGACACCGAGGGCGGGATATTGTTGCCATTTAATGGAAGGCTTTCCGTGTGCTTCCCTGGAATTCGCGGTTTCTTCTGTTGCATGTTGGGGCATTCGCCTTCCTTCAGCATGGATTTCATCCTGTCTCGGTTCCTGTACGCCACAAACAGTGACAGGACCACCAGGGAAAACACGAGTAAGGCACACACAACAATCAGCTCATTCCAGTACGTCTTGGTTTTTTGCGGCGACCACGTTTCCCCGGGCAGGATAATCGCTTCCCCTTGGGGTACCAACTGCGTTCGGGAACGTCCAGTCAGGGTGGTGCTTTCATGCTCTGCTTTGACACAATAATTAGCCAGAAGTTGTCGGTAGCCGCCTTCTTCTGACCAGCATTGGTAGATCTCCTCCCTGTCCACTTGGGCTACAACCACCAGCCCGCCATCAGGACTAGGGTAGACGAATCGCTCGGCGGCATGACTGTACTCCCATTTCCTTTCAGCCAAGTTGGATCGCAGCTTGCAGGGAAGAACCGTAAATGTGTTGGCTGGTATTTGTACCACATGGCACAATGGAACACCTGTGGGTTAGATGGTCTTATTAGGTACTAATAAATCAAACATTTATCTCACACATTAGCAAACCACCACGCAACCACTTCAATTACTTACAGTCTATCAGAGCGCTTTGCCAGAGGCGGTATGTAAATGTGTTTGGTCATGCCACATGCCACAGTGCTTTTGTAACTGTAACAGCTTGTTTTAACCTCATGCACTCTACAGCACTTTGTGGTTTGTTGGAAATAAGTTCTTCAAATATTAATTCATACAGGGTTTAGGTATTGTGAGGCATGGCTGTTACTCACGTGGTGGAGTCGGTTTTGCAGAACGAGGGCTAGCCATGGTCAATTTGCACACTGAAGTGTTGGCATCATCTATATCTTGTTGCCATTGACTATAAAGAAAAGAGCAGGGGTAAGATGAATATGCAGTTCATTTGTTCAAGTCTTAGGTCAGTAAGATTTTTTTTTAAAGAAATTAACACTTAATTTTCAGCAAGGATACATTAAATTGGTCAAAAGTGACAAATCCCTGCAAACCTTCATTAATGTGTGTCAAGGTCAGTAAGCCTCTTAAAATATCAAATAATTTGTCAAACAAGTTTAGCCCAGGTGGTAAAATGATGCTTAAACAATTCATGACATTTCTGAAAAGTATTTTTTTCCTTTAAAATACATTTAAAAACTTAAAAACAATACACTCAAGGTGTAAGGAGCACCTCGTATTTTCTTTTTTTTTTTTTTTTTTTTTGTAATTATTTGCCTTTTTTATGGTTATACCACAGTGTACCATTGTTCTAGAGTTGATTCATTTGTGTTTTGTGAAACAAATCTGTATGCTAATGGTTTGAGCTTGTATTTTAATACAGGTTTAAACTTGTTATTACACTGATTGCTATGGAAGCCTGTTTCAACCACTGAATAAATAAATAATGAAAGGTTACTGCAAATTTTTCATCTCACAATTGTATATTTTTCTCAGAATTGTATAATACAAACTCGCAATTCAGATTTTTTTTTCTCAGAATTGTGAGATGTAAACTCACATTTGCAAGATATAAAGTCAGAATTGTGAGAGATAAACTTGCGATTCTGAAAAAAAAGTCAAAATTGTGACTTTATAACACAATTGAAAGTTATTAAGTCAGAATTGTGCAATATAAACTTGCAATTCTGAGAAAAAAGTGAGACAAACTCACAATTGTGAGACATAAACTCACAATTCTGAGAAAAAAGTAAGAATTGTGAGATATGAACTCACAATTCTGAGAAAAAAATGTCACAACTGCGAGATTTAAAGTTGCGGCTCTGAGAAAAAAGTCACAACTGCGAGTTATAAACTTCTGATTCTAGAAAAAAAAGTCAAAATTGTGACTTTATAACACAATTGTGAGTTATTAAGTCAGAATTGTGCAATATAAACTTGCATTTCTGAGAAAAAAGTTACAATTGTGAGATATGAACTCAATTCTGAGAAAAAAGTCATAATTGCGAGATATAAAGTCGCGGTTCTAAGAAAACAGCCACAATATAAACTTGCAATTCTGAGAAAAAAGTTACAATTGCGAGATATAAACTTGCGATTCTGAGGAAAAAAAGTCTAAATTGTAACTTTATAATGCAATTGCGAGTTATTAAGTCAGAATTGTAATGAAGAGATATAAACTCGAAATTCTGAGAAAAAAAAGTCACAATTGCGAGATATAAACTTGCGATTCTGAGAAATAGTCACAATTGTGACTTTATAGCGCAACAGCGAGTTAAGTCAGAATTGTGCAATATAAACGTGCAATTCTGTGAAAAAAAAAATCACAATAGCGTAATTCACAATTATGAGAGAAAAACTCACAATTGTGAGTTTATAATTGCGACTTTATTTCTCAGAATTAAAGTTGCAGGAATTTCTCGCAATTCTGAGAAAAAAAGTTTATGTAAACTCCTAATGGCAAAAAAAAAAAAGTCAGAATTGTGAGATAAAAAGTCGTTAAAAAGTAAATTTTTTATTCAGTGGCGGAAACAGTGTTCCATAGATAGGAGTACGATAGTTGGATGCTAGCAAGTAATGGAAATGTACTAACCTCTTAGCTGGCGCATGTTTGATATTTGAACACTGCTTCCCTGTCCAGGCACAGTAAGGATCTCTAGACAGCACACACTCTCCACAGCTCTGGTAGTTTGAGCAGTTGGCAAGAGGGATTTCAGCTAGCCCAGAATAGCTGGACACAAACAACAGCCCCTGTTGGAAATGCAAACACAACAGAAATAAGACACCTTCTAAGGACGGCCGCTCCTTAGGACAACCTATGCTAGATCCAGAGTAGAAAGATGCTTGGTATGCATACAGTAAATGTTAATACATGATAATTGCACTGACAGTGGTAATAAGCCTTTTAAAAATAGTTATTATGGTGTAACACATACAAATGAAGTATACACTGAGTGGTGTACAAACAGAGCAGACGCTGTTTGTTTCCCATCTGTTCACAGTTCCTCAGAGAGGAAACAGGAATGCAATTATTTCCCATCCAGGCCTTACTGTCTCTACGACTGAAGGGTCCCTTTGCCTGCCATGCTGTCATTTCACTAATGCATTATGTTCTCCAGTGTGCATAACAAATGCAAAGATGATATTAAGAGTAAAATGAAGTACCTTCTCATTATCCAGTTCAATGTGTTGTACAGACTGAGGCTCGGGGAATACCATCAGCTCTTCAATGATATACATCTTGTTCTTAACATTGATGGCTTTGTGGATCCTGCCGTCATCTGAAACATTACACCAGTGATGTGAGATGATGTACTCAAGAGCCTGTGCCATTTTACTAACAGGTAGCATAACAATGAAGTTGAGGGAGAAAATACGGTCTGAGTTTTTCGACATATCCTAACTGTCTTGAGCTAGAATACACGGAGTTCAGGGAGAGCAAGAAAAGATGAGCATTTGACATTAAAAAGTATATAAATTGTATTATTTTTTTGAAAATAACCAATCATTTTGCTAGATAAGACCCTTCTTCCTCAGCTGGGATTGTTTACACCCGCATTTGGGATCGTTTGAAGTCGCATTTAAACTACATTTTGGAAGTTCAAACTCAGGGCACCATAGCAGTCCATTATATGGAGAAAAATGCAGAAATGTTTTCCTCAAAAAACATCATTTCTTTACAACTGAAGAAAGAAAGACATGAACATCTTGGATGACAAGGGGGTGAGTACATTATCTGTAAATTGTTGTTCTGGAAGTGGACTTCTCCTTTAAGTATACTGCAAGTTTAAAAGATCTTCTTTTGCGTTAAGTAGAAAAAAAGAAATTTATACAGGGGTGGAAGAACTTAACGATGAGTAAATGATGCCAGAATTTAAATTTTTAGGTGTACTGTCCCTTTAAGCACTCAACCTGTAGTTATACACCTGCTTGAATCTCTAAAGTAACAGATAAAATCATGTTGTTTGATATTAAAGTTGATTTTCCAAGTCCAAATTCCTTGTAGCTAAAACCTAATGGGGACTGGAGAAAGAATGATAAGTCTCTAATGCAGGAACATTAGTATAAAATCAAATTTGCTTTGGTGTAGGCTACTAAACAAAAAGCAAATCTGATCTTGACCTGGCACAGTTTCACTAAGACTGTATTAGGTCAAGCCTACTCTAGTTTTACTGAGATTGCTGAGCTTTATATGCGTATGCGGTGGTCTAAGACCTTACCTGTGCCGATGAAGAGCACGTCGTATGCCTTGTGGAGAGCCTGTACTTTGTGCACAGCGAGCTGCGTGTAGCGCACGTTTCGTTTGAGCAGCAGAGGCTGGCTGCGGATCACACTATCCATGAGAAAGTGGTCCTTCACAAAGTTCAGCACTTTATCAGGCATGTGCAGGGAGGAGGTGATCCCTTGAGCGCGGGCCGTGTTGGTGATGCACTGCAGGAAGATGGAAAAAGACGCCTCAGAAACACTGCACAATATGTCTATCGCTGTTTTTCTCACTGCAATCAGTGGCAGCCAGAATCAATGTAACTTTCAACACAAACACCAATGTCAAGTCAGATTGAAAGGGTGATCGAAAAGATTTCGTACTCAGATGACCTGAACTCACGGTCGAACAAGCTTTATTCTGGATGCTGTCTGAGAATTATACTTGGTAGCTAGAATTTGCATGTGAAATTCTCACCACCTTATTTTTTCCCATAAGCTTGGGTGCGGCCATTTGTACATTTTATGGGTCTGGCTTCCAGTCTCATCCGCATCCAGCTATTTTTGCTGCTTGATATTGCAAATTAGTGTGTCTTACCATATTATTTTAATGTATTATATTATGAACACACTGGTATGTAGTGCAGACAGTATTACCGTTTACTGCACATTGTTATTCTTCTCGTTATTTCCCTATAACGTCTAATAAACTGGAAGTCTCGCCCATTGCATTGAAGAATAAGGTGAATTAAAGTCACTGTGAAATCAAAATGGACAATTCTTATTTTTTAATGCAGTGTTTATTAGAAATGATTTATCTGTGCACATCATTTTTAAATGTTCCCAATGACATCTCTGATGTCATTGTCCCTGTCGCAAAGAGGGGGCATTAATTCCTCCATTCCAGCGACCCATCATTCACATGAGATTGTAGCAATTACCAAATGACAACCATGTTATAAATTCCCATTTAATAATATTCTGTCCCGTCCTATTTTTTTTTTCTTATTTGAAGAACCATTTCATTCCAAATATATCACAATAGGAACACAATTTTCATTTCATGTTGACTGGTATAAAGAGGACAGAAGTCAATTAATCATCCACCTAATTTCTAGTTTGACTAGGTTTTTTTTTTAACTTGTACTTTTTTTTTAGCTTTTTTTAAATTTTTTATTTTTTTTAGATTTATTTGCAGTGTTTCTTATTATATTTTATATTTTATATATATATATTTTGTGTATATATGTAAAATTTAATAATTTATTAATATTATATTTAATACATTGACTTTTGTGGACTAAGCAACACTTTATTTCCCAGAATGTACAGTCAAACTAAAATTTATTCAGACACTGTCAACATTTCTCATATGATCAGTTTATTCACCATAGTTTCGAAAATGGTAATAAAATATTACAAGAACTCAGAGTTAAAATGTGTCAGATCAAATTCATCTTGATAATGTCAGATAACTTTGATAAAAAGGTATGTAATGGATTACAATTACAATTACCAAGCAATGCCTTATGTTCAGCCTGTGGTGTAAAAAGGTTGCATTAGCAATTACAGAAAAAAACACTTAAGCAAAACAAGGTCAGGTCAAAGTGTCTGAATAATTTTTGGTTCCAAATTTTTAGCAATTTTACTGGTAGTCCACAATATGTCACAGTTTACTTTATTTTGCTATCCTCACTTACATAAATTAATTTTAGTGTCCTGAACCCACTAGTAAAAAAAAATATCAAAAATTATATCCAGTGTCTGAATAATTTTTGGTTTGACTGTATATATTAAATTTCTTTGAATTGTCTTTGAAAGACACTTCCTGTCATTCAAATTCCAGTTCCACTTCCTGTGAAGTGTGATCAATTTGATTCAAATTCACACATGAATAAATCAACCCTTGTGTTGCGTGTAGTGCTGCAGTGAAGAGATAGTTCACCCAAAAATGTGTATTTCTGTCATCATTTACTCATTCTCATTTGTTTCAAACCTGAGTTTCTTTCAGTTACCATTCACCCCTTTCACACACACAGTCTTTACTAGTAAATTATCGGTAAATTACTATTAAGAGATCATGTGTGAACAGGACCTTTTCAAAAATACCGGTACATTCGTTCTGGCAATTAACAGGTATGAGAAATTGTAACATTACCAGTAAATTACCGGTTTAGTGTGAATGCAGAACTCTGCGCTGTGTAGTTCAGTTTGAAGTCATCTAATATGAGGTCCCTGGGCCAAAAGCAGCTGCATGAATGAATGCAACACTGGGAGGTGCGGCTGTTTAGAGGTCATTTCTGATTAATGATGTCACAGAATTTACCGGTATTTTGAAACTGATGTGTGAATGATGCTTTACCGGTAAAAAGACGAAATGGTATTTTTGTATTTAAGTCATTTTGGTAATTGTACGGCAATTTACTGGTATGAACAGCATATTTTTGTATTTACCGGTAAAGTTGTTCCAGTTATTTTATGGCAATTTTTGTTATGAGCAACGTATTTTTGTATTTACCGGTAAAGTCATTTCGGTAATTGTATGGCATATTACTGGTATGAACAGTATATTTTTTATTTACCGGTAAAGTTGTTTCTGAAATTTTCTGGCAATTTACTGGTATGAACAGTATTTTTAAAAATTTTTTAATTTAGTCGTATTCAGTCATTTTACGGCAATTCACCTGGTTGAACAGCGTCATTTTGTATTTACCGGTAAAGTCATTTTGGTAATTTTATGGCAATTTACTGGTATTACTGTGTGAAAGGGGCTATTGACTTCCAATGTGTTTCTTGTCCATACAGTTGAATTTGATGGGAACTGAAACTCTTTAGCTACCAACATTCTTCAAAATATCTTCTTATGTGTTCAACTGAATGAAGTCATGCAGATTTGAAATGACATGAGGGTGAGCAAATAATGACAGAATTTACATTTTTGAGTGAACTAACCTTTAAACCTTGCATTTTTACGATTTTAAAACAAGTCTAAAGACCCCTTTGTTCTGTTCTCTTGCACACCATCCAACAATTAAACAAGAAACTTACCGCTCCAGGTCTGGGTTCTGGTACTGGATGGTTGTAGGTGTACCACTGCTGCGTCTCGCGATTAACTTCCCGGTAACGTCCATTAAACGCCTCTTCAACCTGGTCCATGGTGAACGCACATACAGCTGAGCTGCCTGACGCACCTTTGTACCTGCACACACAAACACAACAATCATTAAAATCGATCTGCATATGCATAATCGCCAAACACAGATGACCAAACTGTAAAATAACAACCACACTGACGCACACCTAACAGCAGCTCAACAATCTGACTGCACACAATATGCAAAAAAGTCTCATTTAACCTCAGACATAACAGGTGCGTAGGCGGACGCAAGAGGGAGGCTATTCTGAGCATCTGCAGTCTCGCTGACATCTCCTGCCTGTCCTGTATCTTTTGCCCCTATGTTAATGCACTCAATCAATACCCACAACTCCTACGCAAAGCACTGCAAAAGCAGTCTGGTTGAGTGCAAGGCAGAGTTCAATAACAGAAATAAAAGCCGAATTTCTTCTTTTACTAAAAGGTATAAGTTTACAAAGGAACACAAACATGGCTACAACTATACACACTATATTATCCAAATGGGTTTTCAGGTGATATAGTGTAATATGTTACCATTGCGAGGTGAAGACTCCATAAAACACAGTACTCTTCCAGGCCTCTTTGCTGGGGGTCAGAACAAACATGTCCTGGATGATGTTGAAAGGGAAACCATCATCAGGAAGTGAACACAGGAGCTGGGCTTTCAGAAAGGTTGTCCATTTCTTCTGAAGAACCCTCTCTCCACCTTTATCGCCCTGTGACAACACATACAGATGGAAAGATTTTTGTTATTTCAGTTACTGAAAACACAATGAGTCCTGTTAGGTGTTCCTGAAGCTCAACTGGCACACGGCAGTAGCAATACCAAGGCAATGTGTTTGATTCCATGGAAACACACAAATGCTGCCAAAAAAAACTTAAGTTGCTTTGGATAAAAAGACTAAGACTTGTTATAACCACTTCTGACCACGAGAGGGAACTACTAGCTGCTGTCAGTGCCAACAAACTGATGCATCAGCCAATGGAAATGCTGATCATGATGGCAGCTTTCAGTGAAATCTGTTACATATTTTATTACATAAAGTCTTACAACTGGACAAGGACCGCAGCTTCTATCACATGTTGTGCATTAAGACTGAGTACAACAGTGCGTTTTTGTGATTGGGGCCCTGAGGGTTGTACAGGCTTTAACTTTGGTACTTCTAAGTCCCTTAAAACAAAACAGCCAGTATTTTTTAAGGGCTTTAATGTCTATCTGGAAAAGTTATGAGAATCACCCATTAGTGGGCAATGCTGTGGATCTGTTTTACATTTTAACATGCGTAATATAAATAAGAAAAGAAAAAAAGAGGAGATTATTGATCTGAAGTCTAAATCTTCTGTTTATATTAACTTACATAAAAGAAGTTTTCTCTTTGCAGTTAAGTATGGTAATACAAATAGACTGCTCATTTTTTGAACTAATCATTTTAGCTTAAAAACTTACAGTATAAGCATGACCACAAATCTTTCACCAGCTGTGCCTCAGTTTATTTTCATTGATGAAATGACATCAACGGATGGAAAAAAGGAAATTATGTAACTAATTCTTTATCAAGAGTTGCTTAACTAATACAGGTTTGAAAAAGCCAAAATGATCTAAAGAGAAAAAGACATTTAGAAAGAAAAAGGCATAGTGGAAAACTACAAACCTTATGACACAGGTAAAGAAGAACAAAGACAACATGAATCACCTAAATATTTTTGTTTTTCAGGGCTGCTTTATATTAGTGTCAACTCTCGCTCAAGCAGAACTTCGTACTGAACAGCTGAACAAACAAATGGACAGAGAGATACAATCAAAGACCAGAAAAGAAAGAGATGTTTGGGCAGAGAGGAGGGCAGAGAAACAGACAAATGTGAAGTATAAATGGCCTGAACGACAGCCAGAGGTACGTAAAGCAGAGGTCCCAAAAGCACCATATTTATTCAACCATCTCAGCTGCTCTCCAAAGAAAATGAGCTTTCCTCTAATTATAATATTATTGTAATCCAGCACGCAGGACAACGCCTTCCCCTACCAGCAGGACGGCAACAACACATTCCAGCAAAATCTTTTAAAGAGAAACTCCCACCCAATATTGAACAGCAAAGTTTAGGACTGCGAACAGCTGAAGGATGAGTTAAAGGCCGTTTTACCAAAAACAATAACTATATTAGCACCCAGCCCAACACATGGTAATGTTCCGTTTATAAGTTTGCACAGTTTTGATGTCTGCGGCTATAAATGCTCAAGCTCGAGTTGAGTGGTTTCTGGTTGGCTGTCAATAACTATGTTTCAATCTCCGTGTTTTTATGCGCATTTTGATGTAAAAAAAACTCTTAATTTGAAAAACGTTTTTACGCTCACTTGAGGTGGTTTTTGACTTGTGCGAAAAAGAGTTAATGCGAATAATTAGATGAAAAAGCATTTGCTGAATAAATTCCTCCATGCACATCAAAAAAGTCCTGTGTCTGCGCGATGGAACAGAATAACTTGACTATTTAGCTTTATTCACAAATGTTTTATGCCATATTCGAATTTACGCATAAGTTAAATTCACAAGTTTTTATGGAAACATAGCTAGTGTTTTTTTTATCATTCATCAGCTGTGATTGGTTCATGCGATAAATCCTGCCTCTATAATTCCACATCCGCAAATCAGTGTGAATGAACAATATAATGCCTTTGATGAGAAGATTAATTTAAAAAACTTAAGCAAACAACACACACACTTAGCTATAACAATTTTGTTACGTCAGAATAAGACTTGAAATGGCATGAAAACATGAAATGTGTTAAATGTGTTTTTAGTAATCAGCTTGGTGAAATTTAAAGTAAATCTCTGCAGCTATGACCCATATTTACCAAGCTTTGATGACTGATGATCGGAAAAATTCAAAAATAGTTAAAAGTTAACTATTAAAAAGAATAGCTAAACATAAGTTCACTAGGGCTGTCCTCGACTGAAGATTTTTCTGGTTGACTAGTAGTCGTTCATTTTAAGCATGGGTCGACTATTAGTCGTGCGTTTATTAATAAACCATATGAGTGTTTAATTGCCTACATAGCCTAATAAGTGCTTAAACGAACACAAAAAAGCTTGTCACCGGCAGATATAATTATAAATGTGTCAGGGAAAAAAAGCAAGTAGACTGCATTAACATTGTAATAATTATTTATAAACTAGTGCTTATTTTTTACAGCTTAAGAGAAGTTGACAACACTGACTTGTCATCTCCGCAGTAGTGATGCGCCTGTATGCATGTTTCATATAGATTACATAATCGGAGAATATTTGTTTTCTATTTGAATTGACCCATTTAATTAAAAAGTAGACATTTCACTCTCTACAGATATATTTTTCATGTCTGTAAGGCAAGTATACGCAGAGTTTCGAAGTTTCACGCTCATGTTCACAGAGACAGAGATGGCAGAAAGCGCATCCTGTTTGCTTTATTTTACAAAAGCACAGCGCATTAAGCGTGTTACTATTCCACACTTCGCACAGACACTTCAATAGTGCACATTTTTAGATTGAGCGGCCATGTAAAGTTGCTACTTCTTACATTTTTCAGATGAAAAGGTGAGCGTTTGGATGTCCTGCCTAGGGCTGGGTATCATTCAAAAATGTTTGATATCGATGCCGATACCTTGACTTCGATACCAGTTCCTGAACAATAATTTTTTCGATACCAATTTTATGAAATCAATTTTAACAAGATTACATTATCTCAAAATATTTTTTTTCAGCTTATTAACGTTTATACAGATTCAGAGACTCCTGAGCCACTGCTCAAAGGAACAAAATATATTCAACACAATAAATCAGTGAAAATAATTTTAGTAAAACTCAAAAAGTTTTCAGTTTACACATCTGTTAGGCTACATTCACATTAGTGCATGTTCATTTTAAAATGCATACCTTAGACAGAATCATAATTTCTATTCATTTTCCACTAATTTACTGACAAGCACTAGCATTTTTTGCCGGCTGCACATTCCGCGTTCAGCGTGAAAGCTGCTAATCTGCGCGGCGCCGCTTCTAGTCCAACACACCTAGTGCTGCAGGCTTATTGGCACACTGACGTTGACGAGATTAACCCCTTAGTTATCGAAGTTTTGTACCAAACTACAAGAGGTTTTTCGATACTCTGTGGTATCGAGGCATTTCAGTCGGTGCCTAAAAAGTATCGAATTCGATACCCAGCCCTAGTCCTGCTTGATGTAGCCTACTATATTACCACATAGACCAGCCGTTAACGATTTGTCCGTCACAGACTGTGTGCCTTTGGCACTTCCTGTGGAATTTCTTTCTGTGACTAAGCGACTAATAAAATTTTGGTCGACCAAGCCTCTTCTCGTCGACTATTGGGGGCAGCCCTAAAGTTCACAAATAAAATAAATTGTTTAAATTGTGCACCTTTAAAAACTTTGCACAAAAGGAACTGAGTAGCCATATACGCAGCAGCCTTCACATATGCCATTCATTTTCAATTTGAAATCAAAGGATTACAGCTTCTGCTGCCCATTGTCTCATCTTCATTCTGAGTGTAAATGATACGGTACGCTTTCAAATGCAAACCCCAGGCGCTATTCAGAATGAATCTTAAAACAATAAGGAACTGTAGCAGTACGTAAGCGGATAGTCTGACATGCATCACAGTTTCCACTGGAATCTGACATGGTCATCAGTGCAAAAGTGCACCAATATCCAAATTATACTGACGCTCGATTAGAGGTAAGTTAGGAGTCAGAAAGAGAAGAAACCAAAATATAGACAGCGCAGTGGAATTAAAATCACTCTTGGACTTCAAAAGCAAGACGAGAAGGCAAATGAATCTTGCAGATGTTTCTCTCCGCTCATGCACCGTTCAGAACAGACAGGGTCAGTGCTTCAACCCAACTGGCAACGTAGAGACTCTCTTAAGATTCAGATCACTCCTCGTGCACAAATGCACTGCTTTGAGACGAAGAGCATGAGCAAAGGAAATGAAATTTCTGAAAACTCAAAGATGCGATAGGAAAGGACTCGTGCATCGGCCCGTAAGCATGGCTTTGTTGCGTGTCACATCACAGAACGCACAATTATATCTACTAATGGGCTTTGCAGGAGTCATTACATTTGTTTACTATATGAGAAGAGATAAGGTACAATACCAAGAAAATGCAGCTTATAAACATAATCATTTCATTCCCTTCCTCATGGCTGGACTCCAGTGGATCTGGCAGGAGGAATATGGGGCATGCTAAAAAAGGAACCTGGGATAATGTTTAAGGTACTGGATGCAAATAAGCAGGCCACATTTCCCTGGCATGGCAACCATTTAACTGTCAGGAGGCATTTCATGCAGCCTGTGTGATAATCCATATTACAAGGCAGGGAGACAGAAGAGCATGAACCTTCTATCGGCTGCCACTTGGTGAATTAGCTAGTGTGAAAACGGAAACCATTAGTTAATTATTCTTAGTGAAGCTGGTTTAAAAAGCCTATTTAAATGAGCTACATGGCAATCGCTGAATGTTTCTATTCATCACTGTCATCACTGAGTCTGAAAATACCAAAGGGTCAAGTTAACATAACACCAGTTAAGTTAACATAGCACTAGTACCCCTGCTTGTAGATGCCATAACTACACTTCTGTACCCCCAAAATAATTTTTCTCCATTGACAGACATTTAAAACAATGTAGCAATACTGATATTCAGACCAACAGTAATATGTAGAAACATCTGACATTTGACAGCCTATTTTTGTTTTACTAAATCAAAGTAGTTTCAAACAAGTCCACAGCTGAATGACAGGTGTCTTAGAGCAGTGTGGTTAGAATTAATTGTTTGAGTGAATGATTCAATGACTTAGTCACATGTGTTTATTTCATCCTGTATAAATGGATAAATCAGTCGTTCAAACAAATTGGTTGAGGCAATGATTCAAAGACTTACTGAATGATCCAGTTTAAACAAATCAGTTGAGTCGGTGATTCAATGACTAATGAATTAGTGGTTTAAACAAACTGGCTGAGTCAACAATTCAGTTCAGTGAGTTTTCCTTCTTCAAGGCTGTGCCCTGGCCAAGGCTTTTGTAAATGATGGGTTCATTCCCTTGGAAGTTACTGTGCAGTTCTTCATCTATAAAACCATCATCAAAACCATTTTTGTGGCACGTACCAGCTATGATGGTCATGGATTGTATTCAAGGTTGTTGAATTAACTGTCAAGTATCTCAGAGCAGTGTGATTAAAACTAATTGTTTGAGTGAATGATTCAATGACTCATTCACTTGAGCTTATCACTGAATAAATAGTTGTTTGAACAAATTAGTTGAGGCAAGGATTTAGTGACTTACTCATAAAGCAAAACGTTTGTTTTGTTACTGTAGGACTCAGTTTAAACAAATCAGTTAAGTCAGTGATTCAGTGACTTGCTTATAAAGGGAGTCAGTGAATGAATCAGTGGTTTGAACAAACTGGTTGAGTCAACAAGGGATAGTTTACCCAAAAATGAAAATTCGGTCATTAATTACTCACTCTCATGTAGTTCCAAACCTGTAAGTCCTTCGTTCATCTTTGGAACACAAGTTAAGATATTTTTGATAGACAGCAACGCAGGGTCAGGAAGCCCTAGGATTTCATCAAAAATATTTTAATTTGTTTAATTAATGACAGAATTAACATTTTTCAGTTAACTAACCCTTTAATGACTCACTCAAAAAGAAATTCACTTGCTTTGTTCCTGATTGAATCAGTGTTGTGAATGAATCATTTGAGTGAATGATTCAACGACTCCCTTTACATCACTCCTCAGTCTGCTATTACTATTTGTTTCTTTTTTTTTCACTAGTGAAGAGTTGAGGCTTTGAACATATGTTGCCATTGGCCATTTAGTGTTGTTACAGTCTAATTTTCCTCCAGCTCCAGTCACTAGCATTTACAGCTCGGATGATTGGCTCGAAAATACCTGGATGCACCCATAGGATAGCTTTCTCCAGGTATTATTGGCCTCTTTGGAGGAAGTGTGAGGAGTGTGTGTATTTTGTGTGTGTGTGTAGAGGCATTTTCAGCTGCCCCTCAACTTGACAGATGAATGCTAATATTTGCTGAGCAGTGATAAGAATTCGAGGTGGACCATAAAAAAGGGAGTGTTCTGCATTGAAGAATGCACCTTTAAAACAAACCTTTTAATCTCTCACCTCAGTGTGACAGATAAAAACATAATAAGCACATGTAGGCACGTGAAAACTATGTCCCACATTTGTGCACCAATATTAACATGCACAAACTGGCATATATTCTTTTCCACTTCATTGCTGGTATATAAATATTGTGTCTGTACACGTATATATGACATATATACAAATTATAAATTGGATTATTGCTGTAGGTGGAATAGCCCTAACCCAACCGCCTTCAACATTGTGTTTACGCCAAACTGTCCCTCACCTTACACACACGAGCAATGCGTGACACAATGGTGTTGTCAAAGAAATCGAACTCCTTTCCCGCTTCACTGAAGAAGAAGTAAATCTTATCATCATTGCCGACTGCGTTGCCTTTGGGCAAACTCTCCTGAATGTAGGCTGAGCCTACAAAAGCAGGGTCTGTGGGAGAAATAAAAACAAGCGTCAATCCACACTATGGAACGTACACGGAGACAGCAGCTTTTGTAAGCAATGTGGACTATATATAGTCACTGGTCCACCTGAAACCTCTTTTACGTGACAATCTTTAGTTGTAATTACTGATAGAAATCTTTTGTTACACTATCAAAGTGCTTAGTATTGATTTTGCATATGTGTCTTTCATCAACTTTGCCACTTATGGCAAAATATTAAGCTATTACTCAGTACTCTTTAGTAAAGTGAGAAGGGTTCAACTGTGTAAACTGATTCTAAATTGATTTGTTTTGTTCTCTGTAGTCTTGCTTTACATGAATAATTCTCCGCTGTGCCAAAATTGCCTCTCAGTGGTAAGTTCAAGGGAGTTGAGCCCCTAAAGAGAACAGAATGGGGGGAATTGTGCCAGCTGATAGAGCCATTTACTTCCATGCTGTTTGCACTATGTAGCGCCTGAATTACTTAAAGGGATAGTTCGCCTAAAATGGAAATAGACATCATTTACTTCCTCCCATGTCGTTCCAAACCTATACGACAGACTTTTTTCTTTCAATATTCACATTTTTTAATATTCTTTAAATTTTTTTGGCAATTTAAATAAAACCCTGGGTATTAAGACTTATATGACTTAACATAAATGACGGTTCTTACTGAAATATGTATTAGAAAACTCAGAAAAAACTCCAGGTGAGCTACTGACATTACATGTTGCTATTTTTACCGCAACACAACTCAGAATACACAACTTGAAAAAAATAAAATGCTGATGCGATGACCACAGCCATTGAAAGAGCTTACAGGTGACGATGGATATAAGCGTAGGCTTAAACCAAAATGCCGTACCATTTTACTCATAAAGAGTCTAAATGCCACCAGGTATCGAGTGAAATCCATGCTGAGAAACTCCTTCAGTGGCTGCGGTGTCATGACAAGCGTCAGCATGTCTACATCCTGCCAGGATGGCATCTAGCGTTTGTCTCTGCCGTTTGTAAGCTCTTCAAGTAGCTGAGGTCTACTAAAAGCCTCAAAGGCGTCAGGACTCAAGTGGAGAGAACAAAGACGCAAGTCTTTAGGAAGTTTAATTAGTCCATAGGCATCTTCCCATTCTTTTCTCCTCTTCTTATCGCTGGGAAAGCAGTGAAGACTTACATTGCTTCTCTAGTTGTTCTTTGACTGAAAATTACAACCAAAAGCCACACAATGTGGTATTGCATCAGTATTTTATTTTTCCGAGTTGTGTTGCGGTAAAAATAGCAACAGGTAGCGCCAATAGCTCCAGTAGCTCCATTTGACGTCATCAAAATAATGGCACCCCCATAGTCCAAAATATGATTAAAATTATGTGGATTTTGTAAATAATGTAAATCTTTTATGGTTTTTCTACTACACATTTCAGTAAGAGAGATAATTTACATTATATTATGCCAAACAAGTCTTAATACCTTGACTACCTCTTTAAAAACCTTAAAAGTTAGAAATGTTGCATTGGCAGTTTAGTACTAAAGTACTAAAAATGCTGCAATTGCTGCTGTTCTATTAAGCGCAGGATGATAGTGGCTTTTACCTTGCAGCCAGTTCAGCGAGTTTTCAGTCTTTAAGGCTGTGCCCTGGCCAAGGCTTTTGTAAATGATGGGTTCATTTCCTTGAAAGTTACTGACGGTGCCAGCATACAGTTCTCCATCTGAAAAAACATCAACAGATATTTATAAAGCAAGTCAAAAAGAGTGTTACACGTGTACAATACATTACACCAATGTTTGTACCACGTACCAGCCATGATGGCCGTGGACTTGTATTCAGGGTTGAAAGGGCACCGGCTACGACCATCTTCGGTGACTATTTCTCCCACTTCATTGCGCACCAGGGAAAAATCAGACGTGTTCTAGAAGAAAAAAAAACAAAGGGACATTCTTGTAAAGACAACAAGCACTGTCTCTTGTATCGACTGTCCTGTGTAGCTCTAAACAAGGACCTTATTTTGCTGAACAGGACGTCATGTTATTGCGATAAGTCTGGAGAGATAGTAAGAACAGGGTGAACGCACTCAAACTGAAGGGATGATGTGTGTACTATCGACTCTGTGTGGGCCAAGGATACTGATAAAAAGGATGTTTGGATGGAGATGCAGCTGTACGCACACACGCACTCTGGTTCTTTTTCGTTTGTGACTTTATAGGGGCATAAAGGTAAAATATACATCTGCAAACCATCAGCTTGTGCAGGCAAAGTACACTATCCTAAAGCTTCAGTTTTAGTGGTCAGCGTCGACCCCTGCGAATCCAGGCATAGTCTCTAGAGTGAAGGGTCTAAGTAAAGTGCAGGGCCATAATAATTTCTCATCCGAGCAGCATCTACCCTTAGGGAGAGTGGAAGAGTGTATTTCTGAGGACATTTTGATTGACTGAGTAAATTACATGGATAATTAATTCCTCCCCTGCAGCCTGTTAAAAGCATGGAGGGAGGTGGTGAAATCCTGCAGGAGAATAGAACAAAATGAAACAGTACTTACGATGTATGCGCAGATAGGGCTGAAAGCATACGTTCCACACACGTACAGATGAGTGCTGTTCACACGCAATAAAATCTTGATGTAATTGAAGCAGTCAGTCTGGAATCAGAAATAGGAAAAAAGGAAATGCATAAGAGAAGGAAAGACAGATAACAATTTAAAGGGACAGTTCACCCAAAAATAAAAAAATTCTGTCATTAAATACTCACCGACATGTCGTTCCAAACCCGTAAGACCTTTGTTCATCTTCAGAACACAAATTAAGATATTTTTTATAAAATCCAAGAGCTTTCTGACCCTGCATAAACAGCAATGCAACTGACACATTCAAGGCCCAGAAAGCTAGTAAGGACATAGTTAAAATAGTCCATGTGACATCAGTGGTTTATCGTTAATTTTAGTACTATTTTAACTAGGTCCTTACTATCTTTCTGTCTATGGGGTGTCAGAAAGCTCTCGGATTTCATCAAAAATATCTTAATTTGTGTTTTGAAGATGAAGGAAGGTCTTACAGGTTTGAAACGACATGATGGTGAGTAATTAATGACATAACTTTTATTTTTGGGTGCACTATGCCTTTAAGACTTAAGACAAGGCTTGACGCACACATTAGCTGATAGAGTAAACAGTAATATCACAAATATCCCATGCAGTGGCAGCAGTGGCAGCCTCCCCCGGGTTGCCCGTTCAGTAAGGAGTTTTAATTCCATAGAGGTCGCTGTTGACCTACTTCTAATAAAATAAAAGTAAAATAGACAGATAACATTTAGACTATGTTTCTGAATAAAGCAGTAATTGATATCATAAAACCATGAGTGTGTTTTGATTTATAGGTCAGAAGCTATAGTTTACATGAATAAAAAAAAAAAAAAAAAATCACACACATGAGACTTGTAAATTATATAATTTTATATATACAGCTTTATTCATGTGTAATATATTTTTTTAACAAATTATGAGCTCTAAAAGATTTTCAGAATTTTTACAACTATTTTGCTTTAGACCATCTACAAATGTTCAATCTTAAAGGAGAAGTCCACTTCCAGAACAGCAATTTACAGATAATGTACTCGCCCCCTTGTTATACAAGATGTTCATGTCTTTCTTTCTTCAGTCGTAAAAAAGCTGTTTTTTGAGGAAAACATTTCAGGATTTTTCTCCATATAATGGACTGATATGGGGCCCCGATTTTGAACTTCCAAAATGCAGTTTAAATCCGGCTTCAAACGATCCCAAATGGGGTTTGGGATGGGTCTTATCTAGCGAAACGATCGTTATTTTCATTTTAAAAAAAAACAATTTAAATATTGCTTTTCCTGAACTCTTTGTATTCTGGCTCAAGACAGTTTGAATATGTCGAAAAACTCTCTGATCGTATTTTCTCCCTCAACTTCAAAAATTATTTTAAAATCGTCCTACATCGTTGGAAGTTGAGGGAGAAAATACGATTGGAGTTTTTCGACATATCCAAACTGTCTTGAGCTAGAATACACGGAGTTCAGGGAGAGCAAGTCAAGACGAGTGTTTGACATTAAAAAGTATATAAATTGTATTATTTTTATGAAAATACATTTTGGACGTTCAAAATCGGGGCACCATATCAGTCCATTATATGGAGAAAAATGCTGAAATGCTTTCCTCAAAAAACATAATTTCTTTACGACTGAAGAAAGAAAGACATGAACATCTTGGATGACAAGGGGGTGAGTACATTATCTGTAAACTGTTGTTCTGGAAGTGGACTTCTCATTTAAAATATTTTCAAAGCTTCAGTGTACTGACATTATGAAAGAACTTCATTACTGTTTATTTAATTCCAACAAATAAGTTCTTGTTAAAAACTAAGCAAAATGAAAAATAATTTACTTAAAATTTCTGTACAGGACAGACTTGGTGTTGTTTCAGAAACAAAAGGAAATATATCAGTATCAGGATCGGCTATCGGCAAAAATGAGCTGAAAAATATTGGCATATCAGATATCGGAGAAAATCCAATATTGGGCATCCCTAGTTGTAACATGAGGGAAATATGAACATGCTTTTCCCTACAAAATTACATGCAGATTTGCTTTTATTTCTTACTGTTAAAAACTATGGCTCTTAATAGAATATAGAAATAATCACAGTTAATCATGAAAAAAAAAGCATCTTGAGAAAAGACAGATGACAGAATTTTCAGTTTAAATCAACTGATTTGCAGATAAAGTGTGATTTAAGTAAAATGATCAAATTTAGATATGTATGAGCAATTTCTGACGCAATGTTTTCATTTTGTCATCATTTACTCACCTTCATTTTGTTCCAAGCCTATATGACTTGTTCTTTTGTGGTAAATTAAAAAAAAAGTCTTTTTTGTCAAAACATACAATGAGATTTGTTTCTCTCTTCAAAACATCTTGTGTTCCAGAGAAAAAAAAAACACAGTAAATCAGATTTGGAACAGGTAAATGAAATGTAATGAGTAAATGATGACAGATTGTTCTTTTTTTGGGTGAACGTATGGTAATCGTGCAAATTAATTTTCAAAGATACAAAACTAACACACATAAACAAAGGCAAACATTCAAAGCAAGCTCCAGGTTGTGTGCGCAAGTGTTTTCTGGCTGGGCTTCAGAACTTGTTTTCACATCACTAGGTTTGATCTAAATCCTCTGTAATAGACTGGGAGAGGTTTTTGGCAGCTGTGTGTCATCGGTCTCAAGAAACAGCAGTTATTACTGCGTCTTCATCAGGGTCCCAACATCCATCCAAACCTGACTCCCAAGACAAATCAATCTGGCAGCAAATTAGGCATGCGGATTATTAATCTAATAACAGCCCTTATGCAGTGTCAAGCTTTCAGGGAAATTACAGTGTGGACGTGTCAAGGCAATAACGGGTCCTACGAACTGAAAGTGTTGCGACGGACAGTTTCTCAGATTCGAATTTAGCACAGTCATACTGCAAATATCTATTTTAGAGGCCGACTCCTGACATGGAACTTCATGCTGAAATATACAGACATCTCTCCACTTGGTTTGATGGATATCTCATTCACCCACCTGTAAATCTTTCCCTTTGAAACTGCACTCCTCCCTCTTCCTCTGCGGTGTGTTCCACGTTAACTGAAAAAGTGAAAATTGCAAGCTGCAGTTACATTAAAGTGTGCATTTACAGTAAGACGATGTATTAACACGGATATGAGTAGGCCTACAGTGACTCACAGTGAGTCGGCTGTAACATATTGCTGTCTAGCCTTTCTGTCATGCTCAAAATAAATGAAGTAACGCTGAATGTTTGCAGTGAACTGTGAAAGTCTATTTAACTTAAAAAGTTAATTTGTTGAAAAGTATAATAGAGTAATACTCTGCAAAAATACAATGGGGGAAATGGGACAACCAGTAAAATAGGACACTTACAATGAATTTCAAGCTTCAAAAAGGACACAAAAGACCAATTAAAGTATCAGAAAGGTGGTTCTTACTGACTTTTGCACTATATTTCAAAAATTCTGAAATGATACGATAGTTTTGTGAGATGAACAAATGAAATTTAACTCATTATTCATTTAATTATTCAAGTGAACTGCATTAAAGCTCCAGATCAGTCTGACGTGAATCATTAAAGGGATACTTGACCCAAAATTGAAAATTACCCCATCATTTACTCATCCTTAAGCCTTCGTAGGTGTATATGACTTATGGCGTTATATTGAAAAATGTCCTGGCTCTTCCAAGCTTTATAATGACAGTGAATGGCTGTTGAGATTTTGAAGTCCAATAAAGTGCATCCATCCATCATAAAAGTACTCCACATGGCTCCAGGGGGTTAATAAAGGCCTTCTGAAGTAAACTAAATGTGTTTGAGTGAAAACAACATCTGTTTTTAAACTTTATGAAATGTAATCTCCAGTATCCGCTAACTGTCGTATGCACGTTTGCGAGAGAGTGGCGTTCCAGCGGATGACGTATGACGTAGGCAAACACAGTGTTGAATGCGGAAACGCAGAGGAGAGAGCGAAACAAAACGAGGATTTGTAAAGAAAAATGTTGAAGGATTTCGATATAAGCCACAGAGGAGACTGGTTTTCCTTTGCTGTAAACAAAACTTACTTCTTGCAAGACTAGCAAATTCTCACTGGAGCTAACGCTACGCCTACGTCTTCCGTCTTTCGCTGGAACGCCACTCTCTCGTGGATGCACAACAGTTAAGGTCAATGCACATTTTTTCGCACATAAAAAATAAATACGACCTCACTTTGTGTCAATCACGTTTAAACTAGGGCTGTAAAACGATTAATCGCGATTAATCGCATACAAAATAAAAGTTTGAGTTTGCCTAATATATGTGTGTGTACTATGTGTTATTATTATGTATTTATAAATACAAACAGATTCATGTATGTATTTAAGAAATATTTACAAGTATATGTATTTATTATAATTTTTATATAATTTCCATTATATATATATATATATATATATATAAATAAAAATATTTTGTACATAAATAACATATTTCTCTTAAAATTGATACATTAATTTATGTGTATTTATATATACATAATAATTACTTACACTACACACACATTTATTAGGCAAACTCAAACTTTTATTTTGTATGCGATTAATCGCGATTAATCGTTTGACAGCCCTAGTTTAAACACTACCTCCGTCATAAAAAAGTTCGGATTTTCTGCTTTTTCTGCATTTTGAGAATTGTTTTGACAGTTCAGAGCCACTGTACAAGTGAACGGCAAAATCCAGAATTGCGTCTGACAAGTTCATCCACTTCGTCTCGCAGCACAAAGCACTGTAAAGGTCCTTGCACACTGAGTTCACAGAAATTAGTGGTCATCTTTATAATATGTGGCTCCACTAATGCTAGCAAAGCATTAAAGTTTACTGACATTCTGAAGTAAACTTTAAACAAGTTCTGAATAACTTTGAATAAACTTGAATAATCTCGCAGCTCCTTAAGGAGGTGCACACAAAAATTATTCTCTCCTTCCTCTCTGTATCTTATAATTGGATGGACCCAAGATGTCCTTTCTTTTTCTCTTTTTAAGAAGAGCATGGACAACAAAATCATCCTCACTGCTTGAAGATTCCATTTTGTATTGTTTTGCAAATTTTTTCACAACGGATGAATTAATACGCATCGGACTCAGTGTGCAAGGTTTCTGTGCGTGACGAATTTTTAGAACAACGAATACAAAAAAACACATACAGAAATTTCGGACTCAGTGTGCAGTGACCTTTAGAGATTACGGAAGCTAGAGAATACGGTTTATAACGTTTTAAATATGGATATTTTTCTTACAAAATGCATTGTTTTGCTTCAGAAGGCCTTTATTAACCCTCTGGAGGTGTGTGGAGTACTTTTTATGATGGATGGATGCACTTTATTGGACTTCAAAATCTCAACAGCCATTCACTGCCATAATAAAGCTTGAAAGAGCCAGGACATTTTTTAATATAACTCCGATTGTATTCATTTGAAAGAAGGAAGCACCTAGGATGGCTTGAGAGTCAGGAAATCATGGGGTAATTTTCATTTTTAGGTGAATTATCCTTTTTAAAGGCTACTTTTAACTGTTTAGTTTTTTGTTTGTTTGTTCTTTCAGTGATATCAATGATGAGTTTTCAGGCAAAAATTGACCTACTTGTATTCACTCTCATATGCATACAAAACTTATGGGTAGAGCTGGGCGATTTTTCCGATTTTATCGATTAATTCAAATTTAAAGTTGCGATTCTGAATAGAAATATTACCGAACGTTAGATTTAGACATTTTGACAATATGCCAGTACGTGTCACGCGCTCATATCACTAGGCACCATTCACACACAATGCGCTTTTGTGTTAACGAAGTTGCGACACGGAAAGTGGAATTGAAAAAACATGCAAGAAGATGGGAATGAACTTCTTTTAACTTGAACGCTGCGTTTTTGGAATGCCGTTTCATACATAAAAAAACAAAAACAATGGAAAAGCAGCAGAATCGAATAAAAAAAACCTGTAAAACCTGCTGTTCATTGTTTTTACACCACATTTATAGTTATTAATAGTCTACTGGTGTTATTTCTGAACATATAATATGTATAAGAGACGTTTGCACAATATGTAGTTGTAGTTCATGCATCTTTTCTACAAAGATATTTAACAAGTGATTTGTTTAACATTATAACGTCATGTTGACAACTTCATGTGTGGTGTACTTGGAATATAATTTTCTTTAACTAGAGAGTTAATAAAGAAAAAGTTACTTGAATCATGTTGTAGTAACATTTTCAAGTTGACTAGTTTAAAAAAAAAAAAAAAAAAAAAATTATGATCGAGAATCGGTCAAATGTTCTGAAAAAAATCAAGATTTGAATTTTTGCTATATCGCCCAGTCCTACTTATGGGTGTGCTTAAATGATGCCTGTACTCAACATTAATGATATTCCACTCTCGTTTACTAATGCACAATCTTATACATCCTCCAAAATCAAACACACAGACATACTCACATTACGCTGCAGCTGTGTTCTGCTGATATCGCTGATATTGAGTGCGAAGAGAGTCTCTCGAGCGCCAACGTACAGCATGTTATCCTCTTTACTGAGGAGCAGAGAGGTGTAATTGAAGACTCCATTGGGTGAAAATCTCTTGGCCGACCTCTCGTTTGCATCTATGAGCAGATATGGAAAAAGTGAGGGAGAGGGAAGAATGTCAGCAAAACCGAGCCAAAAAGATTTACTACTGGAAATATGATAAATGTGCAAAAGTCAGATATGCGATCGTGCTTTTCAGGCGGGTTTTCTTCAGGATACAGATTTTACATTGTAGCTTTTTATTATATTATTGCACAAAAATGAATAAAAATACATTGAATTCAAATATTTAAATACGTTAATATTAAGAATAAATAATTGTATTCTATATTTATTGTCAAATGTATTTTATTTTATTTTATTTTATTATTTTATGGGTCATTTGAGAACCACTGCATTATAGTATAGATAATAATGTAGAAAAAAGTAGAATAAAATAAAATAAAATGAATCAGGAATATTCAAGAAATCTGTTTTGAGGGAACTGGCATTTTTTTTGTCAAATACTTCCTACTAATCCAGTTTATAATTCAGAGATAAAATAAAATAAAATAAAATAAAATAAAATAAAATAAAATAAAATAAAATAAAGCAGTAGTATTCAGGAAATCTGTTTAGAATAAATTACATTATTACTTTAACATTATTACTTTAACATTTCTGCCTATTCCGGTTTAAAATAAAATAAAATAAAATAAAATAAAATAATACATTAGGAGTATTAAGAAAATTTGTTTAGAATACATTCCATTATTCGTTGTCTAATATTTCTTCCTATTCCAGTTTAAATAAAGTAATAAAATAAAATAATAAAATAAAATAAAATAAATCAGGAGTATTCAGGAAGTCTGTTTTGAGAAAAAACAAAAAAACATATTGTTTAAACATGAACTGGCATTTTTTTGTCAAATACTTCCTCCTATTCCAGTTCAAAATTTATTCAATATTTAATATTACGTTAATATTAAGAATAAGTCATTTTAATAAATAATTTTATTTTATGTTTATTGTCGAATTATTTTATTTTATTTTATTTTATTTTATTTTATTTTATTTATTTTATTTTATTTTATTTTATTTTATGGGTCATTTGAGAACCACTGCATGATAGTATAGTGTATTAGATAATAATGTCAAATGTTTTCATGCAGTGAGGTAAAACCTGTTACAGTGACAAAAAGTTTAAATATTATGCTTTTCTCTCAAAATTTATGTGAATTTTAAACTGTAATAGGAGGAAGTACGTGACACAGAAAAAAAAAATCAGTTCACTAATACATGTTTTTCTTTTGGCTTTCATTTCTGTGTACATTGCACTGAAAGACAAGTGTGATTCAACCATTAAGCCACTGACAGACGAGACGAACATTTTGTCATCTGTCATGTAGTGATGAAGTTTGTATTTACAGCCTGTTGACATTGATTCGACATGCATCTTAAGAGCAGAGGAGCTGTTATCTTGGAATGATGTCATTGTAGCATGGGAGTAGGCCTACTGCTTTGCTCTGCCAGCCTATGGAGAGACGAGATGAAAGCGCGTTTCCACACATTTCATTTTACACAGTCTGAATCACCACCAAATTCCCAAGTGGCTCATATGAAGTCATAAAAAAGCCATGATAAAGTATTCTACAGAGAATTTGAGCACAGTGCCCTTAACTCTCTTAACAAACACCCCCTACTGGTGGGAAGTATACTGCATCTTATTGATGCCGTTGTCATGGAAACAGAGAAACAGCCTGCAGGAGCTGCCATGATAATGATGCAGTGCAGTATCTTTGATTAAGACATGAACATCTGTCTCTAAGCTAGATGTGGCAACACAAATGCTTATTCAACATTGATTCAGATATTTAAACATGAACTGGCATTTTTCTGTCAAATACTTCTTCTTATTCCAGTTTATAATTCAGAGACAAAATAAAATGAATCAGGAGTATTCAGGAAATCTGTTTTGAAAAAACAACAAAAACAAAAAAAAATGTTTAAACGTGAACTGGCATTTTTCTAGCAAATACTTCCTTCTATTCCAGTTTATAATTCAGAGAAAATAAAATAAAATAAAATAAAATAAAATAAAATAAAAAAATAATTACTCAGGAGTATTTAGGAAATCTGTTTAGAATATATAACATTATTCTTTGTCTAATATTTCTTCATATTCCAGTTTAAAATAATAAAAAATAAAATAAAATACTCCCTCCTATTCCAATTTAAAATTCATAAAATAAAATAAAATAAAATCAGGAGTATTCAGGAAAATAAAATAAAAAAAGGAGTGTTCAGGAAATCTGTTTTGAAAAAAAGAAAGAAAATGTGAACTGGCATTTTTCTGTCAAATACTTCCTCCTATTCCAGTTTTTCATTCAGAAAAATGAAACAAAAAATAAAATAAAATTATAATTGATTTATTATTAATTAATTATTATAATTAAATTGAATATTCAGGAAATCTGTTTAGAATACATTACATTATTCTTTGTCTAATATTTCTTCCTATTCCACTTTAAAATAAAATTAATTATAATGAAATGAATCAGGAGTATTCAGGAAAATATAATATAATAAAATAAAATAAAATAAAATCAGGAGTATTCAGGAAACCTGTTTAGAAAAAAAAAAACATAATGTTTAAATGTGAACTGACATTTTTTCTGTCAAATACTTCCTCCTATTCCAGTTTTTAATTCAGATAAATAAAAAAATAAATTAAATTAATAAATCAGGGGTATTCAGGGGTATTCAGGAAATCTGTTTAGAATACATTATATTATTCTTGTCTAATATTTCTTCCTATTCCAGATTAAAATAAAATACAATAAATCAGGAGTATTCAGGAAATATGTTTTGAAAAAAAGAGTAACGTTTAAACGTGAACTGGCATACTTCCTCCTATTCCAGTTTAAAATTCATAAAATAAAATAAAATAAAATGAATCAATAGTTTTGAAAAAAAGCATAATGTTTAAACGTGAAATGGCATTTTTCATACTTCGTCCTATTTCAGTTTAAAATTCTGAGAAAATAATCTCATAATGCACACCAGTATCATATAAAATACAAGGTCATTGGGTATAAATGCTAAAGCTATCGTGGCATACGAGTTGTGCTATTGATTTACGTGATTTACAGAATCCTTGCAGACCTGGTAGGTCTTACTTAGCATGTAATCATTACACTGATTATGCTCCCATGGGTGACTCTGAGCTGAGGTAAGACTCTAAAAGCGGCCGTGTCTCTGGGAGCTGCTGCAGAGGGTCTGCGCGCTAGCTTCCTGAACCCCGGGGGAGACAATGCGGTAATAATAGGGCATCAGCCCTCAGCCAGGAGGGCTTATTACAACCGAAGCCAGTCTGCTAAACCGCAGGAGGGGATCAACACGGCACATTAGTGGCACGCTACTGGGGTCTCTGCCTCTGTGTGTCTCGTATTTCCCCTCTCTCTGATTACAGGATGAAACGGGGCACCACTCAACACCAGCAGCATTCGTTTCACAGGGTTTGGGGAGAAATTTAATGGCGATTTAGCTAGACAAGGACAAAGGGCAATAGCTGCAACCAAACAGGGCTTAAGTGGGATTTGCACAGGCAGAAACCGTTCCCCAATTATTCTCCAGAGTGCCGCTGCTGTAGCGTTTTCCCCGTAGCTCACACAATGAGGCAAATAATTGTGCCCCATTAGGGGAAAATCGCACATGTGAATGTTTTACTGTGAACACTTCTCTATAAAATCCAAATGATGACAGTCAGTTGTGTTTCAGCTATTACAGTAAGTGTTACTTAAAGGATTAGTTCACTTCCAGAAAAAACATTACCTGATAATTTACTCACGCCCATGTTCATGTCTTTTATTCTTTAGTCAAAAAGAAATGTATATTTTTGAGGAAAAAACCAGGATTTTTTTAATATAGTAGACTTCAATGGTGGCCAGTGGGTTGAAGGTCCAAATTGCAGTTTCAACAACCTGGCCTCGTGACAAAAATGTACCTGTGGGAATGTTTTCGCATTCCCACCAATAAGTACATATCACTGCAGTTTCCAGAAATGTCCACTGAGTAGCGCTAAAAGAGATAAACGTACATATAGTACGTTTTATGTGACGTTGGTTTTGTGTCACCACAATTCCGACTTGAAATGTCCATTAAGTGGCGCTGTAACTCTAATGCTCTGTGATGTTTTAAAACAACATACTATCCACATTACACCTAAACCTACCCGATAACATGAACAAAAGCGAATGTGACGTAAAAATGCG
The DNA here is from genome assembly GCA_036247105.1 of Cirrhinus mrigala. Classification (NCBI taxonomy): domain Eukaryota; kingdom Metazoa; phylum Chordata; class Actinopteri; order Cypriniformes; family Cyprinidae; genus Cirrhinus; species Cirrhinus mrigala. Next base: position 17,129,986 of record CM070024.1, read on the forward strand.
ATCGCATGCCATTTTAGCTTGTTTTTCCATCTCTCATCTTTCAGCTCTTTCATCATGAGTCATGTTTTTCATGGGATTCGTACTCAAGGATTCCGCATTCAAAGTCCAATTTCGTGCCGCCTGAGCTACCGAGCAAGCTTGTTACATCTGGAAAGCGAAACATATTGCGCTCTAAATCATAACACTGGCATTTTTGACAGCAAACCTAAAGATACCGAACCTAAAGGCATAGTGATACATTCACAACCTGATTGGTCGGGTTGAATGATGTATATTTCATGACTGAACTCACCAAACACTCCAAACATCTAATGCCATCTGCTGGACTAAGCACGCTCATTGTTGCGTGTAAATTATTTTATTTTCACCTCCTGCAAGCTCAGAAAGAGCTCATAAGAGTCACTTTACCTCCTCGTTGCACCACATTTACTCTCTGCTCATTTTGTTTTGGATACACGCTTGTTCCCTTCGTGAAATCAAGTCACATAGCGTTGCATCTTGTCATTACTTCCTGTTTTTGGACCGATTAAAAGTATTTGGTCCGTGTTGCATTCATATTTCATTCGAACCGCACCAGAGTTTGTTTGGTGCACACCAGGGTTGAGATGACTCAAATGAACCGCACTAACAGAGCAGTCGCACCAGAGTTCATTTTAATCGAACCAAACATGACAAGTGTGAACACACCTTAAATTATAAGGAAAAATGTATTCTGGAAGTGAACTAATCCTTAAATCAGATGTAAAATTTTGCGTACGCATACGCTCTGAAACTCCACAGCTCCTGTACTACTCTCTATTGAAAAATGAATGACTTCCAGTTTGTCGTTTGTTGTTTTTCATAGATAGTGAAAAGTCGGCTTACATGTGATGAATTGTAATAATAATGCAAACACCTATAGTTGTACTGTTGCATTGTTTTGGTCATTGTATGTTGTGATTTAAAGGGATTTATATGCTCATTTAATGAATAACATGTTGGAAAACAAGCTATAAAATGTATACAGAACTGTATAAACACCTGGCCACATCCAGCAGCTAATTAAATGCAGACCACTTCAAATAACAATGGTCTTTGGCAATACTGGGCTGTTTTGGTTTTTGTGTTCGCACATGTTATGTTCGAGATCTCTGCCTGTAACCACTTATGCGGTTTGAAAAAGGTGTGATTGCGAAACGCAAAGAAAGATCTGTGCCATTGAAAATGAACTGCAACAAACAAAACTGATTAAGGTTGACATGGAATGCAGTTCCCAAGAACAAACTACAATAACTTTAAATAAACTTATATAAGGGTCGCGGAATGACCCCGATTAACCCCGCATTTCTGATGCCCTGCTCATCGATTCCCATGTCTTGAAACATTACCAATCCCGCCACAGACAATACGGTCTCTCTCTCAATGAGTCTGTAGTATTATTGTTTGAATTGACTGTGAGGTCAGTTCCCATAGGGCAATTCCATGACGACAGCTGCCATTGGCTTCTTCCAAACTGCACTGATGCATTCTGGGAAGAAGGCTTATCCTGTTCGCACTCATGGGGAAAGAGGGCTGAGAGTGTCAACAGTAGAAAGAGGTACTTATGAGGCGAGTAGTTATTGTCTCTTGTGCTACAGCGGTACATCATATCATAACTTGTACGTCCTTGTCTTGTTGACCCTCAATCTTCAAAGTCTTTTCTCAGTCTGATCTATTATGAGACACACTACAGCCATGCTAGATTCTTTGTGAGGAATGAGATCATTACTGCCATTATGCAATTACATGTCATTTTTTTTTTTGGTGAAAGCCACTACTAAATGGATTGCCATATCCGCAGCGCTTTGCTTTCTAATCCATTTAGAGAGAAATTAATTATGCAGGCTTTTAGGGAACCCTTCCATGTTCGGTTTTCAGAGCGGAATTCCCTACGGCTGCTCTAACAGTACATGCCCGAAGTTAATTAGAGACACGACGCATCCCGTCGAAAAGAGCGACTGCGTGAGGCAGTCTGGCCGTCGGTGTGAAAGATCAAAGCTCTGTTTTGTTTAGGCCTCAGCAGACGGCTCATTTAAGTAAACAGTGTATCTGATGATTTGAGCTTTTCAGAAGTTAAATGCTTATTGTAGACTTACACAAATCGCACTGTACAGCTGGTAATGTTGTGCTATTAAATGGCAAATCCCAAACTGTAAACCTAGTGTTTATAGTCACTAAACCAGTCACGTTTGTATTTCTCACCTTCTCGAGCGCCAGGTAAACAATGTACGCGCTGAAGGAGAAATGATGTCATCTCCAGGTGTCAGGAGAATGACAAGCCCCCTGTTGACTTAATGACAAAGTGCTGAGTGTTAAAGCTGCTTTTGATGTTTGGAAAAACAATCTGGAAAAATGCTCTCTTCAATTGCTACATTGCAAACAGTGCTTAAGAATTACGATGACAAGTTTTTCAGGAACATTTACAGGAACAGCGAGATCTGTTTGTTCTAGGAAGCCTATCAACTCGCTATAAATTTTAAATCCTGCGCTTTATGGTGATGGCAGAAAAAGGACAGTTCCTCTTGGGTCAAGGTGAACAAATGAGCTATGGAAGCTGGAGCCGTATTCACAACTGTAATCATAATCTTAATGGTTTTTCTTGTTGGAGCAAATCTGATGTAATGCACTTTCTCAGATCAACATGTGATTAGCTTTGTGAAATTAGGACTTGGATGCTTACGGTACATTTTAAATGTAAGATTGTTAGCCTGTACTCTTTGTCTTTAATATAAGGCTTCAACTCTCGTATTAAGTACAAAGGTCAATATACAAAGCAAATAAAAAGGCATGTTGAACCGCTGGGGTTTGCTAAGTGCATCCGAAACGGAAATATCTCAATATCATCTAACAGCCTACAGATCCCCAGAGAGACATCCACTCCTTCAAATTCTTTTTTGTGCTCTTTTACTAGGCTTTGTTAGAACCCAAACAGACTGAATTTAGACCAGAGCATAATATTTTGTTTGATACTTTAACATTTGGATAGTTAAAGCATTAGTTCACTTCCAGAATAGAAATATCTAATTTTGAATGTACTCACCCCCATGTCATCTAAGATATTCATGTCTTTTTGTTTTCAGTCGAAAAGAAATTAGGATTTGTGAGGAAAACATTCCAGGATTTTTCTCCATATAGTAGACTTCAATAGGGGCCAATGGATTGAAGGTCCAAATTGCAGCTGAGGAACAATCCCAGCTGAGGAACAAGAGTCTTATCTTGTTAACAAATATATATTTTTTAACCACAAATGCACTAGCTCTGTAATGCACGTCTACTTCATGCATTACATAATCATGTTGGAAAGGTCACATGCAGTTAGTTCTTTGTCTGTGTACTTCAGTTCAAAAAGGTAGGGTATCTAATTTCCTCCTCCAACTTCAAAATCGTCCGACGTTTTTGTTTTACCTTTTTTTTTGTAAAGGCTATTTGACTTTCTTTGCACGGTCGCTTTGTAAACACTGGGTCGGTACTTCTGCCTACGTCACACATGATCTTTACAACGTGACTACGTAATGCATGAAGTCGAGCTACAGGGTTCATGTAGATACTGTAAAATGAAATTCCAGGACTTTTCAAGCACTACTTTTTTTAATTTTCAAGGACTTCAGTCAGAGATCTCACTTATGGTTTGATGTTTTCCACTGTTTAAGAAAAAAAAAAACGGAAAAAAGATTTGCGAAACAGCTCCAAAATCCTGATCTGAAACAAATGATTCATAATACATGCTCCGAAGTCCCGAAATGAATCAAATGATTCACGAACCTGCATTGAATTCCTGATCTGAATAATGATTTCTGATCATCTCAGATCAGGAGCCGGAGCGCGGATCGCTAATCATTCAGTCCGTGGAATCATTCAAGAACCTGCTGTAAAGTTACAATCTAAAGCTAACTATTTGCGAACCTGCTCTTAAGTCCCAGTCTGAATAATGGTGAACCATCATTTCAGATTAGGACTCGGGCCACAGATCAAGAATCATTCAGTTTGCAGGATTGATTCACGATAGGCAAAGTCCTGATCTGAATCAGATGATTCGCGATAAGCAAAGTTCCGATCTAAATCAATTGATTCGCAACACGCAACTTAAAGTCCCGATCTAAATCAAATGATTTGCGATACGTAAAGTTACGATCCAAGTCAAATGAATCGCGAATCCTCTCCGAAGTCCCGATCTAACTCAAAAGCTTCGCAATTTAAAGTTCCGTTCTGAATCAAATGATTTGTGATACGCGATCCGATTGGAGAGCTTCGAAACAGTGAATCATTATGCAATGCAAGGGTTACTGATTCGGAGATTCGGATGTTTCATCCATCACTATAGGTATTACAAGTGATGTCGAAATTCGAAAAATGAATGTCTCTTTTAATTTTATCTGGTTTTTGCTAGTGAATCGCTTGAAATGAATGATCGAAGTCACAAGTTTAAATCAATCAGGGGTGCGTTTCCCAAAACCAACTATGGTCGCAAGTTCCGTCGTTACCAATAGAGTTCAGTGGACCAAACCACCATAGTTAGCTAACGATGCTTTTGGGAAACGCACCCCAGAGCTGTTCCAGCATAACGATTCACTCAATTGATTTGGCTCATCTGTTTCTCTTTTTGCATCTTCAGCCATGTTTACATGACATTGTCAGTATTATTACTGGTTAAGCTTGATAGTTTTATGATTTTTTTTTTATTGCATAAATTTTGAGTGAAAAGATATGTGCTCATTGAAAAAATTAAACATTTAATTCATAGGTACATTGCCTTTAAATAATTCAAGCACTTTTTAAGTACCTCTTCAGGAATATTGCTATTTTTAAGGGCTCTCCAGGCCTTAAATTTCAGAAAGTCAAATTCAAGTGCTTCAAGCTTTTCAGACACCTTGTACGAACCCTGTAGCTAGCGCATGATGAGCATTTGTGGTTAAAAAGTATATAATTTTGTTTTTAGAAAATGGCCTTTCGTTTCGCTAGAAAAGACCCTTATTCCCCAGCTGAAATAGAGCTATTTGAAGCTGCATTGAAACTGCAGTTTAGACCTTCAACCTGTTGGTTCCTGTTGAAGTCCATTATATGGAGAAAAATCCTGGAATGTTTTCCTCAAAACCCTTTATTTTCTTTTCTAATGTTAACTAGTGTAGGTATAATCATGTGGTGTGATAGTAGTTATAATAACATTATAACTAATAACATTAACAGTATAGTAAACTCTAACATTTGTATATTTGAGATGCAAAACGTGAAACTGGAGTGTGACACTTTCAGAAAGCACAATATAAGCAAACCGTACTGGTCCTGAAGACATATGAGTTAATTTGAAGTGTTGATACACAAGCTAAAATATTTCATAACCACCCTGAAATGAAACAGAACTCTGAGTGAAACATGTCTGTTTTTGCACTGTTTTTGTGACAATGCAAACCACATGAATCTGGCAAAAACAAATGCATGCTCATCTCAGCTGTGTGGATGTTCTCTTCACTCTCACACCCTCCATTAAAGCACAGCTGAAATTGCCGGAAAAAGCAAAGACTGCTGGTACTGCATAGGCTATTGGGAGCCATTTACATAAATAAATATTGATCCTCAATCTAGTTGATCTGTGAAAAATGTTTAGTCTTGCAAACCGTATATACAGTATATTCTTCTGTTCCAATGTTTGAGGTCAACAAGGATGCATTAAATGAAACAAAAATGACAGTAAATACATTTATAATGTTACAAAAGCTCTTTTGAACATTCTATTTACATTCTATTTTAACAGTGATAATAAGAAATGTTTCTTGAACAACAAATCTGCATATTAGAATGATTTCTGAAGGATCATGTGACACTGAAGACTGGAGTGATGATGCTGAAAATTCAGCCTTGCCGTCATAGAAATAAATATTTTGTTTTTTTACTTTTACTTATTTTTGATCACATAAGTGCAGTGAGCATAAGAGACTTCTTTAAAAACATGTAAAACAACTTGCTGACCCCAAACGTTTGAATGAAGTCTGTGTCCAAACACATTTATGGCATAATGTTTGATATAATCTTATAAAAATCGTCTTTTCGATTTAGAAAATTGCATTGGATGTTGTTCTCAACTGCTCCCTTCCTTCCAAAGGAAGTGGTCAGCAAAGTGCTCCTGGGAAACTGTAGGCTCTTTTACAGTGTGCTCCTAGTATCTTTCCCCTTTAAGGACAAACCGCTTTCCCAAAAGGGAAATGTACGGCCTCTTCTCACACTGCTCTGTTTTCATTAATGCCCCACGTTGATGAGAAATGACTGTTGAGCTTCTCCAGAGGAGGAGAAAGGAATGACGCAACACTCAGTTTACACTTCAGAAACATTCTGTTCTCTTCCACCTGCGTGCGCGGCCGGGTCTCCCCGCTCCAAACTTAGAAACTCGGCATGAAATATTAAAAAAACAGATGATATAATAAGAGAGCAGTTTGAAGTCACGGGAAGGACAAGAAAGGCGGAAACAGAAAACATTAAGACGTCAGGTATAATCTGTTGAGACGTTCAGGAGAGGGGTTTAGTGTTTGTCTAGTGAACTGGCACAACGTTTCTCTTGTTAGCATGAGAAGTACAGAAGTGGCAGCTTGTGTTGACACCATGGTGACCGCTGGAATTCTGGGTAGGTCAAACATGAGTTCGGTGAGTAGAACCCACATAAACACACCCGGTTTAAACAAGAGGGGGGCCTCTTAAACTAAACGAAAGAGGGTGAATGTGCATGAGACCAAGTGCTGCAGTTAAAGTTTTGATCAAAATGTGCATCTAATGAATTCACAAGAATTCCAAAGTTGCAAACAAAGGTGTAATTAGGGTTTTCATGAGTCGTGTGGTAACATTTACTTGGACTGATTAAACTTCCCTATTAACAACAACAGTTTTGCACAAACCTGCAAGTTACATAATTATATATCGAACTATTCGGATTGGACCAGTTTTACAGATGGTTTTTAGGACTCCATGGTAACGTGTGGGAGGTGTCAATAAACAAATAAATAAAGGATGCAGCTACAATGATCAAGGAAACACAACACTTATATTTGTGGGTGTAGGAGCCTGTGTGCTTGTTTTTGCCTGACGGGTCTGACAGGTTTGATTTATTGGTAAAACTTAGCAGCATTTCACAACGTAGCTCTAATTTACTCTAGTGGTGCCAAGATCAATTCAATCACAGTGAAAGTGCAATGAAAATGAGTGGCGTCTATTTTGCAGCTTACACAGCAGTCTGCAAAATTCCTCTATGTCATAGACTGAATTTGCTAAAGTCTGATTAGAATAGCATTGATCAACATAGAAACAGGCCAAATTAATTACATTATATGGAAAAATATATATTCAATTCTATCCATCCACTAAATAACCAAAGTTCAAGTCTTTTTTAACTGTTTTCAAAACTTTCAAACAAGTTTATCTTGCAGATTAATTTGTTTTAATTTCAATTCATTTTAATTCTACTTTAATTTAAACAGAAAATATGTTTCCTGTTTGCTCAACTTAATGGAAGCCCTTTCCGCTACTGAATAATAAATACAAAAGGTAATTTCGACTTTTTATCTCGCAATTCTGACTTTTTTCCTCAGAATTGTGAGATTTGTGAGTTATAAAGTCACAACTGTGAGATATAAGCTCAGTTCTGAGAAAAAAATTTAGAATTGCCTTTTTATATTTTTTATAAATCTCAGAATTCTGACTTCAGAACACAGTTGCGAGTTAAGTAAGATTTGTGAGATATAAACCTGCAATTTTTTCCCCTCAGAACTGGACGTTAAGTCAGAAGTGTGAGATACAAACTCGCAATTGCAAGAAAAATATCAGAATTGCAAGATACAAACATGCAGTTTTGAGAAAAAGTCAGAATTGTGAGTATATCCTGCAATTCTGACTTTATATCTTGCAATTCATATAACTCACAATTGCGAGTTTATATCACGTAATTTTGAGGAAAAAAAAGTACGAATTGCCCGACTTCATTTTTCAGAATTGCAAGTTTATATCTTACAATTAAAAAAAAGTCATAATTGCGAGATGTAAACATGCAATTGCGAGAAAAAAAGTCAGAATTGTCAGATAAAAAGTTGCAATTATTTTTTACATTTTTAATTCAGTGGGGGAATAAAGGGGGGTTTCCTTTTACTGCATTTTATATTGAACCACACATTAACTCAACAACAACCATGATATGTTCAAATCAGTGTCACATGGCACATGCGTACATGTTTTAATGTGTTGCTTTTGTTGTAGGGTTAAAAAAACAACTCCTCAAAGTAAGTAAACAAGAGACATTCCTTCCTCTCATGTTACAATGTGCCACCTGAGAAGCTACGTGATGCATGCGGCTGGATATGAATGGACTGTTTCCACCTGATGCATGTTTTGGAAGCCATCCATGAGCGACACGTAGTGCAGGTCTCTACTGCTTCAGACATGCCTGATCACCTCCAACCACAAAGAATCAAACACCATGTGCATGCTATATATTATACTGAGGATAAGCCAATTTTAGGCTATGGTAATAAATCAAGAAGTATTACAGTTACATAAACCAAAGATAAACACAGTGGATTGATGTTTGTAACCTTCACTCATAAATAGCAGTCAACAACCATGAGATTCCTTCTGTATCTTCCGTAAATGCATTTCCCAGCTTTACCAGTAGAAAATACCTGGGTAAGCACAGAGCTCTAGTGTAAACCGCTTATAGGTGTCTTTTTAAATAGCTTTCTAATGCGCATTAAGCACTGCAGCATAGTGTGTATCAAAGAGAGGAACAAAAGAAGAGAGGCTGAGCAGATGTAGTTTCTCTTCCCACAAACCCTGATCCTTCTTGATAGGCACATAATGAGAAGCAGGCAAGCATTCACACTGTAACACACACACATACACACACATCCCCATTCATTATTCACGCCAGATTAGCTCTTTATTAGAGTCGAGGGAAGGTGGAAACCAGCAAAGGGAGAGAAATGTTTGTGCAACTGGAATGGCGGGACGGCCCTTTGGACAGTGTGCCAGTCTGCAGATCGGCGTGTGTTTCACATCACTGTACAGCTTTAGACTTCATAGGCTTTTCATCAGTCAGTTACAGTTTGCAGTGTGACCACAACAGTTTCCTGAATTTAACTTAACTGGTGTTGCACACACTGAACAGTTCATTGGTAATTTAAGCCATTTAAACAGTAGAGAATCGTTTATTATAAGTGTGTGCCAAATATAGAAATCTACTACAAAACTGCACTCGCTGATAGCTGTAGGTATTTGGATACACAAGTTCACTAAGAAATTATGCAAATCAGGCAATGTCCATAAATATCCGCTAAACACGAATTACATTTTTGTGCAAATTTACACGACACATTAAGTGGCTGGTTAAACTTGACCGTGATTGGTTAGTAAAAAAAGACGCAGGCTTATATTTATGTTTAGTGAATTCAGCTCTGGACACTTTCTGTTCATTCAGGTTTACCTGCATGACATTCGCCATTAGGGTAGGTGACAGTGTATACAGAGACAGAGACACAGACACACCGGAACACTCTCAAACAGAGAGAATTAGCAGGTTTCCTTGTGGCATTAGACAGGCAGATGAGAAACAGCAGTGAAAAGAACAGCTGCATTCTTTCTTACAATACAGCGTGATCCTGGGGACAACACAAGAACAAACAGCAAAGGACAAGAGGAACAAAGTGCTACAAGAAAATGGTAGCCAGTAGAAAGATCTAAGGAATGACAAATGAGACAAGAAGAGAAATGAAGAGAAGAGACAAGATGAGAGTACTAAGGAGACACAAGATGAGATAAAACAAGACCAGAATAAAAGGGAAGAAATTAAATGAGAAGAGACGTGAAGAGAGGCAAAGAAAAGAGATGAGAAGACAATTAAAGAGACAAGATGAGATCTTAAGTAAGTCTGAGAAGTAAAAAGAAGAGACAAAAAGAGAAGACAATTAAAAAGACAAGACAACGAGAGACATAAAATGAGACAAAAAGAGTAGGGAAGAGGAAGGATGGGTCAAAATCAGAAGACAAGACAGAAGATGATTAAAGAGATGAGACAACAAGAGACATAAAATGAGACAAAAATTGGGTAGAGAAAGGACGAGTCAAGATGAGACAAGACAAAACAAAATAAGAAGAAGAGACACAAGAACAGTCAATATAATAAGACAAGACAAAATGAGAAAGAAGAATAGACAAAACAAAACGAGAAGAGATTAGACAAAACAAGAATACACGAAAAAGACAAAATGAGAAGTAAAGAAAATGAAAAGTAAATGAGACAAAAAGAGTAGGGTAGAGAAAGGACAAGTCAAGATGAGAAGGCAAGACAAAATGAGAAGAGAAAACACAAGAACAGTCAAGATGATAAGACAAGACAAAATGAGAAGATCAGACAAAAAAGAAAGGAAGAGCAGAGAATATGAAAAGAAGATGAGAAAACAAAAAAAGAGAAAACAAGACAAAATGAAAAGTAAAGAGAAGAAATGAGACAAGAACAGAAGACAATTAAAAGGATGAAACAATGAGAGATAAAAAGACGAAAAGAGTGGGGTGAAGAAAGGACGAGTCAAGATGAGAAGGCAAAACAAAATGAGAAGAGAAGACACAAGAACAGTCAAGATGATAAGACGAGAAAAAATGAGAGTATCAAACAAAACAAGAATAGAAGAGAGGACGAGAAAACAAGAAAAGCAGAGAAAACAAGACAAAATGAGAAAGAAGGAGAGAGAGGAGAAAAGACTAGTCAAGATGAGAAGACAAAATGAGAAGAAAAGAGGGAAGAAAAGAGAATAAGAGAAGAGAAGACAGAAGAGAAGACAAGACAAAATGAGAATATGAGAAAACAAGACAACATGACAAAGATGACAAGAAAAGACAAAACAAGAAGAGAACAGAGTGGACAATGAGAAAAAAAGACATAAGACAATTTAAGATGAGAAGACGAGACAAAATGAGAAGTAAAGAGAAGAGATGAGACAAAAACAAAACATTTAAGGACAAGACCAGGACAGATATGAAATGTGACAAAAAGAGACTTTTCTCAAGATGTGCCAAGATGAGAAGACAGAATGAGAAGTAAGGATGAGACAAAATGAGAAAGAAAGAGAAGACAAGGCAAAACAAGAAAGGAAGAGAAGAGAATACGAGATAAAAAAACAGAAAATAAGACAAGACAAAATGGGAAGACGAGAAAACAAAAGAGAAGAGAAGACAAGACAAGACACGAAGAGATTAGAAAAGATTAGACAAAATGAGAAGAAAAAACAAAACAAGAAAAAAAATGATGAGAAGGACAGGAGACAAGATAAGAAGACGAGACAAAATGAAAAGAGTCAAGATGAGAAGAAAAAACTAAAAGCGAAGAGAAGCGAAGAGAAGAGAAGAGAAGAGAAGAGAAGAGAAGAGAAGAGAAGAGAAGAGAAGACATTTTTTTTGTTGGCAGGAGAACAAGACCTACAGGTAGACCCTCGAAAGAAATGGTCAACATGTTCAGGCAAGTTTAGTAGGTTTAGTATAACCCCATCAGATCCTGAACCAAATGAAGGTGAGAAGTAAATGTGGAAAGGATGCACAGGCGTAAATGAATATAGGTTCACTTAAACTCTTTGTCCAACATGATGAAGACACACAGGGCAAACACAGCAAGCCCATGACTTATGTCTCTGCACAAGAAGGATTTGTGGACTTGGAAACAAGGACTAAATAGTCTCATTTCCACTTCAAACTACGCAATGTGCGACTGTATGTATTTAAATTAGAAACAACTATGTGTCGCACGACACCGCTTTTACAAAAGCCACGCTTTTGTCTTAAAAGGCGTCAACATTTTCCATCACAAAAGACTTGTACCTTAGCGATGAAAACCATCATCTAACACGATCAATAGTGCCATAGTAACATAGTAAGCCATAGTGCACTGTGTTTACAGACTCATTGTGCCTGTTCTCTTCACAATCCACGAAGCCTGCAAAAACATGAATGGACGCACCCAAAATCGCCTGCGTTTCATGCGAAAGGAAGTGGTTTGTCTTTAACATGACAGATGTTATGTTAGAGACGCAGCTAAGGGATCATTATGAGCAAGAGGGGACGTATTATGCTGGTGAAGAATAGTCAGACCACTCTGAAGTTTTAAATAGACGCTTTGTTTTTCTACGATGACTGATGTGGAGATGCATGTGTATGTTGCGCATTGTGTTCGCAGTGGCACAGTGGTTTTGTAAACGCTGTAATCCACCTCCATACAAACACGCCGGAGGCCAGCACGAACCAATCAGCCCTTGATATCTGCTTTCTGTTTATCAACACTTCAGCAAGTGTTACTGTCTGTAGGAGATGACAGGATCTTCAGCTCATAGCTCCCTCAAAGCTCTTAAGTCAACTCCAAATCAGACTTTATTTATAGTCTCGTACCAGTCTGCTCTTTTACAAACTTTAAGTAAATGGGCAGAGTGAGTGTCTGTGCACTTACTGTAAGAAAAACTGAGGCGAGGGGTGACGTCGTCTTCTGCTGCTTGACCCCATCCAACCAGGAGGAGAAATAGGATAGAGACACGTGTTATGTTTAGTGTCCACATTTTGCTACTTGCGTCTCAATGTGTTCTCTCTCTGGATTTTCTGGCGCTCATAAGGATCTTTTCCCTTGATGGTTTATTTTTCTTCTTCTCCTCAAACTCCAGAAAAGGAGAACCGTGTACGGATGGGACGACTGGCGGTCACCTTCGTAGGGCCTCACAATGGTGGATTTCCACCAAAAAACAAGTCCTCAAGGACGGTGGTAAAGCCCAAATCAGTCTCCATGTGCTTGTGTAGATTCCCACACAGGCTTTTCAAAAATCTGCAACAAACAAAACACAAGAATAGTCACATTAAGTTGGGATAAAAAGTTTTATTACTGGTGGGAAATATTTCATCTAGGAATGCCCAAATAGTAAATCCATATTCAGAAAGACACAGAAAACGAATAACGCGTTTTATGGAGGCACTAAAGGGACATGGTTAGCCACTTCCTCACGGTAGCCCGTTACATCACAGTACATAACATTTAACTTGTCACATAAACAGAGTAAAGAGAGATGACTGATAGGACCAACCTGATCACATGACGAAAACATACCTGTGTTGTTCATGAGTCCCTTGTTTGTCCTGAACAGTTAAACTGCCCGCTGTTCTTCAGAAAAATCTTTCAGGTCCTACAAATTCTTGGGTTTTTCAGCATTTTTGTGTATTTCAACCCTTTCCAGCAATGACTGCATGATTTTGAGATCCATCTTTTTACAGTGAGGACAACTGAGGGACTCGTATGCAACTATTACAGAAGGTTCAAATGCTCACTGATGCTCCAAAAGGAAAAACGATGCATTAAGAGACAAGGTGTGAAAACTTTCGAACAGAATGAAGATGTGTGTGTTTATTTAGCCTAAATATCTTTTTCGTTTGTTTGTTTTTCATGTTTTACTGCCCTTTAGAAGCTACTTTCCCAGAAGACAAATTAAGTTAAAAAATACCCTGACCTTCAAATTCAAAAAGTTTTCACCCCCCACTCTTAATGCATCGTTTTTCCTTCTGAAGCATCAGTGAGCATTTGAAGAACAGCAGGCAGTTCAACTGTTCAGGACAAACAAGGGACTCATGAACTATCACTTACAAACAACAACAACAACAAAACACAGCTGAGGATCATTCAAGTAACAATACAGTATTAAGAATCAAGTGTATGTAAACTTTTGAACAGTGTCATATATTTTGAACATGTGAAATATTTTATTCAGGTCAGTACTAAATAAAAAAATAACTTGCATTTTGCATAATCCCTCCTATTTTGTTAAAATAATTAACATTTTGCAGATTCTGCAAGGTGTATGTAAACTTTTGACCTCAACTGTATCTGCTTAGTTAGGACTGACCCTGTTTAAGCCAGCCTAAGTTGGTTTCCTGGTCTTAGCTGGTTTAGCTGGGATGCTAAAAGGCGAAAGTGCCCCAAACCCTCTTAAAACTAACAAAACGCTTAGACTTAATTAAGACCATGTGTATAGAGTTCATTTCACAAGCATGTATCGATTTCTAAATGAAGCAAACATCCTCTTCACGCTACGCTAAACCCACAATACAGTGTGAGCGAGTCCCATTATGTCACGCTTGATAGCACCAGGAGATGTGGAAGCTCAAACCAGACGTCTTCTACCTGTACAGTCAACTCTCTATGTGGGGTTATATATCACTATAAATCATCAGTAAAGATTTGGATCATGCCAAGAATTACCGCATGAATGAGAATATGTAGCCCTAAGGGACTCAGATTTAAACAATATTTACTCACTGCTCAGCAGGGCACTATGTCTGTGTTTAATTAGCGCTAAAGTGAGCAAGTTTATAGAAAAGTGCTCTTTTTAACAGAGAAAGAAAGAGCATTCTGGTGCACTTTCATTTGACGGTGAACATCCCACATGGACATTTCTGTTGACTGGTCTTAGTATGGTGTAAGGATGATAAGGCAATAAATAAGTACTTCCTGGAAATGGTGGTATTACTTATGAGACAATGGAAACTGTTTCATTCTCTGTTTACATGTTAGCGTACAAAGTTCGGAGAACAGATGACCCACTTTACCATAATCACCCACACTGATCATCTGATCATCATTCATCTGTTCCGTTCCATAAATCACTGTTCTGAGAACAGATATTCAACATAATGCAATAAAATGTATAATTTCCAGCCTCCTGCTAAGATGACCTCATTTGCTGCCATTTAGATAAGCAAGGTAAAGTCATACATGGAGTTTGACTTCCAGGCAAATTAAATAGTCTGTAAATAAGTTGAATAGCTTTGCACTTGATATGTGATCTACAGCACAGAACCCAACCCTGTCATCAGCCCAATATGTCAGCAGGCTAACACTTAAGTGGTTTCCATTACTCTAGCTATATAGACAAGCCTTTTAAGCACAACCACAAAGCTAATCCAATTGCAAGTCCCATTTAGGTTTAAGATTTAATATCAACGTCAAATGTGTATATTTTATTTTTATGAACTGCCAACAGTAAAGGGCTAACAAATAGGGTGTGGTAAAATCAGAGCTGGAGGAAGGGGAAAAAAAGTAGTCTGGCTTTCACTAGGCATCTGAATGTAACATACTATATGTCTAAAACATACAAATGTGAAATAAAAAAAAAAAGAAGAAATTACTGAGATTTAATTAGGTGTAACCTAGGGGTGGGCGATATACACGATAGACACGATTAACCGGTAGAAATTTGTCAACTGCTAGAGATTTTCTGCTTTCATCTCTATCGCGGTTACACGCTCACATGACATTACTGTGGTACGTAGTCACGAAAAGTTATCCTTTGCACATTTTTAAGCATTATGGTTTAAAAACAAGTGATTTTAAGCTGTTGAAATGCAGTCAGCAGCGAAAGAGAACTCATTTCGCTATATGAGCGTGCTGTCTGAGAGACTCAGAGAGGCACGCACAAGTAAAGAGGACGCTTATAGAGTATTGAATGTTATTTTTTGTGCTTTATAGGCTTTGAATGGTTAAATACACTCACTTATATGCGTCAAAATGCCCGTCTTTGGAAGTATCCTCGTAAACACCATAATCTAGGTCTTAAGTGAAAGCAAACAGCTGAGAAAGAAAACGCACGTGTAACAGTATAATAGATCTGGGCAGCTCTTAAAGTGATAGCAGTCTAATATTCCTGCTGTTTGTCATTCATGTTAGTCAAACAGCAAAATCACTGCACTAGATCAAATCACTTTTGTAAATTTAATAAGAAGAAATATATTTAATTTACACAATAAAGTATATGCAGTGTTTTTGTACATTTGATTACTTTATAGTAATTAGTTGAAATTATAATTAGTTTCTTATTCTTATTTAATCGCTGACTGTTTACTTGTCTTCAGTGAGCTTGAGTTTGTTTGTTTGTTTGTTTTTATTTAAGCTAGTAGGCCTACTAGTTTTTGTGATATGGACACTGGTGACACAAATGATGAAATTTCTTTGGTATTAATAATTTTGATATCATAAAAGGCCTTTTTTAAAGCAAAAATTACTATATTGTGATACATATATATCGTTACAGTGAAATAAAATTACTCATATCATGATATAAGATTTTGATCATATTCAGAGTTGCCAGGTTATATTCGGAACTTTCCCAAAGTTATCCCAATCACGTTTCGAAGGCCCCCCCCCAGTAAAAATCGTGTTCCGAGGGTAAAATACACATTTTTTGGCTGGGTTCCCTTGGTACAGTTCACTTTCCAGGAGCTGAATTTAATGTTATTGGGGCTGCTTCAACTCGCGGCAACAGTGTTAAAGGCACAATATGTACGATTTTTTTAATTAAAATATCCAAAAGTCACTAGAACAGTGTTATATATTTTGCTGACTTATGTACTTACATTATCCCAAAGGTTTTCCAAGAATGTTTAAATCCAGAAAAAATGCAAATGACGTCATACTCTGTCATACATGTCAGACAAAAAAAAAAATGTTTGTGATGCCTTAAAAAAAAAAATTGAATTAAGTTTAGTCGACGTCAAATGTTATGTTGGATATTTGAGTTGAGAAAACTTAAAATTTTAAGGCAGCACAAACACTTACTTTTTTAAGTTGAAACAACTTTTTTTATTTTTTACAGTGTACACCCTCGGTTTTATTTTGTAGAAAATATGGAAACCCCGAAGACACTTTAATAACTTTATGCATTTTATTAGACAGATGACGAACGCACAAAGTAGCATTATAACAGAACTTTCAATACACTCAAATGCAACTAGTATGATAAAACGTAAGATAAAACCTCACACGCATGACCGAAGGGAGCGGAAGTACTGGACTGTGGCCTAAGCAGCTCTGCTGCTTTCAAGCCATGTATCACGCTCGTCATTCTTTAGTAATCACTCCAGTGTCCTCGTTTCGCTTCCACGGTTTTCAGCCCCATCCTGCTTCATACTACAGTGACGACAACGGACTCCCATGATTCCACACTCAATCACGGTGTCATCAAACTACGCCTTTGGTTCTTTGTTTGTCTTAAATATACACCCTCTAGTGGCAAAAACGTACATATTGTGCCTTTAAAGTAGCCCAGTTGTGCCGGAAAACCACAGACTTGGCAACACTGGTCATATCGCCCACCCCTAGTCTAACCTCAAAGTTTGAGTGTATAGGGGCCTGTGGATGGCCATAACGCTTCTGCGGATCATCATATCTATCAGTGCTTTACCTCAAAAAGCCTCAAAATTGAGCCAACACCGCAATTTGGCATCAAGCTCTAAGAGTGATACTGCAGGCCAATTTACTGTACAACTGCCAAAACAGCAAGGATGCTTTGCTCTAATATAGACAACATGAGAGCACTAGCTGACAGTCGTCCCTTAATAAAAAGAAGACAGAAGCAAGGCAACTTTTCCATCTGGAGCACGACAGACCTTGGACTCCCACAGGGAAGATTCACGTCCCAAATGGGAAAACTGCTGCTTGTTTAAACAGCTTCTCAAAATTGTATTGGCACAGCATTAGGAGATAAACTGATTACGTTTTAGATTTTCACAAATAATCTTCTGAAGAACTGTTGAATCATTGATGATTTGGGTTTATCAACATCAGACAAGTCCTGAAGGCACAAAACACTTATATACCTATACCTATGAACAACATATGGCACATATCAAACAAAGTAGCAGTAAAGGACACAACAAGTTTAATCTGAACTATATCTTCACCTTGAAATGACTTTCTAAAGTGATAAATACATCAGCAAACGTTCACAAATTTCGTTGTTTGCTGTGCATTTGCTACACTGTTTCACCACCGACAGATATGAAATCTGCACACTATCTCAGCTCAGACAAGAGATACGTTTACAAGGTCAAACTCCTCCTGCTACTGTCCATATGCTAGGGTTGGAATGTGTCATGCACTGGTCAAGGCTGTGGCTTCAGCCATATTGGTGCAGGAGGCTTGCTTACGAAGCGCCATTAGCCTTCCTAGCACTGCGAACGTTGGAGTGACGTCCCAGTTGACCAATGGCAATGTGATCTCATTAATTTCAAGCCTTGACAGGAAGAGGATAAATGCTGCTGGAGTACGTGAGGAGCTGAAGTAGGACGATGAAGTTCTCTCTCAAAGAGATATAATACACAATTCCTTTTTTTTTTTACTGTTGGATTAATGCAGAAGCCATAAATCATCTCACTACTGGTCCTCAAAGGTTTTTATTGTGATGAATGATCAAATACTGACTACAATTCCTAAATCCTAAAAGGAGCGACCTCAATGAACAAGCATAATGTTTAAACGTTAATCATTCAGTTGGTAGAACTTGTCTAGTTTGGACTGAATTTATATATTTTTTGGTAGGTTTGTTTTGGGGGTGGGTCGATTGCTTTTAGCCAGAAAAAATGACTGATACAGGATGACTTTAACATGATTTGCAACATGAAAACAAATATAATTCAGAGACATTTGAAGGGTATTTCTTGGAAAGATCTGGGGACAAAGTGTCCTTTGAATTAAGTTAAAAAGAAAAAGAGAGCGAGAGAGAGAGAATGGAAATGTTTTGCATTATCATAAAGTAGAAAACTTTCATCCACAGACCACAATAATAATTAAACCGACGGCATGTGTTAACAAGTACATAAATAGTCTCTATTCAGTCAACGCCCATTCAATAATCTTCCTTCTAATTCTTCCAGTTTGTGAGCCATATGTGACGATGGCATCAAATGTCATTCCCTATCTTTTATAAAAATAGAAATAGTTTACTACAGAAACAGCTGTCCGGATTATCCAGATAAAATTATCCTGAAGCAATGCCAAAGGACTAACGCTTTGCATAAGTGTGCAATAGTATTTTCCACTTTCTGGACAATAAAACAAACAAAAAAAACACTTAAAAGCACAACACCCTTAGACTCTTAGAGTTTTTATTGTTAAAAAAAAATAATAATAAGTACAAAACTTTTGAACTAACTGAACAAAAAAAATTGTAATAAAATGAAAAAATAATGGTAGAGAAATATTAGAAAAACCTAAATTAAAATTTAAAAATGGCAACTAAATGAAATATGTTGAAATAATTATACATTAAAAATAAACCAATAATAATTACCAAAACCTAAAAGAATAAAAATTGAAAATACAAAATTAAAATCCAATCCTAATATTATTTCTAAAAAACTATAATACTACATAAATAGTACTGAAATTACACCTTAAATGTGTCTCATCCATAAAACACGAGCAGAACAAATTTTTGCGTAAATCGTTCGTAAAGCCTTTCTGACGTAAACTTTCGAATTCATGAAAATGTTCATTTTAAAATATTAGTTGGTACGAAAGAAATGTACACCTACTCCCTACCAAGTGTGACTGATGACACTGAATTTTAATGCACTGTCATATTAATATTTCACATTTGCCCTGTCTTTTTTTTTAAAAACGAAATTCTAATCTGAAATTTTTGCACGTTAAAAAATAAATACGACCGATGATCATGTTTACACTAAGCCTCCGAAGCTTTTGTTCGTCATTAAAAAAAAAAAAAAATGGGTCGGGTTAAATTTTCCTGCGAATTTTGAGGAATATGAAAAAATGCAGGTACTTGCACACTGAGGGCAAAACTTTCATATGCGTTTTTTTTTTGTATTCATCAAAATTTATCACGCACAGAACCTCAAGGTGTCAAAACACCTCTCAAAATGCTTGTTATGGATGTGAAAACGCAGAAAATTTAACCCGATCCAAATTTTAGAGGCAGTGTGTAAATATGATTGACACAAAGTGAGGTTTTATTTATTTTTTAACGTGCGAAAATTTCAGTGTGCAAAGACCTTCACTGTATAACTTTGGGTAAAATGTAGCACTTGTCACTGTCACTATATATGAATGATTCACATTCATTAACATAAAAACATTTAACAATCAAATCCATGGTATAGAGCATTTTCATGGCACGTCATCAGTCGGCCATATTGGCAGCACTGAACGAAATCAATGCCATTGAACTGAATGAAACTCACATATTTTGCTAATTATTGCTGCTGAAAATGGTCAATTATTGTCATGTTTTGAACCGGGAAAAACATTTGAAGTACTATAGACTGCCAAAAGTTATAACAAATCAAGCAGAAGAGTGCAAAAAACTGTGAAACAAAAGGTGTTTTTGGTTGGCCAAACTGAACCAGGATTTCCAGAGCAAGAATCTTGACAACATTCGTGTTTGTTCTTATCATTTCCGGTCAGTTAAGTGAAATATTAGGCTAATATCTTAATTAATACTGCTTGTTTGTATCTTTACCGCCTATTAACGTTGGTTTGTCAAAATATTGTGCACTTTCATGCTTACTAAGTCTTTCTCTATATGATTTAGGAGCTTCCACACATTTTTTCCGTGGTTTAGACAACATAAAATAGCAGAACAACATATTCAGTAGTACATTAACTGTGCAATCCATGCTGTTGTTTACATCCGAGTATCGCCAATATGGCCACGCATCCGGGTAACGAACTAAATCGTGATGCAAGTGTAAACCCTCTATACTAAGCGTTCGTGAATCTGAGGTTTTTTTTGTAAAAGTCAGTTTTTACTCCGAATTTATTTGTATGTTTACAAAAGTTTAATGAATGCAGCCCAATGTGTGTATTGAAGAAACTGTGAATGCTTATTTCTTCCACAGTTCGTGTAGCAGTGTGCGTGTGGGTATGTGTCTGTGGACGTATGAGTGCAGAAGCAGATGTGTGAGAGGAGGAATGTGTCGTGACTCAAGGGGACTTTAAAGAATAACTAGCACATGTGTGACAGAAGTATGACTCATTGCTCTCAAAGTGCCCGTTGAAACAGTCCACTGCAGAAGTTCCGCAAACTTTGAGATCAGATACGCATTTGGACACCTATGAATCAGAGAACACAAGCAATGTGACTCAGCAGCACAGGTATCAAAACACTTCAGAAATACAGGAAGCAAATCTGACACCTGTTCGTAAGCACTCTGTCATCAGAGCAAAGTTCAACACCAGTGTCTCCTGTATTTAACTTCCTGTGCTGTATGGAAAAAGTGAATCATTAAGTTTGGGATCGTTAAGTTTTCCGCTGTCCTCGTCTCCGAGCTGATCCCAAGACCCAGCTTAGAGTAATTAATGGCCCACTCCTCCCTGGGTGATCTGGCCAGCCTTAATTACATCCATATGTTCCTTCAAAGATCCTTAATAGCCTAATTAAAATCTTATTAAATAGCAAAAGCAAAACGGGGGGAAAAAAATTCTGGCTCAAATCAAGTTTGAACATGTTAAAAAAAAGGAGCTTCCATAAATGATCAAGCTAATTTTTTAGGCAAGACTTTTCAGATGAAAAGCGTAACATTTTAGTTTAATTAAATGGGTGACCTAACTAGATAAATGTGGATGAAATGTAAAATATGACCATGAAATGGCCTAGGAATATCATTACCGCTGTCTCTCCAAAGTAAAATACCTTTAACGGGGACAGAGTCAGATGTGCAAATATTTCTAGCCGAGATTCGTTTTTTTGTCCTCGCTCCTGCTTCGAAATTTCCATAACAGATGTGGGGTCTGTGAAATGTGGAACGGCACAGAAGCATTTGTGAAAAAACCTGCTAATGCCATCATCTCTGTGAGGTAAATGAAAGGATGTTTTAATTTCAGTGCATATTTAATTATTCTACTGGTTAAAGTAACATGATAACTTGACTCCAGCGTTCTTACGGTTTTGATTCAAAACCCAAGGTTTTCCATTTCTTCAGGCAAATACTAATTTCTGATTCACTCTGGACAGAAAGAATGTGTGGACTGGATGTAGTTAAATTCCAAAGTGTAATTTGAGAAACTTTGATATAATTAGAGTTGTAATGCTGCTACTGTCACAGCACTGACTCATCTCTGATGGCATTCCCACTGCTTTCAGTTCTATTTTGAAAGAAACAAAGCTTTTCTTAATAGCATGCAGTATATGGAAGAGCTGCTGTGGTTTTCCAAGAAAACAGCCTTGTTGGAATTTATTACAAAGAAATGCTATTCTCAGAACAGAATATATAAAACAGCTTCTCAGATGGAGAAGCCAGAATCTCAGTGAACAGAATGCAACAGGTGGAGTTTTGCCATTTCAATGCGTGGCTACATTCAGTGTGTTTTATATTTTCGCCCGCAAGTGCAAAATTAAAACTCGATCATCATATAAAGCCTCTCACTTATTATTACGTAAATACATGAAGATTATGAATGTGTAGATCGAGTGATTTGGCAGACTATCTTTTTCAGCAGGCACTTTCTGCCTTTTCTCCTGGCAAACAAACAAAATATATTAGTCTACAATTCATATTTAGACTTTGCATTTTTTTTTTTTTTTTTTTTTTTGAGCAGCAAATCAGAATATTAGAATGATTTCTGAAGGATCATGTGACTGAACTAATGCTAGAAAAAATTTAGCTTTGAAATCACAGGAATAAATTGCTAAAATATGTTAAAATAGACAACAGCTATTTTAAAACAGTAAAATATTTCAAAATTGTACTGTTTTTGCTGTACTTTGGATCAAATCAATGCAGAAACATAAAAAAAAAAATAAATAAAAATCTTACTGTTCAAAAACTTTTGACTGGTAGTGTCAAAAACGATTAATCGCGATTAATCGCATCCAAAATAAAAGTTTGTGTTTACATAATACATATGTGTGTACTGTATATATTTATTATGTATATAAAATATATAAATACACACATGCATGTTTATATTTAAGAAAAATAATTTCATTTGACAACCCTATATATATATATATACACACACACACACACACTGCCATTCAAAATTTTGGGATCAGTATAATTTTTAATGTTCTTCAAAGAAGTTTCTTATGCTCATCAAAGCTGCATTTATTTGATCAAAAATACAGAAAAAAAAATGTAATATTGTGAAATATTATTACAATGTAAAATATATTTTTTCTGTTTTAATATACATTCAAATCTAAATGATTCCTGTGATCAAAGCTGAATTTTCAGCATCATTACTCCATATTTCAGTGTCACATGATTCTTCAGAAATCATTCTAATATGCTGATTTATTATCAGTGCGGGAAACAGTTTTGCTGCCTAATATTTTTTTTGGAACCTGTGAAAAGTACCAAAGTTTCCAAAAAAAATATTTGGCAACACAGCTGTTGCCAACATAGATTATTCCAATAATAAATCAGCATATTTTTTGAAAAATCATGTGACACTTAAGACTGGGGTAACAGCTGATGAAAATTCAGCTTTGCATCACAGGAATAAATTATATTTTAAAGTATATTAAAATAAAAAAACATTATTTTATATTGTAATAACATTTTGCGATATTACTATTTTTCTGTATTTTTGATCAAATAAATAAATGCAGCCTTGATGAGCATAAGAGACTACTTTATAAAAAAAAAAAAAATTTGAAGTCTTACCCAAACTTTTGAACGGCAGTGTATATATATTGTAAATAACCCTAGTAAAAAAGTAATATATTCAATTACATTAAATACATATCGCTTGAGACTTGTATTATAGAAATAATAATTAATCTTTATATGGAGCACTACTTGTGCACAATGCACATTTCTTAATATTAAACCTAAAATGTGTTTTAATGTCACTTTTGATGAAGATTGTATGATCTTTGAATAATATCGTCTTTAAATGCAAGTGTGTGTGTTACTCATTTTATCTCTGTATCCCTCTTGTTATCGGACACTTTCACTCAAGGAATAAAATTAATCATGTCTGACTGTACAATAACACATTAATACAATGGCATTTATATCCTGAGTTGCCAGATATTGCTAGAAAAATAAGCAATGTGATATTTATATCCTTCAGGAAAAAAAATTAAAAACTTTCACACACAACTGGCCTAAATAAATAAATAAAAAAATCTTTCTCATGCAAGAAAGAAAGAAAAGAAAACAGATGTGGAGATTTGACAGCTACTATTACTGGCCAGTCATATTAATTCTCACCTACTAAAATTCATAATAATTAACAAAAGATTGCAGTAAGTTCAGGATGACTACCATATTATCAAATGCACAATAAACAAAAAAAGTGATTCTTTAAAAAAATGTACATTATGGGACACTTATTAGTTGACCACTCTCTTTGAGTATTGCTGTAAGTGGATCGTCCTTAGGGGAAGCAACCTCCATGATTTTCTGGAAGTGACTTTAATCCATGAGGAGCTGTTTGAGCAAAGGGAATATCTATGCCTCATCTGTAGTTTATCTATTCAGCACTGGGTCATCTGAGACATGATGCATAGAATGTCAACCTCAAATACAAAATACAAAAGGAAGAGGACTCTTAAGTCAAGACTTGGGTTGTATATTTCTTTTGATGTAATCCAATCTACTCAAGCTATCAATACAATTAGAGTCTCCTGGTGTTGCCAAATGTTCACTAAAAAGACACCAGAGTTTCCAGACATATACAAGTATATTTCACTTAAATGAAGATGCAGAATGTACCTCCTTTACATTATTTACAGCACTGTGTTTTTCTTAGATGAAATCTCATTATGTTTATTTTATGAACAACGACTGTGCTGGAGCAGCTGGCATAAGTGATACTCTGTAATTACTCAAGTAAATAATGCATGCCGACATTTGCTTTGATATCTACACTGCGCAAGATTTCATTACATTGATTACAGCTGTGCAACTACAATGAGATTCTAGGAGATTTGTGTGAAGATATCTACTCAAATTATTATTTCTAAAATGAGCAATGACTGTTATGGGGGACTGCTCAGTTTGGGTTTCACACATGCATCCTTACAAACAGAAACAAAATGAAACCTGCCTTCTATTAATTAAAGTTCAACTGGTTTTTTGCTACAGTAGACCCTATAGAGGTTTCTCATGCCAGCTGGGCTGTTTTAAACAGTGGCTGTGTCTAAAAAGCAAAGCAGCTGTATTGCTACCGAGTCAGGCAATGACTTAACAGGCAGCATATAGATAGATAGAGATAGAGACCATCTTACTGTTCTAAATATCAAACAACTGCTACAAAAGTCAAACATCTGCAAAGTCGCTGAAATGCTTTTGCGCAATTACTATGTCAGCGGCATCTTGAAAACATTGCAAGGACAAGATAAGTGCTCAGAGGTCTCATGCTAACCCTTGTGCTCCATTAATGATGTTCTGTTGAGGCAGTTCATTTTCTTGTAGCCTAACATCAACAGAGGCAATAGCGCACTTGGCAATTACAGAGTTCACTAATAAAGCTCTGACAGTTAGGCCATGGAGCTCTCAGCCTATTTTCTCTGCGTTGTTTGCTATATAATGCATAGATATGACTTGTGGGCTTCATGCACGGGCTATCAGGGGACTGGAGAAAGTTTCGGCTTTAGATCCTCCAGGAATCCCAGTATAATTATACACAAACCAGTCTGGAAGAATGCCAGTGCCCTGCAGTCCAAGAATACACATACACAGTCGAGGTCAAAAGTGTACATACACCTTGCAGAATCTGCAAAATGTTAATTATCTTACCAAAATAAGAGGGATCATACAAAATGCATGTTATTGTTTGTTTAGTACTGGCCTGAATAAGATATTTCACATAAAAATGTTTACATATAGTCCACAAGAGAAAATAATAGTTGAATGACCCTGTTCAAAAGTTTTCATACACTTGATTATTAATACTGTGTTGTTACCTGAATGATCTACAGCTGTGTTTTTTTGTTTGTTTGTTTGTTTTAGGGCTGTGAATGCCTAATATACGTGTGTGTACTGTGTGTAATTATTATGTATATTAATGTGGATTAATAATGTAAATTAATGTATATATTTAAGAGAAATGTTATTTATGTACAAAATATTTTTATTTATGTATCATATAAATTCTATAAAAATTATAATAAATACATATACTTGTAAATATTTCTTAAATATGTACTTGAATGTGCTTGTATTTATATATGCATCATAATTACACACAGCACACACACATATAGTAGGAAAAAACAAACTTTTATTTTGTATGCGATTAATCGCAATTAATTGTTTGACAGCCCTAGTTCTTTTTGTTTAGTGATAGCTGTTCATGAGTCCCATGTTTGTTCTGAACAGTTAAACTGTGCACTGTTCTTCAGAAAAATAATTCAGCTCCCACATATCCTTTGGTTTTTCTGCATTTTTGTGTATTTGAACCAATACAGTGACTGTATGATTTTGAGATCCATCTTTTCACACTGAGAACAATTGAGGGACTCATATGCAACTATGACAGAATGTTCAAACCCTCACTGATGCTTTAGAAGGCAACACAATGCATTAAGAATTGGGGGTGAAAACTTTTGAACCTAATGAAGATTTGTACATTTTTCTTATTTTGCCTTAATATCATATTTTTTTTTCATTAAGTACTGCCCTTCAGAAGCTACGGAAGATACTTACATGTTTTCCAGAAGGCAAAATAAGTTAAATTTACCCTGATCTTCAAATTCAAAAAGTTTTCAACCCTGATTCTTAATGCATTGTTTCCTATATATACTATACTATGTATAGTCTAGTGAATAATATTGAAAGAAAGGAAAACCAAGGATATTTAAATTGGATTTAAGGCAGGCATAGACATTTTCCAGCTCTGTGATATCCACAGATTTGCAAACGTTTCCAGACAGCTGTTTTAGAAGTTAAGCCCGAATCCAAACGCATGGAGTGACGTTAGCGTGACACAGGTGAAGAGATCCATAAAAGTAGTCTGGTAAAAGTAGTCTGATTTTGAAAGTAGGTCATGGCCTGCTTTACCACTTTACTTCCATTTCTAAATGTTTCCAATTGTTCGCCATTATCTCACCATCTGATTTTATGCATTTACAGTGTTGGTAATATTGGCCTGAGTGTTGATAAGAGCAAACTACAAAGTTCTGTGCTACTTCTGCTTCCTGTTATGCCTGAGCTGCTGGCACTACTATAATAGTTGTATTTTTAGGCTAATATTTTAAATACATTTTTTCTGATATTCCTACCACTAATATTCAAAAAGACAAAGTGGAGGCTTCAAAACTTATTTAATTAAATCAAGAAAAAGCCTGATCCAATCCTTCAGACACATTCATCTGTTTTCAAAAAAAAAAAAAAAAAAAAAAAAAAATCAATTGAAAATCAATTTTATTTGTGAGCCTGGACCACAAAACCACCAGGTTTTATACATCATCTGAAAGCCAAATAAACTTTCCATTAATGTATGGTTTGTTAGAATAAGACAGTATTTGGCTGAAATACAACTATTTGAAAAAATGGAATCTGAGGGTGCAGAAAAATCTGAATATTGAGAAAATCGCCTTTAAAGTTGTCCAAATGAAGTTCTTAGCAATGCATATTACTAATCAAAAATTGTTTTGATATATTTACAGTAAGAAATATCTTCATGGAACATGATCTTTACTTAATATTCTAATGATTTTTGGCATAAAAGGAAAAAATATTTTGACCCATACAATGTATTGCTGGCTATTGCTACAAATATACCCGTGCTACTTATGACTGGTTTTGCGGTCCAGGGTCACATTTTTCTTTTATGGTTCTTTTCACATGCTTGATCATCCAAACTATTTGTAATTCATTCCTTCCTTTTATCTCACCATCTGATTTTATGTACAGTGCTGGTAATATTGGCCTGAGTGTTGATAAGAGCAAACTACAAAGTCCTGTGCTACTTCTGCTTCCTGTTATGCCTGAGCTGCTGGCACTATTATAATAGTTGTATTTTTAGGCTAATATCTCAAATATATTTTTCTGATATTTCTACCACTAATATTCAAAAAGACAAAGTGGAGGCTTCAGAATATATTTAATTAAATCAAGAAAAAGCCTGATCCAATTCTTCAGACACACTCATCTGTTTTCAAAGAAAATAATCCATTGAAAAATAATCTTATTTGTGACCTTGGACCACAAAACCAATCATAAGGGTCATTTTTTTCACTTTCTGAAAGCTGAATAAAAAACTTTCCATTCATGTATGGTTTGTTGGATAGGACAATATTTGGTTGAGCTACAACTATTTGAAAATCTGGAATCTAATTACTCATAAAGTAATAAAATGAGTACTAATAAATTACAATAAAATAAAATGATCATAAAATCAACTGGAAGTTCTGCATAATTAGGCTACTTCTCAGTTCATGTAAACCCAAAATCATATATCAATACAAATGAAAAATAATAAAAGGAATAATAAAATACTGTAATAAAATAATTAAATCAGTATTAATAAAATAAAATAAAAATATAAAATAAAAAAAATTAATAAATTACAATAAAATGTCATAAAATAAAATTATTATTAATAATAATAAATAGAATAAACTGGAAGTACTAATAAAATAAAATGTAGTGAAATTATAAAATAAAGAAAAATGTAATAAATAAAATTAAATTAAATTAAATTAAAAAAATAAATAATAAATAAACTGCATAATTAGGCTACATCTGAGTTCATGTAAGCCCCAAATCATATATCAATACAAATAAAAAATAACAAAAAGGAATAATGAAATAATAAATAATAATACAATAATAATTTGGTTGAGATATAACTATTTGAAAATCTGGAATCCGAGGGTGCAAAAAAAATCCAAATATTGAGAAAATCGCCTGTAAAGTTGTCCAAATGAAGTTCTTGGCAGTTATTAATTACGTTTTGATGTATTTACGGTAGAAAATTTACAAAATATCTTAATGGTTTTAAATTTACTTAATATCCTAAAGGTTTTTGCCATATTTTTATTTTTTTTAATCATTTTCATCCATACAATGTAATGTTGGCTATTGCTACAAATATACCCGTGCTACTTATGACAGGTTTTGCGGTCCAAGGTCACATTTGTCTTTTATGGTTCTTTTCATGTGCTTGATCATCCAAACACTTTGTAATTCATTCCCTCCTTTTATCCCACACTTTGTTACCACTTTGTAGATACAGACCTACAACTGATGATTCACAAAGCGTGATGGTGGATTCCTTTTATTCTCTGTTTTCTGCTATGGATGGTGCAGCGTGGAGAAAATGCCTGCATTCCCGGGACTTAACGTGCATAAGACAGATGTTTAGGGTGCTGGTAAGTGTGCTACAGCCATCAATCACATCAAAGGGCCAATAGTACGGGGGCTTCAGAGCACTAGGCCCCTTCTAATGGCCGTCAATATCTCTCCCATCGCTCAAACTGTCTTTCACGGCAAGACAGATTCCTGCCAGTGCCGCCTACTGAACCCTGCTAACAGATGGAGCTCTAACTCCATAGCCGCCAGAACAAACTCTTTCTGATATCACTCTTATAGTATTAGTGCTAGTCGCAGTCGTGAGCTTGATTAGTCATTGAAGAACCAGAGGGCGTCTTTATGCACGGACGCATCTCTCAGCAAGTGGGCGTTAAAAGCTCCAGGGACTCAAGACCTTCCCGTTAATGGCCCTACCCGGCTCTTCAGTGATATTCTACATGTTTGTTATGGTTTCATGGTTATTCCTCTGCAAAATACAAAGCCGTATATTATAAACGCTAAACAAATCATAAAAAGAAACATCTACTGTAATAAAATTTTATTATAACTGGTGGCTAACTGGCTGACCTTCTATAAAGTGTATGTTCAGTGAACAGAGAAATGCAGCAAGTGGTTTATTTATACTTTACCGTTGCAACATGATACCCCTCTACATAATCAATACTGCATATTGCACAACGGCATGGCATGATTGGATCAATATGGCGTTGAGAGAATGGAACCCAAACAAGAATTTATCCTGAGATGCACTGCCTGAGGATGGAGCTTTGTTGCACAGTTATTTTAAAAAAATACAATTTAAGTTTATAAATTTTAGTTTTACAAAATACTGTTAAACAGTTTAGTAATGTTTTGTTAGGGGTTAATTTAGCTGTAGCAAAAAAAGAAAAAAGAAAAGAAAAAAAGAATTTTCAGAATCCCTGTAGAGTTTTTTCAGGTTCACCTGAACCCTAAAACATGTCTAAATATATGTAATAATAAAAAGTATTAAAATTAAAGGAAAATATTTAAAACTATTAAAAAAAAAAAAAAAAAAAAAAAAGGTAAAACAAATGAATCACAAGAAGTAATACAATGTATTAAAATTAAATCTAAAATAAAATGTGAAATTTAAATAAAATTGTAATCAAATCAAATCAAATCAAATCTGGAAGTCCTCTATAATTAGCTACTTTTGGGTTCAGGTAACCCAAAAATAAAAAATAATAAAAAGGATTAATAAAATAAGTACTAATAAATAAAATATAGTACAATTTTAAAATAAAGAAAAATGTAATAAATGAAAATAAAATAAAATAAACTGGAAGTTCAACATATTTAGGCTACTTTCGGGTTCACGTAAACCCAAAACATATATGTGGATATATAAAATTCAAATAAAAATAATTAAAAGGACTTATAAAATGATAAAATAAGTACTACTAAAATAAAATAAAATATAGTACAATTATAAAATAAAGTCAAATGTAATACATTTAAATAAAATGTAATAAAATAAATAAAATACAATATTAATAAAATAAACTGGAAGTTCTGCATAATTAGGCTACTTTTGAGTTCATGTAAACCCAGTCATTAATCAATACAATTAAAAATAATAAAAAGGACTAATAAAATGATAAAATAAGTACTAATAAAATAAAATAAAAATGTAGTAAAATTATAAAATAAACTAAAATGTAATAAATTTAAATAAAATGTAATAAAATAAAATAAACTGGAATTTCTGCATAATTAGGCTACTTTTGAGTTAATGTAAACCCCAAATCATATATCAAAACAAATAAAAAGAAAAAGAAAATAATGAAAAAACAAATAAGATAATAACATAAGCACTAATAAAATAAAATGTAGTAAAATTTTAAAATAAAGAAAATTTAAATAAAATAAATAAAATGTAATAAAATAAAATAAACTGGAAGTCCTGCATAATTAGGCTCAAAATCATATATCTGAATATAAAATACAAATAAAAATAATAAAATAAGTACTAATGAAATAAAATAAAATTAATTAATAATTAAAATGAATAAAAATGTTATAAAATAAAATAAACTGGAAGTCCTGCATAATTAGCTACTTTCAGGTTCACATAAACCCAAAATCATAATAAATAAATAAATAAAAAATAATCATATATCTGAATATATAAAATACAAATAAAAATAATAAAAAGGACTAATAAAATTATAAAATAAGTAATAAGTACTAATAAAACGAAATAAAATAAAATGTAGTAAAATTATTCAAATTATATATATATATATAAACAATAAAAAAGACTAAAATTGTGTTAAAATAAGTATTAAAGTAAATAAAATTATAAAATAAAGTAACATTTACATAACACTTACCATGGAACCCTGACCTTTATCTGTCAAAGTGATGGACTGCACTTGTCTACATGCAGAGCACACTCTCATCTCTTCGATCTGCATTTTCCCATTCTGCTGAATCTGATAGCTGATAGTCAATCTAAAAAGCATTTTATGTGGGCTTTTCACATGCATCCAGATAAACCCTTTACTGTTAAGCAAAGATTGATGACCATTGATTACCGCTGTTCGCTTGGAAGCAACCCAGAAGCATCTGAACTATTGAATGCGTGACACTGTGCCAATCACACAATTCACCAACAGAGTGGAGGCAGAAAGACTGCGGCAATCCGTTTCTATGGCTGTGAGTCCCAACACTGCAGTCGGTCTGCGCTCCGCCTGACAAGAGCTCTTGTCGATGAGATGAAATGCTTTTAGACAGCAAACTTCAGATGCCCATTACCGAGATTAAATCTTTGCGCATTTTCCTCATATTTCATCAAAAGCGTGCATGTAAAATCTATCAGGAGCTCTATGCAATTGGATCAGCACTTTGACTAGTAGCAGGAACTCTTGATTCACCGATGGTGGGAATTTATTCATGCGGTGCTCATGCTGTTACAAAAGAAAGCTGAGGGTCATTTGGGGCTGTTACACTGCCGTAACTAAAGCACTCAGCTAGTCTGCCCCGTGCAAACACTGACTGGTGGGTGATCTCTTTGCAGGCGGCTCAATAAAGCACCGCTCATTCTAGGGCTAAAGAGTGCAATGTCACCCCGGCTGTGGCATCTCAATCATGCCTGTGATCCAAACAATCCCTCACAACTCAGATATTTCGAGTAAATTCCACTCCATGGACATTTGAGTCCTAGACGACGGGCATGTGACCCTGGAGGACGGACTGACCCATAATTAATAGGGCCGACCTGGGTCATGTCAATCAAAGTGGCAGCTTACTAGCATAATGATAGGCGCATGAAAATCCATAATTTGCTTTTTTTCGGTGTGAGGGGAAAAAAAAAAAAGTGTTACGTTTGCAAGCAAGTGAACTTGTGCATACTTTTAAAGTTAAGGAAATATAATATTTTCTGACACTTAACCACATGTTAACTGAAATAAAATGAAAATATATAATAGTTTAAACTTATATTAAATTCAGTTTGAAGAATTTTAGATGGTTTTTGGACTTCAGCATATCTTTACATATAATTGCATAATTACTGTATGTACTGATAACCAATGATTAAGTTAAAATAGACAATAATCTTTCCATTTAATTCGTTTTATATACACTAAACAATACACTTTTCATTTAATTCATTTAATATAAAATTAATGTAATGTACAATAAACCTTTTATAAAGACATGTATATATTCATTATGTAGGGCCAAACAGGAAATAATTCTATAAAATCTGAATATATATCAATTTAGCCTGAATATACAGATGCAAATCTAAATATATATAAGTAAATATGAATATATAGAAGTAAATCTGAACATATAAATCTGAATATATAGAAGTACATCTTAATATATTGTTATAAGCCCAAATATATAGCTACAAATCTCAATATATACAAGTAAATCTAAAAATATATATGTAAATCTGAATATATAGGTGCAAATCTAAATATATAGAAATACATCTTAATATACAGTTATAAGCTTGAATATATAAAAACAAATCTAAATATATAGATACAAATGTAAATATATAGAAGTAAATCAGAAAATATATATGTAAATCTGAATATAGATACAAATCTGAATATATAGAAATATATCTTAATATACGGTTATAAGCTTGAATATATAGGTACAAATTTGAATATATAGAAGCAAATCTGAATATATATATATACAAATCTGACTATATAAAAATACATCTTAATATATGGTAATAAGCTTATATATAGATACAAATCTGAATATATAGAAGCAAATCTGAATATAAAGATACAAATCTGACTATATAAAAATACATCTTAATATATGGTAATAAGCCTGAATATATAGATACAAATCTGAATATATAGAAGCAAATCTGAATATATAGATACAAATCTAACTATATAGAAATACATCTTAATGTATGGTAATAAGCTTGAATATATAGATACAAATCTGAATATATAGAAGCAAATCTGAATAAATAGAAGCAAATCTGAATATATAGATACAAATCTGAATTTATAGAAATACATCTTAATATACGGTAATAAGCTTCAATATATAGATACAAACCTGAATATATAGAAATAGATCTTAATATACGGTTATGAGCTTGAATATATAGATACAAATCTGAATATATAGAAGCAAATCTGAATATATACATGTAAATCTGAATATATAGATACAAATCAGAATATAGAAATACATCTTAATATATATGGTTATAAGCCTGAATATATAGATGCAAATCTGAACATACAGAAGCAAATCTGAGTATATAGTTATAAATCTGAATATATAGAAGTAAATTTGAATATATACATACAAATCTGAATATACAGAAGCAAATCTAAGTATATAGATATAAATCTGAAAATATAGAAGTAAATCTGAATATATAGATACAAATCTGAATATACAGAAGTAAATCTGAAAAGATATAAATCTGAATATATAGAAGTAAATCTGAATATATAGATGCAAATCTGAATATACAGAAGTAAATCTGAATAGATTCAAATCTGAATATACAGAAGTACATGGTTATATGCTTGAATATATAGATACAAATCTGAATATACAGATACAAATCTGAATAGGTTGAACTAAATCTGTTTTTATTTATTTATTTATTTATTTATTTACCTATGTATGTATTTAGAAGATTTGAAGTACACTTAAGCACACTTTTATTTCACAATGGTCACCATTACATTAACAACATGCTAGGTCAAAGTCAAACTTTATTAAAATCAATCATGAGTTACGTCTCCTGTTAACACTTGGGCTGAATTAAGGTCACTTTTATCAGCAGCCAAATTTACCGAGTAAATTTGCAGTGGATCAGATGGCAATTTACAAAACACTGATTTTACCCACAAATTAGTGGGTAGGTGTTCAGAAGGACACCATGGCTCAAACTGAGACTTGACGAAGTCCAGTTAATCCAGTATACAACAGGTTCCAACACCACCTCTTTTAAAAGCCGCTTAAAGGAAACCCTTTTCATGAGCATCTTTTCATTTTGGAGTGGGTGGGAGGAAGCAAAATACTAAAGGAGGGGCTCTGTATAAAAGGAAGTATTGGAAGTACACGGTCTAATTTCACCTGGAGGTGTGACTGAGTTCGTAATTCAATAGTGTTTGCACCACCCAGCTCAGGTTATTCAGGTCAGAGCTGATGGTACAGAAGATGAAAATTAAATTATGCTCAATGGGCATGCGAATTTAGTGTTTTTGTGCCAACTAACAACTCAACCTGATTCACTTGACTGATCATTAAGATCCATATCCAACACTTTAGATGCAGCCATGATGCCGGAACTAGACATAAACCTTGATGTGTTTTTGAGATTGCACCGAGGACTAGTCATAGCGAGTATTTTATCACTCTCATTTCTAGGTTATCTGAAAATCAGACAAATTTGGATCATTATCAGGTGATAAAGACCTTTTTGTTGATTCAAGCCCAAGCTTAAGCTGGAATGAGTACAACCGATCCTTTTCAGCAGTACATGCTGCATCAAAAGGCAAATTAAAATCTTACCAGAATGTTTTTTCGACAGACATGAGAGGCATTTTCAGCTGCTAGACATATAAGTTGATATGTATGCTTTGATCTAACACATATTACAGTCCTGATAGCAGGATAAAGGCCCATCTCTCCACAGCTCTTTGAAGCAGCACTGAGTTCCTAGATGTGGATGATGCAGAAAAGGTTCAAACGCAGAAAAAAGGCCTTTCAGACTTAAAATGGATTTGGAAAACAACATCAACCAACACTTTGATTATTTAGAAAAAGATAGAATGGGTTTTTTTTCTGAGCTTGAACAAAATGAGATAGGAGCAGAACAAAGAACTGAGGAATAAGATCTACACCTGAATGGATGCACAGTTGGCGTGGTCTGGATTGAAAACCTTTATGATATATATGGCAACACTGAATGAATGAAGCTGTTAGTTGACATCTAAACCACAAGTACAGGACTTCGGCCTCTATAAACATGCCACATCTTTGATCCACTTCAATAAATCATTCAAACAGCAAGTATATCCTACTTCTCTCTCTCTTTCTCACACACTTCCCCTCTTTCTATACAAACATCAGTTAGGGCTGCCTGGACTGTACTGCACTTTTCACGCAGGAAGCTTTCAGGCTGTTGTTGGTTTAAGAACATTGTTCCAGTTGGCTTCACTTCACATACTGTACAGTTACAAACACACAAAAGCCTCTGAATAGGTAGAAAAATGGAGAATGGCTGTTATGACAAACTGGACAACAGATATCACTAACCTCCATATGGCTCAGAAATGTTGGATAAGTTAGGATATAAAGGCTCCCAAATAGCTCTGATGGAGCGTTTGATGGATAGGAATATGTAAATGCATTTTGAGAGCATGGAAAGAACTATGTTAGCCGGAACAATCCCACAGTTCGTAGAATTCCACATTGCATATATTCCTATTGAAATGACCAAATTTCACCCACAAAAAAATTGCAGAAGAATGGAAAATGAGACTAATGTGGAAGGTCGAGCTAGTGGAAGATAAACATTTGTGGTTTAAAAAGTAAACAAATTTTTACTTTTTTTAGAAAATGACTTTGTATTGCTAGATAAGACCCTTATTTCTCGGGTGGGATCGTGTAGAGCCTTTTGAAGCTACATTTTGGACCTTCAAACCCTATGAAGTCCCTATGAAGTCAACTATATGGAGAAAAAACCTGTAAAGTTTTCCTCAAAAACTTCAGGGACCATTGAGTCAACAACCGTTGAGAACAATTTCTCTGAAATCAATATATTTGCAGTGTTATCTGATGCACTGTAAACTTTAGCGTCCAGGCATCCTAACTTGCACTGACTGAGCAAATG
Organism: Cirrhinus mrigala; assembly: GCA_036247105.1. Taxonomy (NCBI): domain Eukaryota; kingdom Metazoa; phylum Chordata; class Actinopteri; order Cypriniformes; family Cyprinidae; genus Cirrhinus; species Cirrhinus mrigala. Next base: position 17,166,419 of record CM070024.1, read on the forward strand.
TTAAACGCTACAGCTCCGGACATCACTTCACTCCCTCACTGTCACATGATCAGCAGCCCTCACCTCTCCCATACATATTTTCAAGGTTACAGCAGCTTTAAATCATTAAATATCTCTGAAATAAACCTGTCAGCTCAGATCAGGTATCAGAGGAAAAAAAACAAAAGTAGCGTGGCATAAAAAGCGGCCTGCTGAAGGAGGGCAGAGCAGTTGTGGTGTGAATCTCTGCGTGGTCAGGGTGAGGTATGCTTGAGAGGTTCGGCGAAGCCATTAGTGGAGTAAAGGCCACAATCTGGAATGCTCTAAGAAGATATCAGATCACAGCCCGTCTGTGTATGTCAGTGTCTTCAGTGCAGTTACAACTAGGTTAAAGTCCATTAATCAACTGGGGTAACTAATGAATGCCATTTTAACTGCACATGCAAACTAATACACATGTGATTCACACACACATACACATACCACATTCTCATTGGTGTAAGAGTCACGGACACGCTTCAGCGTCCTGGTCTGTTTAAAATAGACCTGCATAATACATGAAACGCAGACACGCAGTAGGAACAGGTGCGAGACAGAAGGTGTCAAAGTGTGTGACAGCGACAGGCAGCGCACTAAGAAAACAGACATACTTGCCCCTGTGAATGACCATTAAAAATTCAAAAGTTTGTACGCTACAAAATCAAATACTGTGTCATGCCAAAAAGCCCCCTCTGCTGACGGGATTCCTCTCTGTTTCTTTCCAACTCATCAGGGTCAGAAGGACCATGCAGACAAGCAGGCAAATACTAACTTTTGGTCTATTTCCAGCTCTGGAGTCAGTTCCCACGTAAGGCCCCTGGGATAGAGAGAGAGAGCATGACTGGGAAAACCAGAGGGGAGGCCTGTGACGTCCCTTAAAGACGCATGTTTAAAGACTTCCCAGCAGTGAGTAAAAACACAGTGGCTGTTCTCCCCCCAGGCCTCAAGTACTGCTTACTTTACAAGATTCAACTACATGAACCCTGTCAGAGCTTCTGACTGTTGTTCCCACTGTCTGTCACCCACACATCATGCATTTATTAGTTATTTCAGTGGGTTATGTTATCCCTGCTGAAAAAAAAAAAAGTTTAAATCAGTCTAAACTAGTTTTAGTTTGTTTTTTTTAGCCTGGCCAAGCTGGTGTTTGGCTAGTTTGGCTGGATGACCAACTGGACTCCTAGCTTGAGTAGCTGAAAAATCCCCAAAACCTCCCAAAAGACAGTCTGGGAGGCCAACTTAGGTGTTTTTTTTCTGCGGTAAGCAAACTCAGACCAGCAAAACTGGTGTTAGGTGGTTAAGATATTTTATGACAACTAAGACCAGCAGACCATCTTAGACTGGTTTAAGGAACAGAAAATAAAATTGTAAAACTAGCCTGGGAGACCAACTAAGACCAACAAAACCAGTGTTGGATGGTTTAAGATGCTTTTTAAGTCAAATAAGACCAGCAAACCATCTTAGACTGGTTTAAGGTTTAAGGGATAGCATAATCACACAGCACACAATGCTTTAAAGAAGAAAAAAAACATGCCTAAACCAGCCTAAGCTTGTTTGTTGGTTTTAGCTAGATTATGATGGTCTCCAGTTTGGCCAAGCTGGTGTTCAGCAGGTTTAGCTGAGCAGCCAACTGGTCTTACAGACTGACCAGCTGAATAGTGTCCAAAACCCCTCTAAAACCAGCCTAAGATTGTTTGTTGGTCTTACCTGGTTTGTGATGGTCTTCAGTTTGGCCAAGCTGGTGTTCAGAAGGTTTAGCTGAGCAGCCAACTGGTCTTACTGACTGACCAGCTGAATAGTGTCCAAACCCTCTCTAAAACCAGCCTGGGAGACCAACTAAGACCAACAAAACCAGTGTTGGCTGGTTTCAGATACATTTTAAGACAAATAAGACCAGAAAACCATCTTAGACTGGTTTAAGGGATAGCATAATCACACAGCACACAATGCTTTAAAGAAGATAAAAAAAAAACATGCCTAAACCAGTCTAAGATTGTTTGCTGATTTTAGCTGGTTTGTGATAGTCTCCAGTCTGGCCAAGCTGGTGTTCAGCAGGTTTAGCTGAGCAGCCAACTGGTCTTACTGACTGACCAGCTGAATAGTGTCCAAACCCTCTCTAAAACCAGCCTGGGAGACCAACAAAGACCAACAAAATACTAGTGTTGGCTGTTTCAATAAGATAATTTATAAGACAACTAAGACCAGAAAACCATCTTAGGTTAGTTTAAACAGGAATAGCATGACCACACAGCTCTCAATGCTTAACCAGCCTAGACCAGCCTAAACGTGTTTGTTAGTTTTAGCTGGTTTACGATGATCTCCAGTCTGGCCAAGCTGGTGTTCAGCTAGCTGAGCAGCCAACTGGCCTTACAGACTTACCAGCTAAATACACTGTGTGCAGAATTATTAGGCATGTTGATATTCTGGTCATATTTTTTTTCCAAACACATTTTACCAATTCCAAACCACATCAGTCTTAATAACTACTATTAATTTTGTATTTAATCATTTGTAAGTGATATATAATTGTCCGTGAAGGCTGGAAGTGAAACACTCCTTATATTCAGGTGTGCAGAATTATTAGGCATGTTTTCGTTTACAGCTAAAATGAGCCAAAAAAGAGATTTAACCCAGACTGAAAAGTCCAAATTATTAAATGCCCATGAGAAGAATGCAATACTAATGCATTACAAGAATTTGCAAAGTTAAGGCTTGACCATTGGACAGTGAAATGCTTGTTGAGTCTGCATGGTCAGAAAAAACAGGTGGAGAAGAAAAGATGCATGTTAACTGCAAAAGAATTAGGAATTAAGGTGAAGAATTAGGTGTGACACCATCAGGAACCGTTTCCAGTTCTCCAGCGCCACCATTTTCCAGAACTGCAACCTACCTGGAGTCTTCAGAAGTGCAATGTGTCAGGTTCTCAGAGACTTTGCTTGGTAAAAAATCCTAAAAAATGCCCCTGACTTAATAAGAATAACAAGCTGACGTCTTGTGAAATACATGAAGACAGTTTTTTTTATATGCTTTAGAGACAGATAAGTTGAGAGTGACTCTTGAAGGACAAGCATCACATCCTCTTGTACCTCTGATTCAAGAATTTATCTTCTAAAATCTGGCAGTAAGTTTTGGGAGTTCATTTTAGTCCATCTCTGCAAGTCAGACTTTTCAGGATAAGAGACTAAACATGAACTCCCAAAACTTACTGCCAGATTTTGGAAGATAAATTCTTGAATCAGAGGTACAAGAGGATGTGATGCTTGTCCTTCAAGAGTCACTCTCAACTTATCTGTCTATAAAGCCTATAAAAAAACTGTCTTCATGTATTTCACAACACGTCAGCTTGTTATTCTTATTAAGTCAGGGGCATTTTTTAGGATTTTTTACCAAGCAAAGTCTCTGAGAACCTGACACATTGCACTTCTGAAGACTCCAGGTAGGTTGCAGTTCTGGAAAATGGTGGCGCTGGAGAACTGGAAACGGTTCCTGATGGTGTCACACCTAATTCTTCACCTTAATTCCTAATTCTTTTGCAGTTAACATGCATCTTTTCTTCTCCACCTGTTTTTTCTGACCATGCAGACTCAACAAGCATTTCTCTGTCCAATGGTCAAGCCTTAACTTTGCAAATTCTTGTAATGCATTAGTATTGCATTCTTCTCATGGGCATTTAATAATTTGGACTTTTCAGTCTGGGTTAAATATCTTTTTTGGCTCATTTTATCTGTAAAAGAAAACATGCCTAATAATCCTGCACACCTGAATATAAGGAGTTTTTCACTTCCAGCCTTCACGGACAATTATATATCACATATAAATGATTAAATACAAAATTAACAGTAGTTACTAAGACTGATGTGGTTTGGAATTGGTAAAATGTGTTTGGAAAAAAAAATATGACCAGAATATCAACATGCCAAATAATTCTGCACACAGTGTAGTGTCCAAAACCCCTCTAAAACCAGACTGGGAGACCAAGTAAAACCAACAAAACCAGTGTTGGCTGGTTTAAGATGTTTTTTAAGACTACTAAGACCAGCAAACCATCTTATGCTGGTTTAAAGGTTTAGTAGGCATAGCATAATCACTTAGCATTCAATTAAAAAAAAGCCTAAATTTGTTTGATGGTCTTAACTGGTTTAAGATGGTTTCCACTCTGGCCAAGCTGGTGTTTATCTAGCTTAGCTGATCAGCCAACTGGTCTTATAGACTGACCAGCTGAATAGTGGCCAAAACCCTTCTGAAACCAGCCTGTGAGACCGACAAAACCAGTGGTGGCTGGTTTAAGATACTTTTTAAGACAACAAGTACCAGCAAATCATCTTAGACCAGTTTAAAGGTTTTAGTAGGGATAGCATTATCACACAGCTCTCAATGCTTAAAGGAAAAAAAAAAAAACATGCCTAAAGCAGTTTAAATGGTTTGCTGGTCTTAGCTGGTTTAAGATGGTTTCCAGTCTGGCCAAACTGGTGTTTAGCTAGTTTGGCCGACTGGTCTTAGAGACTTACGAGCTGAATAGTGTCCAAACCCCTCTAAAACTTGCCAGGGAGACCAACTAATACCAACAAAGCCAGTGTGTGAGACCAGCAAATCATCTTAAGCTGGTTAAGGGGTTAGACTGTTTAGACTTTTTAGACTGACCAGCTAAAAAGTGCCCAAGACCCTCCTAAAACCAGCCTGGGAGAGGCTGGTTTAAGGTTTAGTGGAGATAGCATAATCACACAGCTCTTAATGGTTAAAAAAAAAAAAAAAAAAAAACCTAAACCAGCCTAAACTTATTTGTTGGTCTTAGCTGGTTTAAGATGGTCTCCCAGTCTGGCCAACCAGGTGTTTACTTAGTAGTTAGTTTAGCTGAACAGCCAACTGGTCATACAACTGAAAAGTGTCCAAAACCCCTCTAAAATCAGAAAACAGTTTAGCTGAGAGATTATAAAAGAACAAAACCAGCCAAAAGACCAGTGTGATCAAGCTGATAGACCAGCTACAACAAGCAAATCACCTTAAACTTGAGTTTTTTTTTCCAGCAGGGGTCGCACAAAATAGTCCCATTCCATGGCCAACTAAGACCAGAAAATCAAATAGTTTATAATTTATACAGCTCTATTAAGACATTCCCCGCATTCTCAGCACAGTTGCATGATATGAAACGTTAAGTACACAAGATGTTTATTTGGGCAGAGATTGTTGAGGAGTGTCACATAGACGTATAACTGTCAGCAGTTAATGACACGGAAAAAGGGATTGTGTTTGTGTGTTATACTGTTTGTGCCTCAACAGTGTGTCGCAACACTTGGCAGAGTTTGAGCTCCTGCCAGAAGAATCTGGGAGCAAATAAAACTAGTGCTTATTTACATTCCTCGATTCTACTACCACAGCCTTTAACTGACCCAGTTCTTTAATCCACCTAAGTTAAAGAATCTCTTACTAACACACACACACACACACACACACACATGCAGAGGCAGGTATATAGTAGCCAGCCAAGCATGAGAAATCAAAGCTAAAGCTGGAAAAATAGCCTTGGGATCTGATGACTGGGGATGAGAAACAGGTGGTGCGTAGAGGCCTGAGAATGGAGAGCTTTATATTCTGTAAAGATACTACAAAGAGATACAGCCTGCATCTGTCCTGCTTTTTACTCTTGACCTAATATGTAACAGACTGCTGCTACAAAGTCAGCAGGTTCATTTTTGTGTGTGTGTGTTATATTCTTATTCTTTCCAAGCTGGTCGTAGCTTGTTTAAAATGGCCACATAAGATGTTCTAAGCTGGTTTAAGATGGTCTTCCAACATATTCAAGCAGATTAGCATCTCAAGTGCCCAAACCATCCAAAAAACAGTCTGAGAGCCCAACTAAGACCAGCAAACCAGCTTATGCTGGTTTAAAAATTTGATCTCCAAGCCAGGCTAAGCAGGAGTTTAATTGAGGAGTTTAACTGATCTTTCAAACTGACCAGCTGAAGTGTGTCCAAAACCTCTCTAAAATGAGCCTGGAAGACCAACTAAGACTAGCAAACCAAAAACCAGCATAGGCTTTTAAGACAACTAAGACCAGAAAACCAGCATACTCAATGCTTAAAAAGAAGGGGTAAAAAATCTTTAAACCAGCCTAGGTTTGGTGGTCTTCGCTTTGGTCTCACAGTCTGGCCGACTTGACTAGTTTAGCTGAGGAGATCAAGTAAGACCAGCAGACCAACTTAAAAATGCTTTAAGCTGTTTTTGAAATATCTAAATGTTTCAGAAGCGCCTGGTAACTAGTCCAACTGTCCATTTAAATGCACTCCCTCTTGTCTAATAGTTTATGGTGTTGTATTGTGTATGACAGGAGTTGCAGTCAGGCTGTGCACTATTGACATAACAGGCACCGGTTTTTACCAACTAGCCAAACACTTTCTGACAGCCTCACACAGGCCAACCATTGTCAAGGCTCCTGTTGCCAGCCGCTGTCTTTATGGATCAGACCAAAGAAAAACACAGGAGAAAGGCTAACAGTACAATCATCCCTCTCACCCTCATGCTCTTCTTTCATGTCATCTTTTCCACCACCATACCTCTTCTGTCACGCACCAAACTTTCCAAAAACTCTCCCAAATATTACCATTCCCTCAAAGTTTTGAGGGAAGTAGGTCTACAGTGTAAACGGCATGAACGCACAGCTCTTTGAAGATGGCTAAAATTGCTGTGTTTGTTACTGTTCCCTTCAGTTCTCAGTCTGGAGTGGTTATCTCCCATGTGCAGCTGTCCAACAAGCTGCTGGCTAAAAAGAAAAGAAAATCTCTCATTGGACATGAACTTAATGTGTAGATTTGCACTGATTGCATATACTCATATGAATACAAATATGGTCATCCATGACCACCTCACTACCAATGCTGGGGATGTTACATTAAAGACCAAACCAAACCTAAGGCGTCAAAATTTTAGTAGCACCTTCTAATCAAAAATAGAAAAAATTATAAAAAATTAGCCTTCCCATTACGAGGTGATATTTGACTCCTTAAAGTGATTTACAGAGGAATTTTTTTTTACCTTTGTAATGGCATTTTTCTAACTTCATTAGTATGCCAAGTATCTTTTATGTCATATTTTTTAATTATATTTTTGAAGCTTTTTAAATTTTCTAATTAAACAACAGAATAAGAACAAGTAGAATACGAATAAGTTACTAATCAAATGAAATCGGCATTAACAAAATTAATTCGTACTACCGAGGTGGCATGAAGGTGACAAAAGTGGCTTGTAGGCTCAGAGGTGGCATGAGTGCAATCAAATTCGTAAATTAATGTTGGGATTAATGTTTTAAATATCAAATTTTGAATACTGAATTATTAAACGATTTAAATAACTGAAAAGATACTTTGAAAATGAAACTTAATCTGTCAGTAGGTGGCGGCAAGTCACTGATTTAATTACTGAATCATATCATTCATTTGATTCGTTCAAACGGCTGATTAATTCAGGGATAAAGCAAGTGACTGTCTTTATGAATGGGAAATTGAATCATTGACCAGATTCGTTTAAAAATGCACGTTCATTCATAAACGAAATATCACTTCTTTTAAATGCAGATGCACAGCAACTCAGTTGCGACTGGCGTCTTGTTTTGCTCTCTCCACTGCACTTCTGCTTTCGTCACCATGTTCGCCTACATCCACATCATCCGCTGGAACGCCACTCTCTCGTGAGCGCACGTACGACAGTTAGCGTAAGCTTAAATTGCAGTTATTAAGTTTTAAATAAGAATATTTTCCTTACACAAACGCATCCATTCACTTCAGAAGGCCTTTATCACTTTTTATGATGGATGGATGCACTTTTTTGGACTGCAAAATCTCAACACCCATTCACTGCCATTTTAAAGCTTGGAAGAGCCAAAACATTTTTTTTTAATATAACTCCTATTATATTCGTCTGACGGAAGAAACTCAAATACACCTAGAATGGCTTGAGGATGAGTAAATCATAGGGTAATTTTATCTTTTAGGTGAACTATCCCTTTAATTCAAGAGCACTATGTAGTTTTCCCACCCTTAATGCTATTTACTAAGAAAACCAACCCACATATGGCTTTATTTCACTGAAATGGTTTCATATTTATGTCTGTGGGAGGCTTTGATTGGTAATGCATTAATAATCACTAATATATGGATGACTAACAGTGCAAAACAAGCAAGAAGTTTGTGTTTCCGACAAAAACACCTGCAGTGTCCACCCATGCCCTTGACCCAATCACAGATCTCCAAAGATGCCAAAACCACATGATCTTCTAATGGAGAACCACACACTTCTCGCTTTCCAAATTTTCCCTTCACTTGCAAAGCTCCATCCAGAGTTCATGGAAAGTTCCTCCACTGCCTGCCACATATGCTCCCGTCTGCTGGCAGAGAGTGTGCGCAAAGATACTAAACTCCACAGATCAAGAGACGGAGCTTTAAGCTTCTCCAAGTCAAGCAGCCAAAGCGCTCATACGCACCGGCCAACCCAAACTGCAACACACCCTGCAAAACTGATCGTTTGAAACCAAACCCAAACAAACTGAGGCACTTGAGGCAAACAGAAGCAGACTGAGCTCGCTGTCCCGTGATCCGCTACGACCGGCTATCACCTTGCAGATAAGGTCTTACAGTAGAGGGATTGTCTTGTGTCAGCACACACCCTCCCCCTTCATCCCTCCCGTCCCAGAAGCCCCTTGCAATAACAAACCCCCGTGCAGCCACTCAGCCTTATAAAACCTTTTCGTTTGCACACTAACCAAACACTCCTGCAGACACGAATCAATCATTAACAGCAACCAGTTAAAGCACTGAAGCAAGCAGTGCTGAGTACTTACTCTCTTTCTGACACAGGTTTCCGACTCGTTCCTCACAGGAAACAAGAAATCCCAATGGAAATCAGAGTCCTTAAGGATTGTCAGTAGATCCAGCTTTTGAGACTGCCAGTATCAGCTGTTTATAGGTCTGGATGTGGGATGGGTGGTACAGCGCTCACACTCATGCTCTGTCTGCTGCTGTGACTGAATGTGTATCTGACATGCTGGTGTAGTAAAACCTCCCTCTGGCTTAATCACTGCTCCTCCCCTCACGGTCATAGTAAGAGAAGCAGAGAGAAAGAGAGAGAAAGAGAGGTAGACAGCAAGACTAAGAGGAAATCACAAGATTTCTTGCTAATCTCTAGTTTCAGTTTTAGTGGTGTCTTAAACTTGAATTTTAACTTTCAACAATGCCATTTCCAAGCTTTAATGATTAACACAACTGAATTAGTTAAAAGCATTCATAAAAAAATAAAGAATAAAACCAAGGGGGGGAAACAGTTGGCAAGGAGTGAAATAAATTTAAAAGCTATTTTAAACTGTGTTCTTTAGAAGTAGAAGAAGAGTTTAGTTTATGCTACGAAAGAATTACAATAAAGCAACTAAATATTCAGTGTTCGCCTGACTAAATGTAAAAGTTCAAGAACTTTGGGAAACATAATGATCAAGCACTATCCTAAATATTTTATAGGGGCATATGTCCTCCTCAGTGTGTATAATTAAATAAAATTAATAAATTGTAGTAAATTTAATGATAATAATTAACAGATAAAGAGAAAAATAAATACACTGATCATTTTATTATTATCATTTTATGATTTAATTATTATTATTATTAAATTAAATATTATAAAATACAATTTAATTATATTAATTAATAATAAAAAAAAAACATGAATAAGAACAATAATAAATTGTTAATAAATAAAACTTTTGTACAACTTTTGTAAATACAACTATTTTTCTTGTTTATATTATTATTATTATTATTAATAATAATAATATTTTTAAATATTATAAAATAATATATATAATTAATATAAATAATAGTAATAATAACAACATAATAATTATTTAAAATATAAAATACAGTTTAATTATATTAATAAATCATTAAATTATTATTATTATTATTATTATTATTATTATTATTACTGATGGAAGGACTAAATTCAAAAGTAATAACTTAATCAACCACTATCCAAATTATTTTAAGGACCCGTTAAGTGTTGATGAATGATTAAAAATTTGATGAAAATTAAAAATAAATAATAATAATAATAATAATAATAATAATAATAATAATAATAATGATAATTCACTTACTTAAATTATTATTTAAAATATTATAAAATACAATTTAATTATATTAATTAATAATTAAATGAAAAATGAATAAGAGAAAAAAAATAATTACAACTTTATTTTCTTTATATTGTTAATATTATTAATGATGGAAGGACTACATTTAAAAATAATAATCTGATCAACCACTATCCAAAACATAATAATAATAATAATAATAATAATAATAATAATAATAACAGAAAATAGAAACATCTTTATATTATTATTATTCATAGTACTATTATTATTTTAAATATCATTAAATAATAAATAAATATATATATATATATATATATATATATATATATATATATATATATTTAATTATTTAAAATATTAGAAAATACAGTTTAATTATATGAATTCATAATTTTATTATTATTATTATTATTATTATTATTATTATTATTATTATTATTATTAATGATCATTAATGGGACTACATTTAAAAGTAATAACGTGATCAACCACTATCCAAAATATTTTAAGGGCCTGTTCAGTGTTGATTATTCATTAAAATAATAATAATAATAATAATAATAATTTAACTTATAATTTAACTTATTAATATTATATTACAATTATTACTGAAAATATTATAAAATACAGCTTAATTATATTAAATAATTTAATGAATAATTAATAAGAGGAAATAAATAACGACTTTATTTTCTTTCTTCATATTATTAATATTATTTCTTCATATTATTATTATTATTTTTTTTAATACAGAGAAATTATTATATAACTTATTATAGTTATGTAAAACCCTTTGAATCACCCCTATGTATGAAATCACTACACAAATAAACCTTATCTATGATGGTTACAGTCCTACAAGCACAGCAGATTCTAATTAACATCTATAAAACATAATATGTGAGGAGGTAAGACAGCATAGTGTAGTTCAAAAAGGTCGTTATTTGAAACTAAATACTCCTCCAGTTCAACAGACACTGCTTGCCCTCGGCTCACGTTACAACACCTTACATACAACACCATAATAGTGTTATTCCTGGTTGAGTGACATTCACCTCCTAGCATGTGAGTGACAGTATTCACAGAATTAATGCATTAGAAAGCCTTCTCCCAAAACACAGTATTTACAATCACAGCCTAAAGAACTAGAGACACTTATTTTTACGTGAGTTGTTAAAGAAGACTCAAACCGGTGTTAAAACCAGTCCTTAAAATGTCACTTAAATGCCTAAAACGGATGGTGCCGCAACAACTGAAAGATCTCAGTGACAAATCATCTAATCATGCCCTAGTTAACAAGGGAAGAGAACTATGGAGCGCAATAGAGGAACAGTCACAGTTGGGAATCCCTGTGACTGAAATAGTGCTGCTAATTATGTATTGAGGGGAAATGCTAAGCAGGCAGATGGAATGGTAGGTTTGGGGTGTCAGGCTTCGGGATGCCGTCATTAAGAGACGGGAACGAGCCAAATGCAGACACAAGCGTGTCATGAGAGACGGGAAGCAGAGCTGAGCCACTTATCAGCCTCTTACTTACAGACACCAGATGCAGACTGGGACTCCGCCTCCTTTCCGTCCCTTTATACCAGTTAGGCCTGGTCTACTATTACGCATGTCATTCTGAAAACTGCTGAATGTAGTTCTATCATGACAACTCTCGGAAGTTTTTAACATGGTGTTATGGACAGTGTTAATGTATTTGGTCTTGGCGGAATAGATCTGCTAGGCTGCTGAATTGATGCTGCTGCAAAGCAAGTACAGGAACTTGTTACAGCCAGTACATACACCGACACTGCTGCTGCACAAGTGGTGTTTATAATAACCCTTAGCAGATCTATACAGGTGGAGCTGGGGAGGTGGAGGGTTTCAGAGTAACTCGGAAAGCGTGCTGCAAAATGCTCCAGTGAATGCTAACCAGCCATTTAAAAGTAAAGCAGCAAGCTCATTGGCTGTGTATGCAACATGAACCAATCAGCTTGCGCCAAGTAGTTTAATGCTGTGAATATCATCAGTTTGCATTAACGACCAAAGATTTTCGTGATAGAACTTGGCTATTTTAGGACTATTTTACTTTTGGACAATTTTAACAATGTCCTTCCTACCTTTCTGGGCCTTGAACATGGTAGTTGCTGTCTAAGCAGGGTCAGAAAGCTCTCAGGATTTCATCAAAGACATCTCAATTTGTGTTCCAAAGATGGATGTAATAATGAACACAGTGGTCATCAGAGATATTTTAGTCTAACTTACATCCCTGCTCCAGCATCGAAACAATGGAGGTCGGACTGTTACAGCTGATTTAGGGTCTGAGGTAAGACGCTCATGTCAATCAACTATCGAGGGAGCGACCTCTGTCGGTGTGACGCCACACCTGAGAATGGGGAAAGGGGATATTATTTTACAGATTAATTAAAAACCACTGCATGGATTTTTATCATTATAGGGTAGATGTGTACATGCACTGCCAACACACATTAATGTTCAAACAACATGTAAAAGTGAACTTTGCATCTGATGACTCCTTTAAGAGTCGGCGACACTGACCTATCATCTCCGCAGTAGTAATGCGCCTGCATGTACGTTTCATACGGATTACATAATCTGAGAATATTTGTTTTCTTTTTGAATTGGTTTATTTGAAAGTAGACTCTCTCTCACTCTCTCTCTCTCTCTCTATATATATATATATATATATTTGTCATCTCCATATACACAGAGTTTCGAAGTTTTACTCTCAAGTTTACAGAGACAGAGACAGCAGAAAGCGTATCCCCTTTGCTTTCATTATTTTACAAAAGCACAGCGTTTCTCTGTTATTGTGAGTGCAGACAAATAACAAGTCTTTCGAGTCTTTACAGATTTGAAAGATGTATTACTCTTATCTGTATGAGCCAAAATGAGAGTATTTTAAGAGCAAGTGAACTCACCGGCGCCACCATCTGTCATGCAGTAAGCACGCTACTGTTCAGTTTCCACACTCCGCACTAAACTTTTCTAGGTTGACATTAGATTTAGCTGCCGTGTAAAATTGCTACTACATACATCTTTCAGATGAAAAGCCATATCTGTAGTCAGTTCTTTGCCAATCCCGTTCCCAACTCTCTAGCCCATGCTTCCCTGTCAATCTCTACTGTTCTGTCCATTAAAAAGCACGAAAAAGGCCAAAAAAAGAGAATGTTTGGGTTCAGTTTCCTTGTTTTCTTACTTTGTTCAATCACTCTTGCGTAATCAAACGTGGGCAGATCATCCTGTATGACATATTAAATAAATCATGCATCTACTTGCTTAGACTCTCATGTAAGGATTCAAAAAACAAACATTTCGTCATTTGACCCAGAGCATTTAAAATCTGAATGCTAACTTCATCAGCACTCCACAAAGTGTCTCTTTTTTTCCCCTCCGAACCTCTAGTTTGACTGATGTGGCGTGAACATCTTACAGACAGCTTTGCTGTTGTCCCCTCTGTCTCATTTGTCATCCGAAGTTAAACTCCCAGGGCTTCATGTCTACCCAAAAAGGGGAAGCATTGGCTCAAAAGTTTTCAGCTCCGTTAATCTCTCTATAGGGGGTGCGTAATCCCCTAAATTGGAACGCAGGCTAGAGTTGTTTAGATTATTCAGAATTGACATGTTTAAAGGGATAGATCAACCGCAAATAAAAATTTACACACCCTTGTGGGCGTTACAGCTTCTGTGGAACACGAAACAAGACAGTTTGAGAAATGTCTCAGTGTTTTTTTGTCCATACAAGTCAGTGGCGTCAAATGTTGTCTTGGACACCAGTGAAACTCATTTAATGGCCAAAAACTGTTGAAATGTTTCTTAGAATGTCTCCTAAAAAGTCACACAGAAGTAAAAGATTACAGAACTTGGTTGAACTGTTCCTTTAAGCTTGTCTTGTCAACCAGAGAAGCGGTGTTAATGTTCTTAAATACTTAAAAATATATGTTTTAGTTTATTAATACATATATGAGCAAGTAATCAAATGAGCAAAGTCCAATAACCTGAGTGTTGATATTCCTATCGGTGACAAATAGTTATTCTGACCTCTATAGATTTGAATGGGTATTGCAATGATCCTCAGTCTTTCGGTGCTCTAAC